>CM028923.1:3742500-4342500 GCA_016801845.1 Polydactylus sextarius
TCCACAACTACGCTAACGTACTAAACCCTATGACATTTATCGGATCGGACCAGTACAGCGTCGTGGCCGTTTACACCGAGGTGGAAGTTGGAGCCTCTGAGGTCGATGAAGAAATGATCGAGACGGCTGAAGTTCAGGATCAAACAGACTTCTACGAGGAGGAGATTGTGGCTGTAAGCACAGATAATGTCGTCGTTGAGGAGTCTGTTAACATGAGAGCAGAGGAAACAAGTGAAACTGTGGATGTTGCTAAAGCTCTGGAGACTCTGACAAAAACATTTGCACTAAGGAAGGAGAGCCTCGCACAAGATGTGCTGATGGTAAAGAGTAATGAGTTAATGTCAGGAGATGCTGCTGATGGAGGGAAACCAAGTGACCAAACTGATAAAACAGAAACTACTGAGGAGGTGAAGGATGATTTCCCACCTGGAGACACAGAGAGCATCAACTCTTCTGCAGAAGTGAAGGATAATAACCAACCTCTCTCTGACCATGAAGAAATAACCAATGTTTCTGGTGAAGCTGCAGTTTCCTCCAATTGCTCTGCAAACATCCGGAGATCCTCTCGTCTACAAACGAAGACCTCACCCAGTTGGCAGGCGATGCATAAATTCAAGAGATCATCAAAGGAAATTACAGAAGAACCCAAAATGTATGAAATAATTTCTGTTATTATTCTGTCATAGTTTCATCCTTCAAGATTTGTTGCAAAATTTCAGATTTGTATGTTTTTATTTCATCAGGAGCAAACCCGACGGATCAGTTGCCCACTCTGTGATTGCAGTCAAAGGAGTCGACAAAGGTAATATATTAACACAGTGAGTTTTTAAAAAGTAAAATTCAGATGTTTTACTTTACTAACATTAGTGCTTTCACTTTGTATTTTGCAGATGATTCTGATGAAATGACCTCCATCATCTTCACCTGCTCACAGTGTCCCTTCCACATGTCAGATGAAAACAGTCCTCCTCACTTCCACATGCAGACTGTTCAGACAGAAGTGTACAAGATGCACTCAGGAGGCAAATATACACCATCTCCCTCCAGCACAGATGAAATATTTACATCTATTAAACTTTTCCCTAAAGGAAACTCAGAGCAGAGCAAAGATAATGAAAGCAAAGAAAGCATTTCTCAGACACTAGGCACGCAGAAGAAAATGCTGACGTGTGAAACGTGCGGGAAGTCGTTCACTCGTACGTCAGACGTCAGGAGACACCAGCTGACTCACACCGGAGAGAGACCGTTTCATTGCTCACAGTGCGACCGCACCTTCCAGCACTCGTGGGATCTGGCAAAACACGAGAGCAAACATCACGGTGTTGCTATCTCCTTCTCCTGTCAGCTGTGTAGAAACTCTTTTGCCAATCTACGAGCATTAACCGTCCACCACAAGAAGTCTCACGCCAAGGAGAGCCAGCTCCCTCAGATCTGCTCCATCTGCAGCCAGAGTTTTGCCACTTCCTCCGAGCTGCTCGAGCACAGGAAGTCTCACGTCAGCAGTAAGCGCTACATCTGCCAGCAGTGCGGCGAAGGCTTCGACTCCCTGCTCCAACGCTCCCAGCACCGGCAGATGCATCAAGTGAAGCATCAGTTTAAGTGTCCGCATTGTGACAAAACGTACACTCGCAGGTCTGATGTGAAGCGGCATCTCTCCACTCACACCGGGGAGCGTCCTTACCAGTGTAACCAGTGTAACAAACGCTTCTCGCTGCATTTTATGCTCATAAAACATCTCCGTGTTCACACGGGTGAGCGGCCTTTCCAGTGCTCTCACTGCCCGAAGAGGTTCACGTTGGTATCGGTGCTCGCCAGACACGAGAGGATGCACACCGGAGAGAAACCTTTTCTCTGCTCCCAGTGTGGGAAGGGGTTTTTATCTCAGGGTGAACTTTCAAAACACCACCGGTCCCACGTGGACGACAGACCCTACTCCTGCCCTCAGTGCAACAAACGTTTCAAGAGCAAAAAAACCCAACAGGAGCACATCGTCTCCCACACCGGTGCTCGTCCATACCCCTGCACCTACTGTGGAAAAGGCTTCACCAAACCGTACGCTCTGACCAGACACAACCTCATTCACACGGGAGAGAGGCCGTTCCCCTGTGGACACTGCGAGAAGTCATTTCTCACCCTCAGCGAGGCTCAGCTGCACCAGCGAATACACACTGGAGAGAGGCCGTATCCCTGCAACATCTGCGAACTCAAATTTAAAAGCTCGTCTGAGCTGGCGAGACACAAACGAAGCCACTCGGGGATGAAGCCGCCAAAGCCACATTGCGATCAGTGCATGAAAACGTTCACGTCCAAAGCCAAACTTAAGAAACACATGGAGACGCACAAAGAGACGGGAAACCCAACACAGTCTGTGGACAGCCTTACGAATCAAATCTGAATAAATAATAATAGAGACTCTATCTTTTTTAGGGAAGTTTAAGTTTATATGTTTAACTTTATCAATTTTTAGGAGAGGAATATGTTACAGCTACATATATTTTAGTGTTTACAAGCAGAATTTGGTACGAGTGCATCCTTCAGTCTCTGAGGAAATTTTGTTGACAAACTGATTTGTAAAATTAAGTTATTTATCTCATCTCCACTTTGCTTTTAACTGGAAATCACAAGTTATCAGAAATTATCATTAAATCGATTCTTCACAGCGCACTGTCTGTTTCTTTCTGGGTGTTGTCACTAATAAAATAGATAAACAACATTTTATAATTATTATTATGGATGTGTGATGGTAAACAAGATCAATACACATCGACTGTTTTCCTCATGGTCGTTGGCTTCTTCCTTACACCTGAGATCAGTGAAGAAACAACAGTACAAAGTAAAAGAAGAGAGAAGAATATTTACACATAGAAAAGAAAGCGAGAAAATATCCTCAGTCATTTAGTTTACAACGTTTAAAACGGTCTCTAAGTTTCACAGTTAAAGATGGGGCACCAGTAAGTTCAAGCTATAAGCAATAAAACCTGCAACCTGTATCATATAATATGACGCTATGTAATAAATGCTGCAGTATAAAGTGTATAATGATGTTTGGTCTTTGCTGAGGCTGGTTTTTCAGTAACATGGCCACATGATGGATCACAAGATGATTAACAAGAAACAGAAGGAAGGAAAAAACTTTCATGCTGAGTAAAGTTATTGAATGTTAAATTGTTGCTTTTATTGTTTCGAGTCCCGTCACTGACCTGAAACTTCATCAGGTGTTTTTGAGTGATGTATTTTTCTTCATTTCTGTCCAGAGAGCACATAAAAACTGAACGACTGTGCTGATGGTTACAGAGCAAAGATTAACTACAAACACCATAAACACAACCTCATTTATTCTACAGTCCTCCAGCTGTCTGTGGTCAACCCTTGAAAAAAAAAATCTTCCTCTCTCTAACACATGAAATAAATAATTTATATATCTTCTGCAGCCCAAACAAACAGAGCAGCAGTGTGAGACTCGACTGCAGTTCTGGGTATTCCCCACTCAGCCATCATGTCACTATTACGTGTGTCCTTATAAAAGACAGAGCCATTTGAATGTGTTTAATTAACCGAGAGGCTTTAATTAGCTCTGATAGGGAAGGGAAGCCGACACCGTGCAGGAACCACCGGATAAAACTGGCCGTGTGGTTTAACAGGGGACCCACAAAGTGCCACCATCTAATGGGGCTTTTCAGCGGTTTTTAAATTGGGTTTCTATTTTTAGAAGGTGTTATGTTTCTGAATATATATGAAAGGATTAAAGGTTCAAGTTGAGTGGAGAAAAGTGAATATACAGTTTTATATGAGAATAATTAAAAATCTGGACAAAAGTGACTAAAATCTGTGTTATATACTAATAAATATGAACAAAGACAAACTAAAAATGTGGTTCGGTCTTTTAGGATATACGATTTATAACCAATTATTTTATTAATGTTTCACAACAGATGACTACAGACATGCCTGTGTTGGAAATAAAATGTAAAATATATGTTAATAAATAAGTATAGTTCATTCTAAATTTATAATAACACCTTAAAAGGGTGTTAGACTCATATTAATGCACCTTTGTGTTCATTATAGCCACGTTATGGACTAGATGGATTAATATAACACTGTAACTGTGTGACTTCTTATCTCGCTTTATGGATCTTGAATGAAATTCCCACTGGTGTCTGTGATCTTTAGCCCCAAGGATAAGGAAGGCATAGATCTGCACAGGACAGAAGGAGGAAGTGACTGTCATTATCTGACAATCAACCATTTCACCTTAGATCTACTAAATAAAAATAGCTACTTGGAAGGGTATGGTGACCCAGTGAAACACCCAGGCAGGACAGAAAATGTATCTCCAATAACTGACACAGTCTCCATTCTTTGAGGTAAATAAACTGTTTTTTTACTCACTTAAAAAGTCAGTCTTATCAGGGTTTCTCTCACATCAATACCAATAACTGGTTAAAGCACATAAACCACAAGTGATAATCTATTTTTAAAATGTTGTTAATTCGCTCATCAGAGGTTTCAGTTTTCAACTTATAAATAGTTTTAATAAAAAAGTTTCCAACTTAATCAACTGATTCTGACTTTTTACAGATTATTTTCAGAAGATAAACAGTCAATTCACTGGAGCGCTATTTCTGAGTTATATGTGATATAAAGTAAACTGAAAGATGAGTCAAAAATTATTATGTGATTTAGTTACAAGTTTTAAATCATGAATAGTAGATGCTTCATTGCAACTTGGTGCCATGAATATTAAGTATTAACTTCAGTCACAAGTTGATTAATAAAAACTATGACTAATGTGTTTATTTGGTGTTATTTAATTGACCTTTAACTTAATCTAACATAAAACATGCCTGTTTTTTATTTGTCATTGTATCAAGAAAATTTTAAACAGACAAAGTTTGTATAAATATATTGCACACTGTAAAAAAAAAAAAAAAAAAAAATTCAGGCATCATTTATTTCTAAAGTCGAATTAAAACGGATGTCTCCTCCACGCCGAGAGAGGGACTCTCCCTCCATCTCACTGCAAACTCTTCTCGTCTTGACCGGATTGAGGGGCAGCACTGAGCGAGTAGATGTGGTGATGTGATGATCAGCAGAGGAATTTTTGAAGAGCTGGCGACCATGCAGGTGGAAACAACTCCCGAATTAAACAAATAAATAAACAGGGTGGAAACCAGGAGGCTGTGGATGCAGATAACAGCACGACGCAACAGCCATCAGCGAGATTTACAGCCCAATCGGAGTTGGTTGCGCCGGTGGTGGATTAATAACCGGTCATAAAGAGGTGGGAGGGGGGCTGTGTGTTGCAGAAGGACAAGAGTGAAGACACTGATAGAGGAAAAAAGAGAGAGAGAAGGGGAGTGTGTAGAAGAGAGAGAGGGGAGTAGATAAAACCAGAGTCGGGATCATGAGTTCTGCACTGCCGTACGACTCCTTGTCAGCTCGACCGAGTCCCTGCAGACGAGTTTTGGACTGGGAACGTGAGCAGCTAGCCGTGCGAAGACTGTCATCCCCACGGGGTCTTGACCTCCTCTCTCCTCCTCCTCTTCCTCGTCGACCCTCTGCCATCCCCGGCTACCTGCTATCGCCACAACGAGAGCGGGAGGATCAGCTCCACCACCACCTGCAGCAGCAGCAGCAGCAACAGCGACTATCCTTGTCTGCTTGCTCAGAGGCCTCCCTGGCGCCCCCTGCACCTCCACCTGTGGGTGCTGCCCCACCGTGCTGCCGCCCAGTGGGAGTCATGCACCTCCTGCGTTTGGGTCTTCTGGCTTTCAGCTGCCTCTTCTGGGCAGCCGGTTTGGCCCTCTTCACTCTCGGTGTATGGGCTCAGATATCACTGACGGACTACATGTTGTTGTCTGCCAATCGCTACCCCAACGCTCCACTCATTCTTCTGTCCACCGGTGCTGCCGTCACCGCCTGGGGTTTCCTCGGTTGCTTGGGTGTAGCTGCCAACCTGCCCTGTGTCTTGAGGGCTTATGGGTTCTTTCAACTTGCTGCACTTGTAGCTGGTTTGGCAGCTGGACTCTCAGGCCTTTTCTACCGTGAAGATATTGCCGGAGGGTTTCGTAGCGGCTTACAGCGAGCGGTGGCCGGCTACACAGAGGATGAAGGCCGTGCCGATGCTTTAGACAGCCTGCAGAGGGCCCTGGAGTGCTGTGGAGCTGAGGGTTGGCGTGATTGGCTCACTTCAGATTGGGCTATCCAGCATATGACCTTCCTACCCAACGAGAACGGCACCTCGGTGTCCCTGCCGGACAGCTGCTGCGTGAGACGCAAGGGTTGCAAGAATCGACCTCTTCTGACAGACGATGGCGAAGGAGTAGCTGCTGCAGGAATCCATCCACACGGCTGTTTCCGTAAAGTCTTCAGTTTGGTCAACGACAACGTCTTCCACATTGCTGCCACTGTGTTGGGATTAGCTTTCACCCAGATCGGAGGCATTGCTCTGGCTTGTCTGTTGGCCAACAAACTAGCACCAAGACAACATCGTCGTGTAGTAGCACATTAATGCTTCAACTTCAAACCAAGAATTGGTAGATGATTAGAAGTGGTATGGAACAAAGTCCTCAAAGAGTGATGGAGTTGTGAAGTTGGGGAAGTTTGCCCAAATTTCTACAAGTTGAAATCCCATTTATTGTCTAACAGTATTAAATGCTCTCCCAAGACTGGATATGGTATAAAACTTCCAATTGATTGAGAATAAGTCAAAGGTTAAAACCCAAGTATGTACAAAGTTGGGGATGGAAGTCGACTCAACTCTTTTTTGTGAGAAACATCAAACTGTAAAGCAGTAAATTGTTTTACATGCCTTACTAATGAAGATATGAAGCTTTATAGAGACCTCATAATTAGATTTAGCAGCTAAAACAAATTATGATAAATTTAACAACTACATCAATGGCAACAACAACAAAGTACCCTAAGTTTGTTTTATTCCTGATTTGTACCTTTCACTGGATACTAATCCAATGCAATGGCAGCTGAAGCTCATTAAACTAATGAAAAGCAGAAGAAAACTTAACATAAAGGAACAGTGTTGTCATTTGTTTCACCGCCGAAAATAATATCCTGAAAAGCAAATGGGAATTTAGTTGTAAAATATTTGAGAAACCAGCAACTCCACACACTTCACAACTCTTTCCACTCATTGAAAACAGTACTTTCAGTGTAAGGGAAGAAGAGGTGCAATTTAAAAAATCATTTGTCCATTTGATGCAGTAATATCACCATAAATGAGATCACATATCAATGGGGCCAGATTTGGAAACAGATATATGGTAAATATGGTATCAGGCAAACATCTGCCTTTTTTCTATATGACTTAAATTCAGAATTGTTTAAATAATGGCATGAAATGATATGCTTCATTATGTACAATGTATAAACTGCTCTCATATTGAATTTTCCCTGAAGTTACCTCATATACATCTGAATGCACACGAATGTTCACCAGCAGTTTTCCACTTCATATGATTTAGTCTGGCTGAGCTGAGCAGATGTTCGTATCTACATGGTTTAGTTTTTCCATCACAGAGACTACACTGTGCTGCAATGGTGCTTTAGAATAAAAAATAGCTTAATACTGTCTGTGATTTTTGTGCCATTTATACTGTACATCTGACTATCTGTTGTAATGTTTACTGTGCTGTGTGGCAAGAAGTTTTAATGATATTATGGATGCTTTTTAATAGTTGTGTTGCTAAAGTTTGGATGTTCGGAAGCACAAGTTTATCTTACAACACTAAAGTTAATTTATGAGCAAATTTCTAAAATACTTTATTGCATTATTCTGACCCAGATGTTATGAAGCCCATAATGATGCATTTCAACATCAAACTGAATATAACCTAATGAAAGTATTCAACATTTTGGGGGGAAAGCTTGTTTGATTACTTTTTGCGAGTTAAATGAAGATAAATGCGAAGCTAAAGCAAGCTGCTAGTTAGCTTAGCTTAGCATAAAAACTGAGCACTGGAAGAAACAGCAAAGCTAAGTAGCTTTATTTTTGATTTTAAAGAGGTGTTACTGACAGGCTAACAGTTAGATAAGCTAGCTGTTTCCCTCCCTGTCTACGATAGGCTAAGCTAACAATCTCCTAGTGTTAGCTTAACATTTTTAATGTACAACCAAGAGTATTTAATTTCCCCAATTCCCCCCAAAAGTTAAACTGTTTCTTATATAAATATGCTTGTTGGCAGTTAATTGTAAGATTGGTCTGTAAACTAAATGTGAACCTAAAGCCACCAGCCACTTATATCTTAAATTAGCATTAACATTAAGCGTGTCAAGAAACCGCTAAGCTAGCTAGTTTACACATTACTTGTTTTTAGTTTTTAATTTTATTTCTTTAAGAGGTCTTAATGGGTAGATGTCTGTATTTTATTTCTATTTAAAATGTATTTACAGCAAGATGTTTCAGCTAGCTACTACAGCTAGTGTTTCCCTCAGTTTACAGTGTTTGCTCAGCTATGCTAACCATTTTCTGGTGCTAGCTTCACATACATACAAACACAACACAGTCACATATCAAACCTTATTTTCTGAAAAATTAATTTATCTTCACAAACTGTTGCTTAAATAAATGGAAATATATTTTAACTTGTTAGTAAATTTATATGCTAAATATCTGCAGCTAAATGGAGCAACCATTTAGCTTAGATTAGCTTAAAGATTTAGCGCAGTGAAAAACAGCTATGCTAGCTAGTTGGACATTTCTTGATTTTTATGTGTTTTATATTTTCTGAGAGGTGTTAGTGGATGTAATTTGTATTTTAAATTGTTACACAGAACCAAGATCACTGTTTGCTAATGATTGTGTTATGCTATGCTAACAATCTCTTAGCGATAGCTTCACTTTTTGCATCAGTCATTTATTTTGCAAAACGAGCACATTTATTTCATGAATGTGAAAGTGTTTTTTCTTTTGTTCTTTTTGAACTTGTAATTACCTGTGTTTTAAAATGACTGTATACACTAAAAATGATACAAATCCATTAGCCTTAACTTTTAGCCTCATTGTCATTCATCTCACCTTTCCTATTCAGGATGGGCCTTTTTATTGCTCTTGTAAATGTAATGTATGATCAATAACTCACATTCTAATAATTACCAACAGTGCAAACAAGCATGACTGTAAAACTGTAAACTACACCTGTGAAGAATAAAGTAAAAATCTTCTCCTCATTATAGGATATGTTATTGATTTAACAGTAGGAATGCTGATGTCAAGGTCTGCTGCCCTTCAGTTTATTAAATATAGCCCATAAACGGTAACAGCATTCTTTGTAAAGTATAAATGACGTTCTGTACATACAGCACAATGATATCAAAGCATATCTGAAGTATGTATATAATAAACATGGTGTGAACTGATGAAATATTGTAATGAACAATATTTAATGTGTTTTTTTCCTCTTTAAGGTGGAAATAGATGAAGAATTTATTCCTCAGATGGGCAGGTGGAAGGTTTTGAAGTCCCAATTTGCATTTTGAGGACTTTTTGCAAACGGCCCATAGGTCTTTATTTTATGACAGGGGCCGTGCTGGATGTGCACCAGAGTGGTAAATCCTCACATGAGACCTCTGGCCAAGCAATTGTGAATTATAGCTAACTAAATGACATTTCATTTCTACCACCTGAGACAAGCAGTGATCAGATCTGCCCTTGAAATGGAGACACATCAAGAACACATAAAGACACACTGCTGGATATGATGAAACACAGCAGCCAGACACAGAATCGATTAGTTTATGGACCATATCCTTTCTAACACTACTGGGCGATATGAAGTAGCCTAGATTTTCATTGTTCGTTTATTACAACATTTACCTTAAAATCAAACATATGTCGATGTTCAGAGACAGAAAGGCTTTGGGCTATGGCCTCTAAACAGCAACTACCGTTTTCATGACCTAATTATGGTATTGATTACCCTACATTATGCTCAAACAAGGCTTGCGGAAGCTTTTTATTTGATTACATTGTCCCCATTTAACCTAGTTTTGCTTGAGGTTGTCACATCCCCATTAGCAGTTTCACCACAACAGAGACAAAGTCATGACATATGTATGAAGAACAACTTAACACAAGGAAACCACAAGGTGCACACTTATTTCCACTGCACAAAACACAAAGTGTTCATCAGAAATACCAAAAAATTAGATCTGAACTGTCTCAATGTGACAAACAACTTCAATATTAAACATCATGATATAAAGTCTTTAAGGGTTTTTACATGTGCAGTAACCATTAATTCCTTAAATATATATATATATATATATATATATATATATATATATATATATATATATATATATATATATATATATATATATATATATAAATCCTTTAATGATAAGTAACAAATCAAACCTCACACTTTTGATATGTTGTGGATTTTTGAAGCTGCTGAAATAAATATAAATATGGCCTTAGGCCTTCAAAACATAGATGGGTGTGTTCCTAAACCTTGTGCAAGCCTGCTGAATCTGATAACAATTTTGGCAGCACTCGTCATTCATGTCTGTGTGCTACACCTCGGAAATATCGCTTGGATAAGTAGGAATTTCGCGTGGAGACATCATGTTTTAACGAGAGCACAGAGAAGAAAAAATGTTTAATAAAAGTTAAGGAGAAAAAAAAAGTTGGTTAATTATTGTTGAAGAACATGTCTTACCCCGAGCTTTATCTCGACTCTCCGCCTCTTGAGGTTTACTCTATATCTGACTCATTTTAGTCTTTTCCAGTTCACACAGCAGCCTGTGTTCAGCCCCGTATTTCATTTGGCTTTTCTTACCAACACCACCACCTCCCGTCGCTGCGTAAAAAAAAAAAATCAAGCCGCTGCTCTGATCCGCTCTACGTGTGTGCGCGCTGCGCTGCGCTTGGAAATGTAGTTGTTTTTACGCGCAACAGAGGTCTCCGAAATGGACCTAAAATCCGAACTCCTCAAATCCATCTGGTACGCGTTCACATCGCTGGACGTGGAGAAATGTGGGAAAGTGTCTAAGTCGCAGTTAAAGGTAAGAAGCAAGCAGCAACAATGTGGACTCATCGTTATTTTAAGACCAGGAAACTGAGGTGCGGGTGGATAAAACAGAAACTGAGCTTAATTGAGTATTTTTTTTTTTTTCCCCTTTAAATAACTTTATTACAGCCTCTAGTCTCTATAATTATCTTGATATGTCGTAAAATGTCGTATTTTACAATGTGAATCAGTAATCTGGCAAAAGGGTAAACGCACAAACGCCCAACAAGCTCACACAGAAACCCAAATATTTGAAAAGGGATCAAGTCTTTTCTTTTGGCAGACACGTAACCTGTTCAGATTTGAGTTAAATTTGAGCTCCTGCCTCAAAAGCTCAAAGTCCAACTTTTCTCTTTGGCACACAAACTTTAACACACATAGACATAACAGTAGAGGCTGGTATTTTTTTAAACCATCTTTTCTCTGTTTGGCTGTGTGATTTGTGTGTGTGTGTTATGTTGCTTTCTGTCCAGTTCCTACATGTCTGAGTGAGCCAGCATACATGAGAAGAATCCAGGGAAATGGCAGAAAGCTGCCCTGACATGCTTAGTCACTGAGGACCAGCTGTCTGTACTTGCGTGTGTTTTTGTGTGGTGTGGTGTGTGTGTGTTTGTGGATAGATGAGGAAATCACACTGATTTAAACAGAGATTACACTCTTTATATTGGTGTATAGACATAGACATACGTGTATATAATATGTTTGTCTCTTTGTCAGGTGCTTTCCCACAACTTGTACACGGTGTTGAACATCCCACATGACCCCGTAGCTCTGGAGGAACACTTCCAGGACGATGATGACGGGCCGGTGTCAAATCATGGCTACATGCCTTACCTCAACAAATACATACTAGATAAGGTACCGTGACCTCCAAGTATCCAGTAACTGTTATCTTGATGCACGTGATGCACTTTACTTGTTATGTTGTAAATTAGCAGCATTGAATGTAACATTAACACACCAACCGATGACAAATATTATTTTAATATTAAATTTTATCCAATATCCAATCCTGTTGCACTTTGTGCCCAGTTTATGTTTCTGTTTTATTCATATAAAAAATCTTTAAGTAGCTTGAAGGTGCTTTGTCATATAATTATAAATGCAAACTAGGATAAACTTAATTACATGTTAGTTTCTGCCAGTTGAATTTGCCAATATAATATAATATAATATAATATAATATAATATAATATGATATAATATAATATAATATAATATAATATAATATAATATAATATAATATAATATAATATAATATACGCAGCAGCTACAAACTTTTAACATCATATAAACTTTCTGCGATTAATAGATATTTTAATACAGTAAAAGATATTTTAATACTAATTATGACAGTTAAAAGTTATTTAAGATAATATATATATTAACTTAAATAACTGTTAACTAATAACTAATATATATTAGACTGTCAAAAGACCAAAACCAATAATTAATCTTATTAATAGATTTTATTCCATGCTGCCACGGACCAACATGTCATTCTGACACTATGAAAAAATACATATGAATAAGCATAAAAAACCACCGTAGTTTACAAGGAAACAATCGCACCTACACAAACCTCTAAAAATAATAGAGCAGCAGGTTTGTGTAGGTTTCTTCTGTTTTAAAACATTAGGTAAAAAACCACAGGTTGACGTTTGTAATATGTCATTTAAAAAACGTTTTACACCGTCACTGTTTGGTCAAACCCAAAATAATAAGCATAAAAGGTGCTTTGGATGATGGTTCGGTTTATTTGCACCATGAAAACACTTTGTTTGATTGTTCAGACCTGTTACAGGAAGTTAGCGGTAGCACATCTAGCACATGGGGCAAGGAAAATGATTGAATTTAATTATGATATTTTGGTCCATTGTCCATTGAATTAAAAAAAATTGTTGTTGTAGTTTAAGTTGTTTTATTGGAGGATCGGAGATGATGACGTAAGTATCTTCACCTATAAGTCGATTAATGTGAAGTATAAAGAGATGTATCACACATATATGATGATGACAGGATGTGGGTATATCAGTTTCAAAATTAACAAAAACAAAAAGACTATTTAAAGTATAATTTGTGGTTTTGGTCTTTTAGTGGGAGGTTTGAACTATAGCATTTAATCTTTATTGGTTAGGTTTTTTTTCGTTCCACACACCTTTTCTGAGGCGTAGCTGCTTGTGGAGTCAGAAATAATCCTAATGATTAAAGTTAAAACACTGCGGGTGTGGTAGATTCACACTAATCAATGTTTTGTTTGAAGGAGAAAGAAATAATCGTTGTGCTAAAATTACACTGTTACGCCCTTTCTGCCTCAGTCATTATGTGTAATTTTATTTTATTTTTTTGTGTTTGTACATTTCCAGGTCAAAGAGGGGATGTTCGACAAGGAGAAGTTTGACGACTTGTGCTGGATGATGACCATGAAGAAGAACTTCAAGCCGTTACCACTGGGGGCGCTGTTATCAGAGAGAGACTGCTTCAAGCTTTTCTGTTTATTTAATCTCTTGTCTGAGGATCGTTACCCTCTGGTGATGATACCAGAAGAGGTAAATATTAACATTTTGACATTGTGCATGAGGAGAAAAGGTTCACAAGTCAATAGAAACATGCAACAAGTAAATCAGAATAAAAACAAAGGAGTAAATCACACAAAAAAGACAAAGAGTTTGAATGTAATCGACTAATTGCTAGAAAGAAACGTTAGCTTTATATGAACTCAGCTTGAGTCCCAACAGAGAGGCCAGTTTGCATTTTTTCAAAACAGCTTAAGAAAGTTAGTTAATGAGGCTCTTCCTTCCTGCACTTCCTCAATGCTTTTGGTTTCCTGTCGACAGACAGAAATAAACTGCTTTTGTGCTATCAGCACAGAGGCTTTCCTCTGTAAAGGTATATATACATCACGTCAGCATACGATTTGTATCTGCTGATGCTGTGGCTCGTAAGATTTTCTGCAAAATTGTAAAATACTTGAACATCTGAACGTTGTTTTAGGTCGAGTATCTCCTCAAGAAAATCTCCACAGCGATGAGCGAGGAGTGGGATGGGAAGCCATTAGAGGATTTAATATCCCAGGATGCATCAGTGCTGGAGGAGGGGATGTCAGTGTGGAAGTTCCTGGAGCACATGGGGGCGGGTCAGCTGCTGAGGGTCACCAGCGCTGAGGCCTTCAGTCTGGCTCTGGACGAGGTCTTTCTGGAGATGTATCACAACGTCCTGAAGAGGGTGAGTAAATAGTTCAGCTTGGTTCTTCCTGCTTTATTTTTCCGTCTTTATCCTGACGTTACGCCGTTCGCAGGGTTACATGTGGAAAAAGGGCCACGTGCGCAGGAACTGGACCGAGCGTTGGTTTGTGTTGAAGCCGTACTCCATGGCCTATTACGTCAGCGAGGACCTGAAAGACAAGAAAGGAGAAATCCAGCTGGATAAAACATGTGTCGTAGAGGTTGGTGAGGAAAAAACAGTGTTGTATAGTGACAAAGTAATAACACTTCACTACTGTACTTTAATATGTTGTAGGAGTATCTGTACTTTAACTTCCCTACATCTCCTAACTTAATGACATACTTTTACTCATTTTACATTTTGGTGTTTTCTTTACTGCTCCGGTTCACTCTAAGTTGACCTGTGACTGTTTAGACCATCAACATCATGTTTGAGGGTTGATGGGTTTAAGTCCTGGATAAACTGCATAATATTCTTCTGTTTTTATCAATTATTCAATTAATTAACTACATTTAATTATAGATTACTTGTCATACTTAAGTACAGTAAATGCCAGATACTCTTAGACTTTTTTGGTCGGGTATCTATACTTCTCCTCAAGTATGACTCTCAGGTATTTTACTTTATACAAACTGGGAAAAACCATTAACTTTGAACCAAGTAAACTAAACTTAATAATTATATAATATATCTGTATTTGACTGTTTCTTCTTTGTGTTGTAGGCTCTTCACGACCGAGAGGGGAAACGATGTCTATTCTGTGTGAAAACCAACAATAAAACCTTTGAGATGAGTGCGTCTGACCAGAAACAGAAGGTGGAGTGGACACAAGGTGTGTTGGTGTGTACAAGTAGAAACACAGAGACAAAGTTAGAAAATAAACTCATTGAGTTATAATGTGTGAGTCTTTCAGACTCTATGTCCCATCTTTGCAAACATGATATTTTATATATAACAACATGATAGAGTCACTACAGATTTTACAGAAACTTTCCCTCAGACTCAGCTGCACTGTTTAATGGAGGTAAACAATCTAAATGTTCTACTGATTAATCAATTAGTTGATTGAAATTCACTGGCAACTGTTAATTTTTGTTTCTATCTTTGCAAACTTGAGGATCTGCACCATGTTTCCATCATAAATGATAGTAAACTAGATCAGTTTTCCAACACTTTTTGTCATTTCAAAGTCCAGATAACTGATTGTTTTACAAGATTAATGATTTATGCAGATTAATGAGCAATGAAATTTATCATGAGATGCAGCCAGTACTGTCTTAATTAGACCCTGTTTATTAACCTATGTTATCTTAAGAGAGCTAGAAAGAAGAATGTTAACTTTAACTTTATATCTCTTTATAACAGAACATGTTATAGTTACAATGCTTTCTGGGGATTTCTGGCAGTTAGGGATATCTCTCCATTATTACTGAATCAAATTAAATGAAATGTCTTACTCCAATTAAACCAACTAACTTTTCTGTCGACTTTACGTTAGTAACTCTATGTGTATGTGTCTCTACTCCAGCCATTCAGGTAGCCCTCCGTCTCCAGAAAGAGGGCAAGTCTTCCCTTCACCATGAGCTCAAAGAAAAGAGACGCGTTCAGCGACACAACCAACGGGAACGCAGCCGAAGCGCCCGCAGCAGCTGCAGCAGCCAACCAGACGAGTCGAGTATCCAAGGGCTGGAGAAAGAGAAAGACAGACAGGATCTGGAGATTGAAAACATCATCCAGGTAAGAAAGAAAGGCAATAATGATGACACAGTAATTAAATATAGGTTAACATTTTGAATCATATAGTGATGTGTGTTGCAGCACGCACGAGAGCTGGAAACACGACGACGGGAGGCGGAGGAAAAAGAAAGGAGGAAACAGAAGGAGGTGCAGCTGGAGCTGGAGAGACAGTTGAAAGAGGCTGAGATGGTGAGAAAAAGTCCATCCCATAGACTCTGATCTGTGAAAACAGCATGAAAACGTTGGCATTATAAAACTCAGATTTAACCTTTAGTGGTTTTTAGTGGTGGAGAAATGGTTATGACATTCCTGGAAAAGGTGATTCAGGAATAGGTCAGTTCTTTCTACTCAGCTGGTGTGTGTGTGTGTGTGTGTTTATGTGTGCGTCCAGTTGAGAGACAGCATGCAGGCTGAGATGCAGGAGAAGGAAAAAGAAGCTGAACAACAGAAGAAGAGGATTCAGGAGCTAGAAATGACACAGCAGAAGCTGGAATCTGCTCTCAACATGGAGATCCAAGCTCGGTTGGAGGAGGAGAGGGCCAGACTGGAGCTGGAGAGGTGGGAGACATAAACACACAGCGTGTAGCTCCTCTCAAAAATCTAAACCAGGAGAAAATTGATGTCTGACATTTGGGCCTTGTGTCATGCAACAGGGCCTTTAGCACCTGCATCTGTTGAATGAAATGTTTTGTCACAAAATGAGCATGTTTTATATTGTTTCTCTGCTCTAACACACCTGATTCATATGAGAGTGTCGTTATCAGGCTACTGCAGAATTTAATATCAAACTGATCATTTATATCAGGTGTGTTTGAGCAGGGAAACGGGGCACAAAGGACTGAAGCGTGAATTAGATTTTAGTGGTTTAAAGTCAAAGTCATGGTGACTGTGACATTACACAACATGTTTTTGACAATAACTTATGAATTGAATCTCTTAACTACTTGAAACTATCAGTGTAGAAGAAGAAACATTTAAAATGTGATTCCCAGGAAGCTCCTGTAGCTATAAACAGCATCTCATTCTGTTTTTCTCAAGCAGATTTACAGATTGTTATAGATTTATTTCCAAATTGATACTGAAATTAATGACATTGTTGGATGCTGTGTGATGCAGATGAAGTTTTTGAAGTGGCTGAACAAGGCCAGGGGACGTATTGTGAGAAGTAACAAAAGTTACCATATTTTGGAGAATAAAGAACTAACCTTTTATCCTGTTAATGTCAATGTTGGCTGTCTGTAACGTGACTGGGTCACTTCACATTGCATCTTTAATGTCTCATGTCTCTAAAAACTTTTAGTAACTCGATTTCTGCTCTTTCTTTTTTCTCCAGGTTGCTGGAAGCAGAAGAGGAGAAGAAGAAGCAGTGTCAGTTACTGCAGGAGCAGCAGAGAGCCCTGCACAGCTTCAGCTCCACAGACGAGGCTCCAGGCGACAGTGCAGACGAGGACACTCCCTCTGCTCTTCACTCGGCTTCGCAGGAGCTCCAGGATCTGCAGGAGTCTCGTCAGAGGAGCCACCAACGTCTGGAGGTGAGAAAGAGGCTGCTGTGTTTTAGTGCAACATGTTTCACGCTGTGAAACACACTCACAAGAAGATGATACTACATCTATTGTTTCTCTTCAGGAGGTGCAGGAGAAGCTGAGGAACGCCAGTCAACATGTTCGGCACTGGAACGTGCAGCTGAACCGCCTGATGACGCCCATCACTCCTGGAGGTGCAGTATGCTTAACTTACTACAAGTTGTAATAATGATTATTATCAAATATAACAATGAAATGATATCAATTCTTGTTCATTTTTCTTTGTAGACCGTTTGGAACATCGCCTATTAACAAGACAAGCGTGTCCCAAAAAGGAAGGAGCACTGGCGAGTAACGAGTTTATCTCTAAAGTCAAGAGTCGATTCGATCAAAACAGTCAGACCGCGCAGGACGAGCAGAGGCTGGAGGAGCAGATTCAGGCCGTCGACCTGTCAGACGGATTAGACGAATCACAGGAAAAACCCAACGGGCAAATGTGATCAATGAGTTGACGGTTAGGGTGATAAATTCAAATGTACGAGTTGTAGATTGTTAAAAGAAATTCTGCGTGACATCGAAAGTGGAGAGTGAGATATTATTGACACGAAATGCAAAGAAAACCTGCAAGAACATTGTATTATATTTATATTGAGGGTTGCACACTAAGATGATGAACGATGACGACAAGCACAGTGGATTTAATGAAAACACCTTTGACTAAGATCAACTGAGATTTACAGATTTTGTACAATAAAGTTTATGGTGAATAACAAAACTTTGTTTTATGATATTTGTCGTTGTTTTCTGTGTAAACCATTGGAAACACTGCAACGTCGTTCTGTCTCTTTCTGCAGAGGTTTCTATCAGAGTTCAACTTTATCTTTTCTCTTGCAACTTCTTCTCTGTAATCTGATGAAACCACAGGAAGTTATGAAAGTACCAAATATCTACAAGTAAAAAGTTTTTTAAAAAATGCAGATGATTAAAACATTGAAGGATTGCCTTTTTTATTTTGGATGTCTGTTTAGCTCAACCAGTTCTTTTAGTGTGAATTAAAGTGTTTGGTTAAGCTTTGATGATAAAGGAAATACTGAGCAGCAGAGCTCAAACAAAAATAAACACGCAGGCAAACATCGTCTATTATTAGCTTATCACAGATATAACGACATCAGAGTGCACGTTGCAGATAATTAACTAGAAAATGCAGCAGAAAAAATGTTAAAGATGTTACTGAGGTCAAGTTATAATAGTTTATTTATCAGCTGCTCAGTACATATATTGGTCAAAACTTCATCACAGCTTTTACTAAGTCACAAAAAGATGAACATTAGCTGATACATTGTTACTATTATTACAATTTAAAAGGATTTTAGTGTTTGAATGATATTAAATTAAAAATGACACAAGCAGATAAAAAATAAAGCTGTAGATAGTTGTGAATAAAATTACTTTGATAGTATAATTACATTCATTTTACATTTATATGCAATAAATTAAACTAAATAATAAACTAAATGATCCTATATTGTATCATTTTTTGCACATATTGAACATTTCTGATGATATATGTAATTTCCTTTGTTTGTTATTAAGTGTACATTTAATTATGGTGATAATAATAATAATAATAATAATAATAATAATAATAATAATAATATGGGGAAAATATCAATAAAATACCAATATATCAATTTACAATATCCAGCATGATGGTAATTTTGTGCTGTTTCATTATTGCATATAAATGTAAAATGAATGTAAAATAGTAGATTAATAAAGTAATAAATAAATTTATTTACAAATGGCTTTACTTATTTTTCGATTATTATGTGTTTTTAATAATTTAAAATAATACACTATATGATAACTGATGTATTACTCCATGTGACCTGTTGGGGGCGATATAGGAAATACGAGCGGTAAAATAACCCGGAAGTAAAACAACGTTTCTCCGACTCCTTCAGTTCAAACAACATGGTGGCCTCCAGGACTGTGTCATGCTGATTACAAACAGGTAGATTCACTGTGTAGTTTATAGTGAAATAATCCCAGTTTATTCAAACAGATTATGTGTTTGTTTTAACCTTTAAAGACTAAAGTAGGTGAAGACTTCACCATGTTGGTGTCGGCGGTTGTCAGTCTGGTAACAGCCTCCTCCAGAGGGAAGGTCAGGTCTCTGGTCTCCCGGAGCAGGAGCTTGTGCACCGGCCAGCGCGGCTCCGCGGACTCGGCACCGAATTCGGTTCCACATTCACCGGGTGAAACCTCCGACGTCCTCCCGGAGAGCGAGAACCGCAGAGTGAGACGCCGGAAAGACCCGAGCGGCTGCTCCGTGTTCCTGTTCCCGGGGCAGGGCAGTCAGTTTGTGGGTATGGGGAGAGGACTGTTGAAGTATCCAAACGTTAAAGAAATGTTCGGAGTCGCTCGGGAAATCCTCGGATACGACCTGTTGTCTCTGTGTCTGGAGGGACCCGAGCAGGAGCTGATGAAGACGGTTCACTGTCAACCCGCCGTGTTCGTCACGTCCCTGGCTGCGGTGGAGAGACTGAGCCGAGAAAACCCGAAGGTCGGAGACACCGATTAATCGATTCATATACTAAAAATGATCATCAATTAAACGATTAATCGATTAGATGCCGAGTTATTTGATCAATCATTGAAGCTTTTAATCTCACATAACTATTGTGTGATGGATATTTTAATTGATAAATAAAATTAATTTATCTAGCTAATAACATATTGTACTTTTAAACTTAATTATTATTATTTTAATTAATAAAATAAAATAATAATTAAAACTGATTAACAAGACACTTAGTCTAAATAACTGAATATTTTACATTTTAATGATAATTTAACTGAGTAAAAGAAGAAATATGTGATCAATATCTCTAATAAATAAAATAAATTAAAATTAATTAACATTTTTAATTAGATAAAAATGCAATTAAGTGTTATTGAACAAATAATAAATAAAATAAAATTAATTAAACAGTTAATATAAATAATATAATATATATAAGTAATTTTAATTTAATAAAAGGAGGAATAAAATTGTTGCTGATTAATTTCTTGTGAATTAAGTAGTCTATCAACTAATAGTTTAAACATTAATTCATTATTATTATTGTTGCTGAGGTATTAGATTAATTTTCTTTACATATTTGTCCGCAGGCCGTTGAGATGTGTGTTGCCGCTGCAGGTTTCAGTGTTGGAGAATTTGCAGCTCTGGTTTTTTCTGGTGCCATGAACTTTACAGAAGGTAAATAAACAAGGACAGAGGTTGGAGTTCAATTAAAAACATGGTTAACACATCATCTGAAACAGTGATTTAGTTTAAATCCACCATGATTTCCACCTCCAGCTCTGTATGCGGTGAAGGTCCGTGCAGAAGCGATGCAGAAAGCATCAGAGCTCGTTCCTAGTGGGATGTTGTCGGTCATCGGTGGACGTGAGGCTCAGTATAAATACGCTTGTCTTCAAGCTAAAGAGCACTGTAAGAGCCTGGGGATTGAGGAGCCGGTTTGCTCCGTGGCCAACTACCTGTTCCCTGACGGCAGAGTCATCGCAGGACACCAAGAGGTACGGAAACAGCACGTAACTCAGAAAATTAAAGTTAGGGTTTATTCTTCTCCTGCGATTTCTCTTTAATCAGACCTGGGTTGTTTTTCCAGGCTCTGGATTTCCTCCAACAGAACTCAAGACGTCTGGGATTCATCAGGACCAAACCTCTTCCTGTCAGTGGAGCTTTTCACACTGAGTTGATGGCATTGGCCACCGAACCCCTGGGAGATGTTCTCAGACAGGTGGAGGTCAGTAGAAACACTCTGCTAAAAACGATCTGTGTTTATTGCTTTTTTTCTTACAACAATACAAGAATAAAGATTTAATTTCCTGTAATATTACCTAAATAAAGTCACAATGTAATGAGAATATAAGCCGTAATATTTAGCTGCAATTCTTGCAGACATTTCGCTCCTTGGCTGATTTATCACTTTATTACACCTTGTAATTTCAGGTGAGACGTCCTGAGATCAACGTTTACTCCAACATTGACGGCAAACGCTACATGAACGAGAACCACGTGCGGCGTCAGCTGGTGAAGCAGCTTGTGTCGCCGGTGAAGTGGGAGCAGACGCTGCACGAGATCTACGAGAGGACGCAGGGGGAGAGTTTCCCGCACACGTACGAGGTCGGACCGGGAAAACAGCTCGGCGCCACGTTGCAGAAGTGCAACAGGAAAGCTTTTAAAACCTACACAGATGTTCCCGTCATCAATTACGGAGACTGATGATGCAGAGATGAGGGCTCAAAAAACACCAGTTGAACGTACAAGCTCCTGTGGTTGCTTTGTTAAGTCTTATTTGTGTATTAAAATGTGTATAAATAAAACTTTTTTTAAATAAATGAGGCTGCAACATTTTGTTATTATGAATTTTATTAGCATCACATGAAAAGCAGTTTCAAATCTGCAACAGAAAGACCAGCTCCCTTCATTTCTATTAAGCCAGACTACATATCATCTGTAAAAAAAAAAAGTTTTTTGGCCTCTTAAACCAGTAAGAAACTAATCTGGATCCAAAAGACTGCAGGCCGGCAACAGTCCACATCGATACAATGATGATCCAACATGTCAGTGCTAAAATGTGCTGGCCGGCTCCTCGGGCGATGCTGTAAAACTGATTCAAACTAAATCCATTATACCCTGATAAATTTGACAAAACGTTTTTCCTTCTTTTTCCTTTTTTTTTTTTTTTTTATTTTTTTTTACTTCTGTCTGTTGCCCAAACAAAAAAAAAAGTTGTTCACATTCCTCAGTGTCAACTTCAATACCGCTCATTAAAATAGTATAAAAAGAAAAGTCAAAGTAAACAGCAGAAACAAATCAGTTAGTTAATGATTGTCACTCGTTTGCAAACATAATAATAATAATAATAATTAGTTCTTAAATAGATAACAGCTGAAAAAGACCTGTTCGTGGCCTTTTTTAGACTTTCCATTCCATCCATAGTGAACAGAGAAGAGTCACCGCAGCTGCCAAAGCCACAGTCACAAACGCTCCTCTGGTCCAACCAGTGCAGGTTGTCAGTTTGAAGCCGGACGCCTGAAAAATAAAGTAAAATTATTCACAACATGTTCTACATGAATATTTGCAAAAAGTGGACATAATTTAGCTTAAAAACAAAACAAAACATGAGAAAACGTGTAATATATTTCAGTAAAATTCAAGTAAAGGATCAATATGACCCAGTTATTATAAATTTGATTATTTTGTGTGGTTACATGTGTCCAAACACCTATTTTTTTTTTTTTTACGTTTTTACAATTTTCTGTGGTGAAAAAAAGGCATATTTACAAAACCAAAACAAGTTATGAAGTGACAATGGGACTATAATTTAATATTTGTTAAAATGACAAAAAAATAAGAATGAATATTTCCATAATTTTAACAATAAAAATAACTGAACAAAAACAAATTCCTCTATAATGTGCATTTAGTCATCTCATCACTGTGTAACAACTGTTATCATGTGACAATTATATTGTCAGTAGCAAGTAGTTTTTTTTTATTATTATTTTTAAATATTTTCTTGCTGCTGCAACACAGAAATGTCGGATAAATAAATGATCTAATCTCATCTCATTTAACCTCTTTTCTGTTTTAAAAAGGAAAGAAAGAGGCTTGATGAAAGGTTGGTATAAAAAATGAGTTTTACCCAAGTTGCCCAGACTTCAGCTCTGAAGATCCCCTGTCCAGGTGCAGTGTTCGCTATCCAGGCCTTAACAGCAGCAGAAAGACCCTGGAAGCCCAATAACTGGTTGTGTATATCCCTGTAACACAACAACAACAGATGGTTACAGCTACAGTCAAATAAAAATCTGATCCGTGAGGTGATTAAAGTGTGTTTTTTTCTTACCGGTAGACGGTCCTGGTCAGAGCCCGAGCAGGTCTCAGCATGTGCAGAGGAGTCGGCAGCCCGTTCTGTTGTCTGCCGGTCCACTCACGGTTCAACTCGTCTCCAATCACAGCCAGTTGACGAGCAACAGCACGTGCAGCTCTGTCACTGATCCTGAAGCAGGAGCAGGAGCAGGTGGAGATTATTGTTGAGTGATGAATAATTGAGAAATGTCAAATGTTAATGTATTCATGGGGAAGATTGGTGATTCTCTAAAGAAAAGCTTTTATAAAATTGTTTGTTTGTGCTATAATTAATCACACACAGTCTGATGCCAGAGGCTCAGTGTTGCTGTGTGTCGTTGTCTTGTACCTGAGGTTAACGTCGATCATGACGCTTGTGTCCACCTCGCCAGGTCCAGCCTGGAGAGAGACGACGCGACTCGGCTGTCTTGTTTGCTCCACCATTGTTGTTTTCTGTGAAAAAGTCCCGGTATTATGCAAATTATTCATTATTCATTCATCATTACATGTGAGGTGTGGGTGAAACAGGTTCATTAGCCATGCAGGGTGAGATAATGGCGCGATGGGTTTTTGATGGTGTTTGTATTTTATCCTTGCTTGACTCCCAACGTTCATAAACAGGGCTGCTGTGTAAATAATGGCTCATATTACCAGGATAGGTGGCGTCTGTGTGTTACTGGGGAGAAAATCCACATAGATAAAACAGGCTCTCCGAGGTTTGAACAGGTTACATCACCTGTTGGCTCAAGTCCAACTGTTGTTGTCCACTTACTCCTCACTACAGGTGTGTTTTTACCTCTGAATATAAATTAGGTCTAAACCAGTTTATGCAGGAAACTGTACATCTAATCTACTTTTATAATCACAGACCTACACATGACTTATTATTTCTGTTTCTGTGCAAAACAATGAGGTCATAACAGAGTCTGTAGCCTTATACACGCACCCGAAACTAGTTCCTGTTGTTGCTGTGATCCTGAGCGTGAATGCAAATACTCCCATTTCCATAACTCAAATCAACCAAACGGCCTTTTATCCCCACCAAGAAGAAGCAAAACAACACTGACTCTAAACAATTATCAGTTTATAGACATTTAACTTATATATATTAACAAAATCCTGATGTATACTTTTACTTTTTAAACAAATTAAAAAGTAAAAATAACAAAAAAATAACCAAAATTTGTGAAAATCTTAATAATAACACAATAATACACCATCATAACAATTAACAAAGGAGAGTTTCTCAGTGTAAAACATGTTTTAGCCTAAAGCACTTTGTCATATTGTCATAACAAAGAGGTGAATCATCCTTCATCCAAAGCAAACAAAGGTCGTTGTGAAGATCACTGTGTGTTAAAGTTTATTTATTACATATTCATATAAAAACCCAGACAAAACTTTATTTAAAAATCGCATCCTATATCTATAATTAACATTTATAATGTAATATTTTGTAATAATATGCATCATGGCAGATATGACTCGACTCTGAATAAAGAAGTGTAAAGTGCATGCAGCAACCAAAAGGATAAATAGAAACTTTCTTACCCTTCGTGTAGATTAAATCGGACGCCGCCCTGAAATAAAGACAAATTATACATTATGATTAAAAAAAATAATAAAGGAAAAAAAAAAATAATAATGATTAAAAAAGAAATAATCGAGATGAGTTTTCCTGTACTTACAGCAGCGTCCTTTAATCTTTGTTTCTCTCAGGTAACTGACACGAAATGTTATTGGCCACGCCTTTACCTGCTGCTGCCGCTGGAGACCACCAGGGGGCGATAGAAAAATAAGGTAAAGTAACGTGACTTCACTAATTAAACACGAATGAGAATGTCAATAATTTAGTTTTGTAGCTAAACTACTTTGTGTAGCTAACTAGTTTATGAGTCATTATTTTCTGTCATGAAAACATAAAATACATAAATAAAAAATTAGTTTTCTTATTAAAAACATTTGATCTATTGTTATAGTCCCTTTCTTTTTATGTTTTCCTGTTTAATAAAGCTAGATAAAGTAATGTCTTTATTGATAAGTGCTGTATTGTTTTATATATTATTATTATAGCACCGTTGCAATGATTTAAAAAGATGACAAATGTTATAAACCTTTGTGTAGAATAATAATAATAAAAGTTTTTGTTAAGATGCTTTGTTAAGGTGCAATTATGCAATAATTACTTTTCTTGTTAAGCCTAGTTAATCCTTGTATTTCTGAAATAATAAAATACATTTCATCTCATTTCTTGAAGCTGTTACTGAATCTATTGCATGTTTTTAATAACACACATTTACTTGTTTCTATGTTTCTTCAGCAGCAGTTTCGTTCTCTAAGACACTATCTAGACACCTTTTCTATAAAGTTTAACAAAATATATTATCTCCATGATGAATTCAGAGTACAGAATATCAAACTTTTACAAAACAATGTACATTTCAGTATTTCATTGGCTTTTTTCTATTAACCAATTGCTAAATTTTCATGTATTTATTCTTATTTTACAAAAATAGTTGTGCAAAATATAATTAATTGATACATAACATACGTAGCATATATTAGTATTAAACTATAGTAAAGACAAAAATGCATAATCAAACATTTACATCAAAATATATTAAATAACAGTTGCAATCTTCAATAACACAAACAAAAAAATGCTTTTTAATTGGGACACAACCAATATAAATAATATACAATATAAATGAATATATTAAAACAATTAAATGTTTACTTTTGTTGATTAAATAATGATAATGATAATAAAATCATCAGATAATCTGTTTTTCTTCTTCTTCTACTTTATCTAAAACAGTCCAACAGTGACTCCTGCTGGTGCGTGGCGGGAACTACACCCTACAATGACGTCACTGCGTCCTCCGTTGCTAGGTTATCTTCCGGAAGGGCCGAGCCCACAACGGTACCGATTAATGTATTTTGACAGAACAAAATTTTTATGCACATTTTTCCTTCATTTTATTACAGTCAAATCGCGCGGTTTTGTTACAGGACATTTAATTAACAACGAAGACTTTTATTGTGAAGTAGTAGTTTTGCCGCCGGCTGTAGTTTTTGTCGTCACTGTCCAGCTTCACGACGCCTGAGATCAATAAATGTAGCTGGTTAGCAATAAAAACAAGCTAACATGGGAGGTGTTGGTTGGTAAAAAAAAAAAAAAAAAGGGGGTGATGTTTAAAAAACTGTTAGTTGTCGCTGTAAGTTCAGCTAACGACGGTGTGATGAGATTGCATCAGTGACGGGGTGATGTCCACCCAGACGCTGCAGCAGACCGGGGAGGATCCAGCAGCAGCCTGCTAACAACCAGAGCCAGCCCGGCTAGCTGATGCTGATGACTGGCTATTTCCTGACATTGATTTGCAGGTAGGTGCACAGTCAACATCATGCATGAATGCATGCATACCTGCCTGCATCGCCCTGCCTCTTCTTTATTTACTCTGCATTTTCTGCAATGTGTAATAATATGTTTATCTCCTTTTTCTGTCTGTGTACCTGTTGTATTGTGCTCCACCCTAGTGGGAGGCACCATGGCCGGTAAGGTGAAGTGGGTGACAGATATTGAAAAATCAGTGCTTATTAACAACTTTGAGAAAAGAGAATGGGTTCAGGTCACAGAAAACGAGGACTGGAATTTCTACTGGTAAGTTTTCTATCCATACTACACTATTAAACACATAGAAATCTATATAAACAAAGTGCAGACTATGTAATTCAATTCGTCCCCACGTGCAGGATGAGCATCCAGACCATCAGGAACGTGTTCAGCGTGGACACCGGCTACCGCCTGTCAGATGACCAGATGGTTAACCACTTCCCAAACCACTACGAGCTGACCAGGAAAGACCTGATGATTAAAAACATCAAACGTTACCGCAAAGAGTTGGAAAAAGAAGGCAGCCCACTGGCAGAGAAGGACGAGAATGGAAAATATCTTTATTTAGGTATCTACTGCAGCACAACAGGAAAGGGTGAGTGTAGAAATACACAGAAAAAAACAGATTTTTTTAATAGTTTTCTTCATGTTTCATTCATTCAGATTTCGTTCCTGTGACGTTCATGCTCCCGGCTGATTATAATCTCTTCGTGGAGGAGTTTCGTAAGAATCCGTCCAGCACCTGGATCATGAAGCCGTGCGGGAAGGCCCAGGGAAAAGGCATCTTCCTCATCAACAAACTGTCCCAGATCAAAAAGTGGTCCAGAGACAGCCGCACCTCCACGTGAGTGAACCACAGCCAGTGAAACCTTTGTGTGAGGCTGCACTGTGTGTAGATTTTTTTTTGTGCTTTTGTCCTTTTTCTGTTTATTTTATGGAAAAACAAAAACCAAAAAGGATTGTCCCACCACAGTAAATCTGCTCTGCAAGCATTTAATTTTCAGGTAAACTTCCAAAAACTGGAAAAAAAAAAAAAGATGGTTATGACAAAGTGTCAACTTGGTCAGAGGTTGTGGTTGTGCTGATACATGGTCTCTTGTCTTTTTGCCCTCAGGTTTGTAGCAGCCTCTAGTGGTAAAGAAGCGTACGTCATCTCCTTGTACATAGACAATCCTCTGCTGATAGGAGGGAAGAAGTTTGACCTGCGTCTTTATGTCTTGGTGACCACGTATCGGCCTTTGAAATGCTACATGTAAGCCCTGGCTACTAATTCTATCAATAATATTAAAACATGTTGGTGTATTGGTGCAGCTTAAGTCTCTGGTGTTTAACTCTCTCAGGTACAAGTTGGGCTTCTGTCGGTTCTGCACGGTGAAGTACACCCCCAGTACAAGTGAACTGGACAACATGTTTGTTCATCTCACTAATGTGGCCATTCAAAAACACGGGGTACGTCCAGTGTTGTATACTGACAAAGTAGTAATACTTCACTAGCACTCCCTTCACTGGGAGTATCTGTACTTTACTGAAGTTTTTTTAATTGTGTCAACTTAATTACTTTTACTCTATTTACATTTTCATTGTTCAATGTTACAAAAATCAGAGTAAAGTAAATGTGGTGTTTTCTCCAGCGCTCCGGTTATCAAAACCATGTTTGAGGGTTGATGTAGCTCCGTCTTAAAGGTGGATGATGGAGAAACTTTAGTACTTTAGTTCAGACTCAAGACATTGTCTATGAAGTCTCCATGTTTTAAAGTGCTGGATAAACTTCATAATATTCTTGTGTTTTTATTAACATGTACTTCACCATTATTCTAGTTAGTGACTTGAACTTGTATTAAAGTCATTTTTGGTTGTGTATCTGTACTTCTACTCTAGTGAAGAGACTTTCAGGTACTTTATACACCACTGAGTAAGTGTGTGTCATGGCAGGTTTGGCTACATAGTAGGAAAAAAGTGAAAAAGTCAGTATTACAATTACATACGTTTGAGTGTTTCACAAAGCAGCAGAAGCTGCAATATCTTAAATTTTATAGCTACAAAATTACAAAAAATACAAGGAAACTTGTAATATGTGGTTATACTGTGTCTGTTTAATGTAGGACGACTACAACCACGTTCACGGCGGCAAGTGGACGGTCAGTAACCTCCGTTTGTACCTAGAGAGCACCAGAGGAAAAGACGTGACCAGTCGACTGTTTGACCAGATCCACTGGATCGTGGTGCAGTCCCTGAAAGCTGTGGCTGTAAGTGAACATGATTATTCATGAACCTGACACTGATACTTAGTAGACACACTGCACATGCTGTGACATCTTGAGTGGTTATGTTTTAGTTTTTCTTCCTGCTTTTAGTGTATGGGTCTTTAATGACAGACTAACAGGCTAACACTTTCAATTGCACAGCTGTAAAACTAGTTCAATTTTTTTTTAGCACCACAGTGCACTCAGCTTAATGCACACTTCCTCTTTCTACTAAGTGATCCAATTCACTTCCCCTCTAAGGCCTCCTAAGGTCTCCTTTGTGTACTGATGGTTACATCCACTGGTATGTTTCTACTCTGGTGATTTGCTAACATCCTTCCTCGCTGATTCACTAACTCTGTGATGCATTGGAACGTTTCCAACATATCGCAATCATTAATTGTAATTTCCTCTTCTTACCTCGGGCTCTTCTTTACCTCTCCCAGCCTGTGATGAACAACGACAAGCACTGTTTTGAATGTTACGGATATGACATCATTATCGACGACAAGCTGAAGCCGTGGCTCATTGAGGTGAGTAATGTGACACAAGCAGACACGTAGCTACAAAACTCACTCGCTTAAAACAACAAAAACAGCAGCTTTGCCTGTGTTTTTTTGAAGGCCTCACTTACATATTTCACCAAGCCCAGAGATGCTGAACATGCTTAACATGCTGGCACAGTGACTCTGTTAGATTGTTGAGCAACTTTAATGCCCTTGAGGTGGATTTTTGTTTGGACATGTGTGTCTTTGTGTTCAGATGTATACTGCAGGTATTATACAAACTGAAAAATATAACCCAAAAATACGAGGACAAGTGGTTTTGAATCTCTTGTTCATTTTGTAGCTGTCATGTTTTACTGTGCTCGTTTTTGACAGCTGCACAATGAGTAGCTGGGTTTCCAGGCTAGGTCTCAACTATTTCTGTTCACAGACACCAATCTGATCTATTTTGGTCGACACCACGTTGATTGTAGGGCATAAACGCTCCTCGGTGACAGACTGAGCACACATGTGCCACAAACCCACTCAGTTTGAGCTCTTTCTTTTTTCACTTATTATTCTCACAAACTTGTTCCAGTTTGGTTTTTGACCTCACATTACTGATGATGAAGAAGGTAATGCATAACTGTAGGAGTCTTTTGGGCCCGTTTGATCTATTCAAGGAAACAGGTGTTAGTGTTTTGATATCAGAATAATTGCTTCATCTCCCTGCTGACAAAAGTGTTATTCTTTGAATGCATGTTTACGAACAGGACTGTTATAGCCCATTAGCAGCTACCTTTCCTGTCAGATAAGAGCCTCTATAGGGTGTGAGAGGAAAATACACAATGAGCTCATGCCAGTATTAATACATTATTAATCACTCTGCTCATTTGCTTGGAGCCTAATAACTAAATGTTAATGTGTTTTCTGCATTTCTGTGCCCTGCAGGTCAATGCCTCCCCCTCGCTGACCTCTAGCACAGCCAACGACCGCATCCTGAAGTACAACCTCATTAACGACACCCTCAACATCGTCATGCCCAACGGTGACATCCCAGACTGTCGCTGGAACCGCAGCCCACCCAGAGAGGCGTTGGGCAACTATCAAGTTCTGTGAGTGATGCTGAAAGTCTCAGTCACATATAGAGAGTCATAAAAAAACTAAAAATAACACCCGAAACTGAAATTACGACATGTATGGTTACTGGTGGAAAGGTTACTCTGTGTCTTCGATAGCTCAGTTGGTAGAGCGGAGCACTGTTGGTGCTTTTAATCATGACGGACTATGTAATGTTCCAGAGAACCTGAGCCGTGATCATTGCTTGACCATACAAGTTTGTACTTTAACTAATTAACCAAAACTTGGATTAACTCAGCTGCCTTACAGCCCTGGAAGTATAGCGGTAACTGATAGATGGAATTTACTCCCTTTATTTGCGAAACGTACACACAGGCAAAAGATATGGTGGTGGTGACGGGTGGGGAGTTGTGCTCCAGCCCCTTCGATAGCTCAGTTGGTAGAGCGGAGGACTGTAGTGGTAACTAGTAATCCTTAGGTCGCTGGTTCAAATCCGGCTCGAAGGAGGTGTTTTTAAACATGATGGACATCATGACGTTGAAACTGTTATCTCAGAGACTGTAGGTGGAGCTTTGTAGAGAAGAAAATGACCAGACTTGCATAGTGCACCATCGCTTCTTGACTGACAAGTTTGTACTGTGACTGATTAACCAGCACTTGCCCTGAAAGTATAGTGCAGGCTTCTCCAAACTATTCCACAAAGAGCTGTGTAGCTTTAGGTTTTTTTCCAACCAGTCGAGCACACAGTTTGACCAATCAACTGTCTGAAGACTGAGATCAGTTATTTGAATGAATGAAGTCTGGTGTGCTGCCGCTGCTGCTTGGTTGGAATAAAAATCTGCAGCCATACGACCCTTTGTGTAATAGTTTGGACACCTCTGGTATCGCGGCTTCAACAGTGGATAAAGTCGAGTGTTTTTGTTTGCACACTGACTGACTCTGTCTTGCACACAAGACTGCACACTGGTGGACAATACGACTGATGGGAGATGAGTAACTCAGCTGCTCTACAGCCCTGAAAGTATAGTGATAATAGATGGTATTTGCTTTGACTTTGAGTTGATACACAGACACAGTTGATATGGGCAGCGGGGACAGTTGGTTCTGCCCCTTCGATAGCTCAGTTGGTAGAGCGGAGGACTGTAGTGGTTAACCTAGTCATCCTTAGGTCGCTGGTTCAAATCCGGCTCGAAGGAGGTGTTTTTAACCACGACAGGTTTAAACGACATGTTCCTGCAGGCAACATGACACTGTCTTCTCAGAGACTATGTAGGCAGAGCTTTGTAGACGAGGAAAAAAGCGACCAGATTTCCATAATAGTGCATCTTTATGAATGTCTGAACCATGATTGCTGCTTGACTTTACTGGAGCTCATTAACTAGGAGGAGTTACTCTGTGGTATGGAAGTACAGCTGCATAATAGTGGAATACTTTTATTTGCTAAAAGTGCACAGATGTTCATGATACAACTGGTGGGAAAATGTGAATCTGTCCCTTCGATAGCTCAGTTGGTAGAGCGGAGGACTGTCGTTGTTTTTAACTATGACGGGGTTAAACAACACCTGAAACATGCTGTAACTGATTAACCAGAACTCAGTCGACTCTCTGAAGTTACAGCAACTTTGTAGGAGCATAATCATCATCGTGTCTGTCGTATCATGAGACTAGTGGACAAACTGAGACAACTTAACCTTCATCTATCGTGAGAACAAGATACATTTTATGATATTATTCAACAATAGGAGAGCATGTTTTGACAAGTCCAAAGGTTAAACTGGTTTAAACAACATGGATGAGGTTGCGATGTAGTAAATTGTGATGTTACAACAAAGGAGGACGCTATTGGAAATCTACAACTACTCTACAGCAAATCTATTCTGAATGAGCAGCTTCTAAATGAATGGAGTGGTAAAAAAGAAGAGGACTGATTGTCCTGAAGAGCACGGCACTAAAAAAAAAAAAAAAAAAGCTGCTAATGATGGAAAATGTGTTGGTTATGTTTGGCTCAGCTGAAGCAGAAGGGCTCTGTTGTGGCAGTGGCACAGAGCCATGGTTCACTGTGTAGATCCAGTTTGAAAAGCAGCATCTGTCAAAACAAACGGTTCAACATCTGCTCAGCATAAGGGAGATCGACTCTTCTGCTCTTAGTTTTTTGTAACCCATTTCCACCTTATCAGTCGGTGAGTTTTTTGATTAGAGGCTGTAAAAAGTTTATTTTCTCATGAAATATTCATTACGGAAAGAAAAATGATGCAATCTTACTTTCAGTTTGTTAACCATTAGTGTTAGCATGTTATGGTGTGGAAATGTCATGTTGCCATTTCCTGTTGTTAAATAAACCAGTCTGATGTTCCCACAAAAAAAAAAAAAAAGTTTCACTCCTTCGAGCCGGATTTGAACCAGCGACCTAAGGATGCCTGTGTTAACCGCTACAGTCCTCCGCTCTACCAACTGAGCTATCGAAGGGGTGTTGGTGGTTATGTAACACAGTCACAGCCGGAGCACACTTCCACTCAGTGATGAACACAATAGCGGGGGTAGTGTGTGTGTGTGTGTGTGTGTGTGTGTGTGTGTGTGTGTGTGTGTGTGTGTGTGTGTGTGTGTGCTTTAACACTTTGTTTTCCTAGCAAAAGTAAAAAGATATTAATTTTCAGCTCTTTTCTCCCACTAAACTCTGATTAAGATTTAGATTAAATCTACTGGAAAATCCCTCTGGGTACAATGAATGTGTGTGAAAAGTTTTATGCCAATTAATCAAGTGCTTTTTAAAATATATGACTACAACAGTGAAACTGTGATCTGCTGAATCAGATAATGACCAGAGATAATAGGGTTCATCCTCTGAGGAGCATGAATACCTGTACATTATTCCATACTGATATATTTAGTTTATTTTAGATCAAAATTGTGGCTCACATTTTGGTAAAGTAGAAGACTGTAGTTTAAGGAATAGGCAGGATATCAAAGTTATTATTTCATCCTCTGGGGACTATGAATGTTTGCTCTAGATTTCACAGAAATCCATCCAGTAGCTAGAATAAAAAATCTCAATAAGAAACTGAAGAGTTGATCTAATTCGCGGTGCTGAATGAAGAGTCAGAAGATCACTAATGTCAAGGAAACATCATCTGGGGACCATGAAAGTTAGTGGTTAGATATTTTAGATATAGTTAAGATGTTTTATTAAGGAACTAGAAAGTTGATTTAAATGAAGAGTTAGAGAATCACAGAAGTGAGGATGCATGATCTGGGGATCATGAATAATGTTAAGTGAAAATATTAAAACATAAACCACCAATGTTTAGATGGATGCATCCTCTGGGATCTTCAGTTTCTGTATAACGTCCCATACTAATGATTAGCAGTTAGCAGCTGCTGTGATATTTAGTTGTGGAATTGAGCGACTAGTTAACACTTTTACACCACTGACATAGCGAAAACATCACTCCTTCGAGCCGGATTTGAACCAGCGACCTAAGGATGCCTGTGTTAACCGCTACAGTCCTCCGCTCTACCAACTGAGCTATCGAAGGGGCAGTAATCAGGCTCAGTGACCCCTTGACAGAGGTCTGTTAACACTGGTGCCTCACTCTGAATTGTTGTGATTGCCCCCTGGCTCAGCAGGGGTACATTGTTCAAGTTAAGCTCCTAAAAGTCAGGCAAGGGGGAGGGGTCATCAGCTGGGATTATATTCTCTACTTATTTCGTCACCACTGCTGACTTTAACTCTTCCTCTGTGTCATCAGGTACGATGAAGAGCAGGTGCAGAACGAGAACGCCGAGCGCGAACTTCGGAGTCGCTCGGGTCAATCTCTGGGGTCAAAAGGCACCAAAGGGAGCGCGGGCGTTCGCCCTGTTGCCGCCACCTGGAAGTGAGGTGATATCTCTGACTATTAATGACTTCCTGTACCAGTGGGGCACGGGGGGGAAAAAAGGGACAACCCAGACTTTTTTTTAAACCCAACTATCCAATGGAGGACTGCTCTCTCTCTCTCTCTCTCTACTCACACATTTCACTGACTGAAGGGGCAATGACCCGACGGATGAAGCTGAAGGGGAGAGAACTCAACAACGGGGTCGTATGTGGAGTTTGTGGCTGTGTTGAAATACTGCTGGTACGAAGGTCACGTCGAGTCAAATCAAAGTTATCCTTAAAGCCCAGCATCACTTGAAATCAACATCAGCAACAGTCCTCAACCCAGACCAAACTCTTTACGAAAAACAATGAAAAATTACCCCTTTAACATCAGAAAATATGAGATGAAAACCTTATGAGAGATGCAGTAAGAGCCATGAATGATGAAGTGGCAGTTGCACAAAATGAAAAGATGAAAAAAAAAAAAAATAACAAAGTACAAAAATCCAAGGAGTGAGAAGGATTAAAAACCTGAACTATGCACGATTACTAAGTACTGACATTTTAACTTTGACCCACCACACAGATATTAAAAAAGAATAAGAGATATGGAAAAAAGATAGCTGAAGGTAAAGATATGATTTATTGATAGGCAGTTGATAGTAAGATAGATAGAAATGAACAGAATTAAATATATAACGACCCTAAAATAGGACTTAATTGTGTTTTTTTATACGTTGATTACCGGTATGTTTATGCAGGGGGCGGGTTTCATTAAGATTGATTGTATTCAGCGCTGAACCTTGTTGCACTTTATCACTTTATTTACTTAAACTGATATCCCACAATGCATTTTTGATTTCATCTGCTAACGCCATAATCTAATAACGACTAAACATGAACATCACTCGTGTAGGGCTGGGAAAAAACAAACAAACAAACAAACAAAACCACAAAAAAACAAAACATTGTGATATTTTATTGTCTTCAGTGTTTTAATTTGCAGCAATTCTGCAAAAATCTGTTACCAATTTAAAATTTATATTATTAATCAGACTGACTAGTTTATTTTTAACGTTAAGTGTTAAAACATGAATAAACGGGCTCCTTCTCATTTTCTGTCCACTGATGTATTTTACCTATTTGAATGTTACAGATGCACATGTTACAATGTTAATGCTGTAACAATATCGTTCAAACCCTTAAACCTGATGTATAAACTCATTTGGTGATTTGTGGAATTAAATCCTGCTTTTGAATGACTAGTGTTTGTTCGTTTTTGCTTTGAAATAAGAAACAAAACAGATGATTATACAACAGACCTCTTTATTTGCCCTTAATCGATTTCTGCTCTTTATAAGAATAAAAATAAAAAAATCATTTTCATGCTTCACTTACATAATACACTTGGGGGTTTTTATTCATTATTTTGTAGTACAGGGGGCCATATATCCTTTGTAGACTCTAATCTGTCTGAAGTGTAGATTAATCAGCGGTCAATCCTTCAAAAGGAAAATGACCTCGACGTCTATGTTCCTGCTGTTTAAGTAGGTCTCTGCGTGGCACCGTTCCTCGACCTTGAAAGCCCGTTGACGTCTCACCGCCGCCACCATGTTGTTTCCTCTCTGGTCCTGCAGCAGGTTCATACATGCAGAGCAGCAGCAGGTGGATAAAGCAGGAGTCACACAAACACACACACACACACACACACGTTGTTGATGATGTGTGATCTCCAACCAAACTCTCCTCAGCTACAGAGCAAATTCACAATTCACTGAAAGATGGAGCGAAGTGAAGTTAGATTCTCTCTGCTAGTTTTATTTGTTGTGGTTACAAACTGTTCAAGCTTATGACGACAACAGCTTCTCTGTTTTTGCTTTGAAGTAATGACACATCTCTGACAAACTTCAGTTGTGGTTAATATCCACGTTGGTGCTTCCTTAACAACTGTTTATATGTTAGAACAGTGATAAACATTGGTGAACTGGCCCTTCAAAATCTTGCAGCCTTATATTTTAAAGCATTTAAGTCTCATTTGAACCTTTTTTTTTTTTTAAAGTTGCTAATAGTTCTCACACCCTCACACACTGCAAGTGATAAAGACTGAAATAGCAATTTAAATATTAAACTGCACATGTGAGTGTGCAGTAAAACAACTCTGCATTAAATATATGTCTGCTCAGATTACAGTTAGGTAATGGCTTCTGCATGAGTAAAGAAAGTGTTTAAATTTGCAGTGGAGGGAATTTATTTCAAGAAACACCTGAGTCTTTTTTCTGTTTTGTTTGTTTCCTTTAAATTTGTCTTTGCATACCGTCATACTCATATATTTGTGCCACGATTGCTATGTTTTATATGATCTGTGACATAAATAAACTCTGAACTTATGAACTTGGTTGCTATAGACTGATAGTTTTTTTCCCTCATTATATTAAATAACTAGATTTAAAACCATATTTTTAGACTTATTTACAAGTTTTTTAGTCACTGAGTCCTCATTTTACTAATGAACCCCACAAACCTCTTTCTAGGGCCCCTTGTGGGCCTCAGACCTTGTGTTGGAAACCCTTCACAGATCTCTCTGGATCTGGATCAAGTCACCTAAAAAAAAGTTTTAAGGGATGTGACGTCAGACAGGCAGGCCTCCATAAAGCTAAACGACACTATATAGCGTTAGAACCAAAATCTAAAAATTTTTAGACACTTCCTTCTGGAGAACCCTTTTTCAACTCATATAGCTTAAAGTATTGACTATTATTATATTTGTGTGTCATTGTCTTGAATTGTAAAATACTTTATATTCTCCTGAGTTTATATTCAGTTATGTACTTAATGTAGTTTTGAATTATTAAAATACATATCCAGGTCATTTAGGTAATACAGGATGGTTACTATTATTATCATTATTAATCCATATTCATAAACATATAAGAAACATTTAGATAATTTAGTTGCCAGCCTAGGTGGAGCTAGTTTTTACATCAAAAAATACAATAGAGGTGTGTGTGTGCATCCTATCAACTAATGAAAGTAATAAATGTTAATGTGTATAATGCTAAGACCTTCGTACACTGTAATAATTAAGCCTGTGTGGCACCGAAACTTTATTTATATTGTAATTTTCTATGTAAAATATTAGTTTATAATATAAAAACTAGCTTTAAAATGGCAGTGAGGTAAAAAAAAATTATGTAACAGAAAATGAAAAAGATTGAATTTAAGTCAAAACAGTTCAAAATTGTACGTTTTTAGTACATTTTATACTTATTATCATCAATAGAATACAGTTTCTCACGCTGGGTTTTATTTTGAAAACCCTCACCGGATGTGGCTCGCCGCGCTGACTGTAACTGACGCTGGTGTCAGTCAGTTGGTCGATGGTGCCGCTGCTGAGCAGAAAAAACGGGCGAAAAGCTTTGCATATTGAGCACCAAGAAGAGATTTAACTGTTAATTTAAACCTAAACCTTTAAGGGGAATAAACCTTCCTCGGGTAAGTTTACTCTAATACTTTTAAATAATACATTTAAACTTTTTTTCACTTAAGGAGGTAGTGGCTAATATCGCTAACATTAAAGCTAAAGGAGCTAACGTTAAAGTTAAGTTACTTCCCTGGGAGGGAAGGAGGTTGATATTATTTGTGATATAAACACTTATACACGATTTACTGAAGCGAAATAATAAGTATGAGTTGTCTTAAATGTGTAGTAAGAGGTAAAAGTGAAGTTGAATTAGTTTAGAGTAAGTTTATCAGGGTAAGTTGGACATTAGTTGTCTTTAGATTTAAGCTAGCACCGTTTTGTTTTTTGGTCGTAGTTTTTAAAAAATGCAATTTCCTGTTAGACTCAATGTTGTTTTGACGCAGTTAGTTACCTCAATATGTTAAATTTCACCCCTCTAGCTGTCTTAAATTTTCGCCGGGACACACTAACGTTTCATTGCCTGGAGAGTTAAAGGGCGGGGCACGTTTCGTAAAAAAGTAAAGATAAACCTCTCCGGTTCATGTCGGTATCATCCTGTATGGCTATGCTGTTCTCAGCTACATGCTATCGTTTTATCTCTATTAAATATATATATGTGTATATATATTTTTTTTTACAATGGACACAGTCAGATCAGTTTCTTCTTCTTCTTCTCTTCCTGCAGCTGCAGTTTTGTTTTGCCAGCTTGTGCCACTGCTCTCTTGCTGTAATTTGCGCAGTGCCATCCAGCTGCCAACTTCAGTCCTGTGTCATTTTTAAACATTTAAATAAAGAAATGTCAGCTCCTTCATTACACAGAGAGAGAGGGAGGGAGAGGTGTTGGTTATATTACAGTAAGATCCTTATCAACACGAGGTGATTTAATCACGTGAAGGAGGATGATGACAAAAAGCCAAAAAAATACTCGTGATTTTTGTAATGAATTAGTGGGAGTTAACAGTCATCACTGTCATGTTTGGTGACACTGGGTACTTAATTATTTATTTTTACCATCTTTGTGGTTGGTGTTTGTAATGTTGTGAGGATAAAGCAGTAGTGAAAGCCCTGCTGGTTCCTTTTTATCGATGGGGGTTTGAGGGTGACTGTGACAAGAAAAGAGTTAAACTTAGCCTGGGTATTTCAGTAAAGGCTGAAGACGTTGCTCTTGATTTAGAGGGATATTTATCCGTGTATCCACCATGAGCACACATGAAGCAGTTTAAAGGGATATGAGAAATTGTCCTGCAGTCAGTCATATAATCCCCTGTAGCCTCAAGGAGTCCTGTTTGGTGAAATCAACATGAACTAGTCCTGTTTAAACCAGAGGAAAGACTCTTTCACCTAATTAGTCACAGATCTGACCCTTAAATGTGTCGTCACGGCTGAAACATTAGGTCGAATTATTGAGCAACTGATCAATGGAAACTTAAACCGCAAATATTTTTTGATAATGAATTGAACACTGAGATAATATCATCGAGAGACCTGGCAAATAGTGACTGGTTTCCACATCTCAAATGTGAAGGTTTGCTAAGTTTATTAGTTTTCAGTGATGACGAAGTGAATGTTTTAAATTTTTGGATCGTTTGTCATAGTAAACTTTGGCTTTTTGTCCCATTTTTTTTAGACCAACAATGTAAATTGAAGCTGAAATGATGTACAGAAAACAATCAGAATCGGTTTAAACCAGATATTTATTGGTGCCCATTTCTTAAATTATAGTTTTTTCCTCAGTTTTATGTCACTGTGAATTAGGTTTATGCTGCTTTTTTCTGGTTGTAGATTATAAATCGATTTTAGTTGTGTTTTTTGACAGTGGTTTGGATAAAACAATAGTTTTTTTTTCTGATATTTTACAGCCTAAATGTTTAATCAAGCAATTAAAAAACATATAAATCAGATGTGAGAATATTTGAGGCGTTCATCTCGTATTTTTCAGGGCCTCTGGTTATTTTAAATGCTGCAAAGAAAGTTTGCGTAAGCGACATTCTTCTGTGATTATTGTCTTTGTCAGAGAGTAACTAGTGTGTACACAACTTTTAAAGGCCAGAGGGTTAGCTCGATGAATCGCTTTCCTGAAGCGTCTGCATCATGAGACGCTGCTCTTTGTGCAGGATCGGCCCCTCCACGGGGGAAAAAAAAAACTGCAGAATTTGCCCTGTTGGTGACACAAGGATCCCCCTCCCATCCCTTGTCATGTAATACTGATTTCCCTCCATTATATTCCTCTCCAGGCTGCTGGTGTGTCCAGTGGAAAATGCCTGAAAGTGTGGAACAAATGCCATTGTTTTTCACTTCTGACCGCAGAGCAAAGGGTTTTTTGAGCAGGCGGGCTGGTCAGTTATGCCGAGGCTACAGTTGATGGACCAACGGTCTCATTGTGTTGTGTTTTGGAGCCTCTTAACTGCCGTATGAAGCTCTGTCAGGGGTTCGCATGTACATATATGTTTGAAAGTCCATATTCCTGGTGAGATCAGCAGTCCAGTTGCAGCTGTGGGGCTCGCATAAGGAAGAAGGGCAGAGGTGACTGAGTGACAGGGAAATAAAATCAAGGTCGTGACATGAAATGGTCATGGAAACTTCTGACCCTTCAAGCTTGTGTTGCACCGAGAGAGAGAGAGAGAGAGAGAGAAAGCAGCAAAGGAATGATTGTATTTTATTTTTTCTCTCTCTCTCTCTCGCGGCTCAGTCGGGATTTAGCAGCACCCCGCTGTGAAACTGCAATATTGAAGGGATAGATCAAGCTCAGCTGCACACCCCTTCGCCTCTCAGATATTGCAGGCGTATAATGCAACAAAAGAAGGAAATGGAAACAGACACAGAAAAAAAAAAGGATCACCCGCAGTCAGATAAGCAATTTTTATGTGATTAAGACATTAGAGACTTAGGCAACATAGTGTGAACTCAGGCTCCTACTTGCATAATCACACATACTTTCATGATTTACATATTTCAACATTAAATACTCATTTTAGTTATGAATTAATCTGTGTATCAGTTCCAGGACTGATTGTCTGGACTTTAATCTAAAAAAAAATATTAAAAAACACACGTTCAAATGCTAATTTTGTCGATTTTTACGGCCTGAAAATAATAAAATATTCACTTTTAGATTTGAAATATTAATAGTTTTTCTTTATTCTAAGCAAAAAATTGGTCTGTTTATCTATATTATATTTATTTATATAATTATAAACTGAATAAGACATCAACAGGGAGTCTAGTAAAATGTCATGCACTGTACTTTGTTTGAAAACAGCCAGAAACAAGACAACATGTTTTCAAAACCTTAGTAAGTTAAGTTATGTTTTTATTTTGAACAAAACACGTCGTGTAACCAAGACTGTGAGTCCTCAGCATTTAGCAGGAAACAAAATCTGACACAGCAGCTCTCAGGATTTCTCCACTTACAGCACATACTGTATTTCTCCTTCACCAGACAGTTACTGTTTCTGATAGAGGCCTGAATGAACTGCTGAGACTGTGACATTAATACAGCGACGTCCTTGCTCTACACACACACACACACACACACACACACACGCTCTCTCTGTGATAAGAGTGTGAGAGTCTGAAGTTGACTGAACCTGATGTGGTTCAGTTTTAACAAACATACTCCTTCCTGTGGGTCAAATGTGCGAAGTCTGTGTGCAGTCTGAGACGCCTTAGGTTGGTCTCCTGGCGCTTTGGTGCTTTGATTATACTTTTCGCCCACCAACGTAAACACACACACACACACACACACACACACACACACACACACACACACACACACACACACAGCTTCAGGGCAGGCATGCATGTGCCTGTCAGCTGTCTGTGTGTGTGTGCTCATCGGGTTGGTCTGTATATCCTGTTGTTTCCTGCTTCCTGGGCTCCATTCATGACAGTGTTTCTGTGTGACAGCCACCAGAGCACTTTGAGAAACATAAACAAGGGGTAAATAAGTTTGCTGGTGCTTTGTGGGAAAGAAATATACTCTTGCACACATGGATTTATTTCTCTTTCGCCATCTGTCCCATCTTCATGTATCTTGAATTTTACCCGCCTCCCCCTCCGGTAAAGGTCATTTGGATCTGGTGTCCGTCGCGTTGACGTGACTCAGGTCTCTGCGTTCATGTGCTTTTAATAAAACACATGGTCATCTTTTGCTGTCTCACCATTTGCACTATTACACACCCCTCCCAGCCCCTTTAGCTGATCTCTTGTTGCAGGCAGCTGCTCACTGACTCACTATTAACCAATCGACTGATGAATGTTAAAAAAAAAAAAAAACAGTGTAGTCAGACTAAGTTAGGATAGAAATTTGTTTGTCTGTTAAATGGATTAGCCGAGAAATGACAGTGTGGGAACTTGCTCAACCTGCCAAACTTCAGTTTAGGCATGGTAGCGGCGAGGAATGCATTTGTTCACTTACTATCTTGAGACTGTTGGCAGCAGCCAAATTCCTGCATGCTGTGTACATTTGCTTATCAGCTGTCAGTGGATATCATTGTGGAGTTTAGATTATGTAATCTCTAAACCCTGTAATCTAAGAACCCAAAGTTTCTGCAGCCTTGATTAAAACACGCATATGTTGCCAAGAAGGCGTCATATCTAGATGACAGCAGCACAATGCCAAATAGCAATTTATCCATCCCCACACTGTCATTCCCATGGGTCCCTTGTGTGTTTTCCTCGCGCGCTATGTTGAATTTTTCCAGCATTCCCCCTCATGCACAGCGGCAGCTCGAGTGGACTTCAGACTTTTAGTCAACAGCATTGTTTACACTCTTGGGTCAAGCTGCGTTCAATTGTTTTAACGCAGGCCACTCAAATGTCCTACAGTGCCAAGGGTGTGCAGACGTCTGTTCCTGTTTGTTACACGTTGCAACAGACCTGGAAAAAAGCTTTTGTGACGAGGGAATTCCCAACATGTTGTTCTCCCACCTCATACATGCTAATTATAATTTCAAACCTACGATTTAGAAGCACTTAATTAGAAAATATTGATTGTAAATATCCTCTATAAACACGTCAGCGTTGTATATGTTATCAGGGTTTTTGTGGTGTTATCAGTCTCGGCTCTTTATTCCAGCATGTCACAACAGGAATGTGTACATTACTTAAGTTGTTGCTGTGTACATACAGTATTTCATCCTGCTGCGGTCGTGTTGTCTGTGGGAGTTTCTCAGCAGCAGCAGCAGCAGCAGCATTTGATGTCGGATCAACTTGTTGCCGTGTTTAGAGTTGATATTTGTGGCTCGTTCCCATGTGTCGCTCGAGTGAAGAAAACAGACAGCTGGGTCGGGCAGGATGACAACATCTGTCTGGGTGAAGCTCAGACAGATATTCAGATATAAGCTTTTGCCGTTTGTGTGTGTGTGCATGTGTGTACATCTTTTCCTCTTCTCCGGCAGAACTCGGACAACAATCGAACTCGGTCTTTATCGGTGCACATGCTAACATACTAGCCTATATATCAAAATATTTGAATATATCACCACTATTAACAATCTGAGGGAATAATTTTTATTTTTGTCTCAATATACCATATTAAAAATGTGGTTACAGAGTGTGAGATGTTCCCAGATACTGCAAACATAATATAATGTATAAAAGGTAACAAACAGATCAAACTATATAAACTAAATTTAACAACTGAAGGACCTACCGTAACTGAACTGTTTCTTGTTCTGACAAAAACAATAAGGATGTTTGGATAAATGTGACGACCACACACCCTCCTATTTTGCATACTGCAAGATACACGTGTGGAAAACAGTATGATCATGTTTTAGGTTTTACTTGGTCTATCGACATCAGTTAAAAACTAGATTATTAGAGAATAAAACAGCACTTATGAAGGACAGTTTACAGCACTGACGCTGGACGTCATCATGGTCACAGCAGTCATTTCTAATGATATGACCCAAGTATGTTGCTTTTGTTACAATAGTCAGCTGATTTTCATTTAAGTAAAAAGAAGGGAAGCTTAACTTTTGATCCTCCTTAGTCCTGGAAATCATGTCGCTAAAGTTTCAGTTAATAGAATTAAATGTAAAACTAATTGCTCTGTTTTTTTTTTTTAATTGCTTAATTGTGATTATATTAGGAACATATATTGTGCTATTATTGTATTTGTTGCTTATTCATTTGAGTCTGCAATTCATGAGGAAGTTGGATAAAAATGAAACATCCGGTGTTCTCTCGAAATAGGCGCAGATAACATCTGTTGTATGTGTGTGTGTGTGTGTGTATGTATGTATGTATGTGTGTGTGTGTTTGGATATGGTACCGACCTGATTGTAAACTACAAACACAGTTAAAAGGAGGATTGTTCATTTGCCTCCACAGCTTGTGATGACCACAATACTGCCCTGTGTTCAAGTCCTGCCCTGAAGGGCACGGGCCACTGACCACTGAGACACACACACACACACACACACACACACACACACACACACACACAATCCTCTTCACCCTGAGGCTGCCTCACTAAACTGAAAGAGTCTCTGTGTTCACACTTGGCGCTAAAAGACATCTCGTGTGATCAGATCATAAATGGACATCCCCGAATTAGTCGGAGCAATTTAGTCAGATGTCACATTTTAATGACTGCGTGTGGCTTATCAGTACATTGAGATAAGATAGCCCATCTAATGCTGTATTTTTGGCAGCTGATACTGATTTAATCAAAAAGTGAGACGACAAAAAAAAAAAAAAAAAAAAGCCCTGCAAAAGTTTACCACTACAAAAAATGACATACCTAGGAATTCATGCAAATACTAAGAGGAAATAGGATCTGAAAGTGGGTCAAATGCAAAACAGGTTGGTAGCTACATTTTTAAATCGAGTTTAACATGTAGTTTATTTATTTAGTTAAGGGTTATCACCAAACTTCAAGCTTTTATTGCTGTTTACACTGGCAGCAAATAGAAATCAGCAGGGTAAACACTGAATTTGAATATATTGAGTCTAAAACCAAGTTTAAAATTTTACTTATATATATAAGTAAATATATATAAATGTTTTACTTTAATAAACCCACTTATTTCCATTCCCAGCAGCGGTTGCAGTTTTCTCAGAGAAGCAATCGAAGTAGAGCTGGAAAGTAAAATTCGATCTCAAGCGGTCACAGGAGACGCTGTCGCCCCGCTGCGAGGTGTCAACCTCAGTCGGTCTCAGCTGGACGTTAACACAATCTGAATATATTTGGTTACGAGGAAACGACAAGACTGAGCTGAGCTGCCGAGAGGAGAGAGGAGAGTAGAGGATGGAGGAGTGAGGCGATGAATAAAGAGAGACTGTTGAGTTTGAAATGATGGACGTTAGGATCGACAGAGGGAGGAGGAGAGGAGAGTAACAGAGGACGGTCTGTCGGGGCAGACCGAAGGAAACGGAAGCTGCCCACTGTGTGCTTCTTGACACTTTCTTTTTCTATTCTGCAGTCAATATAACACACACACTCACACACACACTCACACACACACACACACACACAGTTCAGTTGATACGATGTGTTCTGCCAGCAACCGCTGCAGTTTGAGTTTGTCATGTGTCGAGAGGGGACGAGTTCACAGAAATGGATGAAAACACCCACCTGCTGCCTCGATTATTAAACCTAATCACACACTTTCACACACCCCTCCCTCTCTCCCTCCCTGTATCACTTCTTCTCTGAGCTGTTTCTTATTTCAGACTCTCATCTCTGTCCGACCAACAGCTGTAGTCTCTGGAGGATGCTACTGTTGTTGTTGTTGATGATGATGATGATGTTATCCTGAAAGATCGATTGTTTGTGTGTAACGAACTAATGAAAAGAAACGTTTCCCTTCCTCTTTGTTGTACGTATTTAATACCTTGATTGGTCTCTGATAACTGACTAATGAAAGATTTTCAGTGGAAGTTTGAATATTAGAAAGATGCAAAATTATATATTTTTTCCTATTGATTGATATAAATTAATTACAAGTATTGATAGTAAGTATGAGTATATTTTGTATTAAAATTACAGCTTAGAAGTTTTTTCTCATTGCATAAATAAAGCTGTTGATCAGTGTCTTGTTTAAAAATTAATAATATAAATAAATAATTGGAAACACAGATGGACACACAAATAGCATGTAAATAGATACGCATGTACCATAATAAAAAATTTAATTGATTAATTAATTCATAAGTTTAGTTAGCACCACAACAGCTGTTTTCTCATTGAGTATGTCTGATAATGATGCTTTTTCATTTAATTTGTTCAATAAATCAGTTTTTAGATGCAGAATTTCGAATCAGAGGTTGTGTTTATCACCTGTACTCACGACTCTGTGTTTGTGTCTTTGTGTTTTTGGTTTCCAGGCCCTGCACACTTGAGTGTCAGCAGCGATGTCAGGCTCCTACGATGACTCCATGATCGATGTCTCCAGCGACAGCTTCTGGGAGGTGAGGCGCAAAAATACCCTGCCACCGCCACACTTCTGTCTGTGTGCGTGTTGTCTACCTCTTCTTCTCTGACTTCTCCGTCTCCGTCTCTCTCTCTTGTTCTCAGGTCGGTAACTACAAGCGCACAGTCAAGCGGGTAGACGATGGCAATCGGCTCTGCAACGACCTGATGAACTGCCTTCATGAGCGGGCGCGCATCGAAAAGTCATACGCACAGCAGCTCACAGAATGGGGCAAACGTTGGCGGCAGCTCATAGAGAAAGGTACACATACGGGACAATGAACAACAGTCCACTGATGCAATTTGACTTTAAGGGGGAAAATATTGTATTACTCTTTACTCTTTGCCTCAGGTCCCCAGTATGGTACATTGGAGCGGGCATGGTCCGCTCTGTGCACGGAGGCGGAGAAGGTGAGCGAGCTCCACATGGAGGTGAAGGCAGCGCTGATGGGAGAAGACTATGAGAAGCTAAAGAACTGGCAGAGAGACTCCTACCACAAACAGATGATCGGTGGATTCAAAGAGACTAAAGAGGCTGAGGACGGTTTCCGCAAGGCGCAGAAACCCTGGGCCAAGAAACTCAAAGAGGTTTGACTTTTAATCAACTCATAAGATGCTTCAGGTGTAGCTCAGCATGTTGAGACCACTGCTCGCAGCCATGAACATCAATTTCATCCTTCATCTCACATAATTGCATATCACTGACTCACCATTGTCCCATGACTACCTGTGAACTAACCAACAAAGCAGCACAGGGACAATCGTAATGGCTCAGGCCTGATTTTTCAAATGACAAGCTGTTGCCAAACATCAGTCACAGTGAGCCAAGGTGGCAGCCAGTTATCCTGTCAGTCTTTGATTGTCAGTACAAAGGAAGGAAACGCTGAGGGGCTGGCGGCGGGACAGGCATCCCTTAGTTCAAAATAAGGTCAATGTATTTCCTAGCGCTGCTTTCTTTTTTTCTTTTCTAACAGCCTGTTTACTTGGCAGAGCCCGCGTCTCGTGCCCATGCACGTGCACATGCAAATATTTCTGCGTTCAAAGGTGCTCTGCGTTTTGCAACCCGCAGGTTACTGCCCACCCTCACCCCCTCCCTCCGTTTCCTGTGTGTGTGATGTCACCAGGGGGTGGCGACATCCTGGCCTTGTCATTGAGCAGGGGACAGAACAATGGCGTTTTGTAGCCATAGTGATTTATTGATTGACTCGGCAAACAAGGACAAGTGGTGGAGCGCACAGAGGAAATGAGGCTAATTAACTGGTCTAGAAAATGAGTAGTTGGCACAGCTGATGCAGGCAGAATGTCAATGAATAACATGTACATACATGCAGAGTTGTTTTCAGCATTCGGCCTTGTGTATTTAGTGGACTGACGTTTTTATGCTCGCAACAAAACGAGGAATACGTAACTGAACTGCATGTAATAGCGATTCAAAGACAAGGACAGGCTGTCCTTGTATTTTAAGTGTCCTCCTTCTATCAGCGTTGTTTATTTAATAGGGACACGGCTGCTCTGGCTGCGGCCCAAGTTACACTGGGCACTGCCCAAGACGCTCCACAAATAGAGTCAGGTTGGATGTGTTTACTCCCTCACGTCTTATCTGTTGGAGTTTAAACATGAGCAAAGTGAAACAGGCTGGCTGATTCCCTTTCATCATGAAATGCAACAGGCATCAGAGTTCACATCTTGTTCTGATGTTATGTGTTGGTTTCTGTATAAAATGTCATCCGGGTTATTCATTCATTCCAACATCCACGTGTCTGCAGCCTCAAAGTAGGAAATGTGTCAGAGAAGGAAACTGGTGGTAAAGGCCCAAGAAATAGTCATGAGTCAACATGTGCTGTCGACGTCGAGACGATGAAAATAACAATCAAATCGCCTTAAAAAGTTCCTTCAACGTGACACAGAGGGAGCAACATATTAATACACAGTCCAGTCCTCTCAGATGTTACACAAAACTGTCCTGCAGCTTCACACAAATATCAAATATTGATATTTGTGTTCAGACATTAATTGTTACACATACGGACACGGAAATACTGCCAAAGCACCGTCTCTTTAAATGCACAAGCATTTTTTAAATTACAATACAGTGAGTAGCAGTAGCAGTAGCAGTAGTAGTAGAAAAAATGATTTGGGGAAGAAAGTTTTTGTTGTTGTTCGTAAAGATTGTATCAACACATATTTTCGTCTGCAGCACATGAATGGCTTGTGCTGTCTCCCGCTATTCAGTTTACTGATGATGTCGATGATAAACGCGTTTCCACAGGTGGAGACGATGAAGAAGTCTTATCACTCTGCCTGCAAAGAGGAGAAACTGGCAGCCAGCAGGGAGACGAACAGCAAACTAGAGAGCAACAACAACCCTGAAGCACAGAAGAAGCTGCAGGAAAAAGTGGAGAAGTGTCAGCAGGAGGCACAGAAGGTAAACAGATGGGTGGAGTGGTTTAGGATATAAATTTGTGTTTGTGTGTGAGTGTGTCTTTTTTTCTTTGAGCGTCAGCTTATCCTTCTCTTTCTTCCAGACTAAGGAACGTTATGAGAAATCCCTGGAAGAGCTCGACAAGTTGACTCCTCAGTACATGGAGAACATGGAGCAGGTGTTTGAGCAGTGGCAGCAGTTTGAAGACAAACGAATCCGCTTTTTCAGAGAGCTGCTGTTGGAGGTCAAACAGCACCTGGACTTATCGAGCAATCACAGGTAGACAGACGTGTGCCTGTGTTTTAAAAACCCATGTGAGAAATGTTATTAATTACAGCAGAAAATAACGTATTTCTTGTTCGGTGTCATCTCCTCAGATTCCAGACAGTCTACCACACGCTGGAGGACACAATCTCTGCTACTGACGCTGAAGAGGACCTCAAGTGGTTCCGGGCCAATCACGGTCCCGGCATGCCAATGAACTGGCCCCAGTTCGAGGTAGTAAAGCCAAGATTTGCACTAATAAAAGGTTATAAAAAGAGAAGGAATGCGTAAGATCTGAAGGGGAGGAATGAAGGAGGATCATCTTGAGAGGCTCCCGAAATTTTTTCACGTCATAAAAACCCATTAACAGACGTACATTAGGTCACGATCCCGCAATTTTTGTTTATTGCACGAACGTTAAGTTCTTATATATTATTTAGACAGGCTCTTATAATTAATCGCAGTGCTTACTTATCTGGAGATGCCAAACATGTCCTCTTAAAGACCTTTGGTTGCTCTCTGAGGCTCAACTGTGAGAACTTAAAGAGAAATTTGATCCTGAAAAAGACGAAGATCGAGAGGAAAAGACTTGAAGGGCAACAGGAGTTATAGCCTGGTGTCACTTTTCGTCATTGAAGTGTGTCGTTTGGCAACAGGGGTGGAAGTAAATCTGTCCTCAGCCGTCAGTCGGTCGAGAGAAGTTAGTAGTTTATGTCATCTACTCAACATCAGGTGAAATAAAAAAGAAAGGGAAGGGCAAGGAAAGCTGCATGTGCTTGCTATGCTTTAATTTATAGAGCTGCTTTCACCTTTTTATAGACACATTTCTTTATGATGCTTTATTTTAAATGCATGCAGATGTAACCTGTCAGACAGTGTAACCACTAGAATACTGACTGAAGACTGAAGGTCAAATACAACTTTGCTGCATGCTCACGTCTTAATTACTTCTGCAAGCTACTGACTGTTTAAAGAGCAGATGTAATCCGGTTTAGGTCATTGCTGCATTCAGAAACTAACATTTGCCTCGGCTTATAGCGCACACACTGCCACGGTTTTTAGGATTAGACTTTTTTGTTCACATTAACCCTGTTTTACACCTGCTTCCCTTTCCCCCTCCATGTCTGACAGAATTTGGACTGGTCCCATCCTCGCTCCTTTAAGAGAAGGTCCTTTGTAGTGAGTTCTGCATGAGAGGGCTGCTCTGTCACAGTGGCCATGGGGCGGGGATCCTTTTATATAACACTGAAACTCTCACTCTCCTTACTCCTTCCATTCGTGTGTGTGTTTGTTTCAAGTTTGAGGTGGTTGTGATTTGTATATTGTGAATTACATTAAAATAAAAATTGCACGGACTCCACCATCTCTACTATAAGTTCATGAAAAAGTGTGACCTGTCCACCTCCATTTCCTGTTAACTACACTTTTCCTGGATTCCAGAATTCCCAGGATTATTCCATACGACTGTAAACACAGCTCTGACTCTGTTCTTTCAAAAACATTTTGAACTCTGACACCTCTGAGGCCCGACTCGGTCATTAGGTGAAGCCCGGCAGCGCGTCACACGATGAGGTCATCGTCCAGACTCGAACGCATTTGATCTTTAAAAAAAGTTTGAGCGGCCTGATAAATCAGAGGGGTCAGACAGATGAGCGCTCTGGAAAGTTTGGAGGTCACACTTGTTATATAATGTGTAGGATTTGAAGAAGAACATCGAGATCATTTAGTTCCAACACAAGATTGAAATCCTGGTGATTTTCCATTTGTATCACCAGTGTTAAAAGTTGTAGATTTTGAAACCGGTCTTGTCTTGGAAAATACACGTTTTAGGCAACATTTATCAGACCCTCCAGGATTTCACACTGTTCAATTACAACTAATTATTTATTTGGGCATTTTTGCCTTTAATGACAGAGATAGTGAAGACAGATAAGAACCATGGGAGGAGTTGGGATTCGAACTTGCGAACAGCTGGATGTCGTACAGAGCAACGTGGTGGATCATAACCACTCGGCCATCTAGCCACCCTTGTTTGCAACTATAAACACAAATTCAACCAGTCCCCTGCAAATTCTGCACGCTCTTGCAATTTTGACCAATCATCATCGTCGTTTCCTGCGAAACATCGATCCACACATCAGTGAACTTCCTCGTTTCTTTTGGAAGATGCAGGAAACGTGAGATAAAAAAAGTCTCACATGAATGTGAGAATGTTAGAAACACGGAGAGGACGTCAGACCAGTCACATCTCTAACACACTGGTTTATACCTTCACTTTTAATTCAGCGTTAAAGTGGAATTATAAAGCTTTTATAATTATATGCAACTTTGACTTGCTCCTGCAACTTTATTGCAACAAAACATCTAAAAACACCACAACTTTCATTGCATTTTTATTTATTTTCTTTAGAAAGGCTGCTGAAAAAAGGCCTGAAATCCTGGAGGGGCTGATTTATAATCATAAAATCATAAACAATAGGGCATGGTTTTTACTACAGTAGTAGTCCTGTGGTGGACGGGGATTCCCTCTTGGTGCTGTGTTTCTTCCAACAGGTGATGGATATTGAACATAGTTGTATCTCTGTGCTGTTTAAAACACACGTGCATGTACAGTTTTTAAAATCCAGTCGTCGTCAAAGCCTGAACAGCTTTTCTCTTGACTGTTTTGAAGTGTGTGTATGTTGCTGTGGACTCGTCGTGAAGGCATGTTTTGTATGGTGCAACTCGTATGGTGCAACATCTGACTTTAAACATGTGTGTGCGCATGTGTGTTTATCAGGATTGGTCCATAGATCTGAACCGAACCCTCAGCAGACGAGAAAAGAAGAAGCCGTCAGAAGGCGTCACGCTGACCGGCATCAGTCAAACTGGGTCAGACCAGCCTGTGCAGCCGGCTAAAACCAGCAGCAGGTAGATATCTGATCACTCGCTGACTCATGTTTTCTATCTCTCAACAAACACACATGAAACTGAGCATCTGTTCTTTATACACTCACACACACACACACACCCCCTCCCCAAACCAAACTAAACTTTCCCAGTATGAGATAATCCACCACACAGCATCGCCCTTTGAGGAAACACATATTTAAAAAAAAAAAAAAAAAAAAGTAAGGGAAGCTCCGGGAGTGACGTGCCACCTTACGGCTGTTTCCGTGGCAACGGTAAACATTTTGTTAAAGTTTGTTGGATGAAAAAAAGTTTTTCCCGAGAGGCTTGAGTCTGCTGGTACATAGCTGAACAGTTGCCAGTTGTAATGTGGAAATATTACTCACACACACTCTCTCACACACACACACACGTTCACATAGTTTAATATGAAGCTGGAAAGTTCAAAAACAGACAGATTAGTGTGGTTAAAGTTAGAAACACCTGCTCTTGGCTTCACACTTGATTTGTTTCTTTTAAACGTTTCTCCATTTAAAGTCTCAAGCTCCAATAACATCGACTGGCACCGAACGTCTATTCAAGGGTTTAAATCGTTTTACTGTCGGTTTTTAATAACATGATCTAATCTTTTTTTTTTTTTTTAAAGCTTAGATAAGATAAGAAGTCATATTGTCCCTGCACAGAAATGTGTCTTTTGTGTTGTGGCAACAGCAGCAAGGACGTAACAGTAACAGTGATTCACAAACAGCTGATTAACAGAGAAGGTTTTCATGCACCAAACGTCATGGTTTATAAAAATAGAGAAAAAGACGTCATAAGAGGTGATTTTGGAAATTTGTGAGCTACTCCTGTGTGTGTGTGTGTGTGTGTGTGAGAGAGAGAGAGAGAGAGACTTTCCTGGCCGTCCAGTCTGAGCTGTTTGTGGAAAGCAAACACTCCTTAACTCACATTCCTTCGCAGCTCAGTAATGAGGTTTTTCTTAATTTAAAGTCCAAACACCTGCTGACTGGTTGTCCATACATCAGTTAAGAAGTGGTGTGTGTGTGTGTGTGTGTAGAAATTTAACAGAGAGGAGTGTGTTGAGGAGTCAACAAAGGGAATTTCAGGCACGGGAAGCATTTGACCTCTGAACTTGAAAAGAGTCGAGCGCAGTCGAGCACCATCGTTTACACAGCACATTGTTTTCCCGTCGTTTCCTACATCTCTGCTGGGCGTGTGTGTGTGTGTGTGTGTGTGTGTGTGTGTGTGTGTGTGTGTGTGTGTGTGTGTGTGTGTGTGTGTGTGTGTGTGTGTGTGTGTGTGTGTGTGTGTGTGTGTGTGTGTGTGTGTGTGTGTGTGTGTGTGTGTGTGTGTGTGTGTGTGTGTGTGTAAGAGCGCGGCACTAAAGCAATTTGGATTGAGATGTGTATCTCGATAGTCACACGGTTCTGACTTGAGGTCAAAAGAGCAGTTGATGACTTATCTTGGTTGAGGTTTCCGTGTTTTTTTTTTTTTTTTTTTTGTCCTCAGAAAACCCAACCCTCTTACTTATCAACATATCATTACTGTTTTTTTTTTGTTCATTAGAAGTCTGAAGCATGAATGAACATGGTCTTAAGATAAGACGGTGCTACCATCCAAAGTTACATTTAGCCAGAGCCGTGTTTGGTGTAATGACTCCTCAGGTGACTGTTCAAACAAAGGCGTATACAACTTTTCTCCGCTTCACACACTCTCTCTCTCGAGGATCAACAGAAAACTTAACGTCGTTCACGGTCCAGTAGCTCAGTAAACAGGGAGTAGAAACCCTGTGTTTCCTCTGATACAGGCCAAGTGAAAAAAAAAACGTTTCCTTTGATGTTTAAAGTTGTAGTCGCGCGATGCAAAACTGTTGGATGTGTCACTCTGCAACAGTTTTTTATGTGATGTTTGAGTTGATAATGAGGTTAAAGGACTGGTCGTAGATTTGTGTTTAGACTAAAAAAAGCTGTTTTTATTCACTGATGGTGAAACTTTGTTCACACCAAATCTTTCTTATCATTACATAGAAGAACAATAATTACTGGCTCACTGTTCACCGTGACAATGCCTCCAGTCTGTGTAGACAACATGAAAAATAAAGAGCAGTAAAGAGCTGATTATGAAGCAAACCAAAGCAATATTTATTTATATTGAGCAAGGGGAGATGTGCCAACTCTACAGTTTTTCTCCCACCTCAGCATAGCAGCATTAGCTAGCATGACTTACTAACTATTTGCATGGTATGTCAAAGTCTGCAGCTACGTTTGAGCTATGACACATGCGATTGTTGCACAACAGAACATTTGTGTTCATGTGCCACGTCAGTGTTTCACATATCCCCGTTGCTTCACTGTGTACTTCTGTCGTAACAGGTTAAAATGTCTCTTGCGGCTCATCTTAAAGCCGCTTTGTCCACAGGTGTGAATTGTTGTATATGTATATGTGTGTGTGTATGTGTCATCATGTGAACAACCCATCTCTCGCTGTGTCCCATGTCGTCAGCCTGACTGTGCCCACTAAAACGGCGCCAGCGGGCTCGAACCCGTTCGAAGATGACGAGGACGAAGAGGAAGAGGAAATGGCCGTGGAGCAGCAGACCACAGTCAACCACATCAGTGGGAATAAAGAGGAAATAAAAACGTTGGTGAAAAAACAAAACAAAAAAAAAACCAGAGAGAAAACGCTCCGCCCAGCCACAACCTTCCCGCACTTTTTCTTTGTCTGTCTTTTGCTCCGCAGATCGTCGTTCGCTCCTCGTCTCCTGTTGTTACTTTTTTTTTCCTTCTACTTACTTTTTCTCCGTTACCCCTCTCTCCTCCTTTCAGGTGGCAGGTTGTTGTGTTGTGTTGCACTGCATGTGTCACTGGAACAGCACCGCACACACAAAACAAACAAAAAAACAAAACAAACGTGCGTCTGTCCTTCGTTCCTTAACAGTGCCGTGTCTTTGCAGACACAATTACCTGTGATGCGCATGGAGGCGCATGTGTCTGCTGTGGGAACTCAACATGTTTCTGTCTTACAGTCAGATCTGAATAATGACACATTCTTACATGTGTTTTTTTTTTTTTGTCCCCCTTTAAATTAATAAAAAGCCTTAATACAAATCAAAATCAGAACAAAACAATTGAGAAATAATTAAATCTAAATCAGCAGCTGACCAGAACTGACTGTAAAATCATATTTTTTTTGCATTTTGCTTGTTTCTGTTCTCTCTTGATGTTTAGGTGGCTCCCTCTGCTGGCCGTTCAGATTAAAACTCCCAATCATGCATCCTCAAATATGATTTGTTCTCGCTTTTTGTTTACCTTTGTGTTATTTTCTGTATTTGTTGCTTTTGATTTGTCGTCATGCCGTTTTGCTGCATCGCCTGACCTCGTAGCATCGTGCTCCACTTTCACTTCCAGCTCTTGATCTTAAAGTGGCAATCAGTGCAAGTTTTAAATCATCTGTCATGTCGCCTGAAAACGAATGCAAAAGCATGTTCTCCACCTATTTAGAGCTGATAGATTGTTTTCAGGATAAAAGCTGTCCATGGACTTGGAGAAGCACTTTGGCTTTTTGTTCTTTACTTGGTGTTGTGGTTTTTATTTTTCACGCTTTTCTAACATTGAACTTTTGGTCCTGCTTTACGCCTGGCATGCTGGATTGTCCTGTCGATGTATGAGGCCCTGAGATAAACCAGAAAATACGGTTTCTCATGTTTTTTTTTTTCCTGTCTATCCAGCGTGAGCAGCACAGATAAGACTCCAGACTGGTCAGATGAAGAAACAAGCGGTAACCCGTTCTCCGCCAACGGCGACGGGAATCCGTTTGAGGACGAGCCGACGTCTCCGGTTGTATCCGTGCCAGTCAGAGCTCTTTATGACTATGAAGGACAGGAGCAGGATGAGCTGAGCTTCAAAGCAGGTAAAGGCATAATTCAGAGAAAACAAAACAAAAAAAAACCTTAATGGATATGTCACATTTTAACGGTTTTTAACCATTTCTTATTGCTTTTTTTCAGGGGATGAATTTACCAAAATCGGCGAAGAAGACGATCAGGGTTGGTGCAAAGGTCAACTCAAGGATGGAAAAACAGGGCTCTATCCTGCAAACTATGTGGAGCCCATCCAGTAAGGAATTATCACAGATGACATAAATGTGAAGAAAGAAGAAGAAGAAGTGGTTTATTAAGTAATGAAATGACAGTGTGGCTGGAAAAATTAAAGGCTCAAGCCTTATTTTCGTCCTTTTCTCTCTCTCTCTCTCTCTGTTGGTGAAAAACTGGACTGGAGTTTGAGGGAGAGCGAGAGCAGAAGCTGCAGATCAGAAAAAGGACCACTTGAGATAGTTTTGTTGTCGCTTTGACCCTCGGTAGAAATCAAGTACAAAGGTGGAAACTTTAAAATAAAAAAATAAAAACACAAGTTTCCAGATGATTCCAGGTGGAAGATTTACAGAGAAATTTTGCTGTCACTGTAAAATATGTAACTTAGAACCCCATTTATGCTGTTACAAAGAAATGATAGGTATTCAAACTATATACATTAGATAAGACTCGATGAACTTTACGTGTGAATTTCTATATATTGTTTTAAAGAAACACTGGGATGACAGTCTGACAAACCGTCTTGCAGCGCTAGCCATGCAGCCTTAACATGCAAGCCACTATGGATCCATTAAGGGAGACGACCCTTTTTTTTTTTTTTTTAAATAACCATAACTAACCATTTTCTGCCTGTTAGAGATATTTTTGATGAAAAAACAATCCCTTATATCGAGATTATCATGTCAGATTTAACTTGATTTTAACTTAACTTGACATCTTTCTGTCATTCCTTTCAGGGTTTTTTTGTTTTGTTTTTGTTTTTTGTTTTTTTTTCCATCCAGTTGTTAAAACTGTTGTGGGTATTTTATAGGGAATGATAAAGACCAGTAGAGTCACTGCAATTGAATGTATATTCACTGATTGTATTTCTTCACATGGTGATTGTTCACTCTTGCTGATGTTGGGTTCGTTTTCAGCCACTGATCCACTAACAACCTTGAACAACTATCCTCAAACATTTCTCACATAAAACCTCTCTTATCTCTCTGTTACAGACTGTAATACTGTAGGTTTTTATTTTTATTATTTTTCTTCTTCCTCATGCAACACTGAAAGATTATCACAAAAGTTTTATTTCACTTGAATCTCCCGTGTTTTAGTTCTCTCACATCTTGTCAAGTATAAAGTTATGGGAGAATATTTTAGTATTTTTCTTTTTTTTTTTGGAAAATATATTACAAGTTATAGCAATAAAGCCACAGCCTTTGTATGTTTTTTTTCCAAACATGCATGTAAATAGCCTGGATTAGACGTTTTAGAACAAATTAAGCATCAAAGATCAGACTATTTGTAGTTGAAAATTGATGATTGTTAATTTATGATGCCACAAGTGCTTTTGTTCTACTCTTGTTAAAATGCTGTGACTGAGAATCACTTTGTACATGAATTGAATGTTTAATTGAAAATATCCCTTGAATCTGTTATTTTGTTATATTTGTAAATATGACCCCCCCCACCCTCCACACTCCCTCCTTTCTTTCATCGAGGGCCATTTTCATTGAGTTAATTGACAAATACTATGTGAATAATTGTTGATTTTCTCGTAGGAGCTATGACATGAATGAACACAACTGATTTCTTAACCTTAATACGTCTTTTTTTTTGATCTTTTGAATATTTCGTCTGTCGCGGAGCTGAACTGCCGGCTTTTCATTCATGCGAGCTCTAAATTCTCTAACTGTCAAATGTGTCGATGGAAAAAAAAAAAAAAAAAAAAAAAAAAAAAGAAGCTATTTGATGCCTTTAACTGCAGCAGGAGGAAGATGATTTTTGTTGTCTTTAATAAAAGTGAGAAAGGAGAAGTTTTGCCACATTTTCAGGGCACGCTGTTGTCACAACGCAGCAACAGCCGTACTTGCACAGTAAGGTTTGTAAATGTTGTCCCAGAACATAAATAAATGAATAAATGAATTTATTGGAAAAAAACATGTTTCTCTTGTGACGTCATTGTTATTTACTGGACCTAAAGAAGAAAACATAATATATTTAAAACTACAGTTAAAATATAATTAGTGGTTAGTGGCAATTAATAAAAGATATTAGTATATCTTAAAATAATAAAATTAATAAATGTATTGTAGTTTTGTTGAACTATTGTGAATTATTTGTTTTTTTTAATATATATTATTATGTTGGGTTTCACATATTTAATTGGATCACCTAAAGATATATATTGCAAATTATCTGTAAAAATAACCATTAATCATTAAAAAAAATATATAGAAAATATTGAAATTAATATTTTAACAACTATAATTGTATATATAATGATATTATGGAATGTAATTGTATATAATGATTATATTTCTTATATTTCTGGATTTAACATTTAAACGGTGATTGAATTTATGTGAAATGTGCATAAATATGTATTTTCACGTGTAAAAAACTGTAAGAGATGTAGAAAATTACCCGGAAGTGTAGATACAGGTGTAAACTACATTACCCATAAGACCTTGCTACAATAACATAAACACGGGTCACTTTTGTCCAATCAGATTCGAGCCATGACGTTCCGCTACTGACGTGTCGCAGTCAGTTATCATCGAAGAAAAACACAGCGCTGTGTGTTTCTTCATGTTACTTCTGTAACCGCCAGGTTTCACCAACAGGCAGAACAATGTCGGAGCCAAGCAAACAGGACATTTCTGCTATTTTTAAGCGACTTCGTTCCATTCCGACGAATAAGGTGAGAGTTTTTTTTTTGCCTTTTTTAACATCAACGGTCGGACGCACGGTTTCCTCTGTTTAACTAGGAAGTCAGATGAACTTAACACTGACACGTCGCACTTTTGACAAACGCCGATGCTAGCGTGAACTTACGACCTCATTTAAACAACTATACGATAAAATGTCACGTTTAAAACAGGTTTATTTGATCGAGTTGTGGCCTTTAGTGACATGAACTGGTAAATAAACTGTGATAAAAACTTGTTGAAGTGTGGTCTGACGTAACGTTAGCTCAGTGGTTGACAGCTTTGCTAGCTACATTTTGACAGTTGACGTTAGCTTTAGTGTTTGTTTGTTTTAAGCCTCGTTAAGGCCTCTGCCTCCACGTGTTCAACACGTCAGACATCATGTATGATCATTACAACACATGTGTGTTCACTGCTGCATCGATAACAACTCAATTTATTGTGAAATTCCGCCTTAAATCACTAACAGCTGTTTGATTTAACACGTCTCTATTATTGATTTTAAACCTATGTTTTTGAATGAGGACATAGAGATCAATATTGTCGATTTCACTGTTTTAAATTTTGAACTAAAGCTTCATTTGTCTTTCTTTTAGGCTTGCTTTGACTGTGCAGCTAAAAACCCCAGCTGGGCCAGTATCACCTACGGTGTATTTCTATGTATAGACTGCTCAGGGACTCACAGGTCTCTGGGGGTTCACCTGAGCTTTATCAGGTATGTCAGGACTTATTAATGAAGCATTTTTATTAAAAAATAAAATGGTACAATTGATATGAATAGAAAAAAATAATAGGAGATGATCGCTGCAGTTTTGCTCTTTTTTTAAAAACCATGTATAGCCTCTTACAGCTCAGCAACTTTGTGCTAAACTTTACAGGAACATAAAATAGGTTATGTATACATGCATAATTAAATCCTAATCAAAATGTGCATTATAATCATTTTGCTATAAAGTATAATATAACATAGTCCTCGTTGATCAAAGGTAGATAGCTGAAGTTTATGCAAATTAAACGTTAAATGTATAATGATTATTGTGTGGGCTGATAACACAAAAAGTCTAAGTATATTCATTTTGTTTCTTCCGTATTCTCCTTAAGATGTATTGTTTGTATTGTCTAGGATCAACTGATGTTGTTAAAATTGACTATCTAAGGTCATGATCGCCACAGTTTCTTCTATTCTCTCTCTGAAAAGCTAATAAGTCCCTCAAAATATTAGCAAATTATCCAATTAGACCACATCGTCTTCCTCAGAGGGGACTGTTTGTGTTGTAACATTTGGCTTTAAATTCTCTACAATATAACTTCAAATTACCTTTCACATCCAATATGTTGTCTGTTAGATTCATGCAAATCTTCTTATACACACAGTAAATTATCTCTGCTTTCTCTATCCAGATTCTCACTACGTTGTTTGGCTTTTATTTATCTGTGTTATTTTTTTCCCATCAGATCCTAACCATGTTCTGTTACACAGGTCTACTGAGCTGGACTTTAATTGGTCTTGGTTCCAGCTGAGATGTATGCAAGTGGGAGGCAATGCCAGCGCTGTGAGTAGCTGAGGCTAAAATATTACTAGATTGTGAGTGTGTGACTCACTCCTGCTTCACGACTTAACGACACTTTTTCTGTTTTTGTTTATGATCTTCGTATGGCAGATTGGTTTTTTCAATCAACACGGTTGCACAACCAACGCAGCCAACACCAAGTACAACAGCCGAGCGGCTCAGCTGTACAGAGAGAAGATCAAAAACTTAGCCACACAGGCCACAAGACGCCACGGCACGGAGGTGAAATACAGATAGATGAGTGAAAGAAAGATCCAATCGTATCTGTGAGTGAACGGATAATTTAATTACCTTTACTTTCCTTCACAGCTGTGGCTTGACAGTCAGGGTCCTCTCTCTCCAACATCACCTGAGGACAAGCAGGTGGATTTCTTCAGCCTGCATTCACAGGTAAAAGCAAAGTGCTTGCCTTGCCCCAGGTGTGAGCCATTTTTTTTTTATCTTTTTTTTTGCATACTCCACACTCTTGTCATTTGACTGTGTGTGTGTGTTCAGGCCGATCCTGAAGATTTTAACATGGCTAAGATGAGTCTCAGCTCCACTACATCAGAGAAGAATTCAACCTCAGGAAAAGAGGAAGACAAAAATGGTATTCACTTTCTTTCTTAACTCAGTATAACACCTAACTAGTTATATTCATCCAACATTATTTATGAGGTTTCTCACATCTGCTTTAAACCGTTTCAGGTAATCCAGACGAGGGGCCAAGTGTGGAAATGCTGAGTGTTTCTCCAAAAGCAAATCCAGGTTTTTTTTCTCCCATTTATTTATTTAATGACTTTGTTTTTATATCAATTATTACTAAACTATATGGGGTGTAATTTTACTCTCCTTCGATCTTTCCAGAGCCGTCCTCTCTTCTCAAGAAGAAGCCAACTGCCGCTAAGAAAACGGTACGTACAAAGAAATATTTTGAAATTAGCCTCATTATATCATAACAAATGTACGTAGACTGTACATTCATAGTGTATTTTTGGAAAATGTGTCTTGTTTGCAGCTCGCGTCTAAGAAGGGAGGTCTGGGTGCTCAGAAGGTCAGCAGCCAGAGTTTCTCTGAGCTGGAGAAAAAAGCTCAAGCTGCCGACAAGATGAGAGAGAAAGAAGAGAGCGCAGTGAGCACCAAGAAGAATACTCAACCTGAGGAATCAATGTATGTGTGTTTATTTTATTAGATTCGATGTGTTTTTGTGGTTATCTATCTGTTTACATCCTTCAGGAGAAAGTCTTTCATCATAATATGATTCATTTTTACTCCTTCCTCCTCCCCAGCGCTCCATCCTTGCGACTGGCCTACAAAGATCTTGAGCTGCAGAGGAAACGAGAGGAGCAGAAGCTGAAGGGATTAGAGGGGAAGAAGAAGGAGCAGGCTGAGAGACTGGGCATGGGATTAGGCATGAGGAGGTATAAAAAATGATATAAATGATTCTGTGACTGATTCAAGGATGAGTTTTAGCTCATGTGATCGCTCTTCTCTTTTCTTTGTAGTGGAGTTTCTCACTCCGTGACTTCAGACATGCACATCATTCAGCAGGAAAGTCCACTGGGAACAAAGACCACCAAGGTACGGCGTTTCACCGAGGACGATGACGACGAAGGCTCCTTCAGCTCCAGGTTAGAGGAGAACAGATAATCTGCTTTTTCTTCAGATGTTAACGACGACAGATCAATGTCATTTTAACTGATCTGAACTTCTTCTGTCTTCAGGGTCATGTCGCGGTTCGAGGATCAGTCAGAGCCGTCTGATAATTTCACTTCCCGGTGGAGTGATGGAGGCGACGGAGGAGGATGGATGAAGGAGAGCAAGAAACCAGAGCCAGACTTCTACTTGTCCTCAACTATTTCTTCTCTTGATGACAGGTCTGAGACTTATGATTCATGTTCATCCAGCTGTTTTTAATTTAACAGATTTATCTCTTTAACTTGATTAAGTTAACTTGAACAACCTGCTGTTGTTGATTGATTCAGTAAAAATCAAAAAAACTTTCTGTTCTGTTACATTCTTCATGCATGTCAGATTTTAATTAAAACGTTGAAAGAAAAACACAAATGTTATTGTGAAACCACATGTCAAGTTAATGTTGGGTTTGTTCTTGAATTATGGCTGAAAAAACAATGTAATGAAACATTTCAACTCTTATTGTTTGTTACAGAGTAAACACCAGTTTATAATGTCGTTATTTCTTGTCATCAGACCAACAGCCAGGAGGAAACCAGAACCAGTACCGGTGTCAGACTCGGGAGAAGCTCGGAAGAAGTTTGGAAACGAAGTCAAAGCAATTTCCTCTGACATGTACTTTGGAAAACAAGATAACTCTGAGGTACACACTGACAGTAGATTATATAGAGAAATGTTTTCACTTTTAGAGTGTCTCAGAGTAAATCAACAGTCATAATTTCAGCTGCATAACATGCTGTAGATATCTCATCAGCTCTGCTTCCTTCCTTAGACATGCACTTGTTATTATGAGCATGAGCTGATCTTGAATGCTACTATATTTGTAACGTCGCCTGTGTTTCTGTTCTTTAGTATGAGGCCAAAACACGACTGGAAAGATTTTCTGGGAGCGCGTCCATAAGTTCTGCAGATCTTTTTGATGATCCGAAGAAACAGGCTGGTAAGAAAGCAGCACATTTTTGCTGCATTTGCAAAAAAAACAAAACAAAACAAAAAAAAAACCCAACAACAAAGCAAAACACCTGCAGACAAAACAGATTATTCTGTATTAATCTGTGGATGTTGTTTCTCTGTGCACAGCGAGTTCGTACCGTCTGACCAACGTCCTGCCCAACGCTCCCGACATGACGCAGCTCAAACAAGGCGTGCGCTCGATGGCAGGAAAGCTCTCAGTCATGGCCAGCGGCGTAGTTAACTCAATTCAGGTCAGTTAAAAATACCACAGCAGAATAAAGATCATATACATTAAAATAGAATAAAAATATAATAATGAATATTAATTTTGCTTTTTTTTCCAGGATCACTACAGCTCCTGAGTCGTGCTGAGTCTCCTCTGTAGTTTAGATCATTGTCACAGTGAGTGGTGGATCATTGCCTCCGAAGAGAAAGAATAAAGATCAATCTGTGCTATGACACATCAGAATTGACCCCCAAAATATCCCTGTATACATCTACAACTAGTTTATTTTTTATTAGATCATGTATATAAAACAGTTGTTAGCATTAAAACAACTGAAGCACAATAGTTGTTCCTCTGCAGGCATCTTGAAGGGAGGTCTCTGTACAGTACGGCCATGAAGAATATTTAGTTTGTAGCATATTATCTAGTTTGCTTTGCAATCTTTGGGGTTTAAAACGATTAGAAAAACTGTATGTAGCAATCTGAGAAGATATGGTGTCATGAAGGGAAGAGATTTGCATTTTTTTTTGTTTTTTTTTTTTTTTTTTTTTTTTTAGTTAATGAGGTCAAAACCTGAGAGATCAGCTCAGACAATTCAGTTAAAAGTAAATCAACTGGTTCATTCAATCATCACATGCACTTTGTTGTGTCATCTCGTACTTTATTTTGAAGTCTTGCACATTCCCACAGGTTTAAAAAGTGTCCTTTTCATCCCCAAAGTGCACTTATGTTTACTCTTCCACAGACAGTCAGGACCAAAAGCTGATTGAAGAAAATAAAAACAAAAGGCCTTCGAAGGGACCAGATATATAAATATATATTTCTTTATTGAAAATAATATCAGTTGATATTGATCTAATTAGCACATAAGCTTCATTATTCTGCAATCAGCTGCATTTTTCTTTTTGTTTGTTTTTTTTTCAGAACATATGTAACATTAAGCCCAAAGATGAAAAGAAAAGTGAAAAGTTTGATATTTGGGTCAAAAGATTTGTTGAAAGTTTGTTTACGAAAGTTAAATGTTAAAACGTTTTGGTGGAGTTTGTTACGTCCAGTCTTTATATTAAGCTGAGAGGGAAATAAGGAGAAAAAAAAACTATTTCCTAAAATCCTAAAAAAAATCACAACAACAACAACAACAACAACAACAACACTTCTTTCTTGATCTTGTTATTTTGAATTAGACACTTTAAAAGAAGAATATGCTGAACTTCTTGTGATTTATATATATATATATATAAAAATATATGTGCTGTGGATTTATTGAATTTGAAGGGATGTTTTTGATGTTTTTTGGTTTGAATTTTGTAAAAAAAAAATAGAAAAAAGTGTTTAGACACCTGTGGTGAAGTCTTTAGTTTGTCACCTTTTTGTTTATAATTTTAAGGCACAATCCTAAAGATATATTTTGTAGTTGAATGAATGATGAATGTCCCTTTAAAGCTGCAACGCGCTGCTGATGTCCAAGTGACACATTTAATTCCTTTGAATACAAATAAAGCAGCTCGATGTTTCTGGTTATGGTTTTGCAATTTAAAAAAAATAAATAAATAAACGAAAAAACAAACCTTGCGCTTTAGCTTTTAACGTAACGAGACAAGGGACTGATGTTTTTAAAGGCCAGATTGGAAACAGGATGTTTCTTCTTCTGTTTCTGCTTCTCAGGAAGTCTGATTTGATTTGTTTGACAAAAAAAAAAAACACTAAAAGCGTTACACATACTACGTCTTGAAATGACCAAATATTTGTCAACACGTCACTGTATGCCTTAGTCCAAAGATCACTAAATCAGTCGTACGTCCTGAATACGTCTACTTCTTTTTTTTTTTTTTTTTTTTTATAATTTTCGTTAGAAATTGCACGTGGCAGCTTTTGCTTGAATGTACTGTAACCTTTGCCTCTTAAGTTGACAACGCGTCCATGTTTAAGTTTTGTTGATCTTTGTAAGATTGGCTGTGTCTCTTGCTGCTGAATGTTATTGTTACATAAAACAGGAGCAGCTTGTGTACGTTGCATGGCCCTGGTAATTATTTAAAAAAAAAAAAAAAAACAGAATATATGATGAGATATGGCTTCAGTGACCCTTTCATTTTAATCTTAATAAGATGACTGTGCGAACTGCTACTTTACAATGTTGTGTAATAAGGCTTTGGAGTTACCAATTATAGAAAGTTATTGATCGGTTATTGACAATTTTTGACACTCAAAATGTAAATGAGATTTTTGGGAATCATGCCAAATAAATGACTTGTGCCTAAACTCCTCTGTCTCTAATAATTATATAATTAACACTTATTATATAAAGATTTTTTTTATATTTTAGACTACAAGATTAATTTATTATTTATTAGAAACTACTCAATTTACCACTGAATTAAAAGAAAAGTAATAATACCAAATCTTCACATAATAAATAAATAGCTAGATTAATGTAATTATATATATATATATATATATATATATAATAATAAAAATAATTAAATGTGGTGGTAATAGTGCCACCTACTGGTCAGACTGATAAACAACCCATCACATTAATTTCTATGGTCGCTGGCAGCCGCTTACGTGGCTGGCTGATGCATTCATGCACAACCCTTTCTGTCGGATTTATGAAAATTTTTCTATCGTAATTACAAAAACAATTACAATATGATAACATGGAAAATATAATTTTGTTTAAAGAAATTTTATAATTTGAGGCTAAAGGCAAAATAACATTAAACTACAGTCGTTTTTTATTTTTTTTATTCTGTTAAACTCGCGTTATCTCTACAGTAGTTAGCTTAGTTAGCTAATTTAGGAGCTTTTCGAACAGCACATGAACGCAACGTTTTCCAAGGAATTTTTAAAAGTAGCCGTTAAGTTTTCACCTCAGCGTTTTTTAAACATTATGAAGCTAACTGCTAAACTAGCATCTTATTTTACTCTGAAACATAACGAATAGGCGTTTTTTTTTTTTTATTTATTTAATCAAGTCTTACTTAAATTCCTTCGCGGTTAAAGTTTCTAGGAGTGTGTTAAAATGCCAACTGAGGTGAAACAGAGGAAGAAGACGCAGAAACAAAGTGATGAAGCGTCTGAAACGTCGGCGGCTAACGGTAAAGATGGAGGTCAGAAGGCGAAAACAGAAACAGATAAAACAAATAAAACGTCGTCGAGTCTGGATGTGAAGAGTTTAATGTGTCTATTGTCGCTTGTGGCTTGTGGAGCTCTCGGCTGGTGAGTTGAACAGCGAAAGCGTTAATCTCATAATCAAAACTTTGTGTAAACTTAAGTATATATCTTCACTAGAAGTGTGTTATCTCTATCTGTCTATCTTGGTTTCAGGGTGGTGCTACAACAAAACCAGAGGTTTTCTCAGATTGAAGAGAAATATAAATCTCTGCAGGGGAAAACTTCAAGTCTGTTCAACATGGAGGAAGAAATGATCAAGGTTTCTAAGAAGGTGCGTTTGATTTACAGGCCTGTATCTGCCCCGACGGGAGGTTTAAAGGCTCAGTTCACACAAAAATATCAAACACACACTTGCAAATTAATGCTTAAAGTATTAAAACTTTCCACTAAAGAAGCTACTGTCCTTCTTCTTTTTATTATTTAGTTTAATGGGAACATGTTTCCCGGAAATAGTTGTAGTAACAAATTAAAGTCAAACCAAAACAATGAATTAAGTGATTAAAAATTGGTGTAATTTAGGTGAAATGATCATTTAGCATGAGGTTTATCTTGTTTTAGTTGTAGCTATAAAGTTAGAATTAAATTTAAGATTTTTTCCAATCAGATTTTACAGTCCTGATGCAATACTTGTATTTACATATAATTTTTTTGTACTAAAATGTGTATTCAGCTTAATCAATACAACTTATTGCACCTATCAAATCAAAATTCACCTTAAAATGTAGTAATAGTTTAATTTAGCTTTGATATTTAGTCACTAAAAGTAATCATAAATAAGCTTCCATAACACTGACTGATTTTTGGCCGAAGTTACTTTTGTGTTTACAATCTGCAGCAAATAACAGCTGATGTAAATGATCAACTTGGTTTAAGTTATATCCAGATTAACTTTGATCTGATATTTGAGATTTAGTAGTAGATCAATTTGTAGATTAGTAGATTTGTATTGATTCACAAGATGGGAAAAAAACTGTGTTTTTTTGTTCTAAAGTTGCAAATTTTGTATATTTTCTTTTCTTGTGAAATTCTGGATAATTCCACTTATTAATTGAACAATCTGTTTATAAACATAGTCATTTTGTGATTATGGAGGTTGGGTGCCAAAGTGTGTACTTTGTGTATATATAACCCCCCAGATGCCTAAATGTTGTTGAAAACTGCCTCCAACTGAACACAAACACTTTCTTCTTAAGTCTGTATTGTGCATGAGCTTTGTTTCCTAATGTACATGTTATATAAGAATATGAGGACCATAGAGCTCCCACGCAAACAGCCCTCCTGTTTTGTGTTGCGGCTGCAGCTTGCCGCCTCAGAGGATGACCTACAGGAGGCGCTCTCCACCGTCTCCTTGGCTAAACGGCTTCAGCAGGACATCTCCACCCTCCACGCTACCGTCACGGCGATGCAGGCCGACGAGAACTCCGCCTCCCGCGACCTGCAGACAGTCAACGCTCACTTCCTCAACGTGACGGAGACGTGGCAGGAGCGACTGGCAGCCATCACCACTGATCTCACCACCCTCAAGGCCGAGTCACGGGAAGCTCATGCTGGAGCCACGGAGAAGGTGAACGAGGCGGAGCGGAGAGCCAGGTTGCTAGCGGAGAGGTTGGAGGAGCTGGAGGACAGCACGAAGAGGAACGCGCGAGCTCTGGAGCGAACGGAGGAGGACGACGCCAAACGAACGCAGGATCAACTCGACTGGAACACGAAGCAGATTCACAACCTGGAGACGCAGATCAGCAGCCTGACGAAGAGCGAAGCCGAGCTCAACTCCCAGCTCCAGGAGGTGATACCCCGAGCTCAGGAGTGTGAGGAGCACCTGCCTCAGGTGGAGGAGGCGGTTCGCTCCATCCTGAGGCTGGGAGGTGATCTGAGCGGGGCGGAGAAACGGCTGGAGGAGGTGACGTTACAGGTGTTTGGGACTGAAGACTCCATGTTGAAAGCACTGAATGAAATCCTGGAGATCAGACAGGAGCTGGACACTCTACAGGCTCAAAACAGCATCATGAAGATGAAGAATGAGTTGTCCGTGGTTAAAGAGGCGGTCCGTGAACTCACCATGGTGTTGAGGGAAAACAGCGTCACCAACCAGAGGGATGTAGACGTCATGGAAGAGGATGAAGAATGGAAAGATGAAGAAGAGGAAGAGGGGTGGGAAAAACATGATCAGGAGGAAGCAAATCAACCTCCTTATGATGACCTCACTGAGTGATGTCACTGTTTTAATTCAGCAAAGGAAAAGGAGCGGCGCTCTGCTGATATTTGTTTAAAAAAGCTGTTAATTTTCAGTATTAATGTTTTTTTGCTTTTATCTCAGGCAGACATGCACTGTAGTAACACGCAGGAACAATCACAAATGTAATTTAGTCGTTTTATATTGTGGAGTGACGCTTTTAGGTTTCCACAGCACTTGTATAAAATGCATACATGATAACATCTGTGCCTGATCCAAAGTATTTATGATAATGACGTGATTAAATATTCATTTTTTGAGCACAAACAACAATTATTGTCTGGTTAAAGCTGTTTAATACCAGAATAAACTGAATATCTGTTTGGTTTTTGACGTTTTTGGGGAAAAACAAGCAGCTTGACTTCAACTTTATTATATAAGTTGAATAATTTGTCAGTTAGTCAAGAAATTAAGTGACAATGACTATGATTGTTATCTTATATTTGGAACCAAAATACATTTTGTAGCTTTATTTTATGTTACTGTTACATTTCCATCTGATTTTAGTTTCACGTTTGTTTTTTATCACATGGTTTATTTAATAAAATCACGCTTTTTTGTATAAATCAGTTTCTGTCTTTTTCTTTGTTTTAAATAACTTTCATCTCCTGCAGCCGTCACTCCATGTTCTGTCTGTCCTGTTTCAGTGTGAGAGCGTCCAGCTGATGCTGGAGGGTCTCGAGGGTCAACGTGGGGCTCAGCAGCCTCAGTTGCAGGATCTGGAGCAGGATGTCGGGCGGTTGAAGGAGTGGGCCTCCGGGCTGAACGAGAAACGAAGTCAGTTGCAGACGAGCCTGGACGCTCTGAGAGACGCCGTGGGACTGATCGAAGAACGGACCTCGAGCATCACGAAGGATTTTGCCAACAAGGTAAATCGGAGCTTTGTTATTAATGTTTTAGTATAAAAACAGACGAGTGTAACTTGTTTTCTTGTCTAGGTGGCGTCAGTGAGGACGGACGTGCGCAGGATGGACGGCCTTCACTCTGAGCTGGAGTCTCTTCTCGCTCAGGTCGGAGACCTGGAAGACAAAACTGCTCAGGTGGAGCGCAGCATGGTCAAACGCATCGGGGACGTTCTGGCCAGCAGCATCGACCGGGTCTCTAATCTCCGGTCCGCGTCTGAGCGCAACTCGCAGGCCATCGATCAGCTCCGCAAACGAATCCCCGAACTCGCGGCCGCTGACAAACAACTCTCCGATCGCTTGAGGGACCTGGAGAGCAGCAGAGCTCGACTCATAAGAACGGTGACCTTCGCCAGTGACCTCAAACCAAAGGTGTCTGCGATTAAAAGAGACTTTGGGGCGTTTGAGCCTCAGCTGTCAGATCTGATTCTACGAATAGGAAGACTCGCGGGAGATCTGACACAAAGAGAGCAGGAGATCGCTGAGCTTAGACAGACTTTATCCAACTTAACTGCAGTGGAGGGAGATTTAAGTGTAACAAGTAAACAGGTTAGTGAAATAGCTGATATTTCTGATATTGGAGAGATGCACCGGCCGGCCTGAGCATCAACACATCAGTTGCCTTTTTCTGGCTTTTGCTCACACTACTGCTTCAGAGTTTGACTGAAATAAATATGAAATTTTGTATTCGAAACTCTTCAACTCTGCTTTGAAGCCTAAATCTGCAGACAAGAAACTTTTACCTTTCATGCAGAAAGAATGTGAACAGTTCAGCAGTGAGTCTGTCAGCATTTCTGAAAGTTACATGTTTGCTTGTTTTGAAATATGCTCATGACAAAGGTAGTTTCTTTCGTCAGATCTGCTCAGCTGTGGTAGTTTTTTGTTTGTTGGTTCTGATCTAAATAATTTATGTTTTTTTGAGTTTTTCTTTGAACTTTGAGGGGGAAAATTATGATTCAGAGACTCAGTATGGGCACAAAATAATGTTTTAAATGAACAGTGAGGAGATATTCATATTAGCTTTCTTGCTAACAGTCGTATAAACTACTTTCAGCTTCAACTAGCACACCGGAAACAGGGACAAGTGGTTATAGTTGTTACTGAAGTGTCCTGAAATAGAGTTTATTAGCAGCTAGTGGCTTCTTCATATTTAGCACATAAACACATATGTGTGGTATTAATCTTATTATATAAAATTCTGCAAGAAAGTGAATAAGGCACAAGCTAAACACATTGGTCTTAAAATAAATTGATCCTTCTATTATTATATTTAAGAGTTTTTGCCGTCTAAGACTATTTGTCTCCATCTAGGTCTGAAAAAATCACTTCTATATCACCTTCACTTCTTGCCTTAACTATTAATGTTACAACATGTCTCTTTTGGTAGCTCTGTGGACGTTTCCATTCAGTCGTAGCCTCAAGTGATGCACATTTCTGCAGAACACCTGGAAGAGTCAAAACTAAACACTGTGGGAAAATTATAAGTTGTCTGTCGCTGCTGTTTGTAGATTAAAGAGGTCGACACGGAGCATTCAGTCACTGACGTGTAATGTGTCTTGTCAGAGTAGAAATAATGTGTTTACAGTTTAAAGAAAAATGTGACTAAACAACATATCATCCATGAATTTCCAGTAAAAGCAGTGATTCACACCAAGAAATAATATCACAAAGTTGTGGTTTGACAAGATGTTTTATTCTTAAAAAAAAACAAAAAAAAACAAAACAACAACAACAAAACAACATGTAGTGAGTAAACAAAACAGTGCCCAACACAAGCTTATTGTTGCATTTGGAGGTTCAAAAAACAGCTTTGGCACGAGGAATTTAAAACTTAAAGTCTAAAAAAAATAATAATAATAATAATTCAAAAACAGTAAGAAAATAAAACTACAGTGCAGAAAAAGGTGTGGATGTGAATTCACAGATCAGCAGTCCAGGTCTGCCCATCTCTCCTGGTCTCAAACTATTTTTATTTATTTATTTTCATTTAGTAAAATGTGCACCATCAAGTTTTGAGTAATAATTCTTCATGAAATTAGAAGAAGTGGGTTCAGACCGGTGTTTGTCCCTGTTGTTGGATGTTTTGATTTCATTGCTAGTTGAAGGTTTCTACTCTTCTTCAACGTCGGACGCTTTGGATAAGTCGGCGAGCGTCTGCGTTGTTTCCTGCAGCGCCCTCTGAAGAGCAGCAATCGCCTGTTCGTGGCCTTCGAGCTTCGCCGTTTTGTCTTCCAGTCCAGCCACCGCGCTGCGTAAACCCTCCAGCTGCTCGGGTTTCAAGCTGCTGCTACTGTCGCCGCTGTCCTCCAGAGCTGTGATCCTCTTCTCCAAATCCCCCACCTGCTGATCCAGACTGGAGTCCTTCAATGCCAGCTGGGTCTGGGCTTCATCCAGAGTGGTGGTGCTGGACTGGAGCTCCCCCAGGCTGCTCCTCAGTGTCTCCAGTTCCTCTTTCAAACCGGTTTTAACCTTCTCCACCGCCTGCTCCTGTGCAGCCAGGCTGCTCTCGTGGGTGTCGTACTTTGCAAACAGTGATTCCATTTTGCTTTTAATGTCTGACACTGATGCAGATAATTCATCTCCACTCTCCTCTGTTGATTTAACTCTAACTTCAAGATCATCTGATCTTCTCAGAGCCTGGGCTGTTGCTTCATTCACCTGACTCTCCACGCTACGAACGGTGCTGGCAGCTTGCTCCAACTTGCTCTCTGTCGTCAGGATTTTGTCTTTCAGCTCCTGAACTTCAACTTCGGCTGCGGACAGCGACTGCCTCAGACTCCCGACAGTGTCCTGCACCACCGACCTGACCGATTCGACTTCTTGAGACAGCGACACTACTTCCTGGTTGCGAGTCTGGAGCTCCTCCCTCACAGATCCTATCTGATCCCTGAGTGAAGCGCTTGAACCATCAGCTTCCTCTTTGGCCGTTTTGATCTCAGCTACCGCGTTAACAATCGCAGAAAGCTCCTGTTTGATGAGCGAGGGGTCTTCAATGCTGCCCAGACGTGCTTTGAGATCAGTCAGCTCGCTCTGCGTCTTACCCTGAGCTTTGGTGAACTCCGCCATGCTGGCTCTGATGGACTGACTGGCCTCGGCCAGACGCTCCTCCACCGTCTTCTCCAGAGAGGAGAAATCCCTCTCGCGAGCTTCCTTCACCTCATTGATGCCTTCGGAGAGATCCCTGAGTAAATCGTTTTGGAGGTTTTGAAGAGCTTCCTCCACCCTCCTCGTTTCCTCCTCGCCTGTCATCATCCGTCTCATAGCTCCCTCCAGCTCCACCTTTGTGACACCCAGTGACGACTCCAACCCGTTTACAACACTCCTCAGAGACTCCACCTGCACAACAACACAAGAAAACATTCAGATTAACTGCACATGTTCATCACCTCTAACATCAAAATCACTTTTCAGTAGAATGACCCAATTTAGCAGTAAAATATCCACTTAAATTTATTTTAATATCATATTACAACTCTAAAATCTTCAATAATGACTCAATTTTGCTGTTTAATGAATAATATTTAGCGAGGTTGTTAATATTTTTTATTGTACATTAATTTAAATACATAATCAGTTGAACTTGGCTGCTTTATTCTGTATTTAAAAAGGCAACTATTGTGCTTTTATGATGGGGCGTATATCATGTTTTATTCCTTGTAAGAGGAAAAACAGAATCGTTATTGGTAGATGCTTCCTGAACTCAGCGGTTAAGATCCACAATGCATCTCTGTGCACTATTATAGCTCCAATTTTTGAAATGAGCCCCCACCCATAGTCAGTGAACACACAACAAATACGTTTCACCACTGAATTTGCATGTGTAGAGTTGAGTCATCACATAACTGGAGCCTGTTGGGGGTGTTAATAGTGTACATAAGCTGAAACATGCCGGAAAGGAAGAATAAATGGTATTAAGACAGAAAGAGACAGAGAGAAAATAGGGTGTTGGGAGGAGTGGAGGGATTAAAACTGAACAAGGAAATAAATTCACAAGTTTTTATGAAAGAGACTGTTTATTATGAACTTCCTCTCACATTTCCCTGCTTGACACTTGAAGTGATTGACACCATATATGTAGATTTGAAGCTTAATCACGATTGAAAAATGAAAATATTCACTAAAAACTTTTCCTTCTTGGACTTTTGCACAATTAAATAAAGAAAATGGGCGTTGCAGAGATAAGAAGTTGTTCTCCACATACATCACTGCAGTTAAACATATACCTGGAGTACATATATATATATATATATATATACCCACCCACCCCCTCTTGTCTGTACATGAAGTACAAGTACACGGACAGTTATGTAATTCCCTATAAATTCGTGTCTAATAACATTAAAACTGTGTATTTCACTATAGAGTTTTAAATAATAAACTTTTGCAGGATTTAATTTGACCCTCATTGATCATTTTCCACCAACCTGTTGAGCGACAGTTTCCATTTTCGTGCGCAGCTCCGCGCTCTGCCGTGCGCTCTCCCCATGTTTGGCGCTGGTTTGTCGGATTTCTTCCACCACTTGTTGCACATAAAAAGCAGTAAATGCAGCTGCGCCTATCAACGCAAAATAAAACACTGTGGTCGCAACAAGTCCCAGACAGCTCCTTGACCGTGGTCCCTGGGGTCCCGAGCTGCTCACACCATTATTATTACTATTATTATTACTAGTAGTTGTAGTTGTATTAGTAGTTGTGGCACTTTTCTGGCTTTTCTTCGACGCGTCATCCTGGTTTCCTGCGTTTTTCTCTCCAGAGCTGCTCTTGTTTCGGTTTCTTGCAGTCATGATGATCAGTAGGGGATCTGCCTCAGATGAGATGTGATGTGATTGCTGCTGCTGCTGCTGCTGCTGCTTGTGGTGGTTGGTGGAGTCGATTTTGCAGTCGTGGATGGAGAGTGTTTCCAGTCCAGGCCCACAAACTGAACCAGCAGCGTATCAGTGAGCGCGGCGTGTCTTTCCACGGGGCTTTTTTTGCGTTGAGGTATGCGGATGGGGGCTGTCCCATGTCTAACTCCAAGCTCACAGGCTTAAAAAAAAATACCAGGAAACAATGAATGACTTCTACTGCTCTTTATGTGATTATGTATCATTACATCAGCTGTAATAACTCTTATTACAGCAGCCTTTATGGTTAATGCAGAAAACGTCTCTATGGGGCAAAAGGAAGTTTTCCGCATAGTTTACATCCAAAAATAAACATAAATATTAGATGAATTTTAATCTTTAAGAAAAACTATCACTACAATCTACAACCAAAGGGGGAAAAAAAACATCTAAATCAGTGTGTTTTCAGTGTTTATTGAAGCTGAGATGCTGCAATAACTTTTTAAACAACAGCAAACTGATGCAAACTTTGTGCAAGCGTTTCACAGTGAAGCAGAGCAGCCCAGGGAGGGGCTCCTCTTTCACTTTGCTCCTCCTTTCATACGTGGCAGCTGCAGCCTGCTGTGACATCCTGACAGCACTAGTTTGTCTCCACACATACAGATGCAGTTAAGTTAAAATCACAGATTTTATAATATCCACAGACACAGTAGTTAAAATAGAGGACAAAGTCCATTTATATTCAACTATTGTAAAGATGAATGTCATGTTTTCATTTTATCACTCTACATTTCTGTTTGTAAAGGAGAGACGCTCCCTAACTAACCATGATTATGTGACAAAAAACACAGATATGGTGATAATATTCATATTGATTGAAGTGCTGACATGATCTTTCTTCATGTCCTGTTATTATTATAGTTATAACATTTTTTTATTCACTTAATTTTGTTCATATCAAAAGATTAAACTCAATCTCATTAACCTCAATGACAAATATTTGCATTTTAGAGGAAAAAAATGACAGAAAACATGATGTTTTGTTTATATTAGAAGCAAATAAATGACCCATATGTGTTCACTTCTTCAGTTTAACCACGAGATGTCAGTAAAATAGCGTTTTTAATGACAACACAGGCAATAACATTCAGATAAAATTGCACTGCAGTAAACCTAAAGTGTCAAATACTTATTGTCTTAATTTATAAACAAATGTAAAAGTGTCTGTTATAGGTTGATTTCCACCAAATTAACAGCACTGGTATCACTTGTTAATGGCTAGATAGATAGATACTTTATTAATCCCAAAGGGAAATTAAGGCAATTGAGAAATTAAGTTATTTATATAATTTTCTATTTAAAAAGTCAAATTAAGTCGGTTTGTTGAGATAAAATTGACAAAAGTAACAATAGTGTAATATATCTATCTGAATATTAACAGTTTTTCCAAGTGCGCTCACGTTCAAATAATTCCAGAATCCACGTGGGAGTTTCCCAGCAGCTCGTGAATGCAGCACGAAGCTCCGCCCCCACGCGGTGACAACAGACGCCGCTCCTCTGACGCTCCGTCCAGGTGTTCGCTCTGTGATATTGCAGAGACCTGGAAACCGTTGAGAAGCCTTAGCAGGATCTGCATGAGATGGCCTAACGTGATAAAAACTGACGTCTCTCCGGAGCTTCTCAGCTGTCACTTGGATGTTGTAAACGAAAAAGACAGAGAGCGAGAGAAAAAAAAAATGCCGTCTTTCCGCTCTTCACTGCCCCATTCACCCCTCCTCTTCGTCCTCCTCCACAGAATGAAGCGGGAGCACCGTTAAGATGAAGACCGACAGCGGGGTTCAGAATTCGGACTGCTGAGTGTTTATACCTCGCGAAGGAGTGAGGGGAGAACAGCTAGCTAGTTAGGCTAACTAGCTAGCTAGCTAGCCGGACGGCTCAGACACCCGGCGGCGGCAGAGGCAGCTCGGATACCGGATTCGCGCGACCATGGCCGGTCTCATTAAGAAGCAGATCCTGAAGCATCTATCCAGGTCAGTGCCTAGCGGGCGTTAACGTTAACAGACAGCGAGAAAAGGGGGGGCGACTGAGCTCGTTAGCTAGCTATCAATACAACGCTACTTAACGTTAAAGCAATTATATATTTAGCTAGACTGGCGTGAAAGCGATTCGCCTTGAGGTTTAGTGAGTTAACCCGTGTCCTGTGGTGTATGTCAGACTGTCAGTTGTGTTTTTTTTTTTTTTTTTTTCCAGTGGATGTAACCCTCACTGACCCGAGACGTGGCTAACATCGTTAGCATCGGTTGTTAGCTAGCGACTAATCCTCCGATACTTGCTTTGACAGGTTGAACCAGTCGTGTGTTTGAGTCAGATTGATAAAAATAACAATCTCAGTCCTGCCCTTTTATGCAAATTATTTGTCAGATAACCCCATGCAAACACAATATTTTTTTATAGCATTAACAGTAAAACAATAAATCTCCCTATTTTGACATTAGTAACCATAACTGAAACATTAGAAAATGGGGTTGCGCAAGGACTCAAGGGGGTGCAGTCTTGTTTACATGAGTGTAAAGGTCTTTTCAGATCATGCACAGTCCATATGAACCCTGAACAACCTCACCTCTCACTTTCAATATCATCATCTACTATAATGACATCTTAATTCACACAGTTAACCTCCTTATTAAGCACCTGGAGATAAATGAATGTAATAGTAGTCCAGGAACTGTCTTGCTGTGTAAGGCTCTTTTTTAATGTCCTATTGTTATATATTTGAGGCACTTAGCTTTGTCTCCATTACATGGATTATTTATCCTTTTCCCAACATCCCTCAAGGGACTTTCAATAGACTACTTCCTTGTTTTGTTCCAGGGGGAGAGCTCAAAACCAGCAGCACAAGTTTTTTTTTCACCCATGTATTAAATTGCTAATAAACTATTACCACAGCGCATTTACACTCCTAGCTTTATCCAAACACCTAAGTATTAAATTCAAGGGTAGTTTAATAAATTATAGCTATCACATTTAAGTTGCAGGTCGCAGATGACTAAGTCCGAAAATCTCATCAGTATGCAGGTGGACAGGTTTGAAGAGCACAAAGGTGATTGTGTTTGATGGGAGGATTTTCTGTTTTTTTTTTTTTTGTTTTGGTTTGTTTTGCAGTAGCTGAATCGGTACTAATTTGACGTTAAATGATAAATACCTTAAAGGTGTTTGGGATTTGCTTTGTCCTTCGTATTCTTGCACAATGCCACAGACGAGCATTGCTGCATTGCTAGCAACACACAGCCTGTGGGTGGCATGTCCTTCATTGTCCTAGTATCTTATGTTATGTTGTGTGTGAGCGTGTGTGTGTGTATTTTTCTGCACTTGACTGTGCATGACCACACTAGCATTAGCATCAACACCGACAGGAAATGACGAGAGGAACAGTGATGTCATCTGTGTTTTTGCGCTGGCCATCTGATCTGCTTTGTTGTGGCCTGATCAGTCTGGCAGAGAGTGGAAGATGACCCATCTGACATTTGTCCAATCCTGCGACGCTTGGTGTGGTGATGTCAGTCGTAAAAGTGCATCAGCATCACCTTATATGCTCCACTGAACGAGCACAGCCACAGAAAACTATTATTGTTTCATACGTTTGGACGTTTCTGCCTCGATTTCTGTTTGAATAGGTTGTACCTCTCTCTGTTTTATTAATACACGCCTGTGTGTGCTTACGCAGCGATAGGTCATGTTGTTAGTGTCAACATGTCATCTCGCCCTCCATGTTGCAGAGGACACATGTCGGTCTGATACGATCTATGACCTGGACGAGGCCGTCTCACTGAGGCGGCAACACATCTTTACGGTTCATTGACTCAAGTCTGCACAGGTTATTCTTCCTCTGGATGCCACAACGTATTAAACTAGTTGAGAGAGGCTTTTTGTTAGAAGAAAGCTTTTTGTGTGTTATACACAGGATCAAAATTTACTGACAAGACCCTGATTCAGAGTCAGGTCAGTGCAGTCTCCTCTTACACACATTGACATAGACAAATACAGATGGATGAAGAAACAGTCAAACACAGTTAAACATGCTTGGTCACAGTCCTGTCACATTTCTCTCCCAATGGAGAGATTTTATTTTCTCATGCTGCTATGTGAAAGCGAAAGGTCGCAGTGAACTACATAGCAGGGACATAAAAGCTTAAATATAAGTGTTACAGCCCAAGAATGAGAGCTGTACTTTATTTGAATAACTGGTCGGCGAAAATCCTTCCTTCTCTCGTTCACGCTCCTCTAGCTTTTGTTTGCACACAAACAAGCTGAGTTACTGAGTAAACGCCACAGATTCTTACTTTTGTTTTCTCCTCTATTATGGTTGATTTTTCTAGACTAATAACATCCTAAAGTGATATTCTATAAGTTAATCTTTACTTTAACGTGATCCTTTTCTTTCCTTTCTGTGGCATCGTTATTACAGCTTATTAATGTCACAGGACCGCAGCTCTGCTCTTGGTAATTGTAGGCAACATAATTCACATCCTGAGGTGCAGGGAGGAATGTAGGAAGTTTGAAAAAGTGCGAGGAGATTTAATCCACGTGCTTTAGGCAAAGCTGGTGATAGAGAAAACTTAAACAAATGGGCTCCATATAGAGTGAGGAGATTATCACCTCACTCTCTAATGGAAAGAGTTTATGACCTGGTAGATTATTAGCTTTATAGTCAAGCTGGTATTTGAGGGTCATTGTGGTGAGAGTTGACATGTCCGGCATATTCCTGTCCACGTCTTCTCTTTTTTTAGACTGTTCAGTAGTTTCGGTACTCGGCTTGCTTCCTGTCAGTGCTGCTTTTATTATTATATATGATTTGATAAAACCACCAACAGATCCCGCAAGAGTTTTATCCTGTAAATGTTCAGTCAGTGTGTTAGTTTAGGGAAACATTTTTAACTCGGAGTCAGCTGAGATGCGGCATAGGGGATTTTAACAGAAAAATGTTATGAAGGTATTATTCAGCAAGCACGAGTATAACAAGTCCTTTCTTTTTCATCAGTGGAGGTGTAGTGGCCATTACAGTGTGAGAGATGGCTCCCTCTCTGCAGTCGTTTCCATCCTGCAGTAGCAGCTGCGTGATGATGCACTATAGTGATGAACTCCACTCGTTCTCGGTGTTATTGCTCACTGCTGGTGGGAAGGCAATTACTTCATGAGTCATGACTGAGTGCTTTGCTATGTGTGTCTCATTGGTGTGTAGCCGTGAAGTGCTTGTTTGTGTGTGTGTGCGTGGTTTGAGAGCATCGTTTGGACAAGGTCCCTCCAGGATTCGGCTTCCTCTGCTGCTTCTGCTGCTGTGTAACTTGGGATCTTGGATTGTTTTCTCCTTCACACCAGCCTTTTCTTTTCACTTTCTCATCAGCGCCATAAATATTCCAGGACTGTTCGGTTCAGCCTTCGATGCCAAGTACAAGCTCACTGCACTTTGACAAGGCTGCTGCTTTGCCTGTGTGTGTGATTCAATTGTTGTCCCTATTAATGTGTGTGGAGGTGTTTTTTTTCTGTAGGAGTTTGTCCATGTAGGCTCATTACAAGAGTGGGCGAACTTTCCCCAAAAAAAAAAATAAATAAATAAAATCACATTCAGATCTTCTTAACACCTTAACACATCTTCTTAAAAACTATCTAAACTCAAACATGACTGAATGTATCTGTCTGCACCATTTAGAAAAACAATATTGTTACAGTCATCCCTGTTCTTCCCTACCTGCGTTTTTAAAACTGTTCTAAATTATTTGTTAGTGATGGAAGTTTATGTTTCAGGTCCTTGTGAAATACACTTTAGTCTGGGAAAAAAATGTATAGATCGCTTTGAAAAGTATCTGATCGTGCAGATATACTGACAATAGGCCTGTTTCCACCACAGGAACTTCTGGGTAATTATACGGGAACTCGGTCGTTGGCGCGTGTCTCCACCAGAGGAACAGTTCCCGATAGAAAAGACAGAGGATCCTTTTAGGGGCCGAAAAAAGTCCCTACCCATGGATAGGTACTTTTTTCAGCCCCTAAAAGGTCTTAGGCAGGGTTTTTAGGTTGACTCGTGGTGATTGGTTGTAACTCAAGATGCTCATGACGCAGTCAACAAAGAAACGCCGTTTTCAAAACCCAGCGTTAGAAGCGTATCAATAAATAGATTCTATAACTAGAATAGAAGCGGAGGAAGGGACACAGATGAAACCGTCACAAAATGATCGCAGGGTTTCACATATAATGATCAATGTGTGGGGGAACCACAGAATAAAAACTGACCACTACAAATGAATTAATTTATGTTTTCCAACGTGAAACACAATGTTAAAAACACAGGAACAGTCCCCACCTCTCCTCTCTCACTGCAGCGTGTAGTTTATTTATAGTAACACGATGAAGAAGATGATCGGTAAACTCCGTCCCCCGTCGCGTCGTGATCGTAGTCTTACCCTCGGTGGAGACACATCGCCCTCAAAGGGCCGCGAGGGAGGAATTTCCTGAACAGTTTCCAGCTCCCTGCTGTTACATCCAAACTTCTCAGTGGAAACACGGCTATTGAGGCCTTTTTGCGTCACTGTCAACATCAATTGTGATCGCGATTCGTCAGCAGATTGTCCACCCTTTAACTCTGGTTGATAAAACTGACGTGACGTTATTTTTAATGACGTTTGTTTTGGTTTTTTTGTCTCCATATCATCACCTATTTATCACAAACAAACACTTTAAAAAAGAGCTGGAAATATTAGATCAATGGAGACAAATGAAGCAGAAAAGTTGAGGCAACAAAAGAAAATAGCTTCTTTTTTTCGTCTCCATTTAATTCTTTTATTTCACTTCCACGCTGTAGTTGCTTTTATTAGTATCTATTGGATTTAACACAACTTTGATAGCTCATGTTTATAGCTGCACAGCTGTTAAACAATAAAAAGAGACGAACAGGTAAACAGAAACCGCCAGGTGCAACTTCTTTATCTCTAATTTTGTTAATGGCTCATGTTTTCCATCTTTAATCAAGCTGGGATTATTGAAGCAGGCTCTTTAATAAAATATCATATTATTTTATGTGAATATGAAACTCAGTGATAATTAAGAAGATGTTTATGGAAGTAGGCACATGTTATTTTTACTTCAGGTTATGTTTCCATCACCTCAGTGCTACTGTCCTCTAACAGGATAAGATAACATATCACCTCTGACAAGCTAATAAACTATATTTTGAAGTCAGCACTATTAGATTACCAGTCTGTTGACCATTACCATGTTACCACTTGTATCTTACAAACTGCTTGTTTCTAACTGAATAAAATCCCTTGATATCTGTTTAGAAACACTGAGGGCAGTTGTCAGACTGTTTCACCAGACTCATTACAGCTCGATGTTGACACTGAACGGACTAGTCATGGATCCAGAAGCCCATTTAAATGTCACGGACTCCATTTTTGTGGTTGAGCCAAGTTTGCTGCTCCGTCAAATATGAACTGGCAGCAAAGAATGTGATAACATAACAGATCCTGTTTTTTTTTTTTTTTTTTTTTCTCAAAAGCCACATTCCTGATTCCTTAGAGAGTTCCTCAAGGATGCTTCCCTCCTTTTTATTCAATATTTCCTTTGTGTTTCCCTCTGTTCCTGTTTGTCTCTTTCTCTTTATTTCTCTCATCGTGTTGCCACAGTCTCGGTTGCTAAAACATGCTGGTTTGTCTGAGTCACTGTTCTCTCAGACTCCTCTTTCTTTTGTTCGTTCGTTCGTTCTTTCCGTCTTTCTTTCTTTCTGGCACTGATGTCATCAGGCTGCGCCACGAATGCACTGTCAGAGAGCTTTAAAAAAAAAAAAAAAAAAGCAGGGAGTCTCTAATTTTCCATGCACAGACATCAGCAGAAAGAGTGGCGGACTGAAGTCTGCTTTCATTGTGTTGTGGTGAATGGAAAAAAGCTGCTAGATCAGACTCCTGTGGTGGACGTTTCACACAGGATATGGTTTTGAAAAAGGGAGAAATGTATCTTACAAACCAGACATACAAGACATGAGAGCGAGTAACAGGTTAAAGCTGACTTTAATAAAGAGGAATGTGGGCACGGCTTTCACTGTTGAGTGGTTAATTTAGTGTTCGACAAGCAGGCAGACCCTTCTGCAGACAGTAGCCTGCCTTAATCTCTTTATGTGTCCGGATTTGGTCCGGTGAGCTCGGCCCCGCTGATTGGAAGAATGACTGAAGTCTGAAGATGAAAGGGAAAGACTGTGTGTGAACTTTAATACCCTCAGTAATGAGCGAGGACCCCCCCCCCTGGTTTTGAGTTAGACGCTTCAGTGTTTGGTGGCTGATCAACAATATATTTATCTTGTTAGTGTGTTGAAGGGAGGAGAGGAAGTTAAAGAAGTCTGAGAAGGAGCGAGAGAGTGAGTGACTAAAGTCCTGGCGAGCTGCTTGATACTTGATCAGCAGCAGGGATGAATATTTCACTGGTCACACGGCAGTGAAATATTGAGACGGTCCAGGAACAACATGCATCTTTCAGACACAAACTAACCATGTGTGTGTGTGTCTCTTTCTCTCTTTCTGAATCTATTCCCACATGAACATGTGGGCATATAATATTATTTGTGTTTCACTGGTGAGAGAGAGAGTGTGTGTGTGTCTCGTTCTCGTTGTTCCACTGGGCTGAGTTTTCTGTTTATGTGTTGTTGCTCGTGCTGTTGCTGCTGCCGCCGCCTGAATAATTTACAGCCACGTTGAATTAGAGAAGAATCTAACGCTGCCAGGAGAAGGTGTTGAGTGGAAACGAACCAGGAATTTTTACAGACTGAATAATTTAAAACGTATTGAACTGAATCACAAAGCTTTGATCGTTTGACAAAGTTTCTTTCACGCCGCGAATACAGACTGATTCGCTACTACGTCTCCTGACTCCTTCCCTCACTGAAAAGTCAGACACCGGAAACCAAATAGTCTTCAAAAGATGGTCCAGTTACTGAGAAACTTATATCATCACCACTTTTTTGATAGTTGATAAAGCAGATGATCTTCTCAGTGCAACTGTGACTTATAATTATAAAAACTCAGTGTTTTTAGGGCCACAACAATGTCTCATTGTACTTTTTATAAACAAACAAAAAAAAAGAAAAATGGAGGAAATTTCACCCAATGACACAGATTTCATATTTATAGGCTATATAATCGGATCGGTTGACTTTACCCATCAATGTTTTGAGAGGAAATGTTTCTCATTACTTTGTCAGATAATAAGACTTGTATGCACTTCCTGTCATGTGACTGCTGTGTTTTTATCACTTTTATCTTTTTATCTTTGGGGGGCTTCAGTTCCTCATCTATACAGTTTATTTTAAAAAGTTCATATTATTTGATATTGATAGTTTGATAATAAAGTATAAAGACGAGGATGACAATCTACACTTAATAACTTACATCGCGCCACATTATTCTAAATGATTATAATTATAAGAATAGCCTTAGACGTATAAAAATCATTCATCACGCTGACACGGAAATATTTCAGTCGATACTCGGTGCCATTTTTATGTTATGTACATTCATCATGGTGAGACAGTAAAATACTAAAAGTGTTACACCTTTTATAATCAGGTCACTGAATCAGTCAGTCAGTATTGGTTATGTGTTAGTTGTGAAACTGAGCTTTGATCTTGTGAGAGAGATTAGCTAACTAACAAGATTAACCCTAGACAGACTGTTGACAGCAGGAGAATGTGAAATCAATTTTATCATGTTTTATTATGTTTTAAGAGATTCTCTTAAAGCGGTCTACGGAGATTCACACAAGGTCAATAAACCACACGGTATCAGGCTACTTTGCTAACTATTAACCAATAATTAAACTGTGAATGGGTCAAGAAAACACTTAGGTCATGGACTCTGAGATTATGTGTCCAAGTCTATTTACTTGAGCTTAAGAGCAAAGAGACTAAACACACAGAATCACTACATATACACACAGCAGCTCCACAGAGGTTTTCATCATGAATCAATATTGGCTAACACCCTTAATTAAAGATTTTAAAGAGTGTTTTTGGCACTTTAACACACAGAAATGATCCTGAGTGGTAATCTGTTTTAACAGTATCAGATAAACATCTTTACCTCATCTCTTGTCTGTTCTTTCTGCCTCTATATTACATCTCAGGAGGTGTTTTCATTATTAAAACTCTGCCAGTTTGTACCTTGATCCTCTCTCCCTCATGTCATTATCAGATTAAGTCGTAACTCTGGAAACTAAGTCGGCAAATGCGACTAACGAAGCCTAAATGAGCTGGAAAACTATGTTTGTGACCGACCTTTAATTCCAGTGTAATTGTTATTTATTTTCATTCTCATAGCTGAGATGTTGTTCCATAGTCTGACTTTAATATTTACCTGATAATAATAGTTTTAAAAACATGCTCTTTCCTCATCCAATACATCATAATCCAAACAGTTGGAGTTTGTTTGGTCAGACCGTCGCTTTGCCAAGAACTGAGATGTTTCCATAAATATTCTCCGGCTCGAAACTCACAAGCTGTGCTTCTCGTCTTGTGTCTCTCGTAGGTTCGCTAAGAACCTGTCGCCGGACAAGATCAACCTCAGCACGCTGAAGGGCGAAGGTCAACTCACCAACCTGGAGCTGGATGAGGAGGTTCTTCAGAGTCTGTTGGACCTGCCCACATGGTTGGCCATCAACCGTGTGGAGTGCAACAAGGCCGCCATCCGGGTGAGGGACACATTTTGAAATAGTTTTGAGACAAGATTCATACACCTCTCTTATCTTTACTCTAAATATAAAGCCTTGAGTCAGGGGCTGGCTAGGTTATATAAGCATCAAGCTTTGATACTAGTCAAATAGTACAAATTATAAAGTTTTACAAAGGGTTAAGTGTTTGACTGTTTTCGACAGGGCAGAGAAACTTCCTGAAGTCTCCACTGGTTTCCTTGCAACCACTTAGAGCCAAGAAAAAAATTTGGCACATAAAAGCTTCTGTAAAAACATCAAATGATTGTTTCTTTTCTGCAGATTAAATACACAAGATATCTCACGTTAATTTGTGAACCTTATGAGTGCCGCTTGTTTTTGTAGCTCTCACACAGAGCTATGCTAACTCACGCTAAACCCTCCAGAAAATAAATAAAACTTGCTTTAAAACCTCTCTACTCCTCCACTCTCCCTACACTCCCTGCTCTTATTGCTGTTATAAAAACCAAAATTACAGATGACTCACATTTAAAACCACAATCAAAAACTGATTCTTTAGTTTTCCATCAGGCCGATAAAAGCTAGTAAATAATATAGTTGTCTTGTTTTCGAACAGACAGACTCATTAATCAGAACATAGTGTAGGAGTAGCAGCAAGTAAACACACTTGTTATCATGTTGTAGCAGCACACAGTGACTCTTTGCGCTACACACACACTCTCTGCTGGAGCTGTCCGATGCCCCTGATGTGGCCGAGATCATCGGCCAAGTGCCCCGTGTCAGAGCACGCGCACTTTGACACACCCTGGAAACAGTGAATGGAGCTGTGTCGTATCCATAAGTGGACTTTTACGCAGACCAAGGTCCACTTTCCATTTCCTACTTTTTCCTCCTGCAGCTTTCCTACTTTCTCTCAATCTATCATCACATTTGAGTCCCTGCCGGCTGCCTCAGTGTTATAAATCCTCTGCTTTTTATTCGCTGTGTAATACTAACGCAGCGATGCAGCTTTAAAAAAAGAACCATCATCATTTACAGTAAGAGAACATAGAGCATCATATTTCTCTGTGAACAATTGAGCTGGTGAATTGAAACCTGTGGTGCCGCCTGTCTCCAGCTCTGTGTGCATTTCAGTGTTTCAGTATTAAAAAGAGAACAGAGATATGTATATTACTTCCTCACTAGTTAAATCCCCATCTTCTCTTTGTGTCTTCCTGTTACGGAGAAGCTAAACCCAAAAGACGTGCACAAACAAATAAACAATAATTAAGTTGAACAAGTTGTTTTATTGATCGATTTGGTTTGAATAGAAGTTACAAAACTTGTATAATTCTGTACACGCTCATAAAATCACCCACTGATGTAAAATGTTTCTGTTTCAATGAATCAAAGTGTCAGACGTGAGCTCACGCCTCCTACTGGCGCTTTAAAGTATTTCTAGTCAGTCAAGTGAATGAAATAAAAAGTGTTGAAGCCATGAAACAGAAAGACTTTCTCACATTTTGATTTATGACATCTTAAAAAAAAAAACAACTACAACTGGACATGGCCATTAATCTTTTCAGTCGTATTATCAAACACAGACTTGAATCAAAAAGGCTTCATGTTGATAATAAATGGTGCTGCCAGTCAGCTCAGATTCATTGATTTTTTTTTTTTCTTTCATCTCTGAGTCACCTTTTCTTCTGTTTGCACTTGATGTAATTCTGTGCAATTGAGTTGCATTTAATTTCATTATTAAGTCCCATCGTCTGGTGATTTAACCTTTAACTGTCGTAGAAGACAATAAAGTTTAAAAGTATTTTTTTCCTCTTTTCATTCACAGATACCATGGACAAAGTTGAAGACTCATCCAATCTCCTTGGTAAGTTTCACTTTCAATGCCTCTTGTCCTCAGTGTGTTTTCTTTTCTTTTTTCTTTTTTTTTTTTTACATCACTGCAGTGAGGTTTTGTGCTGCGTGTCTGCATCATGGCTGCCAGTTTCTCCCTCGTGGCCGCCGCCTCACTGAGCAGAGCGCAGGTGTCGGGTTGACAGGACGCCAGCCTGGTCCCAGTCCCCAGTTAACTGTAATTCCCAGCACACAGACTGGTGCAGTGCAACAACAACAGAGGGAGCATATGATATAAACATACGCTCATCTACACCAAATGTCTTGTGTGTGTTTGGTTCATAAGCTTCAGTTCGCCTCCAGTACCTGGTGTTTCACTACATTTAGGGGAAAGATAAAAATATCACAACGCTATTAATAAGTTATTTCCCTGTGATTATCAGAACCACATTGTATCAAAAGGTAACACAGTAGCGCTTTGTTTAATCTGTTATTAGTCACTATACTGTCGAACACAATGGTATCACACCTCCAACACTAGCATGGCATTTATAATACAACAGAGTGAAAATGGAGAGCATGTGGTGGCACACAGTGATGAAAGACTCGTTGTGTTTAGACTTATATTAATCGGAGAATAGTGAGGGTTTAATTCATGGAGGTTCACTGTTTGTTTATCTTGGTGGATGTGAAAACTATAATGTAAATGTCAAAATAAGATACAAAATACAGAACATAATTAATTGGAAATAGAATCAGCAGCCTGATGATATACATGTTAATAATCATGTAAAATGATGAGCAATGAATCACATAATTAGAGCGATAATAAAACAGCTTCATGTGTGCTTTGGTTTTGGTTTCATATCTAAACACTTGTGTGTTTCCTGACTGTTTCAGACTCTGGACAAAGTGGTGATGGAGATGAGTACCTGTGATGAACCTCGTCCTCCTAACGGTCCGTCTCCCATCGCAACCGCGTCGGGACAAAGGTTAGCAAATAAAATCAGAAATATATAAGGATAAATAGCTCTAATTTTATAATCAGTGACATTTAGAGTGGTGGATTCAGGTTTATTATATGTACTGACTAACTGTTGATAAACTTTTATTTAATAATAAATAATAATCAAGAACTCAGGTTTACTCTAAATATAACTTAGGAATATTTTATGTGTCAATGAATGAATTATGACATGAATCAAAAATTCCTTTAATTACAACTTTATTTGTCTCAGTAAACTTAATCCACTATTTAAAGTGCAGCAAATAGTGTTTAGCACCCTGTGTTTTGTTTTTTTAATGCTTAATTTACATATAGTAAACATAGTTTTTTAGTATTTTTTTTTTTTTTTTGCTTTAACACTTGTATTTTTATTCATGATCAATTCAGTTTATCTGAAACACTGAAAACTAGATGATCTGGGACATACAGTTTTATTTTCTGCCTCAAAAAGTGAAATATAACTTAAAAAAAAGTTTCACTCCCTTTCGATGTCCTAATGCCTCACACCACAGGCTATTGCTGATGTTTTGCACCTGCCTGTTGCTAAGCTTTTACACTACTCTCTCCATCACTCTGTCCAACTTTCTGTCTCTCCTCCAGTGAATATGGCTTTGCTGAAAAGGTGGTAGAGGGGATGTCTCTGTCCATCAACTCCATAGTGATCAGGATCAGTGCCAAAGCCTTCAACGCCTCCTTTGAGCTCTCCCAGCTGCAGGTCTACAGCGTCAACACCAGCTGGAGCATCGGTGACCTACGATTCACCCGCATCCAGGACCCTCAGCGGGGAGAGGTCTGTATATATGTTTATATTTTACATTTAAATACAAACTACTACTGTTTGTTTTCCTCTTTTTTCTAATTCACCCCTCCTCGTTTGGCTCAGATCTTGACATTTAAGGAGATAAGCTGGCAGATGATCCGTATCGAAGCTGACGCCATCCAGAGCGCCGAGCACGAAATGTTGAGCGCCCCCATCCGTCTCATCACCAACCAGTCCAAGATACGAGTCACTCTCAAGAGACGGGTGAGAAACAAACACCGTTGAACAGATTCAGACGTTTTCACCCAAACCGGTCTCTGAGACTTGCTCTCGTCTGATGTGAACAATAATCTCTCTGTTTGGCCTCACAGGCTGCGTGGTCAGCAGCAGTCATTCATCACACGCCACACGAGTGTTTATTAAGAAAAATTACTTCTAATTTCTGCGTCAAATATTCAATATGATAAATTAGCGAGTGTAAAACAGGATTTTGTGTGCAGTTTGTGAAAATAATTGGGCCCATTTGTCTTTTGAGTCTTTAAAAGAAATGCTGAATAAAGTTATGTTATTTTTTTCCCAAAAAAAACACCATCATTGCAGTTACAGATGAGGTTGTAAAAAAGGGTTTTCTGATTGTTTTAGCTAAATTCAATGTAATATGTGACTCAAGTGCTGATTTGCAGCTTAATTTTTATTTATTATTACTTTTTTACCCTATAACTTTTATATGACACTAAATAAAGCTCTCAAGTGACTTCCACTTGCGCTGATGCATGTTTATACCCGTGTTACTACCTGACACAGATTAAGGATTGTAACGTCGTGGCCTCCAAGCTGATTCTGATCCTCGATGACCTGCTGTGGGTGCTGACTGACTCCCAGCTCAAAGCCATGGTGCAGTATGCCAAGTCCCTCAGTGAGGCCATGGAGAAGTCAGCCCAGCAGAGGAAGAGCATGGCTACAGAAGACCAGGTACACGAATAACTGATTTACTCAGAAAATCTCTCTACACAATGACCTCATCTACATATGGAGAACAAATATCACGTTATTCGTAACTTCTGCTCTACTACGTATCTTTCTTTGTCTCTTCCCCTTTTTCCATTTTTCCCCAACATCACTCCCGTGTCCTTATTCCACCCTGTGTGGATGAGACACATCATGGTTGATAGTTTGACCTTGTGTTCATGGAAATTATGTCTCCCTCCTCTTTATCACGCCCCAGATGCCATATGGCGTCTATCTGCCCCCTCCATCTCTGTCTCTCACTGCTGCTGTCACTGTCTTTCTCTGGCAAACAGAACACATACATACATTCATCGCCTACGTGTTTTCACACCCATTCACGTCCCAGCTGACTTGCTGTGTTTTGCGTAATTTGGTCTGACACGCCATCTGCTGGATAAATTGAATACTGCATGAATCAGTTGTTTATTTTGAGGCTGGCACCTTCTTTGAGAGGCTGTTAGCTCTATGTGGGCCAACAGATAGAAACCAAAGCAAAATAAAATTAGCATTTTTCTGTGTCTATGTCTTTGTCAGGTGTCATCAGCGCTGCCTTCAGCCCAGCAGGTTCGAACCCAGCAGGCGTCCACAGCCGCCGACCAGAGCGCGACGATGGCGAAGCTGTTCAGCGCCTACGACGTATGTGAGACGTCCCATCACCTCCAGATCACGCATCTCGACCTGCACATATGTGACGACATCCATGCAAAGGACAAAGGTACCACATGCACAGAATAAATTACACAGAGCAAGTATATTCTTTTGATTATGTCCAGGATTTCACAAGTTCTCTTTAACAATAGCAGTGGACAGTAGAATTATAAAGGTTTTATAATTCTGCTTTAACAATTAAGTAGAAATGAAGGGAATGAAACCACTGTGTTAGAGTGATGCGTCTCTTTCATTAACTCTGGTCGAATACTGTTTCTCTTGGTCCTAAGCAGTGATGCTGGAAGGTAAATGTGACACTTCATTTATCACACGTGTTTCTTGCATCTTTCAAAAGAAACAAAGAAGTGATTTTGGTGAGATAGTGAAATCGTGAAGGGTCTGTTTTTTAAAACATCTCATTTTTCGTCTTTTCTTCCACTCTGCAGTGATCAATAAGAGGATAACAGGTGGAGCCATGCAACTTTCCTTCAGCTCCATCACTCTGGACTACTACCCTTTCCACAGAGCAGGTATGAGTTTTAACAGCACCACCTTTTTCAGGACTATACTTCAATCTGTCATTATTCTCATCTTCTTGTGCCCATTTCCCCTCTGTCCACTGTCTGTAGGTGACAGTTGTGCCCACTGGATGCACTACAGTGAAGCTACTAAGACCAGAGAGGTCTGGGCACGAAACCTTCTGGATGAGTTCAAGTCCAACGTAGAAATGTTAAAGGGTGCAGTTAAAGATCAGCAAGGCCCAGCGCCTCCTCACGGCTCTCCACAACATGGTAAACAAACACTTAGAAGTATAGTTTGCATGATGGTGTAAGTTGACTTGTTTTGTGGGTGTGTTTGTTGTTGTTGTATCTCCTGACGCAAATGCAGAACCACACTAGCATTTACGTCAACCCCCCCTTTGTGGGTTTTCTGTCCTCCAGTGTCCCTTAGGGACGATGTGTATGGGCCTCTAGGAAGTCAGGAGAGAGCAGAAGGAGAAGTAGGGCTTAGGGAGGCTGATGGAGGACTCCTAGAGTGGAGCCCACACACACAGACTCCAGCCCAGTGCTGCTGGTGCCTAGAGCCAGGTACCACGGTGTGTGTGCGCACAGTTGGGTGCGGTGATACACACTACGCCTTATTCAAGGCAAAGAGGTTTCTTTTGGGAGAACTGAGCGGTCACTCTGTCTCTTTCTTTGTTGTTCCTTTTTCATTTTTATTCCTCTCTTTGCTTCTTTCTATTCTTCCATCACTTTCCTTCTCTACAGGTAAAATAAACACCTCCTCCAGCAGCGCCTTCAGTTCTCCTCCCACTCAAACACCCAAGACCCAGCTCATGTCCAGCTCTTTTGTTCTCCGCATGGCTGACTTCAGCATCTACCAGGTTACATTTCATTAGAAACACACACTGTCAAATCCATGAAGTAACAGGAAGTAATAAATATCCTTTATTGACTCTGTCCTTTACTGAGTAATAATGTTTTCTGCTGCAGGTGTCATTAGCAGACCAGCGTCGCTCCAGCCCCAAAACCATGATCTCTTGTAATAAGAAGTCCTTGTACCTGCCTCCAGAGATGCCAGCCATCCACGTGGAGTTCACAGAGTACTACTTCCCTGATGGAAAAGATTATCCCAGTATGATGTTTGTGCTTTTAACACTTTCTGCTGCTGCCACTGTAAAGCCACAAGATTAGTTTCTCATTTTAGAAGCATTCATCTTTATTAGTAGGTCATGAGTTGTGTGATTAGCTGTTTTCTTTTTTCTACACTGCCCACAGTTTTGGCAGAAACTCTTTTTGGATCAATTCAGTTCATTCATTTAGCTGTAGGAAGTCATTGACTGTTGTGTGGCTGCGAGAACATTGATTTTCTGAATGAGGAATCACCTAATTCATTCATGTTTATGGATTACTCATCGATTTAGTCCATTAGGAAACATACGAACAGAAAGAGGTTTTTCTTTTGTCGCTAATGAATCTGTGGTAAAGACAAGAATTTTTGTCCTAATGTAGAAAGAAACATGACTCTTTTCTGTCCTTCCTTTTAATGATTTCTATAATGTCTCATTATTCCCACCTCTCTGTCTGAAGAATAACTAATATCATATTTCTTGCCTCCTTCCTCTTCCTCCTCCAGTTCCATGTCCTAACCTCTACGCCCAGCTCAACGCCCTTCAGCTGGTCCTGGACCCACGCAGCCTGGTCTGGCTCAACCTTTTCGCCCTCGACCTCAGGCAGAGTCTGGAGCAGTTCATGGAGATCTACAAGCTCAACGACTCACAGAAGCCTGACGAGCATGTTGACATAAAGGTTGACGGCCTCATGCTCAAGGTAAAACAGACTGTAGACCAGTGTTGTAAAGTAACAAAATAATAATACGTCATCACTGTCTATGAAGATTGTTGTAGGCTCCATGTTTTAATAATCTTCTGTTTTTATTAACATGTACTTGTACTTTTACTTTCATTATTCAAATACATTTAATCATAGATTACTTGTCATATTTAAGTACACTAAATATTAGATACTTGAAGACTTTTACTTCAGTATCATTCTAGTTGCTGACTTGAACTTCTACCAAAGTTATCTGTACTTCTACTCTACTATAGAGACTTTTTATGTACTTTATACAACACTGCTGTAGATATATTACTTTTTTCAAGTTTATATTATTTGGTGTTTATACCTTGTTTCTGTTTTTCATTCTCCATCAGCTGGTGATTCCCACCGACCAGGAGACGTCCTGTCCTCCTGATCTGCCTCGCTCCATCTCAGTACAGACGTCAGAAATGGTTGCGACTAACACTCGGCATCCTGCCAACTGCACACGCTCGCACCTTGAAGCCCTGCTGCAGGCATTTGAAGAGGAGCCTTTCTTCTCTTCATCTTTCTCCTCATTTCCTCGTTCCTCCTCCTCTTTACCTCTCCTCCATCCCGTCTTCCAGCGTCACGCCCACGAACAAGACACCAGGCTCCACGACATCTACCGGGGCCTGGTGGTCCCGACGATGGGCACCAACGCCCTCAAGATGCCAGCTGCTACCGACCTCTGGGCGCTGCACTTCGCTCAGTTCTGGGTTGACTATGAAGGCACCCGTGGAGGCAAAGGGCGACCGCAGCCCTTCGTGGACTCCTTCCCTCTCACTGTGTGGGCGTGCCAACCAGCAAAACTCATCCAACACCAAGAGAAACTGAGAGATGCAGCTGGATCGGGTATGTCCAGAAGCACATCAGCTGAGGCTGTTGCACGCCTGCAGAGGAAACGCTTACTAAAGGAGTATTACAGTACTGATGGTTCACCAGCATCATCTCACAGTAGTGATGCTACACCGCCACCCAGTAACGGACTCCATAAACCCCTGTCATTGGACAGTCTGCCTTCCTCTTCTTCTTCATTAGCAACAAGTAAAGATGCAAATGTGCATGTGTTGGTGCACGTGCAGAAGCATTTAAGTGCCCAGGTAAGTTTTTCATTCTTCTGTAACAAACAGCAACAAAAAGAGATGTTGATCTGATATTTACCCAGAAAAATAATATTTGTGATGCTCAAAACAATCTTGGTTGCAGATAAAACACTCACATTAGCTTATTAACAGTAGACTCTTATTTTCAGCACCGTCAGTCACTTTTCTGCATCAAAATGACAATTATTATCTTCAGTAGATTAATGAAGCTGCAGATATTAAACATTATTGTTGTAATTAATCTGCTCAAAGGCCAGAAAGATCATATAAATGATACATCGTCTAGTTATAATGTCGTTTGTTGGAGTTGTTTAGTGTATCACATCAGTTTCATTAGTTTTAACTTATTCTTGACTTTTTCTGTTAATTCAGAAGCTTTTGTCTTATCTATTATCATCTATTATTTCATTACAAAAAGTCCCTCTGATGTGTGTTTTTATGCAGGTGAGCCATCGGCAGTATGTGTTTCTGATGCAGCTTCAGCGCAGCATCAAAGCTCTGCAACAGACACTACAGCAGGACCTGGAGGAGATGGGCTCCAAAAAGGAACGTAAAGGTCCTCAGTCTCAGTGTCCTCCTGCAGACCACCAGCCCTTCACCGTCTGCCTGGGCCTCCTCCTGAAAAGCGCTGAGGTGTCTCTGCTCTTGAAGCCGGTCCCTCAGCAAGAAGGATCAGGATCTCCTCTGGTGTCTGAGCTGTCGCCTTCAGAGAGCAGAGGAACTCTCGAACCGGGGAGCGACGCTGGTGAGGGAGCGGAGAAAGGGAACGATGGGTCTGGATCTGAAGGGAAAGGCCCATGCACCGTAGACCAGTTGTTATGTGGCGACAGTTTAGAGAGCGGAGCAACGCAGGGTCCCGTCCCCCTCCTCCCAACCTCCACCTCAACTTCACGTCCTGAATCAAATCACAGAGCCTCTGTGGAGGAGAGGACTTCAGCTAAAAACCCCAGGAGGAGGAGTTCAGATGAAGGGGGCGAAGCGGTGGCGGATGGGTTGGCAGTGGGAGACACGATGGGAGCTGGACTCGACTTAAAAACCCAGACAAGTGATCCTCTGTCTGACCCACTCAGCAGCAAAGACTGGAACGACAAAGACAGAGCTGCAGCTGCTAAGATGCCTCAGTCAATATCCAGGTTTGTTATCACAGTGTATCACTGAGTCTTGTATTGATCCATATTACACTGAGTCACTAAGGAGAACTAAAAAAAGATACTGTTAAACAAACAAACACAAGGCCATCGACAGATTCAAGAAGTTTTCTGACATTTTATCAACTTTGTTAAAAAAAAAAAAAAACACTAAAATATAAGAAATATTGGGGTTAACTTTGGTGATGATGAATTGAATCTGTCTGTAAACAGAACCTGTGTGTTGAAACGCCTCATGAGTGTTTGTCAGTATGAATGTTCAGTCCTCTGACATTGTCTCTCAAGCTGTCATGTCTTTCTCAGTGTGTCCTCACATCTACTGTCTTGTCAGCAGCACTACATGTTTTTTTGGCATTTCTCGAACTCATTCACTTCCTTTTCTGCCTCTCGAGTGTTGCCTTTATCCACGCGAGGTGTGTTTGTGTGTGTGTGTGTTTTCTCTCTACCAAGGAAAGGAAGTTTGTCTGTGGTTTCTGATCTCCTCAGCTCCTCAAACTCCAGCAGATCCACCTCCCTTTATTCCATGTCCAACATGTAAGGCACTGGATCTGTGTAGCTGTGCTTTAATGACTGTGTGTACGGGTGCATACGTGCCGTTTGTGTATGTGTGAGTGCGTCCTTGTTCTTGTGAACCTTGGATGAATACAAATCAGTGCAGACGTGTCTGTGTGAGCCTTCCCCTCCCTCCCTGTGGGCATGCATTTGCATGTGTGCATGACACGCTGGTACGTCTGTCTGTGTTTGTTAAATCAGTCGTTTTCTGTTCGGTGTCGTCGACCTGACGGTAAAGATGAAACTCGAAGCTTTTTGTTTCTTTTTTTTTTTCTGGAGCCACTTTGATTCTGTTTGTTGTGATTTTTTTTTTTTATTTTCTTTTTTTCACGGGTAAGGATAGCACGCTTGGTTCTTACGTGACCTTAAACAACACCACACAAAGGAGCGAAGCGATATTTAATTCATGACTTGTTGAGTAAGCTCAACTCAGCTCTCTGAAAGCTCTGTGGTTTTGGCTCAGTTTTAGCATAAGAAGAAAATCATATCAGATGTTGTAAAATAAAACAGCGGACCACTTTCTCCCCTTCTCTTTTTCTATTCTTGTCTATGTAAATTGACCAATCTGTCATTTTAAATGCAAGAGCATGCATGGATACTGTTTCTAAAGCAGAATACAAACAATATAGAAATGCTATATAAAATCTCCTAACTCCTTGACCTCACACACATTCCTCTTGTGACTCCATATTTGTGTGTGTGTGTTCTAGTGGTCGTTTGATGCGAGATCGCTCCCAGTCCAGTTTCTCAGTCTCCTATAAGAACATGAAGAAGAGTCCATCCCTTCAGTCTCTGGACAACATCTCCATTGACAGCTACTTGATGGAGGACGGAGACGCATACAGCCTGTTGGAGAGAGGTGAGGCCAACACACACACACACACACACACAGCAATAATCCTTATTGAGGTTTCACTGACTGTGTCTGCTTTACATCTCTTCTGACTTACAGAAGATGTATTTGCAGCTGTTTTGACCAGAAGGTGGCAGCATTGTGCTGATAGACTAGTAGTGTAGCTCAGTGATGTATAGTAATGAAGTAACAGTGCTGCTCTACTCTACTTCAGTCTGTTTTGTTTATCTTCACTTTTACTTCACTACATTTCCAAACTTAATGAAACTTTTACTCTGACACATTTATCAATGTTCAGTGTCGTTACAAAAATCAGAGTAAAGTAAATGTGTTTTCTCCAGCTCTGGTTCACTCTAAGTCGACCTGTGACTGTTCAGACCATCAACACCATGACTGAGGTTGATGGAGGCTCCATCTTAAAGGTGGATGATGGAGAAACTTTAAAAGCATTGATATCAAACAGAAATTTAGGGGGAAAAGACCAACCTGAAGAAGACATTGTCTATAAAGATTGTTGTAGGCTCCATGTTTTAAAGTGCTGGATAAAATTCATAGTATTCTTTATTTTATTATTCTTTATTAAGTACATTTTATCAGATTACTTGTCATACTTAAGTACAGTAAATACTAGATACTTTACTTTAGATACTTTGTTGACTTGAACTTCTACAAAGTCATTTTTGGTCGAGTTGCTTTGTACAACACTGCTGTAGTGTCATAAAGCAAAACATTAAAGAAAAAGCAGTTTAAGTTGAGTTGTATTTTTAATTTCTTTGTGTGCAGATGACGTCTCCATCTCAGGCTTTAAAGACGCCATCAGCGAACAAAGCGCCACAGAAAGTGCGGCCGAGGCTGCGACGGGTCAAGAACAAGAGGGCGGAGCGTCGCCCGACACCGTCAGCGCGACGTCGCAGAGCATCGACGAACCCACCAAAGATATAGTAGGAAACAACCACCGTTCAAGAGTTTTTAAATATGTAAATGCAGCCAAATATATTGATTTTAATCTGATTCCCTGTTTCTCTCCGTGTCTTCTTCCAGGTGTCGGTGCTGGTGCTGAAGGTGCAGTCGGTGTGCGTGGGCATGGAGGTGGTGGGTGAGAGCACGGCCGTTGCTCTGGAGGTGGGACAGGTGACTCCCAGCCAGCTGGGCAACGTCAGCCTCAGACAGTACCTGAGCAACCGCAGCCTGGGTGAGAAGACGCCCGCACACACACATTTTTGTCTGCAAAATGAGCATGAAACAAGCATTTGGTTTTGATTTGAAAAAAATTGTTTGAGTTTTTTTTTTTTTTTTGCTTGGCTGCTGGGACCCATAGTCAATTTAAAAGATACCGTGATTATTTCAAAACACACAGGATCTAAAAAAAAAAAAAAAAACAAAAAACAGAGCAAGAATTTCTTGATGCTGCTTCAATTGGGCAGAAAAACCCTGAAGAAAAACAAGCAGAACATCTTCCAACAAAATGAAGACGCCTTAAAACCAAGAAGATTTTAAGCTAATTTTAGAAATGAAGATACACTGAAATGCTACATTTATACATGTTTATTTCAAACCCTTAATAATCCTAAACAACCGAAGAACAAACTGGTCTTATGTTAAATTGTGACTTTGTTGCTTACATAAAATAAATGAGCTAAAATAGACTTGTGTAGACAGTAAGTAGGCTGTAGCCTAGTTAACCTCAAACTAATGCTGAAGATGAAAGTGAAGGAATATTTGTCAAGAATTAAGAGCACAAGTAGGCCGACAACAGGGGGATGCCTGCACTGTGTGTGTGTGTATTTTCTTTTTTTAGTTTATTTATTTAGTTTATTTTTTGATCTGTGGTGGCCATTTGGTTTTATTTGACAGTTCAAAGTGAGAGGAAACAAGAGAGGGAGGACGTGTGTGTTAAAGGTCTGAGAACAGACTTAAAGGTTGTCGGCTCATTGGGGTTTGAACACCACAGCAGCAACGTCAGGAAATCCTCGTTCAACCCACAGCTGACGCCAACACAACAGAAGTTTACCCACTGAGGAAAAAAAGAACATTAAACCTGCGACTGTTTATTAAAATAAAACTCATTTGACAGTCAAAGTTTGTTCTTTTATGCAAAAAAACCCCAACGATTAGACTGTTTCAGGGTCTGAGGTGGAAGATTTGTGTATCTTTCTTGACCAGACGTCTCTTCTTTCACAATAAAGGTTGACAATTGTTCCTTATGTAAACACACACACACACTCATATTCACACACTAACACACTCACCCACCCCCCTCCCTCTTTTTATTTATCTTGCCATAACTCCCCACAGGTATGGTGTGTTCAGTACCAATACCTGCTCAAAGCAGCCAAGGTAACTGCTGTGTGTTAATTTGCCATCTGTAACCTTAAGATGCATGCTTGCCTCAGCGTGTCTGTCCCCACCTGTGTGTGTGTGTGTGTGTGTGTGTGTGTGTGTGTGTGTGAAACAGAAAGAGAGAATATGAATAGTTTGTTTGTGTGTATGTGTGTGTGTGTGTGTGTGTGTGTGTGTGTTTGTCTTTGTCTTGAGACAAATCTCATTTCCGGACTCAGGACTTTTGCTCGGTGGCATGCACTGCACATGCACTTAGATTCAGTGTGTTATGATGCAAGCGATGGCATGAAGCGTGTGTGTGTGTGTGTGTGTGTGAGTGAGTGTGATATTGAGATCTTTGTCTATCAGTGAGTATGTGTGTGGTTGTGTTTGTGTAACACTTAGGACAGGCTAAATTTGACAGTAATGGAGTGAATGGTCCTATTATTTGCAACATTAGGTCCTCGGTCTTTAAGTGAGCGTGTCCACGTGCGTGCGTGTGTGTGTGTGTGTGTGTGTCGGAGAGATTCAAATTAACTGCAACTATTTTAACCCCTAATCCTCCTTTTCTCCTCTCCATCTAATTTTCCCCTCCCTCCATGTCTCTCCCTCTTCTTTCCTCCCTCACCTTCCTCATCTCTCCACTGCAGCAGACTTTGCAGTTTCAGTCCAGTGATTCAGGCAATGAGAGAAACGCCAGCTTTACCCCTCGTCTCCACCTCCTCCTATCTCACAAGAGCAATCCGTCCTCCTCCTCCTTCACCTCCTCCTCTTCTTCTTTCCTCTCCTCTTTTTTTCCTCCTCACTCTTCCCTCCAGCTCCGACTCCCTCTTCCTCCTAATCCTCCGTCATTTAACCCTCTCTCTCCTCTCCACCTTCATCTCTCTCTCTCCTTCTCTAGGCCATCGTTTCTCTCCTTCCTCTCTTATCGCAGTCATTCAGTCCTCAGCTGCTGGCTCCCTCCTTCTTTTTCTCTTCCTCTCACCTCACCCACTCCCATCTCCTCTTCTTTTTTTTTTCCCTCTCTTTCCATTTTGCCTCGATCCGAGCCGCCCAGGATTGAGAGAGATGTCATTTTATCTAAGAAAAGCTGACAGGATTGTGTGTGTGTATGCGTGAATGTTTTTTTTTTTTTTTTTTTGCCTGTGGTATTAACCCTCTCCTGACTTTCCTTCATAGAGCATATTAAAGGGGATGCGACGCCCTTTTCACTGTCATAATACAAAAAAACATTTTCCCCTTTTAGTGGCCATTTTCATGCCTTGCTGAGTGTTTTTATCGCAACTAGTAGTGTCTCATGTCTACAAAACTCGTGCTTGTATTTGTGCTTGCCAGCTATATTATTATTATTATTATTGTTTGTGTGTATAGTCGTAAAAAGAAAACATGGTTTTACATCTGTCATCGCTCCATGTTTGTACTCTCTCCCTGACTTTTCCACCTTTTCTTTCTCTTAATAAACAGGGATCATATCACTAGTTTAAAGTCACGTCTCCTAGTTTTTCAGCACCTCAGAGCTTCAGTTTTGTGCAGTATCTTAATTCATAAAAGGAATAAAAAACGATTCAGTGGTTAAATCTCCACTTTGAATCCTCAATTCTTAAGGTGGGAGATTCCACCAAACCCTCTAATCCCCAGCCCACGGAAATAATTAAACATCGCTGCAGCAGAGGACCCGTGGGATCCTCAGTCTCCTTCAATCCACCTTTTTTTTTTTCAGCTCACTTTGCTTTTTTCTTTTTCCAACTTTGTCTGTTTTTCTCCTCATCTCTCCTCTTAAACCTGACCTTAACATGCACCCTTCACCCTTTTTGTTTTGGAGAGAGAAGATTTACATCAGATAGATCTGATGAAAACCTATAAATTTATCTTTTGACATATTTTTTAAAAGCATCTTCTAGCTTCTGTAATGTGATTTATCCCTCAACCGTATTGTACCGTTGAGGAGTGTCGGCCTCCGCCCACAAACCTCCTCGACCGTCGGCTCATGCGACTAACTGTCGGATCAGAGGGAGGATGATGAAAAATTAGACTTCCTCCTCATTCGTTTTGAACAGTCTCTTTCACCACCTTACATCAGTGAACTGCTTTTTTATATGAAATAGGAGAAATTGAAATCGTTTTTTTTTTTGGCAAGACTAGGAGTTTCCAAAAAATTCAATAACAATGTACCAGCCAATTGTTATTTTTTTTTTTTTTTTAGAAATAGACAAACAATCTATATCTGGATCTCTTAGTTTTCATTACATATGTGCTGAGCAGGATATTTTCCTGTAGAAAAATAAACCTGTCAGCGCTCTTTTCCATTTCTGTTCTGCAATTACCCGCCAGTCAACAGATGACATGATACAATATGTCAACAATAAGATAATGCCCACAAAAAAGAAAAGATTACAAAAGAATCAAAAGAATTTGATGTGGATTAAAGCAAATAAACTGTTTACTGACACATTTAAAGGATATAAACTGTTTTATTTGTGAAATGGAAAAGAAATGCTTTGTCACATTGGGTGTGTTTTAATGTCAGGTGTAAATGTTTCTCAGCTGCTTCATCTCTACATGAATAAACACGACACTGAAGCTAACAGCTAACAGCTAACCTGTGTATCTTCCTCTCACAGCCGGCGCCGACGCGAGCTCCTCGTCCCTCGGGGGCCTCCACAGTCCGGAGGTACAGGCTCGCCTGGAGAGCGGGCCCTGTGCCGCCGCTCACTCCCCGCTGGCCGAACGCAACGGCTTCCTGCAGCTGCGTCTTCCACGGATACAAGGCGAGCTTTCTGATGTCCACGCTGCGTAACCTGGCCCACTTCCTGGAGGACGACTCCACGCCGCAGGTGCTGCCCATGGAAATCAGCGTCAGGGACACACACGTCAACTTAAAGGTGAATATGTGATGTTCACTCGTGTTACTGCAGCTTTCTGTGGATTCAGAGATTAGGAGAGTTTTCTTTTACCCAGAGGCTGTTGTTGCAGAAATCTACCTGCAACATTACAGGAAGATATTTGCCCTATTTTTTTTTTTTTTTTTTTTCAATCGTGTTGCAGTATAATATCCTCCATAACTCCCCGTTCAGCTCAACAGCTTCTGTAAGCAAGTTAAATAGTTTGAACCGTGGCCTAATTGGAATTTGGACTTGAACTTAATGTTTAATGACATAGAAAAGCCTGTCTGCCTTTTCTCTTGAGTTCAGTCATGGGTGAGTAGATCTGCTGCCCAAAAAAAAAAAAACCTGCACTCAACGTGCACTTGATATCTTTTAGGACAACGGCCCCAGAGACAATCACTCCGACTCCGAGTCCTCACCGATCACTTTACACGTGGACAGTCTGGTCATACACAGAAGAGACGATGGGTCTTTCTCTATAGGAGGTAATAAATATTAAAATAGATATTTTCCACCTCCACTTCAGCTCTGATTCACTGCACTTATATAACACATCCTGTAAAACGCTCGGTTCATCCTCACCTCCAAGTTCCAACCTCTGTTGTCTCTTCCTCCTCCTCCTCTTCCTCCTCTCAGTGGACGGAGCAGCGGCGGAGGCCAAACCCAGAAAAGATGGCGGGTTGATCGACGGCGCCCTGACTCCAGTCCCTGAGGCTGTGAGCGTCGTCCGGCGTGTACCAAAGGGGACGCAGACACAAGCCCCGCCCACCAGCCCTCCATCTAACAGAGAAAAGGTGAGATGGGAGTAAAAACCCACAGAGACAGATCGGACTGGAGCACTGTCCTCCTGCAAAGATAAACAGCAAAACAAGATAGTTGATCGTTCTGGAGGCTGAAGCATAAAAAAGAAGTGAAGCCAAATTCTGTGTTTTACCAAGTTATTCCAGTTCCTTGTTTGGCTTTTAGTTTATTTACAGTAGGAGTGATAGTTGTCAAACTTCGCCAAATTCATGTTTTATATTTTCAGACTGAGTGAATAGTTACATAATGCTGTTTAAAAGAGGTGTAACAATCCATCGATTCAATGATCAATGATTCAGTATCATTGATGCAAAGTAAAAAAACATGGATCCATATCGTCATATTTAAAATACCTTTTAATACCTAATTCCTGTGACACATCTGTGTTACTGTTTCCATCCCAGCTCCACCTCCTACTGCTCCTTCATAAACATTCAAACAATGCTAGTAGCCTAGCGCCAGGCAGGTCACGGCAAGTAACCGAGAAAAAGATGACGAGGACGTTTTGTCTCCTCTCAGGAATAAATCAGAGAAAAGACGAGTCAACAGGCAAAACTCAGCAGGAGGTAAAATAGTCAGGAAACAAGGACCAACCTGTCCTGGACCTGAAGAAGAAGCAGCAGGACATTGACCCGTGTTAACGTGTCAGATACCTGCTCACCAGCTTTGACCAGTTATTTTCCACTAAAACTGAGCTACGACTCTAAAAGACTCTGAGTATCACAGCTGATCAACAACACAATGTCTAGTCTATCTAATCTGATTCTAGTTGTTTCTCTTTTTGTGAGTTGATATGAACTGATTGCGTTAAATAGATATATGATCTCTTCTCATATCGTCTCAGGAACCTGAATTTAATCGAATCGTCTTGTTGTCTAAAGAATTGATAAAATATCATATTACATGTTTAAGATCAACATGTCCCTCAGTCAAAAATAGTAGCTGACTCTTCGCCGCGACTCGTTTTGTTTCCAGATGTTGATGGAGGAGAACGAATGTCTGAAAGTGGAGCTGTCCAGAGCCAAGATGGCGCTGGCTGAGGCTCAGATGGAGAAGGACTCGCTGCTTCATCGCATGAAGAGCCTCAAAGTCAACACCAGCTAAAACCCTGCGCTCCCTCCATCTTTCAACAGTCAGCAAAGAAAGTAAAGAAAAAGGGATTTCCTTTGACAGTGGCTTCCTTTTTTTTTTTTTTTTTTTAAAAATACTATTATTTGTTGATGGAGCCACCGTTTCAATTTAGACTTCAGAGTAATTCCTTCTTAAAGCAATGCAGAGTCTGTGCAAAGACTTAAAAAAAAAAAAAAAACACTTTTACACGCTTGTTATCTTGTTTTGTCTTCTCCACTTTGAACTGTGGAGGCTTAATACATTTACAGAGAAAGATAAAAAGGGATGAAATGACATTTATTGTGTGTGAGTTTGTGTGAAAGAAAGAAAGGATGAGAATCTACATTCATGGCTGTGCCTACAGGAAAAAACCCTCCCACATTTCTGTTAAAGTTAAAACAAAAACCATCAGTCAGAGCTGTAGGTAAGAGGGACCGCTGAATGTCATATCTTCAGAGGAATGTCTCAAAAAAAAAAGACTTATTTTGCACTGCGATAAAACTTAACTTGTAAATTTAGTGCTTTCATATTCAGAGGGGACGAGACGAATCACTCGTGTCACTCGTCCTCCCGAGTGTGTACAGTGTATATTGTATAGGAATGTGAACACTTAACTATTTTCTACAGAACTTTGAACGGTTATGCAGTGTTTCAGTCGAACGTGTGCGTGTGTCTCGGTCAGAACAACCATTTCACGGCGTGAATTTCTTATCTGTTCCAATTCTAGCTCTACTCCTCTTCCTCTTCCTCTTCCTCTTCCGCTGTCGACATCACCATCACCTTCCTTCTCTTTTTCCCTCCCTCGTATTTTTCTATTTGTAAATAGCTACTCTAACATGTGCGGCACTTTGAAAAACTGAGGCACTGTAAATACAACAAGCAGAACTGTGAGCGAACACGAGTTGAGCCGACGAGTGGAGAGAGAGCAACGTAGGAAAGAAAAAAAAAACTTAGAGGAAAATAAAAGGCACATTGAAGCTGCCTAACTACATAAATATATGTGTGTGTGTGTGTGTGTGTGTGTGTGTGTGTGTGTGTGTATGCGTGTGTGTGTGTGTCTTTATGTAAATTTCTAATGTTTAACGTGTAGTTTTGTTTTGTTTTTCCACGGACAAGCGTTGACCATATGTGCTGCTGTTCATGCTTCATGCCTAACCTAACTTTTTTTTTTTTTTTTTTTAAGCAGCACATGCTTTGGCACAGCACAAATGACTATAAAACAAAACAAAATGGTAGATTCAGTTCATCCCATCACCTGCAAACAACACAAAATACGACTCTGTGCACAAACGTGGTATTAAGACTTGAAAATGTCGGAGGAGGAGGATTTTAACATGATTGTAAATTAAAACTTAAAGAGGGAAAAAATGTTTTTCTTTTCTACCCTTTTTGTTTTCATTTTGTTGTTGTTGTTGTTGTTGTTTTTTCCCTCCCTTCATTCATCACAGTCCTCCTCCTCCTCCTCCTCTTCCTCTCTGGGCAACTCCACCTTCTGAAAACCTGTGGAGGAAGAAGAAGAAAAAAAAAAAAAGACACAAGGAGTAAGAAGTTGTATTTTGTTTGTCAAAGCTGCTGAAATATTGATGAAAATAAAAGAGTATCCAATTTAAAAGTTTCAACTTTACATGTTTTTCGTGTTTCTTCTTTTCCTCTTATTTATAAAAGCTCAAAACTGTTGATAATTAATCGCTTTTTTTTTTTTTTGTTTTTGTTCGAGAAAAAACTCGACTCAATTCAGATTCTTTACAAAACAATTAATTTAAAGCCTGAGTTTTTAATTATTTAAGTTTTTCTATTTTAAGTTTTAAACTTCTTTGGAGGAAAACATGTTTACATCAGAGATTAGTTGTAGTTAGATCTTAAAGTTCGCTATTAAAAACCCCAAACAATCTTTGACCCAGAACTGCCAAACTGAGCAGAGTTAAGTTGCAAGTTTTAAGTTTTTTAAATAACACACAGGCGAGTCGATGTTTATATCATTTTAGAAGTTATTTGGGGAGATGACTGCACAAGATGGTGTAGAAAATAAAAGATGAACACGGTGCTCGTCACAGTGTGATATGATGTTTGTTTTTTTAAAAAAATGGTTTAAGATGAAAGATAAAGATGATTTTCTCAGATATTAAGATGTTTCCTGCTTCAAATCTCCTAAAAACGCAGAGATTAAGTCTCATTCAGTGTGAAAACAGTTTGAATAGAAACGCAGCCTCTTTCTGCAGCTCAGACGAGCTCCAGGAGAGAGTTTGGACTTTGTGCACATAAATGGTCATGACATTTTACGACTAGAGTAGTGTAATGACTCATAGAAAGACAGGAAGTGTTTCTGCGCGTGTGTGTGTGTGTGTGTGTGTGCGCTGCTGGTTATGTGAACGTGTGTTTACACACTGAAACTCAATGTTTCTGTGATGATTGGTTATGTCACAGAGCAGAACTGTTTGTGTCAGTAAAGTACATACACATTCATCTACACAGGACAGTGTGAGGGATACTGGAGACTGTCAGCAAAGTACACAGCTGAATTGTGGGAAATATGACGAAAAGAGGCATCAGGTTGCGTGTTGGCTCAGTATGGAGAAGGGTGAAGCTGCGACTAAGTCATCTGATTAAAACATCAACTGAAATGTAGCAAAAACACCCGAGAAGGTTTCATCACTAACACGTCATTTCTGAATCATAACCAGGACTCTGGTTTTTATCAGGGCGTCTTGTGAAATGACTATTTTTTTGTCCAAACAGGTGAGTAACAGCACTTTAATCTACCACAAGACGACTGAGACGCAACCTCACATGTCTGTTTTTAATAAAAATCAACAACAGTGTGAGTTTAGTGCTGAAACATCAGGTTTTTTTTATCACCGCAGACACTTTGATTCCTCAGTGTGAGGATCTGCTTCTCAAATATGACGTTCTGAAGTCGTCGGAAATGAATATTTGTCTGAGAAAAACAAAACCAAGTCTAAACAGCTCGTCCTCATGCCTTGTATCTGTATATATTTCCTTTAAAATCTGATCATGTTTGTTTAATTTTTATTGCTTTTGTGTCCTTGTGCAACATTTTGCAACATCTATTTCAAAAGGTGTTATAAAAATAAATCGCTGTTATTGTTCTTCCTCTTTTTTTTCTTGTTCTTAATAATAATAATAATAATAATAATAACAATGATTGCATGTCTGAAAAGTTCTATTTTGCCAAATTTCCTCAATCAAATACTCTAATATAATCTAATTTGCAATTTCTCTCTTTTGTTTTATCAGTTCTAGGTTGTTGATCAGACAAAATAAGACATATTAGTCCAGTTTTCTTATGTTTTATCTGTAAATATTGATCAATCAATTGAGAAAATAACCTAGAAAATGATGTGGATGAGTTACAAGAGCTTTGTTATGAGCGGGGAAAAAATGGGACAGTACAGCTGCAGGTGGTGCAGCTGAAGGCATCACCTCCTTAGAAATTCCAATTAAACACCAGTGTGGCCATCAGGCAGGTCCCAGCATGCACCTGGCTGCAGAGTGGGGGCGCTGTGGAGGAGGGAGGGGGTCTATCTCGTGAGCTGTCAGTGGACAAATCACAACAGAGCAACATAACAGAGCTATTTTCTTTTTGTTGTGTTTTCATTCACACCAACTCTGCTCTGACATGGAGCTTATTTCAGGATCTCACCTGTCTCCTGCAGCTCGTGCAGCTGCAACACTGATTAAGACACCTCCCGCGTGGAGCAAGAGTGGGCACGTGCGTTGTTGGATAACAATAAGTTTGTGGTGTAGAAAGTGGAAACAGCTGTGGCAGCTGGTGAAGCGTGAGTTTGACTTTTTTTTTTTTTAAATATATATATAAATAATAATAATAATCCCAAACAAAAGCCTTCGCCTCCTGTTGGCGTCGATGCATCGTCTCCTCCTCCACGCCCAGAATGAACAGTAACAAGTCAGACACAGTCACACAGGAAGTTTAATATATGCGTTTTCAAAAGCACATAAAAACATAAAAGCACCGTTTTATAAAATACTGTTTCTCTGATATTTGGACAACAAATATCAAAATCATGTATTGATAAAATTAAATTATTATACTGTAGATAGGTAAATAAATGATAAAGTATAAATGTATTTGTAAATAGGATTTCTGGTTGATTTAAATTCAAAATATAATTTATATTCTCTTCTTAAATTAATGAGTGTTAAGACAAAATAACATGCAGCAAATTTCATAAATGCCAGTGTTGTGATTGTTCAATTAAATAATTATTTTTAATTAATATTAAGGATTTTTTTATATATTTAATTTAATTGTATTATTCTACTTTATTATTTTTATATCTTTATTAATTATTATCATATAATATTTATTACAATATTAATTTCTCCAGTCTAGTTTAAATATATTTAAAATATTTTTCTATTTTATTACTATTTGAATTATTATTTTTTTAATCTATTCTATTTTAGTTAACTTTTAGACTTAATTTATTTCTCTTTATATTTTTTTTTAATCATATTGTTTTATATTTTATTTTAAGAGTGCATTATTTGCAATTTTTCGTTTTCTTGTTCTTTCTTTCTTTTTTTTCTTTTCTTTTTTTGGAAACGGTAGTAACTTTAAGCTTTTATTTTGAAAAGCACAACAGGAACTGTGATGTTTAACCCCGGTTAACTTGACACGTGATTCTCGGGCGACAGACACACTCTCTCTCTCACACTCTCACACACACAGACAGGCACCGGGCAGTGCGGTAGGTTCGGGGGGGAACTGAAGGTGGCGACTACAGCCGGACCGGAGAGCTTCTTATTGGGGGACACAGGGTTTCACCTCCCGGAGCTGGAGCTTCATAACCGGACCTGAGCTTGTTGTTGTTCGGACAAAGAGGGAGTTTTTTCTTTTTCTTTTTTTTTTCTTTTCTTTCTTTTCTTTTACTCTTCACTTGTACACTTACGTTCAGTCGTTACGTTTGGAGCCTCCGGGTGTTTGCAGTGAGGTTACACCGGGGAGCAGCGCGCCTTCAGCGGACTGGTCGTAGAGGAGACCGCGGTCTGAGGTGAGAAGGAGCCGCGCACGTCCAACCCTGCTGCGGCATCGATAACACCTTTATCACCGTGCAGCAGCAGCAGCAGCAGCAGGAGGAGGAGGAGGAGGAGCAGGGAGAGGAGGAGGAATCCTTTCTGATGCTCACACAGTGAGGAAAAGAGGAGGAGGAGGAGAAGTAAGGAAGGAGGTGAAGGCAGCGGGGATATATGGGAGATTTGCCGGATTGGATTTTCATCACCCCGTCGTTGCAAACTTGTGTCCGGGATGGGGAAGGAGCAGGAGCTGCTGGAAGCCGCCCGGACCGGGAACGTTGCCCTGGTGGAGAAATTGTTGAGTGGGAAGAAGGGGATCCTGGGGTCAAGCTCCGGCTCCATCCCTCTGCCCAGTCTGCTGAGGTAAGGACACCTCCTGCTGGGGGTATGATTCCCATGGTTCCTCGGGGATTCCTGTTGAGGAGGGAAGGGAGGAGGTGGTGGTGGTGGTGGTGGTGGGGAGTTCCCATGCTGCAAAATTAGACATAATTTAGCTTCATCATACATCAATGCACCAGAAATGAGGCAAGGAAGTAGTGAAGTTGTCCAATCACAGCTTCATTCATCTCAGCTGCAGTAAAGACTATACATCACATATATATGGCGTCTCTGAGAGGTGAGGTTAAAGAGCAGTGTGTGTGTGTGTGTGTTTGTGTGAGTGTGAGACAGAGAAAGAGTGTGTGTGGTTGCAACATGCTGCATGACACTGGAGAGGAAGAAAAAGACAAGAAAGGAGAAGTCGACCGAGGTGTGTGTGTGTGAAGCAAATTTGAAGGTTTTTAGGCCAAAATATGCAAAAAAAAAAAAAAACACATCTCAGTCAGATTGTGACACAAGAACAGACAGTTCATGACTCTGACAGCTGTTATGATTTAAAACAATGTGATGCTTGGATTATTTAAGCATCTAGAAGTCCAGTTTGTGTGTATGTGTGTGTGTGTGTGTTTTAAAACTTATTCTATTGCAGCAACATGTGCAATATTAAAAAAGAGAAAAACAAGGATTCACACAATGTTTGATGTGATAGATGTTAAAAAGCTGTGGGAAACAACTGGTGGGTGGTGGTTTTGTCCAGTTTCCTCCCGTCCCTGCAGCTTTTTTTTTTCCCCGCTCTGGCCGAGGTTGAGCCAGGTGATTAGTGGGATCAAAGGCGAGGGTGGTGTCCGGGTGGAGCATCGCCCTCGGGCCTTCGACCGGAGCGTCTGATGACTGAGGTTGAGGTTGATGACGCTGGCATATCGTTACACACTGGGAACCAGTGATTGAAGTGAACGTTTATTAAATTTAAACACCATATAATTCATTAGAAATAGAAGTCTGTTTTCATCTGGAAGTAAAGATGCCTGATCATTATGTCATTTGAATATTTTACGTTTCTCTTTTCCTCAACTTCATTTCCTCTTCCAGATAAAGAAGTCGTTAGTTGAATCTGTGACGCTTTGACTTTTAACTCTTTTGTTTGTTACATACATGAGTCCCAGTTCAAAACTTAAAACATTTCCAGAGTGATACTGCATTTTATGGCCACTAGGACGACCATTTTGTCGACTACTAAAGCCATGAAATCTGGTGTTTTGGTGTCAGGAATTCATGTTCCCCTGAGGATGAACTGTAATTGTAATAGTAGATATTCTGGCTCTGACTTTTCTTCTTGCTCCACCAGATCAGTAATTTATCAAAAAGCATTGGGTGGATTGTGGTGACCTATTTATTGGACATTCCTGATTCCCAGAGGATGAATCCTACACATTTGTATGATCCTCTGATGTTTCATTTAGTGCTGCCATGAGGTTCACGTTTGGTTTTTTCAGAGCTTGTCCCAGTACCACTGGTGATCCTAACAAAGACATAAGACATAAATGTGGCTCAGATGTTCATGTTCCTCTGAGGATAAACTGTAATAAGTTTAGCAGTAGATCTGACTTTTCCTCTTGCTCTGTCATCAGATCAGATCTGTAATTTGTTAAAAATAATTACATGGATAATGATGAACTACTGATTAGACATTTGTGATTCCCAGAGGATGAACCCTACAGACATGAGGATCCCCTGAAGATGATTTATAATAAGTTTAGTCATAGATACTCTGACTTTTCCTGTCTCTCTGTGAGCAGATCAAAATTGTATCAGATTTTTTTTGTTGTTGAAAAGCCTAGCATGGATTGTGATAGGACATTCATAGTCCCCAGAGGATGAATCCTACATATGTCTCAACAACTAAAGACATGAAATAAAATGGGAACCCCAGGAAGAGTAGCCTGAAATAGTTTATTCTGGTGCTACCGTGGATCATGATAAAGACTAAAGATATAAATGTGGCTCAGACGTTCATGTTCCCCTGAGGATACATTTCGCATCAGACGTTCTGACTTTTCCACCATCCTCTGTTCTGTAGTTTGTTAGCAATGAAAAATTCTCAAGGTCTTCGTGTCATCGCCTTCATTAGGAGGCAGAGTCAGTCAGATTTCACCTCCATCGGCATCGGCGGCTGTAGTGCCCTCGAGCAAGTGCACTTTCCTCCCTTACTGCTCCCTGGGCGTCGCAACTACGCCAACTACTTGCGGGAGGGTTAAACATGGAGGTCAAATTTCCCTTCTTTTTCCTCTGAGGCATGTTTCTAGTCTAGTCTGATAATGTTTGTTTGTCCTTCGCACCATGAATTTGTGTTTGATAAAAAACTACTTAAACAAACTGCAGCCCGTTACTGTATGTATCTCATCTCCCACATCCTGTTTGAGTAAACACACTTAGGTGGCTGTGTGTTTGATTTACAAATTAGCATTTAATTTAATTTAATAATAATAATGAAAAAAAATGATGATTATTTGCAGAACACAGAATTAATGTCGGAACATTTTTTTGGAGAAAACAAAGATCGAACAAAGTGCAGAAACATGAAGGGTGAAGTTGAGTTTAGCCTGATGCATTATGGGTTGAAATATCTCTGTTGAGCTTTTGGTATTGTGTTGTTATCAATGAGTTATGTCTACTGTGTTACACACACTTGGCTTTTATTGGGTCAAGTCTGTAAAACACCGGGTGGCCCAACACACACATACACACATACATCTGTCCATCCGGTTGGAAATGTGTGTGTCTGTGTGTGACACACCTCCTAATAGTTTCTTCTTAATACTTGAGCGGATGAGTGAGTCAACAGAGAGGTCAGAGTGGAGGAGTGTGCGCAGGCTAATGTTATGGGAATGATCTCTGGGAATCAATGCATATTTTCCCATCTTAAGGCCTCTGAGCCATTCATAGCATTCCTAAGTCATGAGGTTCCTCTTTTCACTGAAAGAAACACAGTAAACCGCCAAGTGGGACATGAACATGGACACACACACACACACAGACACTGTATGATCCTCTGTAACTGTAATGCTGCAGTTTTGCACACACACACACACACTGGAAAATCAATACTGGATGATCTCATTGCTGTTTAATGGGTCATATATTTATTGTAGATGACCTGTACTCGACGTGGTGACTGGATGTTTGTAAAGACATCATCACATCATCCCCCATACGTCCATTTATTAGTGTGATGATGCAATATCTCACGGGGATACATCCGGTAGCATTTCCTGTAATATACATATGATATAAAGCGGAAAGGCTACTTCACATCCATCTACCGTTGGCTTCTTATTCGGGTTCGGGGCTCAGTTGTATCAGGTGAAGTGAGGCAACTCAGGTCCCAGAGATTAGATATAAGCTGCATCTCAATTCAAGGGGCTGCGTCTTTTTCATTAGCTGCATACAACACAGGTTTGAGGAAGACATATCCAGCCTCCAGACGGAAGTTGGATCCTTTACATCCAAACTATTCCAATATTCATTGCGCACACATGACTTTTGCAATGTCAACTTACAGTTAAAGGCATTCAACAACTTTGCTTGTGATGCTACATGCTCTAGGGACATAAAGGACATAAAACAAAGTAAACAGGAAACAGCCCGTAGGCTGTACTTGTCTAATTTCATTAAAGGGGTTCTCCAAAGCATGGAGCCATCGAATTGGGACACATTTTTATCATGTCTCCAGTGTCTACAAGACCTTTTCCTAGTTGGACATGCCCAGAAAACCTCCCATTGGGAGCTGTCCTGATCAGATGAACCACCTCAATTTATTTATTTCAACATGAAAGAGAAGCACAACTTTCTCAGGACTTTTAGGCTTCTCACTCTACATCTTAGGTCGACTACCTGAAGTTCATGACCGCAGGTGAGGTTAGAGTGAACTTGAACTTGTAAATCCACTGTCTTTGTCTTTGTCTTTCTGCTCAGCTCAGCTCAGCTCAGCTGCCTCTTCACCACAGTGATCCGGTTCAGTGCCCATCTTACTGCTGAACTCCTTCGCTTGGGGCATCAACTCATCACCAACCCGAAAGGGGACAATCCTACCCTCCCCTTTTCTCCTTTTGTCCGGCAGTGAACCAGCAGAGGTGCTGACTCTCATCCAGACCGTTTCACACTTGGCTGCAAAGCACCTCAGTGCCTGGAGCTGAAGGTTGCGGTCTAGCTACTGCCCATTTTTTTTTATGAAGCAGCTATCTTAAAAGAAGAGGAGTAAACAGTCGCTTTAATAGTCCGCAATGCACTGCAATCTGAGTACATGCTACTTTTTTTTGAGTAATTAGTTATATTTCTGCTATTGCTCAGCCACTGCTACTTCACCTTGAAGATTTATGAGGTTATTTCACCAGGAATGCATCTTATACACTTTCAATATGGATTTCACTACCTTATTTTGTGTTATCTGCTGAAATGTATCACTGATCGGGTACTAGGTACCTCTCTCTCTCTTTCCTTGATTTAAAGTCTGTTTCTAAGGTACAGACACTTGCTGTACATGCTCGTATGTGTTGCACATGGATGTTGTAAAAAGGGATAACAAAGAGTATCTGCATGTGGATTTTTTCTTTAAGCAGCTTTAGACACAAACAAACGTAAACAGTGAAGATTAATTTTGCCCTGACAGTCTGTCGTCACACGCGTCGGATCACGTGCAACGTCTCGTATGGGAGAGATGAAGACGTACGATGAGTTACGATGCACTGATGGAGATGGACCGACACAAAGAGACTGACTCAGGATTCAGCAGATGGCGGCTGATCTCTCGGCTGATGTTCAGGGGAAAGCCCATCTTGTTTGTTTGTGTGTGTGCGTGTGTAGCTAGGTACGTTCTCCTCCCTCCTCCTTTGCAAACAAACAACCTATAAGTGGATTGAAGTGACTCCCAGAAGAGACACTCAGACACACACTCCTGTTTGGACTCTCTGTTTTAATTGGCATCGTAGCAGGCGGTCTCCCTGGCGTTTATACTCTTAAGTCTTCCCCCGTTTGTGTTGGAGTCTTTAAGCAGCCCTGTATCACTGTGGCTCACAGCGATAGGCGTTTGCTTTCTCTGTGACTGGTTTCAGTGTGGTAGAGGATGGACAACAAGAGACGAACCCACAAAACTTTGTTTGTTTTTCTCAAGTTGTTTCATGGCCGCAACGCTCTTAACTCTCTGTTTCAGGAAACAGCAAATCAGATGACTGGAAACCAAAGACTGGCAAACAGCCCCTTGTCTTCTCGTGTGTGTGTGTGTGTGTGTGTGTTTTTGTAACAACAAGCACGTTGCATAACCACCACCACCGTTCACACAGTCGTGTGTGTCTGTTTATGTGCGTGACGGGCAGCAGTTTGGGAGATATGAAAGCTGATGGTTGGATCTAAAAGCTTCATGTGCTGCAGGATTCATCTGAACTGGGTCAAAGATTACCTGTGGAGATTGAACTCAATTCTGCATTTACGGGAACACACACACACATGCTGCAGCATCTGTGTGTCATCTCATTTTTGTGTATTTGGGAATTAGTGCAACTTATACTCTGGTTGTTGTGCCAGTTTATGCATCAGTGACATGGAGGAAATGTAATTTAACCACAACAACAAAAGGCAGTAGAGGTTGAAACCATTACTTGATCCATTTATTATTCATTAGGCTGAAAATTAAAGGCAACAAAGAACAAATGTAATTAATTTCAAGCATTTTTCAAGCAAAAATGCCTAAAATTTCCAGGTTACAACCTCTTATATGTAAAAATTTGACATTTAAGTAAACATGTGGGTTTTTTTTGAATTGTTATATAAAGAACAATTCATCAAAGTGATGGTTAGTTACTTCTGTACCTTCAAATAAACTTGATATTATTAATTTCTAATGTGAATATGATGATCACACAGCTGATTAGATAAATTCAAGGATCATTTAGTCATTTTTTTTCACTCCCTCTTTTACCAAAGCTGTGCTCTTGAGTTCCCAGCATCCTAAATGAAATCTCCACACTCACAGCCACAGATCAGTCCATCACTTAAACTTAATGCAGCCTGACGGACCTGGAAAATAAAACATTTACAGAGTAACTCTAAACGCCGGCACAGAGGCAGAGAGTTTTAGTGGCCTCTCTGGTTTAAAGTTTCAAGTCAGTTTCACCTTTGATGCTGGGTGTTTCTTTACACTGTGGTTTAGTATGACCAGTGTTTTGATATAATCATTAGAAAATTTCTGATGATACTTAAACCAAACCTTTGAAGCAAAAAGGTGTTTTTGTTTGCATTTTATGTCCGATTTTGTTTGATTTTGTTGTTGTTGCTGCAAGAAGAACCTTTGTTTCATATTTAATCTACATATTTGATTTAGAAGTTGGGCTTTATTAACTTTTTATCCATCTGGATAGTTGTTTTCTTCATTTCTTTAAAAAAAAAAAAATCAAGTGTGTGATTGATTCATTGAACTTTTGACCCGTTTGAGTTTGACAGTGGCGTCAGTGCATCGAGTTCGTCTGGAGCCAGACTGATGAAAAAGAAGGTGTGAAAGTGTGTGACTGTGCACATATGTGTGTAGTGACATAAGTGTGTGTTGTGTGTGTGTTTATGCATGTGTGCGCGTGTGTGTGTATGTGTGTGAGATCAAACTTAGAGGCTTACATCTCCATTAGGGTGTGGGCCAAGCTCTGTTGCAGCATCCTGCCAAGAAACTGAGACCTCCACACTGGCCAAGACACACACACACACACACACACACACACACACACACACACACCTCTGTCTGTCTGTCTTTGTTCCTCCCTCAGTCTAAATCTTTGTTTTTTTTTGTCTGAGTCTCAAATCTCTCGTTCTTTCTCTTCCTCTCCGTCTCTGTCCATCTGGTGCCCTGGATTCTCCTTCGATACCTCTCCAGCTTCCCCTCCATCACTCACTTCACTCTACAATCCACAATCTCTCCCTCCTCCCTCTTCTCCTCCTCCTCCTCCTCCTCCTCAAGAGATGAATGATCCCAGCTCCCTACTGTCACTCTTTATCGTTTTCTCCTCCCTCTGTTCTCTCTCTCTCTCTCTCTCTTTCTCTGTCTGTCTCTGTTGCTCACATCTCATAACCACACTACATCTGTTATCACCATGTGGGAGCATCTTTTACCCATCATGCCTCTCGCTGCGACATTGGTGTTAGTTGACGGTGGCAAATGGGGAATTCGGAGAATCCGCAGCTCCTTCTGAGAAACTGCTCTCCTGAGATTTATTAGTGTTGCTCAGGTCGTGTCTTCAGTGAGAGGAGGAATAAAACAGCAGGGCAGTGATGTATTGGCAAAAAAAAACATTAACGTAACTTAGCTTTATTAACCTGTTGTGCATGTTAATACTTATGTGCTTAAGTGCAACATGTAATCGCGGTTCTCTGTAATGACAGGACTGTCAGGTTTATAAATAAGTAAATTACTAGTGTGATGTGAACAATGTGGTAAATAACCACAAACTGTCAAAACTGTTCAGCAAGTCAAATTTATACGAATAAAATGCAAAAGTAAACTGTCACAATGTTTCCACAAATGTTTTTTTCTGATGCTGAACCAAGAAGCGAAAATAATCCAGTTACCGAACACGGAGCGAGCTCGAACCGACTTGGCGTCATCGAACAGTACGGCTACCGGAGTTGGCAGCTTTGGACCTGGACTTGGACCGAAACTGGTTGAGATTTAGCTGTTGGCTAGCAGGGCTCAGGCTGACTTTGGACCAGTGTAGTCGGGATGTTATGAATCTGGCAGCAAGAAGTGGAGATTTAAGCTGCTTTGGCACATACATACCAGCTTTCTGACGCTCAAAAAGGAGGATATACATACGTCTGCTCTCAAAATTAAAAGCTCGAAAAAGTGGATATAAGTAACCTCTTGTTCTTGTTCTTGTTCTCAACCTCCACCTCTTGGTTTCTGTTGTAAATCTTCTTATGTGTAATCACACATTTACAGGGACAGATCCTGAAATCCGTTGGTCAAAATACAGTTTTGATGGCTCAAATGTAGAAGTGTAAAAACCATTGATGTATAAAGTAGCTGAAAGTTTCTACACTAGAGTAGAAGTACAGATTAAAGTATCTAGTATTTTCTGTACTTAAGTATGACAAGTAATTCAAAATTAAATGTACTTAAGTATTGAAAGTTAAGATACAAGTGCATGTTAATAAACAGAAGAATATTATGAAGTTTATCCAGCTTTTAAATCATGGAGCTACACCAATCTTTATAGACAATGTCTTGAGTCTGAACTAAAGTACTAAACTTGTTCTTATTTCTTTAAAATTTCTGCTTGATATTGATTTTTTTTTTAAGTTTCTCCATCCATCAACCCTTTAAGATGGAGCCTAAAAGTGAAGTTACAACTCAGAGTTACTAGAGATGTTTGTCTTACTGCAGAAATCGCAATGGTTGTGATGAAATTGATTCACTCGCTGGTTTTAGAGCAGTTTATAAAGTAATAAGCTGTTCTTTCTTGGCGTGTAAATATGTAATGAAAGACGTGATACACGTCTTAAATCTTTAATCCATTACAACGAGCACGTTGCTGTGAACTTAGCTTTAATTTAATTCTCTCGTCACTTTCCACTCAGGTAGCATTTACACACTTCCTGTTTTGGGGTTGTGCTGCGTTTTTCATTTGAGGAGGAACAACACGATGACACTGAGCAGAGGAGACATGGAGGAACAGGAAGAGAGGTGTGACGTCCAGTGTGTCACACTAATCTACGAGTCTATGACCCCACATAACACTGCTAGTGTTTCAGTGCACACACACACACACACACACACACACACACACACACACCTACATAGACGGAGTGACACACACATTCCAGCCGGCCCCCTGCTCTCTGATAGATGGGTGTAGTTAATGAAGCGCTGCTTTTGAAGTAGATAAGATGTGGAGAGAAGAGGGCTAGAAATGCTAATGTCATTATGCAGCGCGGGTGAAGGCGACGCTGGAAGGCAGTAGTTGGAAATTATGCGTGTAAGTGTGAGTGTGTGTTTTTTGGCAGCGTGGACTCTTTTGAAGTCTAATCCTGATACTTTTTGGATTAAAACTATTTGAGACAAGTGTCACCTCGTAACTTCTAAATTCTTCTTCCTGTCATTTAAGCCATAAATCTTCACCACCACAGCGACTACTGCTGCTACTTCTGCTTTTAATTATAACAGTGATAACTCAGATTTATACAGCAGTAATATCACATTGTACTCAGTCAGTTTAATAGATTTATGAGTGGTCTTTCATAAGTAAACAGGCGAATTGTAATACAGGAATTAAAACTCAGGAACTAAAACTCCCTTTGGCCTTTCCAGGTGAAGCGTGCAACACAGACAAATACACAAATAAAGAGTTTAAAAGCCATTTCAAGTTGTGATAAAACACAAAAAGAAAATTGTACAACCGTGTGATGGTTGAATGGATGTTTTAAAAGAGAGAAGTGGTGCAGATCTATATAGTTGTGGCAGTAGTATGACAGACAAAAAAGGTCATGTTTCCACATGACTGTTCCTGATCTTAACTGGTCTTCACAGAGTCCTGACCTTAATCTAACACCTTTTTGGATGAGTTAGGGAATAGTGAAAACAAGATGTGCCTCGTTATCACTGGTTCTGGTTCCTGCAGCCTTGTGTCCAAATCCTTGTTGAAATCCTGAAACTGCTGCAGCATCTCCTCCTCTAACCTGGCGGCTGCTGTGACGAACAGGTATAGAAACATTAAAGAGACACGGATACGCATCATGCATTCACATGAGCAGTCACACACACACACACGCGCATGAAATATACATGTGAACTGTCATGCAGACGGAGAGAAAGGCAGCGACTGTGAAGTGGGAACAATTTCAGCTGCATTGCCCTGCAGTTCTACACATTCATTGATGGAAATTTCTCCGCAAACTCTTTCATCTTTAATCTGTGCAAATATGGAGTTTTCACTTTCGTTCATCCTCTTCCTCATGCTTTTGTGAGACACACACACACACATATATACGACTAATCACCTCAGATTAGTGTGTAACTGAACACCTCCCCAGCTTTTCACCAAGATACTCAGTATGAATATTAAACACGATGTCGACTGCACGCCTGACATATGGCTGCTTATGTAATCTGTCACTAGGTGTGTGGATAACAATGGCCTTTACCTGTATGAGTGATGGAACTGAAGGCTGAGTTTACACTGTGTGTGTAGCTGTATGTCTGTGTGTGTGTGTGTGTGTGTGTAGAGACCTAGCCGGGGCTGTGATGGCCTCCATAATTCCCTCGGTGATTGATTCCCCACTTGTCTTCTCTCCTCCTGGCGCTGACAGCGAAGGGAGCTTGTGCCGAGCGACCAGGAAGTGAATTACCTTTGAGCCGACAGACTCTTTCGCCCACACGCCCACAGGATACGCATTTCCCAGCAGGCTTTTTTTTTTTTTTTTTTTTGGCGATGCCAACAGATTGCCTCTTGTCTCACATGCTGTTCATGCTCTACAAATGCAGGTTGCAAAAAAAAAACAGCAAGACGCAGCATCATGTATGGATATAATGTATTCACAGACGAGTACACGTGTACTCCATGTCCGCCCACGCAAAGCTCACATATGCATTTATGATTTAGTGAAATAGCAGCTACGGAGCCTCGTGTTGTGTCACTCAAGGGCTTCATTCACTCGGATTAAATGCATAAAACAATAGTTATGTAATAAATCAACTTGTTTATAGCAAAAATCCAACAGGAAGCACATTTTATTCTAAAAATCTACAATATCCAACCTGCCTGACTGACTTTAATGTTAATATTTGATTTATTCAAATATAACTAGGGGTTAAATTGATTTTTTTTTTTTTATGGGCAGGGCTTTGTGGTAGCTTTATGTGACTTAATTTAATCAGAAGTACGATCAATGTCCATGAGATCATAAAATTACTAATACTTTTATAGCATCTTACAGTAAAAGTACCACTAAGACCAGTTGGTTCATCATCAGATCCCAGATGGATGGATGATATATAGACGCCAGTCTGCTGGTAAATGGTGTATAGACCCTCTGGGACTCTACCACTTCCTGTCACATTTTGCATCAGTGTCCCCAGAGATAAGACAGAGGAGATCTAACCATTTTAATGAACATTAGAGCAGAGACGTTTTCAGATTTCAGTCGTGAGAGTAATGGCGTCATAAGCGAATTAATTAATTTCTGGGAAAACACTGTCACTCTGTGCTCACAGCGATGGTTTAGACACTGGTGTTCTCATCAAAGCCACAATGATTGCACAGCTCACATAATTCATTTTCCTCATACCCTCTGTAGTTAAAGCACTTTTCTGTGCTGTCTCTTTATCGGATTGACAAACAGTAATGGTCTAATATCTTCGAACTGCAAAACGCCTGCAGGCAGATATTTTAGTTCCTCAAGTGCATCCATCAAAAACAGTTGAACATAACTTTACTGCCAATGTCTTTCACTTGAATCACATCTTCACATCTTTATTTTTTTAGCAGCAAAAACACAACTTACCCCTAAGACTCGACCAGTCCTTGTAAGGCAGCACCAACCATCTCTAAACGTACAGACTGAACTTGTCACTAAAAGCTGCGAAGTGGTCGAGCTGAGCAGATTCAGTTATAACTGAATCTGAGAAAGACATGGCAGACTATTTCTGTCTGTGAGGTCTAGGAACTGACTTATAGTTTTACTGAGGCTCCAACTGAGTCAAATCTCACCAGATATTCTTTGAGGAAAAGCAGCGTCAAGGTCGAGGAAAAGTCAGCAACTATGAGTTTTTATCTGTTACAATAAGTCTTGTCTTATTTCTTTTTTTTATATATATAATGTACAATATCTGTACTTTCTGGGACATTTCAGTGAGGAACATCACCAACATTTACATAATTTAATCAGCTCTGTTAGTAAAGCTGGTTATTTTTTTTTTTTTAATATATGTTTAATTTAAACCCAGGATGTAACTGTATTTGGAGGCTTATCATCCGTGTTGTTACCAGTTTGTTGACAGTTCTCCTTCTCTTCTCATTAGATATAAGCAGATAAATCATCCAGCCTTTGTTTATCAGCTACTATGTTCACAAGAGAGAACTAATGAGTTGATTTTTTTTGTCTTTTTAAAACGTCCCAATCAGGAAAGTTTGACCTCAGAAAGATCGGTCAGTTCTCTATTCTTCCATTCGGCTTCTTGCAATTATTATGACATGACGTTAATATAACATTTGTTTTCCAAATATTTGAATAATCAGGGGATCTCCAAAGCTATTAATGTCCTTTTTTTCTTTTTAAAAAAAGAGACCATCTGCAGTTTATTCCTTTATTTGTGACTGAACAGAAGGTCTAAGGATAGTGAGGTTTGGATGTGGTGCAGATTATAAATAAGTTTGGCTCAAGTTGAGAAATTTCCATTTTGGACAAACAACACCACCAAATCTAGAGCTGAAAATGTTTCTGTTGGCGAGATTTGTGTCAAAAGTTATTTAAATAACGTGGCTTTACCTGCCACAGAGGTTAACCTGCAAATTCAGGATGTTATATCAGTTTCTGGAAAAGCTTTAAAGCTCAGTATTTTGGACGTTTAGCTGCTCTGAGATCGGACAGAGACTGGCAGCGCTGCAGTTCATCCCAGCAAACTTTGTCTTCGTGATAATGAGCCTCAATAACTGGACGCCCTCCATAAAGTCTGTCTTACCATAACCTCATCCTCCTTTTCGTTTCCCAACGCTCGTAACATGAACTATGTGATGAATGAGTCTTTTTTAAAAAAGATATCAAATATTCATATTCCACCACCACCACCACCAACCTGCAAAACTCCTCAATGAAAAATGGAGAATATATAATTCACCCAATGCTCATTTTACTTTTCTCCTACTCACAAATTCAAAATTCACTTATCCTCCTCGACCAGCAGTGAGGCTCAGAAAGCATTCGGGTATGAATGATACTGCAGATTGTTTTATGCATGATGGTTAAGTGGGAGATTCATTTTGACTCATGCAAAGGGAAAGTCAGCATCTGTCATGACCTATACTAAGATTGCAGAGGGTGTTAGTGAGCGTTGGGGGTAGAAGTAGTGATAGAAAGGGTCTGAAGGTGAGTATGAAGGTGTTGTGTGTCTTTTTATGGCTTTAGGCCATTTGTGATCCATGTTAACACACCTGGCAACCCTGAGGGACAAACCTGTAAATTACAAGTCTAACCTCTACGCAACCTTTGTTTCACCTTTCTTTTTTTCCTTTATTAACAAACTGTATTTTCAGTTTCAGAAAGTTTGTCAAATCTGCAGAAACATAGGTCGAAAAACCTCCATAATGTATTTAGAAAAGCAGATTAGTCGTATGTTTTTTATCAACAGTTTCCCCCCCTAAAGTATAAAACTATTATTAATACTAATCCGACCTCTGTTCAGATTTTTCTTCTGCCCTTTTTCTCTCTGACTCGCTCTCTCTTTAATGGGGAGACACTGGAGCTCTGCTGACTAAGCACTCTTAAATCCTGAACCAGAGGATACAGCAGGCCCCCTGCTGTCTTCAACCTACGCACCAGCCCTTTGTGTGTGTGCGTGTGTGTGTGTGTGTGTGTGTAATATATTATATATCTACGTGTGTGTCTTTCTCTAAGCCTTCCTGATGTCCTCTGCCATCTTTCCTTTCCTTTCCTTTCTTTACCCGTCTGGTTGTGCTCCTTTATTCCCAGCTCATGCATTCTTCTTCTTCTTCCTCTTCTTCTTCTTCTTCTTCTTCTATGCCTCTTTGTCTGTATCTGGCAGCGTGTGTGTGTGTGTGTGTGTGTGTGTGTGTGTCTGTCTGCGCCCCTGTCTGTCTTTCTGGCATCTCCACACAGCCAAAAATGATTTTTATAGCTTCTCCCCTGTGTTTCCACCCCCACTTTCATTTTCCTCCCTGTCTTTTTTTGTGAAGTGGATGAGTAAATGGATCTCTTTGTCTTGCATTGTAGTGTAAACCAGCTAATCAGGCCATTCACTGATTACACGCTTCATACTAATCATGTATATACGTGTGTGTGTCATAACAGCGTGGGACATTTTGTTGACACCGATCCTTTCTCTCTCCGCTGTGTCGTCAGATCATTGTTCAGGTGCACAAATAAATTCAAAATGATATATTTATTTTTCTTTGTTACCCGCCTGCCTGGATGTGTCAGGGAATGTGTGTGTGTGTGTGTGTGTGTTTGTGGGGTAGCAGGCATGGTAGGAGGGATGAAGAGCATTAGGAGGAAGAAGAGGAAGGATGAGAGAGATAGAGAGAGAGAAGGGGGGGAACCAATTATCGTTCAGATAACAGACAGGCTATGGATTTTCTAGCAGGCCACTTCTGCAGCTCTTTCATTCTGTTTCTTTCTTTCGCTCGCTCTATTTCTGTCCCCTGCCATCCCTGTACCAAATTTAAATTCCAATTCGTGGGAGCTTTATTGACATAATAGAAAATCCCATGGTATGGATTCAATAATATATGGTCTTGTTTTTTTTTTTTTTTTAGTTCAGAGAGCGTGTGTGGTCTGATTAACTGCAGAAAATAGCCTGTTGAAATGTGTCAGACAACAGGGACTGACATTTTGTCAATATGTCCTCTGCTCTTTGTGTGTGTGTGTGTGTGTGTGTGTGTGTGTGTGTCCCTGTGACCGGCAGGCCTGTCACATTATCTAATCTGCATTGTCATGTTGCCCTTCTGCATTAAGGGGGTTTGTGTCCTTGACAGTTAAATTGCAGAATTTACAGCCTTAGAGTTTAGAGTGATTTTTAGAGCCAAATTCTTAAATAATCAATCACAAATGTTGCTGTCTGTTGTTATATATCACAAATAAGTTGTTAGCATAAGTGTCCAATGTGGCAGGTTTGAAAATTAGATGTTTACTAATGGAAAATGCGCTATAAAAAGGCTATAAAAAGTGACATAAATGTCAATTTCAGTATCGGTAATCCCTTCATTACTGATCAGAAAAAGACTGAAATCTTTGAAAATTAATTTCAGTCTCCTCTACTCATTGTGGCCTAATCAATGACATGCTATTAGCTAATTAGCTAATATGCAAACAAGCTAACTAGGTAGCTTGCCATGCAACATGTCAACAAAGTTTATAGTCAAGGTTAAAATTAGTCTTTTAAAAGTAATTTTTTTTCTTTATATGAAGCTTCCTCTACTCAAAGTTGTAGCATGCTAATTCTAGCATGTTATTCTGCTACATAACTATGCTAATAAGCTAACTAGGAAGCTTGTAATGTTACATGTTAGCAGACTTTTTAAGTATTTAGTCTTTTTAAGTAATTGTTTTTTGCATATGTAACTTTCTTTACTCAAAGTGGCCTAAGATGTAGCATGCTATTTAGCTACATAGCTATGCTAACAAACTAGTTGGGTAGTTTACAAGAAAACAAGACTAGAGGCAAAGTTTAAATGTAAGGCTAAAGTTAGTCTTTTGAAGTACTTTTGTGTATATGTAGCTTCCTCTACTCAAAGTGACCTGTTGTAGCATGCTAATTAGCTACATAACTATGCTACCACACTAGTTAGCTAGCTAACAGGCTAATGGGTAATCACTGTTGGCTTAAGAGTCTGACATCAAGGTGAAACCAGTCTTTTAAAGTATTTAGTTTGTTTATATGTGTATCAGTAACAAGTGTTTTTTTTTTTTTTTTTACTTTAGCTCAATCACCCATCGCTAGCTGAACACAATTATTTTGGCGTGAACGCACTAGCGACTTCCCCCTCATTGTTCTTAACAGCCTGTCTGTTAAAAAAAAGCTCTGCTTAATTGAGTCTATTTATGAAAGAAAGTAATTATGAAGTAATTATAATATTTGATTAACATAAATGTGTGTGATAACATGTCATCTCATCAACTTTGCTGTCACTGATGAGACATTTGCTTTCAAATGAAGCTAGTGATGTGATGCGTTAATGTTATTTGAAAGCACTCAGCGCTCTGCGTTGTGACGTTTTATGCACTGAAACGGCACTGAAATGTTCATGTACATGTATATATTGACTATTTCACACAGCAGGACATGTTCATTTAACATTAGACTCTAGAAATTAAATGTTTTATTCAGACAAATCCTTATTTTTCTAGGCTTTCTTATATAATTTTATCTGTGGTTCATATATTATTAAAAAAAATATTTTTATGACACTTCCAGAATTAATGCCCTGACTTTTTGGATGATGTACAAATCCATCTTATACTGATGCTAATGTTGCAACCTTGCATTGCAGTTTAATAAAAAACACAAGGACAAAATATTCTTATATATAAATAAATATTCTTATATCTTATATATCTTCTTCAATAGTGTAGTAAAGTACTTTTCAACAGTAAAACTGAAACCAAAGCCTCCAGTAACTCTTTAAAAACATGATACACATAGGTTGTGCATAGGTTGTGTAATAGTTTTGGTAATTTGACACATTTTACAGTTATTACATTCGTTATAGCTTGTTTGTGCACGTGTGTTTACATTGTGTTCATAGATTTACAACAGATTGTGCAGTGACTCATCGTCCTTGCTGCCACCTGTCTCTATCTATTAACCTTTCCTCCTCCATTATTCCCTGTTTTCTACTCCGTCTGTCCTCCTTCTTGGCCGATGTCTCCCCCCATTCCTCTTATCGTCCCATCTTTACAGCTGAGTCACTGCCCCATCCCCTCCATCTCTTTCTCTTTCTCTGTATCTGTCGCTCTTTCTCGTTGTCTCCCACTCCATCTGTCCCCTGGGTTGGCTGTTTTTAGACTTATAAACTCATAAACTCTTAAAAAGGCTCTGTCTCAAACATCCACTTGACCTCACTGCTCTCTGATAGTCTATCCCTCTTTTAGACACACACACACACACATATACACATTTGTCTCTGCAGGGTTTACACGCTTCATTTGAAGCAGTGTTGTTGATGTGGACATGTTGGTTGAATGTCAGTGATATTATCAGCTGCTTTTCTGTCATTAAACAAATAACTAGTCATAACCGTAACCATATAATGCAACATTTCATATCATACTGGAAACTTAGTCAAAAATAAAGTGTTTTTGTGAAATTTCTGTGACTTCATTCTCATGATGGAGATGGAAAACTCCATTTAACATGATTTTTCATTCAACTTGGTTGAAATGTAGAAGCTGTAAAGATTAGTGAAAGCTAATCCAACTTCTGGGTAAAAGCTTTAAATATCATGTCATTTAATATCATTACCTTTTAAGTGATTTACCAGCTTTTACAAAAAGACATTCACAAGATCCACTCTGGTTTTGAAATATGTTAAAACTAATATTATTATGTTAAAAAATAAAATTGGTTGTGATTGCTCTGTAGTTTTGTCAGCATCCCTGCTCCAATAATCAATAATTTTAAATCTTAAACTGAAAGCTAAAGAGGAAAAACCCTCTGCCGGGAGTCAGTTGTGAGCTTTGAAGTTTTCTCTACATTAAATTACATGTTACGGGTTTTTTGTTGAATCATGTTTTTAACCTGGTCACAGTGAAAGACGTTTGAAAGAAGCTTGGTGATTTATAATCCAAAACTAGCAAGTTGCAGAAGTCTTTTTACTTTTATATCTTTACAGAGTCTGTTATTTATGAGGTTCATATTCACTGAGGATCATTTCATCTGTCAGAGGAGGTTATTGGTGTCTCGACATAAAACATAAATCAGACCATGGGTTCGTTTTTTTGGGGGGGCCAGGGAGTTTACAACATTTTTATACTCGACAAGCCATGCAGCATCTCTCTTGTCTCCTGTACTGAAGCATCTGTGTTTATTATGTTTCATCGCTTCACCAGTTCTTTTTGTTGTTTATTTATTTGTCTGTTTATTTGCTCTTCATCTGCATGTGAGTGTTTGTGTGTTTGTGATGATTTATTGGAACCATGGTCAAGGTAATCCTCCCAGTTTTCACTTCTGTTGATTGGATTAGAAACCGCAGGATGTTAGAAAGTTTAACGTGATAAATTTCAGACTTTAGACAATTTTGTCATCGTCATATTGGTGTCATGTGTAGAAACGCACCCTACATCATCACTACTACTCCTCACTGTTGATGGTACGCTTTCGCTTTGTGTTTGCTCTGTTTTGCACTAACGGGATGTGACAGAAGCTGCCGACAGACGTCAATCAAAATCAGTCAACAATTTATTTATTTTTTTTGCTATTTTTAGGGAAACTTGCATGGTTTTGGTAAAGCAGTGTTTTACAATTTGGGACACAAGTAATAGTTTTGGAGCCACCAATGGAAAAAGTTTCCTCATATGAGTCACAATGACGCTTTTAAAGTAAAAGTTAGATCATATTTTAGTTGTGTTTTAATGAATCGTGAGGCGTTGTCTTGTTCATATCAGTCTTCATGGTTCCAAGAAAAGGGAGGAAATTTAATATGAGTTGGACTGTGTTGTTTTCTTTGTGTGTGTGTGTGTGTAATGTTTAAATGCCTGAAGGAGGAGATGTTTCTGAGAATGTGTATTACTCCAGCAGACAGTCCCCAGCGTCTGACCAGGCTGTAAATAGCCATGGGAAAGCCAGAGAGGTGGAACACACACAAACGCTTTTTTTTTCTTGTCGGCATCCAGAGATTTTGGCTTACGAGTAAAAGTTCTTCCTCCTCTCAACCCTTTTATTCATCCCCTCCTCTAACAGGTCTCTCTCTTTCCCTCATTCTTTCTTTCTCTCTCTCTCTGTGGTAATTAAGCGGTTCCACTTTCTCTCTGTATCTGTAGACGTTTTGATGCAAATCCAAAAATCACAACAGTGGTGCTGGTGTGGTAACAGCTAAAGCTTTTTCATGCAAAGCTGCTCCAATTGTGTGTTTTCCTTGAGTCTTCTACGTTTGTGTGTGTTTGTGGTTTTTTGCTGATTTTGTGCATATATTACTAAATTTTTCACCAGGATGAAATCTTTTTAATCGTGCACACACTGGATACTTTGTTCTTTGCTTTTTCCAAAGCGTGGCACCTCAGGTCATTGAACATTTCCTTTATTCGCTTTGCATTTCAATAATGTTTGAAATGTTAATGCAAAAAGACACACACAGAGTCATAGTTAATAACTTTATGGAAAGTGGGAGGTTATGTAAGTGCAATGAAAATTTCTTTTATCCCACACTTTACCGCACGAGAGTTAGATGACAAAAACAAGTGAAGTACAGAGCGAATGTTGACTGTGTCTGCTTGTGTCCAATTTAATTTTCAGAATAAAAGTCAGCATCTTGAAATTCAGCAGAATAAGCTCTGTGTGCGTGCATATCATAAAATAACACTTACAGGCAAATTCTTTAAATAAGTTGATGTGAAATGGAAACAGTTGGACTTATCTAAGCCCCGCTGGGAGTTTTAAAGTCTCAACGTGAAATGAAACGACTTGTTAGGGTGAATGTATTTTTCTGTGCTGCAGAAACAGCTGATATTTATAGATGAGGGTGAGAAAGAGAGAAGGAGACGTGTGGTCTTAGACAGAAGGATGGAGAGATGATGGAGTCATTATGGAAATACTCCTTCAGTTGCTCTCTCTTTCTCATTTCGAAACTAAAATCTGAGACGTAGATCGCCGTTTCCCAGGCAGCTCAGACAGCCGTCGCAGACGTGTTGATAGAGACTGGCATTGCAGCCATTTTCACAAATGAATGGAGTTTTCACAAGTGATCTGTCAGTCTCTCTCTCTCTCTCTCTCTCTGCGTCTTTCCTCGGTATGATGCTGTGTCTGTTACACAAACAGATTTAGAAACACACAAGTAACAACACACGTCCCAACTGTCATCTGCCGCCTCTTCTCAGCGGGAGCGGTCAGCCCAGTTCTCCGTACTCAGCTTACCGGGGTGTGTTAGCTGGATGAAGGGGGGGTTGGAGGGGCATCTCGCCGTCTGTTGCTGGCATGGAGGACACCGGCACGAGGCCGAACCGGGCACCAGCAGGTCCCAGCGGGTTTCACTCTGCCTGCCCCGGACCACAGAGTCAAGGTTGCTCACGTGTTTGGGTTGTGGCCGAACACATGCACAATCTGCAGTGTGTGTATATATATATATATATATATATATATATATATATATATATATACACACACATGTATCACACTGAGGCTATTAATTAGTTTGTTTCACTGTAGATAAAGACATAAATGCCTCTTTCTTATCATCAAAACAAGCCATATTTGTTAGCGTGATACTCACATTGCTCTTTCTGTATCAATGTTTTTTTATTAGTACTTATGATGCTTTATAAATCCTAGGAATTGACCTTGACCCCTTTGAAGTTAGACCAACTAGAGACAGTAAGTTGAACCTGAGTAAATCTTTGTTTTTGTTTTTGTTTTTTTTTACTTGATCAGTTATTTATGTTATTGGTTATGATTATGATTGGTCATATTTCACCGACTGGTTGCATCGCTCTTCTATAATAAACTGATAATCATTTTCTTCTAATTTCATCACATGTTTTAAGATTATTATTCTCAGAAAAAAAAACATATGAAGCTACTATATGACATTTCATTCTATCTTATACAACAATTTGAACACGCATCTTCCTACTGATAAAATCCTTGTCATTTTTTCTTCTTGTATGTATATTTGATCCATAACTAACTTCTGTGTTGTTGTTAAATAATACACTTATTTTAATTGGAGAAGTGGCAACTTATGAGGCTATATTGATCATTTATCTGCACAGACAGTTCATACTGTGGTAACTGCTCATTTATTTAATATCTGTGGTTGTATTCAGTCAATGGCAGCTCTGCTTTATGGCAGAGTTGATTGTTTGTATGATTAAGGATTTTGCATCATTGTTATTAAGAGATTGTTTCAGTGACAGTTTAAAAATATAATGACAGGGGTTGACGTTAGACTATAAAATGTGATGTATGGGATAATATCCTCATATGACCCAAGAATGACCATGATATAAACTTCACCTGACATTTGTAGGACATGTTTTTTAGGAAAATAAAAGAACAAATGTCATCTGAAAACACTTTGAGGTTATTTTAAATCCAAAGTTTCATCATAAATTCATTTTTTATAGACTCTGGATCGGCAGTCAGGGTTGTTAATGTGATGCCAGATTTTAAAATGTCTTTCTCTGGCTCAGTTTTATAGACTCTTATGTAACAGTTTTGATGATTTGGCTTTGAATGTGATCTTTTAAAGGTTGTGTTTCACGTCACTTGTTAGCATTATTGATCTGAGGTACTAAACGTACAATAGATGTTACTGGAGGTGTGATTCTTCCAGGACTGACACTTATTAAATTTAGCTTGTTTAGTTTGTTTAATGTCACGTTGTCACTCTTTTTCTATCACTCTTTGGCTTTTATTCTTCCAGGATTTCCCCTCCAGTTTTCCCTCATGTTTCACATCATGACACAATGAACTGCGGGTGATCCCCAAAGGCAAAGTCTGACAAAAATGCCAACTTATAGAAAGAGCTGCATTAAGGGTTCAGAAAGCATGGAGGGAGGCCAGAGGCAGTTGAGAATTTCAGTCGGACAAAACCTAAACTCTCACAGATTTGGTGCGAACTCGCCCAAGAAGTCTGTGTGGACATTGAGACGAGATTCAATAATGACAAGAAGCTTTATTGATTGATGATTGATCAACAAGAAGTATCTTGTAATCAACTGATGCTACTTTAAACTGAAATATTAATTGTTGTGACTGTAGAAATTAAAACTGCCAGAGAAGTCCAAACATCTGCCTGTACAAATATATATTTCCTCCAAATCTACAGACAAAAGCAGAAGCTAAAGACAATTCCTGCATTTCTCCCTGGGCTCTCACTGTTCTCTTCCTCTTCATGGTGATGGCCACGTGGGAGTTAAGTCACCGCACAGCTCAGGGTTTTATCGATCCATTATGGAGGAGGCCTCCCTCTCTTCTCCCTTTGTTACCTATGAATCATCTGGGTAACTGTGTGCTGCATTGGCCTGCCTGACACTGCAATGCATGAAAAAAAAGGGATATTAAAGAATGAGCGTTGATGGTTACCTGGAGGTTTTTTTTTTTCTCCATGTAACCTCCGCCCTGTCGAGGTCTTTTAATTTAGAACATGAGGAATTGCTCTGCTGGCTGCCATGATAGCAACTTAACACTTAACACAGAAAATAACTACAACTGTAACATTCCTTCTCATTTTATTTGAAGCCTTGTAAAGAAAAAAAAGGTGCAGGAGACTTTGAATGGTTTAGTATTTGACTAATTGTACAAAATAGCTGGTTGTAAGGTAGAACAGTGACTGCAAAACAAAACGGAAACAAAAGTCAGCAGATTTGTAATTCATTGTTTTTACATCGGCGATAATGGAGGTGAGAGCGATAAAACTCTCGCTTTGTGCTTTTATTTCACTCACTAACATGAAATCATCTGGAGCTCTGATCATCTTCTAATAAAGACTAAACCAAAATTTATGACCGAAGTGTCTGAAAACAAATTTACCAGCTGATATTTATCTTTTAATTATATTTATACATGTTCAGTCCGGATGCCTCCAGTTTGTCTGTAGAAACAGATACGGGCAGGATAAGGTTACATCTTGAAAAATTCATGTAATATTGATCTACATACAGTGTAGCATGTATATTATAGTATATTTCATTCAGTTATTTGACTGATTCATCCAATTTTCATATAGAAGTCGAATAAAAATGTTTTAATACATTTTATTCAGGTGTTTGGTGAGAAAATTGGGATTTTTGCTGAAAACTATTATACTGTTATATAGTATAATGTTGCTAGTTTCTTGTATCAAAAAAAAAAAAAAAAATCTAAAATCACTATTTGCAACAAGTATTCTGTGTAATAGAAAGATATAACCTTTGACAAGAGTTTTCTAGGTGATCTTTACACTTTTTCTAAAGGATCAGAAGCCAAAAAGGTATATACATGATATTATACAACTGCTTTATACAGAGAAATAAATACTGTAAAGTTCAATGCAGGAGAAAACTATCAGCAGGAAGTGATTCATTTGTCAGAAATGGTTAAAAAAAAAGATGTGAGAAGCTGCAACCAGTATGTTTGATTTTTTTTTGTTTGATAACAGATTTAAAAGTACATCTGAAGTTTCTATGATCCTAAACATGCCTGTATAATGTAGTTAAACCCTCCAAAAGGACATAGAAGTGCAGCTCCACAGGTAAAAAATGTGTCAGTCAGTGAGTATCAGATATTTCTGGTTCTTCATGAACGCTGGCTCCATCGGTCCAGAAGCAGAAGAAATTTAAATCTGTGTCTCTCTCTCGGCTCGTTGCTCTGTGTTGCATTACACCCCGTCTCCCTCCGCCTCCTCGCTGCCTGTCACTTTGTCATCCGTGGCCCTCACACATCTGCCTGGTTGTGATAATAGCTACCCCTGTCAACAAGAAGCGGGGGAGGGCAGCAGAACGCCGAGGGGGCCCACGCAGCTCGCGCGCACACACACATATAGACACACAAAACACACACACACACTTCACAAGACGCATCGCTTCAATTAAATTACAAAACGTGTTCACCCCGGACTCGATATCGGTAAATGTTTGCTTGTTCAATGAACGGCTCGGTTGCTGCTGCATCGAGAGCAGCTCAGTCAGTCAGTCAGTCAGTCAGTCAGTCAGTCAGTCAGTCAGGAGGATGAGAGAAGAGAAGAAGGAAAAAAAGAAGAAGAAGAAGAAATGCAACGTTTGCTGTCAGGTTGAAACTGTAGAATCACATTCGACCTTCACACACTGTCTCTTTGTCTCTTGTTCTCAACACAGGGAGGGTCTAGTTATATTTGACACTTACCAACGATTTCCAGTGGTGGTGTCTGGTGGACTTGGTCCTCTGATGGTTGGTGAATCATCAGTTAATGATCATAATGTGTGAACAGCCCTAACGACTCCATCAGAGGCCGTCGGGACCTGGTCTGAGACCGGGACTGGATCTGTCATGTTAGAAAACTGGAGGAGTCTGAAGAGACTGACAAAGAGCGACGGCCAATCAGAGGAGGGATGTGAGATAAATGCTGCTGCCGTCTCACTGATTCACTCACAACCACGTTTAAAAGTCTGTCGTTTTAACGCTTTTTCTTTCATTTTCACTTTCTACAAACTCCCCGCATCTGATCCAGATGTTACCCGGTACCGGGGAGGTCTGCCGCTGATTTCAGCTCCACCGTGAAAACCAGCGTGTTGCCATGGTGATATTTACACGCCGGTTTAGCGGTTTAGTCTGTGTCGGAGGCAGCGTCTTCACCGGTGCTCGTCAACAATAAACGGCTGTAAATCACGGTGAGAAGCAGCGGCTACATCCTGTCTAGTTCACGTGACCAGACGTAGAGTTTGGTGACGTCACAGTGTGATCGGGAGTCAATCACTGACAAGTCTTTAGTTTAGCTAGACACGCTTTAGCATGACTTGAATCAACCACTTTGGTTTAGACTCGATAAAGTGATGTAACATCTGGTGAAAGCTTTCACATCCCCTCTAAAAATAAACTGCAACAGCTTCAGTGATACCTGCTAAACGTTAGCATCATCATTACGAGCAGGAACAATTCACCAAAAGGACAAAAGGACCTTCTCTCTAGAAATAAATGTCTCTATTTTAACATAAAATTGCCAAAGACGTTAATATCCAAGTTGACCTCTACTGATAGGTTTGGTTTTTGGATAACTTTTTTGATGATAACCATTCACTGTTGGCTACTTAAGCCTGTTTTTTTTTGTACAGTACTCATGAGGACTGTGGGTTGTGGCCTCCACTTCTTACAGTCCAGTTATACTACAAAGAAATCACCTCAGTGCCATTTTGGACCAGGAGGAACATTTAAACAGACCAATAACTCTTAATATAGAAATGTGAGTTATGTAACTTGAAAAGTATCCAAACATGTCCTATGAAGAGAAATGAAGACACAGTGTCAAAGAGAACAACAAGGAGAGATATTTTTTGCAGTGTGCAAAGTTTGTAAGTGATCCCATCCATCTTCACTGTTTGGTGTCTCTGTGGGTCTTGCTGAGTCACATATTCCAGGACATCTGAGTGTGTGAGAGACAGTGAATCTGTCTGAATGAGCATACCTTTGTGGTAGTGTGTGTGTGTGTGTGTGTGTGTGTGTCAGTGTGTGTCTCATTCTTCTCGATGGAAAGGTCTCTGGCTACCATTTTCCCGTCCTATTCCAAACCAGTCGAACTAAGACAGTCCGTCCTGTCTCCTCTGTGTCTCCTAGACAACCACTGGGGGTGAAAGTGAGGGGTCAGAGGGATAAAGTGTGTGTGTGTGAAAGTGAGAGAGGAGAGGAGTGTGTGTGTTTTGTGTGTTGGAGTCCCGTGGATGTTTTGCTGCTGATTCAGAGGCTCGATATAGAACAGAACACCCATGGTTTTTGTGTCCGTCGCTGTGCGTGTGCGTTCGTGCTCAGATTTTTTGGGGGTGATAGCAAGAGTTGGTTGTTTTGTCTGTTAGTTAAATGGATTACTGGAAATTTTGGTAAAAACTTAGAGCTGCACGATAGAAAAACATGAGACATATTGCCATATTTCCAAATAATAGACAATCTTTTTCAGCAACAATTTCCTCATTCTGCTTTATTTCTTCAGCAGTCATCTTTGCTAGTCTTTTATAATATATTTATTGTACATGTTGATATTATGACTCTAAATTTTCAATATATTATACAGTCCCAGTACATATATTCATACCCCCGAGAGGATGAACCCTAATGACTTACCAATCTAGTTTTGTCCAAATGTTAACACTTCTTTCCGCTTTTTTTTTCTTCAGGATATCTACAGAAAAACAACAACTAACCTGAAGCTTAATTATGAGATTAAATAATTGGGCTGAAAATATTTTAAATTGCTGTCATTGTTAATTATTGTCATTAAAAAAAAAAACTAAAAAACAAAGGCACTGACGCATTAATCTGGCCCCTAGCCACTTTGTTCCAACTGCAGATACAATAAAGTGAATATATATATATATATATATATATATATATATATATAAAAGCTGAATAATTTGTAATTATTTCTTAAATCAGCTGGTAAATGTAGTTTTCCCACAAACAATACTAAAAAAATGTGGATTATTAAGTATTTACAGTATTTACAGTACAGTATTTAAATGTTTTTTGACACCAAATTTAGCTCTATAAACATAAGATTAAGATATATCATATAGATTAGACTGTTACAGGACTATGCTGATGATGTAGTCATATTTTTCACACACTGAATTTAGTTTTCTGCTGTGTACAGGCCTTCCTGTAGACTTGTGGCTGTAGACCTATAGTGTCACATCCCACACTTACCACCAATAAGTACTGAATGTACCACATGAAGTTGTTACTGAGAAAAAAAACTGAGAAATTTGATTAAGGGAGATAAGCTAGAAATGTGATGAATCTTTTCCTGTGTGTGTGTGTGTGTGTGTGTGTGGGAGGGGAGTAGATGAGAGGTAATGGCCACACCTCCTATTTTACTTTTCTTTTTTTTAGTGCAGCCAGGTGTTTAATTACATGAGATTCTTTGGCTGAGCTGGTGACACAGCAGTTTTCTGTCTCCCTCTGTGTGTGTGTGTGTGTGTGTGTGTGTGAGGTTACATTATGCTGCCTAAAGCTGTAGAAGCTGAGCCGTGCAAACCTCCTCTATTTCTCTTAACACGTAGCGACAGTTCCTCGTCCGTCTCTGCACCCTCTCACTGCAGGACGTTGCACATTTCTGTCTCCTTTTGCTTCATCCTGTAAGTCAGGATGAATCTGACACATGCTGCAAAAGTCCAACACGTGCAGCAGATGAAAATATATCATATGATGATGCACAAACCTTACCTTCCTGCATGACACACTGATAAGGACTTCCCTAAGTTGAAGCCAAACCATACTGAGCCGTTAATACACTCCGGTCAGAAGCCTGTTTACACAGCGTCTGCAGCTTTTGACTCAAAATCCCAACACGCTCGTATTCACATCAACAGAAGTGGATGTAGTGTTATAGCTACTGCACGCCACATCCTCAAAACAATTACACGCTGACTCTGGTTGATCTAGAGGCCTGCGAGTCTAAACGTGTATAAAATTTGGCTTATGACCTGAGCTGTTTACTGTAATTGAGATTTAAGATGCTGTAAAATTAGATTATCGTTGCACTGTATCAAACAGGCGTACGGGCAGGAGGTAAACAGCTGGAGATAGGATGGAAAAAAAATCAATAATGCAAATATTCAGCTGAAAATAAGATTATGGAAATGCTCCTCACGGTGCAAAAGAACTTTAAGAAAGTTCGGCCTCACGCGTAGCAAAATAATTTTCTTTTATTTTGTTTTTTGACAGTTTTCTCTCTGGAAGCGAGTTGTCTTCTCTGTTTACTGTAAAACGCTGTGATATGTGTCTTGTTCTTTCAGCAGAGCAACATTTTTGACACATGAAAGAAGCGAAAGTCGGTGCAGCCTTGTCACACAAGACTGAGAGTGTTTGATATTGGACGAATCAGCAAAAGTCCAGATAACAATGTTTGTAGAAATCCTCACCTGGAAAGACTGTGACTGTTGAGATTGTGAGGTTTAGAGGGTGGGGTGGGGGGGATAAAAACACTTTGGATTATGTTTGTGGCGCTGGTGTAGGAATAGTTAAGTGAGAGCTGAGAAAAGTTGAGAAAGTTGAGAAAATTGCTACCACTCATATATCTGTAAAGCAAATATGAAGGCAAGGATATAACTTGCTCCTAAAATGGTGGACTTTAATGAGCTAATGTACAGCAGACTTCCCCAACTTGGCTTTAGGCCTCGTGGACTTAAAACCGCTTTAACCTGAATAATTGTCTGAGATATTGCAATTTATAAAAGCTGATTGCCACTTTAAATTGCGGCCACAGTGACTAAGGTGAATGTTTTCCCTTAAATGACCAAATCCAGTTCAGATAATTAGCTTGCTTGTCGCTTTTCCAGGAATTTCAGCTCCTTTAGCCAAGTCACAATGTTGCTGTGTCACGCTGCAGCAGCAGAAAACAAAGATGTTGATTTTTCTGACCTTTCAGTCATTCTATTATCTAAGTCTGACCTGAGCTGTTAACCCCAGAGTGACCTGAAACGCCAAGACAGCGAGCTGAGGCAGTAAAATCTCTGCAGACCCTCATATCAATAATGACAGTCGCTGTGTCAAAGTGAGGAGGAATGAGAGCGCTGCTCTCAGATGATCCGTAGCCAAAGACTGTGATTGATTGTGTTTGTTGCTGAGGTGAGTTTGAGCTTCACTGTCCAACATCGATCACTAATATGGATCTATGTGCTTAAGCTACACAAGCAGCTGATCTGAAACGCTTCAGTTACATATCTGACGTTCACACCAGTTCACGTGTTTCCCCTTTAGAGTAAAAGCTTAGTCCACTCCATCTCAGTGTGCTTTTGTGCCACATATGAAGTAGGTCATACTGTATCTAAAATACAGTACAGAGCCATTCATGTGTGTATGCATTTTTCATGAAGCTCGGTGTGGTGTGCGTTGAGAGGGTTTTTGTGGGTGCTTCAGTGCGTGCTACCCCTGTCTTTGAGCTAAGCTGTAGATGTCTTCCCTGTAAATCTCTCTGTATGTCTCTGTTCCTCTGCTTATTTAAAAGGGCTGAGAGAGAAAGATGAGAAGAGAGTGAATAGAGGGGTGATGGAGAAGCTGCAGGGCAGCACTGAGAAGCTCAGAGAGAGAGAGAGAGACGATGATGATGATGATGATGATGATGATGGGAGTTAAACGAGAGAGGAAGGGCAGCGACGTGCTGCAGGTAGAGACTGAGGGAAATCCCATTTCTAAGAAAACACACACACTGAAATACACACAACTGATGAGGAGAATGACAATGTGGAGCCGCTGCTTATGTAACCCGATTTCTTTTAAGACACCACTGTGAATTTTAAACTTACCCCGGTGACAAGATTGCTGAGGGATTTAGACCAATTAAGGACAGAGTTTCTTTAACCGAAAAAGATTTAAAAAACCTTAGTTTGACAAAATGAAACTTTAATGATTCCTGCGAGGGAACTGGAGTGTCATGGCCACAGAGAATGAAGCAGAGATGAGACTTTAAATAGATACTTAGTGAATTTGTAACTTTTATTGAAGATAATAAATAACTATAACACTTATATGGATTAAAGAGCAAAAAAAAAATACATGAAACAAACATATTTAAAAGACAGAACAGTGACAAAACTGTTATTAACAAGTTAACATAGAAATGTATTAGAAAAGTAACAAGAAATTGGATTCATGATTGGACCATCATCATGTCTCAAATCTATTGGTAATTAAGAGTCACCAGTTAAACTAACCTGTATGTCTGTGAACTCTGGGAGTGACGTGTTGTAATTCACACATATTAAGCTCTGGAAAGAATGTTCTAGTAGGTTAAATACATATTTGATTGGTCGTATATTTGAGAAACTCGTAGATGAATGTATTTTCTACCATGAACAGACAATTCAACTGAAACCAATTTGATCAAATCACATGATTTTCATCAGCTGCTGCTGTGTTTGCAGTTTTTATAACATTGTTGTGAGTGTTTTTTTTTTTTTTTTACTTGATCTGTTTCCAAACGCTGAACAAAACCCTCCTGGACTTATCTGCTCCATGTCCTCGTAGATCCATTAGATCATTAGATCAATATGTACAGTTTTTGCTATGGACACGTAACCAGTTGTTAGCTTTAACAGCTGTTTGCTTACTAATCTAGCAACAAGTGACAACTTCACTGGTGGAAATAGTTTTGAACTCATGAGCAGCTGATGTTTCCACTGTACAGGGACCTTGTTTTCTCAGCTGCTGTTTCCAAGGTCGAGAATAAACTTTAAACATTTGGTATTTTTAAGACATGATTTGTTCAAAAAAATATACTTTTTTTGGACTTGAACTTAAATTGTCAACATTACCATGTAATACATTTTGAGTTCTTTCAGTTTATGTTGATATATATGCATGAAAAAAAAAAATATTTAGGGTTTATATGAATGTAAAATTCCTTCAGTGTGTAGGAACGGATGCTGAAATGTACAGTGGTCTTTATGGAAAACAAGAGGACACACACACACACACACACACAGTGGATGCTCATTAAGTTTTAGATGATGGCTCGTTATATTCTAGACGGGATGCAGGAGGTCAAGCGGGGTGAGAGAGGAAAAGGGGGGGACAAGGGGTCGACTCAAATGGACCTTTTGTCTCTCGGCATATTCAGACTAAAATTAGCCTGTTTGTGTGATTTGCAGCATTCCTACAGGCATAAACACAACCGCATGACGGGACCGAGGGTCTCAGCGCAGCTAATGTGAAGCGAAACTAATCAGAGCCGACCGCAATCCACGTTTCTGCAGATGGATGATTTATCGTGTCTCGTTCAGCGCCAGGCTTTTCTGAAAAGATCTCTGCCAACGCTGCGTGTGAAGCAGAACATAATGATGACGCTAATGTTCGTATAATCGTCCTATAAGACTCATAATGTGTCTGCTATTTAACAGTGAATTTATATCAACCGTATCAAACACTGCAAACACTGCATTAATTTTGATCGCCTTCTTCTGCTCCTGCAGCCTCGCTCACATATTTTCATAGTGATTCAGATCGATTAAATATTAATCCGACTCTAGAAATTGAAAAACTGTCTATTTTTATCCGTCACACTTTGAGGTTGTCATCACTGTGGATACTTTGCAATGCAGCAGCTTCTCCATAACTGACTAACACCTGAGTTAATGACAAGAACAAACACACTTCACTTTTTACACAAGAGCTGCAGTTTTGGAGATGCTCTAATACTCTCACATTTTTACTCTTGCACATTTTTCCCGCTTCCAACATCATCTTTAAGGACTAAATGTTCATCTCACCTGATGAATAGACCTTCCAGGTTTTCATGCAGAGTTCAAGGAGGCTGCACAAACTTTGCGTGACTTTGCAGTTTTGACCAATCACCACAACTTTTATGCAATTTTTGACCAATCGTTGTTTTCTGTGAAACATTGATCCGTACGTCAGTGAAATCACTTCCTTGTTTCTTTCTGAAGATGCAGATAAAAAAGTCTCACATTTACCATTTACATCACTGCGAAGGACCAAGAGAGACAGCAATTTTTTTTAGAAAAGCTGCTGCAAAATCAGGCAAATTAGGCCACAACAATAATAAAAAAAAGGTCTGAAATCCTGAGGGAACTGAGTGACAGATGCTATTGTAACAAGATAATCAATGTTATTCATTCCACCAGTTAGTGTCATAATGTTATGGCTGATAATATATTATCCATACCCTGTACATATTGAATAAATACATATTCTTCACATTAATTATGCAAATATACTAATCTGTGCTAGTTTTATCTAAGTGATTGAGAACGTTGTCATCAAAGATCATCATATATCATAAATTACCAGACTTATATTTGAGAAAGAAATGTTTAAATTTACTGTTCTTTTTTTGTAAAAAAAAAAACTGACTCGTCACAGGCAACACGATTAACTGGTTAATCAAGAAAATAAACAGCAGATGAATCTAAACTGAAAGACAAATTTTTCACATTTAGACGGACACACAACGGACACGTGTTGCAGAAGTTGTTGTAAACAAATGAACTGTCAGGAAAATGTTCTCAAGGATAAACAAAGAAATATGAGAGGAAGAAGTGACATTCAGGGCGGTCAGACCAGGTGGAGGCTGCAGCTCTTCATGATGAGAGTGAGTCATGGTAGAGACCGGTGTCGTACTGAAACTCTGCTCATTACCGAGCTGGTGTTGTTGTCAGAAACTGAAAGCGACATCATTTCAGATAAGTATCAGTGTGGGAGTTTCCCACGCTGCCCTCTTTTCTCTACCCTCCTCTCTAGCATGAGCCAAGTGGGCATTTCCCACAGTGCGGCTGAGTTTGTTTCTGTGTTTGTGTGTGTGTGTGTGTGTTTGAGATAAAAGAGAGAGTGGTGAAGAGAGAGAGAGAAGGGGAAGAGGTTGAATGCAAATTGGCCAAAAATTTGTGTTTAATTCCTGAAATGAGTCAAAAGTTTACTTTACATACATGGCTGATTTCCACTGCTTGAGCCTGTTTGAAGCTGTTGCTCCATTTCCTTTGGAGACTTTAAAAGTCTCTTAACCACAAGAGCACATTAAACACAGTAACAGCGCACTGTCTTTGATTCAGAGTGCTTCATAAATACCTTTTAGGCCTCGTACACCTCTCGTCTTACCAAGATTTACTGAAGCATGGGGACTGTAATGGTTTAATTCATGGAGTAATTTGATCCTCTTTGCTTTTTTTCTTCTTTGTCTTCCCTTCTCTTCTTTCTTACCGTATGCAGCCTGCGCAGAAACACACTTGCGTCATCGATGCATAATGTACATTTTGTGTGTTGCTAAAGGCTTCGAGTCAAACGGTGTGTTGGTTTTTTTTATGCACACAGCCGTGAGCATGCAGCCTTTGTGTGTCCTTAATAACCTCAGAAATGACCCAGTTATAGTTGAATCGTTTGTTTATGAGCTCTGGATAATCAGTGTTTTACAGGAGACATTTCCATGCATCTACAGTGGCGTTTATGGTCTTGCCCTGCCATGTATTTATAGTATGTGTAAAGGCTGCAGGGGCGGTTTGCATATATAATAACACAGCGTGCTCACACTCTTGTGTGCGCTCTGCATGACTGTCTCCACTCTGCCTCGATGCGGCTGCCCATAGATTTATATGTTGGTCTGTAATTGGCCCTTGTTTGTCTGCACCTTTTTTCAGAGGCGTCTTTCTCCCTTGCAAGTGAAAGGGGATTTGTAATGACGAAGCAAGCCGACTGGTTGTGTGTGTATATATGTGTGTGTGTGTATGCACGCTCATTTCTTTGTGCACGTTTGTGCAAGAAAGAGAAGTGATCATTATGACTGGGCTGTGTCCTTGTTTTTCCTCTTTAAACGACCCTGCGCTCTCCAAATTACACCGCGCTCTGTTCCACTATTGTGCCTCTGAGAACGACCGTGGGATTACAAGCAGTTCTGTGTGAATCAGGGTTAGAGCCATTTGTTTCCTCTCCTCTTCGCATCGTGCCACTGTCATGCTTTTGCAGGTGTGTTGTAGCTGAGCAAAAGTGTGACTATGAAATACGTCTGCAGAGAACTGCAGATTAGAGTTATTCAGTCACAAAATAAATGTCTTGAGCAGCACACCTGTGGCTCCTTATTTCATATACCAGAGATTTTTCTTGCTGAAAAACCTCTGCTCCTTTTGTTATCTTGCGCCATTCACATGATTTGCATTAGCTGAACAGTTTAGTTGTATTAAACTGCAAAGATACATTACTTATATTAATAGCAGCAATAAAAATTTGCTTATAATGCACCTTTGGTCTATGCAAATGAGAGAAAAGAATAAGTAGGTGTATATATGTCTCTAAAAAGGTTTATGTCTTTACAGTAATGCAAAGATTTTAAGTTTATTTTTGAAGCCTCTCCTGTTTGTTTCAGTCCTAACAAACTAAAAATCATCTGAGACCCGTCCGGTTCCATTTTGTTGTTAGTGGTGATTTTAGTTTGAATTCAAATGTTAAACAAATATGAAAAATCATCCATCTGTTGATCATGAAAATCAGCAAGTGATCTGTACAACTGATCCATATACAGTAATTACACAAGTTAATTTGGCAACCATGGTAGCACATCTGCGCAGCAGTATATGAGAATGTGGTTTTCCACGATTAATCAGGAAGCCAAAAGGAGTTCAGACGGAGGCGTGTTCCAAAAAAATATCCAGCGAATAACTTATCCACATAACAGGGGTCAGTGTGAACACTAAAACAGACCAGAGCTGAAACCAAACATAAGGATCTTTTATCTTAAATATCATGTCTTTTAAGTGGCTCATTTCAAGAAAATGCTCAGATCTATTTTAAAAGTTGCATCTAGTAAGATTTTATATCTGTTCTAGTCACCAGGTAAAGATAAAGCTCGTCTGTATGTCAAGTTAACTCCCTAAACAGAACGACATAGGAGAGATGAAACAGTTATAGGAGTAGTATAGTGTATAGGAGGCGCAGACAGTAAAATAAGTTTATATGCTGATGATATGATGATGATATCCTGGATGAAAAAAAAAAAACAAAAAAAAAACCCCAAAAAACTGGAAACGTAGATGTCACATTAGATGTCTCATTTCAGCAGCTTAGCCTTATCAGTTAAAATGAACATGTTCCACTTCATAAACAATTTAGACAATTGAGTTGTAGCGTAGTTCACATTCATTCAGGATAAAAACAGGCCAAGGGTGAAATTTTCTGGCCTCTGGCTGCCGGATTAGAGAGGGATTCTTTACAGGATTATTGTTATTTGTCAGCTCAGCCGAGACCTTCTGTACACTGGTGTAAAACCATTTTATGAAAGAGCGTGGAGTTGCCTTTACTAGATTGACCAGTACGATCACTCACTGTTTGGTTTTGTTGGAAGGGAGAAGGAAATGATACAGATTATGAGCCAGTTGGTAAATTTCTCAGTAAAAAATATGGGTAGTGGTTTGTGGTTAAACGTTTGCAACTCCAAAGAAGTTACATTACTCACACATCCCTGACTGTATATTAACAAAGCCACTAGTGAAGATATTGGGACATAGAGAATGGGTCTGGTTTAGTGTCACGTCCTCTGTGAAAAAAGGAAGCTCAGTATTTTTGTATTGTTTGACATTGATATTTACAACTTTATGATCACCTGAAAGAGTTTCCAAGTAAGTTACAGTATAACATCAAATCAATGAATATGTAAAATAATGATGGAAAACAGAGCTGGACATTGAGCAACTCGTTGACCTGGAGAAACAATCGCTTTTAAACAGAAATCTGAGCAAACTCTCTTTGATTCTGAAAGAAAAACCCAACATCTAAAGATCATAAAGGCATCCATATTGTTACAAACCCACATCAAACTGTTTTATAAGTATTAATAGCATTAAATGATAACAGCAGGTATCATTTTATTATCTATTTTAACAGAAACACAATTGATTTGTAGTGAAACCATGTTGGTTAGTTTGATGCATTTAATTCTGCTGAAGAGATGAATCTCCCTCTACGTGTTATACCTGTGTACATTTTCAAGGACGAGCTTGAGTGAACAGCAAGTAGGTGTGAAAAAAAAAAAAAAAAAAAGATTCACAACAACAAACCTCCATCCTCAACCGTCTTCCTCTGTGCTGCAGCAGTAAAGCTTTGCCTTTTCAGATCGAGCTTGTTTGGATAGCGAACCACAAACAGCCTCTCAGCTGCCACAGAGGATGAAAGCTCATGTCCTGAAAGGCACTGGCTGTTTCTGCAGGCATAATTGGGGTAAATTAATTGCCTACCTTCTAGATTAAATGAGCTTTCCCCTTTCCAATTTTATATTTGGAAGCTCTGAATCCAAAAGCAGTTTTTTACTCATCGTGTGCAGATGATTGAATGAATTGAATGGTTTTCTATTCCCTCTGGTTAAAACACTTAATGCAATTATTATTTTTTTTTTGATTTGATTTAGCTCTTGCAATTTTAATTTCTTTTTTTTTTTTTTTATAATAATTCAAACTTTTACAGCGATAGTTAACAAATACAGGTGTAAGCGAGCGTGTTTATCTGTCATGAATGATATAAAACAAGTGGTGGCGCGTACACATTTGCTGCAGCTGTTAGTGTGACAAGGATGCCAAAAAAATCGAATCCAGGACAAACTGAGGCGACGAGAGGAGTGAGATTGATGTAGATGAGAGAGGAAACAGGCAGTTTTTTTTTTTTACAGGACTGAGACAGCGTTGGACCCCCGGGTGCTTCGTAAGCGGGATGCCTGTAGCTCGTTTGTATGTACACACACTTGCAGACGCACACTTGGCAGGTTTATAGACATTCATGGAAGAGCTATTTTGATAGATCTGATAAATAGCATGGGCCGGAGAGTCTCATAGTTTAAATACCGTCTTGTGGCGAGTAATTGCATGCAGCTGTGTGTGAACACAACTTGGCAGCGTATGTACGTATATGTGTGCTCTCTTTTTTTTTTTTTTTTTGGGGATGGGGGCGTCTGCGTGTATGTGTGATTGGCAAGTAGGAGAAGAATAGCAGCTAAGTTTGAGTGGAGAGTGAAATCAAAAAAAAAAAAAGAAAAGAAAAGAAAAGAATGAAACTTGCGAAAGAGAATGTAAATGAATTTTGTTTAAAGTCAGAGAACAACAGATGGTGAGGGTGAGAAAGTGATCGAAATGGAAGCAGACAGATTGTGAAAGATGCATTAACAGTATCAGTATCCGCGGGACACAAAGGTATTTACATAGAAATAAAGTCAAGTAATGAGCTGTTGCAATAAGTGAAGTTGCCAGAGGGATGGATGGACGTAGAAACGAGTTGGTTTGTGAAAACATGGGAAAGTTGTGTTTCTTTCAACTCAAATCTGAAAACGTACCTCCTCAGTGGGACGTGAACAAAAACAGATGAGTTACTGTATTTTCACACAGAGAATATGAATCTCCGTATTGTGTCTCGAGACAAAAATCAAGTCCATATGTAGCCGTTATGTGTTTATTTCTCCAGTTTGAAGGATTGTTGTGGTTTGACGAAGCACTAGACGCTGCTTCTTTTTCCCAAAGCAAGTAAAAGTAAAATAAAATACTTTTATTTTATTTTCTTTTTTTTTTGGCAAAAAGTTAGATGAGAAGATTGAGTATCTGTAGATACAAAACTAAAGACACTTAGCTTAGCTTAGCTTAGCATAAAGACTGGTAACAGGTGGAAATAGCTAGCATAAACTATCTCTGTCTTAGCTCTTCTTCTCAATCCTGTCATCCAAATCTTGACTTGAAAACAAATTGTAAATTGTATTTCCTAAAATGTCAAATGATTCCTATATAAACAACACTGACATCGTCTAAGCTGATCATTGAAAGCTGCCACCGAAAACATGTCAAATACCCTCTGACCTATAGATGTAGCTGCGTGGTGACGCTCGTATCAGTTATTGACCTTTAGTTTTTCCCCTCAGGGCTCATCCAAGTTTCATTTCAGCTCATTATAGGGGGCAACAGTGGTGGAGAATATCTGTAATGTTAAAATCCAATAGCTCTGTTTTTGTGCCCTTTTAACATTGAGGGAGAACGAGAGAAAAACATTAGGCCTACTACAAAAACAGTCATTGCACCAGTGCCAGCTGAGTTGTTTCTTGACAAGCTGCATAAGGTTTTTACTTTCACTCTCCCACACAACAAAGAAAACATGTGCTGTGCTGCATTTAGGGAGTGTAAATGGGTTTTGTTGATCAATACCAATGAATTAAGCGGCGAATCAATAGTAATGTCTCCAGGTAATGAGTTTTTGCCTTGTAAAGTTTCATTTCTGGTGCTAAATCTGTTTTCATTCGCATCTTCTCTCACATATTTAAATATATTTGGGACATTTATTGTTTTTTTGCCAAGAGATGGTTAAATATTGACCTGGCTCTGTCCACTGGTACATGACCTCAGTATAATATATATATATATATATAGGCACCGTTTAGGTTAATGTCTCTTCAAAGCTTGTTTGGCTCTGGAGTATTTCTAACAGATGAGAGATTATTTTTCATGGTTTCTTGGGAGAAAGTCAAAAAAAGAAACACCATCCTGGCAAGTTGGCTCAACACTTCAAACAGTTTTCTACAAATTCACATCACAACAGTGGGATTGGTGCCCGGTGTTTATCTGAGGAGTTGCCCAGTTACTTTACAGACTCGCTCTGTCTTTACTCTACAGCCCATAAAGAGAAATAATTCAGCTTGTTTACATCACCAGTATTAGGGACTAAACTGTAAGACACAAGGACAATTGTGTAAGAAAATAAAACATTTAAACATAATTATACACAGATGCTTAATAAGAATTTGACAATAAATATCAGTTTAATGTTAAAAAAATGGCCAAATGTTCATATTTATTTCTGTCCAAGACATACAACTGTCACCAAATTATATTTTTCTGCTTTCGCAACTATACAGACACACTGAAGTTTACTTTAATGTCATGAAGTGGTGCTGCTTGCACATATTTTAATAGGTTTTAGCAAAACATAAGAAATAGTGTAATTTCTCAGTCTACAAAGCACAATTTAATCCTGCTGTTCATCCAAATAACCAAATCTAAATTCAGAGACAGCGAAGATACAAATAATCTCGTCCACGCCGGGTGTGGCTGAGAAGAAATGCCCGGTATATTTTGACACATCTGCTCTGACCTGAGTATCTCGGTGCCTGTTTGAGTTGTGTTTACCTGCGTGCTTCTGCAGCAGCAGCAGATGTGTAATCTGCCCGTCTGAGCGGTTAAATGGGATGTGGCAGTCCTGCTGACAGACCCATTACGCTCTCGGAGGGACAAAGAAGAGGGGAAAATACTGACACGCCACAAGGAGACAGCGGCTGTCCGGCACCTCAACGCTGCTGCTGCATTCATCATGTGACATATAGGAAAAAAAAACCTGTTTTCTCCAGGTTGTGTGAGGAACATGAACATTTCACAGTAGCTGTTGTTAATTCAACCCAGGACAATTGTATTGCAGCACCGACAGATACATTCATTTTTACATACATACATTTTTTTTAGCTCTACCACAACGTTATCGACTTATATGTCCCATGTGAGCTCGTTGAGGGCGGTGGCTTTATTGTTTAGAAATTTGGAGTGAAACTCGGGGAGTGAGAGAGAAACACAGAGAGGCCTCTGAATAAACCAGAGTCTCCTGTCAGACCATATATAGCCATGACTCCCTGCTACTGCCCTCGTACAAACACACCACCTTCACAGGATAGATGCTTTGTCGTACAGCAGAGCTACAATCAGAGCAAACACAGTTTAAAAATGTTTGTAAGTCTAACACGGATGCTGAACAGTAATGTAAATATTTAATTTGCGTCCAAGCCGAGCTGTTTCTTTGTTTCTTCAGCACGACTCCAGAATTAAACACTTTCCTTCCAGCTCCTTCTCTGCTTTTCATCACAATGACCCTCCCGCTGATATCGTTTTATCATGATTTCCATTGCACCTGCATGGATAATTTTCTCATGGCAGGGTAGATAATGAAGATGGACTTGTGTGGTGTGGCTGTAACTAACTCGATGAGTTGCTAGATGATATTTATCCCAAACTGACTCGCACAATCGCTGCATGGCGTGTTTCTGTAGTTTGCAGAAAATAAGCTTAAGCATAAAATTCATCTTGCGAGTCAGACTGACCTCAGACCTCCGACTGAATTATCATAAATGGAGAAAATATTTAATACAGTTTATAGGTGTAGGCGTCTGGCCTTGATAATTTCAGAATAATTGTTGATTCTGGCAGGAAAAATGAAGATAAAGACGCTGGTTAAAAAAGAAAATCTGAAATTAATAAGAAAGAAGAAATGTGTCTGTTCATCCTATGATGCTGCTTAGTGGTCTTTTCATGTGAAATAGTTGCCTTTTGCAGAAAAACTGAAGTGATTCATTGATTTAATGATTGATGAATCGTTTAGGTAATTTTTGACGTGTAAATACTAAATATGACTTAACATCAGTGGATTTTGAAATATTGTTTTCATTTTTGGCTCATCAACCTCGGTTCTGTGAATTCTCGCTGGGTGTTTTCCCAATTTATGGACAATTTTTGTTCTAAACGATTAAATAATTGATTATTTTTTGGCTCTAAGTTACAGGAGAAGCGACCGTCTCTAGCTAATTTCTCAAAATGTGGCTTAGACATTCAGTTTAACTTTAAGGATGAGTTGATTAGATTTTGGTAGTTAGATTAGATCAAAGATAAAAGGTTGCTATGAAATTATAAAGCACATTTTTGTCATTTAATGGACAAATTATGGCACAGTTTTACAACAAATGTCGAAAAAACTCTCTGGCCATTACTTCTGTCCATCCATTATTAGCTACTTATTCAGGTTCAAGTAGCGGTGGCAGCAGATAAAACAAGGTAGTCCAGGTGTGTTTGTCCCTCGAGATTTTCCAAATCCTCCAGGGAGAACCTGAGTCACTCCAGACAAGATGGTATATATATCTCTCCAGCGTGTTCTGGATCTACCCCAAAGTCTCCTATTAGTTGGTGCATGCTTGGAAGACCTCCAACTGGAATCACCCAGGATATTGTATCATATCTACTTCATACCAGTGGAAAAAAAGGCAACGCAATAGTTTGGCTGGAAAAGGGAAACCAGGGAACGCCTCTAGTGATCGACCTTGGGGTGTAACTTACAACTGGACCTTTGCTAATGTGGCGCAACACCTGCAGGGTGGGGAATCAGGTTGTGGTACATGCTCTTGCAGGCAAAGGTTTGGTAGCTTTGGTTGGTCGATCAAATAATTTACAAAAAAATATTTTCTTTTCACAGAGCTCAAGTTTCTCATTTTGTCCAACCAACAGTCTCTGAAGTATTTGGTTGAGAATAATATAAAACAGACAAAAACAGCAAAGCTTCGCATTTGAGAGGCTGGAAACAGTAAATGTTTGGTTTGGTACTTGGCTAGAAACAGATAATTTTGAATAGTTGTTTATTTATTCTGCTTTTCATGCAGTAGTTCTTGAAAACAGTGCTTCACTTTCTAAAGTTTGCATTTTAAAGTCACAAGGGTGAAGATAGTGCAGAAGGGTCTGAAGAACTTGAGTGAAGTTCTTTTCACCAGATCTACAGTATTACTGCATTGACTCCCACAGTCCACTCCATAGATTAGTTATCCCATTTAGATAGAGACCTGGAGCTGACGTTTCCCATCCTTAATGCCGCAGATCTGGGCCGAATCGATGCTCGACCAGATGGATTTTTGGCCGGGGCTGTTGTTAAGTGGAGATCTAAAGCTTTCTGTCACTTACTTACTGTGAGGAGAACTGCCTTAGGTAGACACACACACACACACATGGTTTATATACACACACTTACACGCATAGAGATTGTTTGTAGCTCTCCAGATTGTGACTGATTGGAAAGGCTGCAGTGTAAATCAATAGCCGCAGCGGTGAAACGGAGTGCGGCCATTTCTTCACCTCTTCCTCTCTCCATTTGATTAAAGAGAGGGAGGAGGAAATGTCGTCTGCCTCCATCACTATCTCTGCCTTTCTCTGTTTGCCTCTTTACATGTATCTGCCACTTTGTCTTGCTTTGTGTTCTCTCAGTTGTCTGACCTTCACGCTTCTTTCTCCTCACATCTCTCTCTTTTTTTTTTTTATAAGAAATATTAAGGATAAAGGATTTGTAATAATGATATTGTTATCAAAATAATTTGCAAAATTGCAAATATATAAGGCGTCCAGATGGGATTCTATACGTTTGTATCAATAATAATGAAAATTTATGTCTTTTTATGTGAGAAAAGTTACATAAAATCATATGGTTTCTCTCCACAGATTAATTTATCTGATATCTAAGTGATAACACCTAAAAAGTTTGAGAGGGAAGTTCCAACATTCCAACATTCTTAGAAATACTCAATACTATTGTCAAGATTGCTAATATTCAAATGGCTTCATCATACACACGTTGTCCACAAACATCAAAGTGAAACTTCAGGAGGAAACCATTTTTGACTCAGGCATTGTCAGGCAGTGGAAAGTACAGAGTTTATTAATATAGTTTTATTTTCAAGTCATAGGAACACTGTCAGTTACACCGACACAACATTTGTGGGTGATAGTTGTCAAGTCAACTAGCAAAGTTGTTTCTGTTTCTAATCAGCTGACATAAACCCTTTTTTTGTGGATTTTTTGTGACAAGAGGAGGTGATAAAGTAGACATTTAGCACAGAGTTAACTAACTTTGACAATAAAGAAAGCAGTTGCCATGCCGACCCACTACGATGACAGTTTTTGTTCAAGTGGGTAAAACAAATTTCAGGTTTCACAGTTATTCTCATGAGGGTGCTTACTTTATATCATAGTGACTTTTTTTTCCTTTTTTTACACTACTTAATCAGAAGTTGGAAATTAAATACGACTCTTGGGTTTTGCCACTTTTATAGCCGTCCAGCCAGACTCCTGTAGAAAAAAAAAAAAAAAAATCATCTCATTCTGGAGAGGTCACAGGGGTGTTTTTTATATAAAATGACTGCAAAACTTTGTGCTGCTTGAGAGGAAAACCTGCCAGTTTGACGGGGGATTGGGTTTTTCCTCCGGGTTTGTGCAGAGGACGAGGAGGCAGCCGAGGACAGACGAGAGGGATGTTTCCATCTCTATTTAAGGAGGTGCACCGAGAGAGAAACTGCCAGATTACTTCAGACTTTGAAATGAAAGAGCTGTTCTCGGCTTAAATGGGAAGCGTCTTGTTCAGCTGTCCTCATATTGGTGGCATCATCTGCCTGTTGAAACCTTGAACTGTATCTGTTTTATATTTTGTTTTTTCCTGTGCTTTGATGTGCTGCTTGATAACAGTTGTGCCTCATAAGATATTTTCTCACTTCCTCTCATGTGTCTTCCTTCCTACAACACACACACACACACACACACACACCCTTTCATCATGATTAAGTGACATGTTTGCAGTCAAAGGTCAGGGCCACGTGGGTCTCTGATACAAGGTGTTTTCACACAGAGATGTTTGAAACGGAAACTATAAAATATACTTTTTTCCAGTATCAATGTTCACTGTTGCCTGTTACTATCATGGTTTCCTGTTAACAGTAATAAGTGAGTGCAGAGAAATAACCAGACAATTTATTATGTCGGCTGTTCCTGTCTGATCACATTAACCTGGATACTGTTCTAAAAAACATCCCCAAAAATTTGACAAAATTTCACCCTACACACCCCTACACACACACACACACACACACACCTTCACTCTCTAAATGATCAATGATCACACTTCATCAATAGACTCCCTGAATCCCAGCGGGGAGTTGTGCAGCTATCGATTACTTGTGTCTTGTTTTAATTATTGGTGAGTGGGTATGTTAAGAGTGGGGTCAGCTCTGCTTTCAAGTGCTACATGTGTGTGTGCGTGTGTGTTTGACCCACTGCCCTCCCCTCGACACACAGGCCTTCATGTTGTGTCGCACACCAGAGGTCAGTTTGACCTGAAGATAAATTACTTCCTGTGATGGGAGCGGCGGCCTCTTGACCTATTGAACGTGTCTGTTGATGTTTGTTCCTCTGAGGCTGTTTGTCACTGACTGACTGACTGACCGACCCCTGTACACACACTGAGTATATTTATCTTTATGCATTTATACAATGACGACACTTTTATTTCAGCTTGTCAGATCTGAAAACTATAACATCCAACTTGTAAAACGGTGGTTCCAGAAGTTTTTTTAACCTCTGTCCATCTCTCAGTTACTCAAACATAAACATAAATATATTTGACTCAAAGGACATTTTAGGATTTTAATTGATTTTAATCGATTTCTGGTAGGAAGTTAAATGAGTAGTTCATTAGTTTTACTTAGTTTTTCTTATTTATTTTGGCGTCTTTAACAGGTGTTTTTTTTTTTGTTTCTGATGGTGTTTTGCTTTGACATGTTAAAATATTAAATTACCGTAAATGTCAACTCAGTTTTTCATGTAGCGCAGGTTAAAACCTAAAAATCTGATTGTGAAAGCTTCAGCACAGTTTACAATGGTCAGTAACTATTTTAGAAAATCTCGTGTAGCTTCTCTAGATTCAGTTTTCTGCAACAAGTCCAATATAATTTGTCAATATGTGGGAGTTTCACCGAGAGCTGAAATTGTATTTTGAGGCTTGTTAAGTGAGATGATAGTTCACTTAAGGGAGACATCTAAAAAAAAAAAACAATAGGCTCCATTTATTCAATTTGTTAGCTGTTGATGTTTTTCTGCAGCAGTAGACCTAAATTGCAAGTATCCTCCTGCGAGTCCCACGCTGGGGGGATACTACTATACTGCACATTTAAATGGTTGGAAATTGCTAACGAGGAGTTTTGTAGCGAGGAGCTGCTTTTATTTTTGGCAAATATGCAAAAAAAACATACAAGGCAGTTTTGCGAGAATGAGTTCAGCAAATTAGAGATTTGTTAGAAGCTGATGAGGAGGAAGAGATTACAAGCAGAGTATCTGTGGCTCTCTGCAGCAGTTTTTAAGGCTTAATAATGAATTATTTTTATGTAAGTTTCAAAACTGAAAAGAAGAATCTTACTTCATTGTTAAAGGTCAAAGAGACTCAATCCTGATTATTATTTGGATCTGCAGCAAATATACAAACCCATAGATCTCGACGTTATAAATGTATCTGCCTCTTTACTTTTGGTTTTGTGCACATTGGTTCTGTCTTATTTGCAGAATCCCTCTGACAAACTCAGGGTGAAAACATAACCTCCTTGGTGGAGGTAATAATTGCTGTTTTATAGCCACAAGCTCCATAAGAGACTGTTTATTCTGACGTACTAAATGTAATTTTTTCCCTCTCCTGTACAAACCGTACTGTAGATTTACTCGTCACTATAACTGATGTAAAATTCAGCGGTAGAGAGTCACACATCTGTGATGAATGTGAGATTGAGAGAGAGAGTGAGAACGAGAGGGGAAACACCTCTGTCTCTGAGAGAGAGAGCAGTACTAACATTGCCTGTTAAGCTGTGTGGGTGTGAACGGGATTTTCTCCCTGACGTTGTGGGGATATGAAGTGAAAATGAGATCGCTGTCATCATGTCTGTCCATGATAGTGTCTGATGACTACTGTCTGCTGACAAGCTTGATACAATCAGATGAAAATGTTTTATAGATGGATATCTGACCAATTATTTGCATGTTACATTTATTGTGGGATATTCAACAACATCTCTCTTTGACCAGCACTATGTAAACATAGACCTTACAGGGGCATTATTTACTACTAAACCAATGGAAATGGTTGAATAAGTCTGAAAAATATCGCTCGGATAATGTCATTAGGATTATTTGTGATTGGGGATGAGACTTAAGAGGTTTTTTCTTTTTCTTTTAACCAATTACTATACAAACATGGGTTGAGGATCGTGAGAGATGTTGGCATTTAATAGGCAGGGACAACGTTACATTATGGGAATTGTAGGATACAGCATTTTTGTTGTCCCAATTTAATTTTTAACATTTGCATGGTTGATTTTTTGCAAGAATTAGCCTGCTGTCTTCTTATTCGCCTTTGTTGATGCATTGCCTCATTTATAGACACATTACTGCACCCTATTATCCTCTATATCCTACTCAAACACTTATCTGTAGTGTTAATAATGGTCATATCCTTAAATATATTTAATATGTAAACATTAATTTTTGATATTTTGATATCAGTATTGGCTACAGTCCTCTAATGTTCAGCCTTTGTTCAGCATGTATATAGGGAGAAGCGTGCATGTGTGTGCCTAATGTGCCTGTGGCACATGTATAGCCGGAGCATCCTTTGAAGTGCCCGGTTTGTCATACATGTGCGTATAAAGTCAATTGTTTCTTCCGTCTTTGAAGTCGACACTCTCCCTTTGTTCCCCCTCCTCTCTTTCTGCATTCTCAGGCCGTTTGTGTGTGTTAAACATCTGCAGCCGTATGCATATTTGTTTTTTGTGTTTTTTCTGTAGATTATAGAAAGAAAAGAAGGTTCTGAGGTTGATTCTCACGTCTGTCTGCAGAAAATTAATTGGTCTTTTGAGAGTTTCCACACACCTTGCAGTATAATTGTCTCAGCGGTTGAGCTGATCTAACCTTTGACACCACACACACACACACACACACACACACACAAATACATAAATGTTATCCATACCTGCACACCTGCTCAAGACATTAGTATGTAAAAAGAATATTCATGCCCTGAAGCATCACGGGGATTGGCTGGTTTAAACATCAAAGACCTGCTCCAGAGAAGAGTATTTGCATGTTTGTGTGTGTGGGTGTGTTTATCATTTTATACGTCACATCAGCAGGTATATCTTCTGTTTCATACTCAAAACAAGTTATGAATCAAGCCCACTTCCTGTCTCCTCGCATCTGCTCTGATGGTGAAAACGCGTCACTTCATATTGGCTCCTCGTTTGATTTCCTGTCAAGTTATTGCTGCAGCTTTTGATTTTTACGTTTTTTTTTTTTGAGGTGGCGAGACTCATCGTCTTACCACCCCCCACCCCCCCACTCCCCCCAAAAAAAAGAAAGAAAGAAAGTTTATGTCTAAAAAGAACCCGAACTACAAAGGTTTTCCCACTTTCTTCGTTTCTTTTCCTTTGAACACAATGCTCTGCTTTGATGTAGCTTGAACTTAGCTGCAACTTGATGCCTGCTTTAATATCTGCGGTAAAAAAAACAGGCAAATGGAGGCTTCCATTTTAAATGTTGATTTTTACGTTGCATCCAAGAAATGAGAATTTTTTAGCACACTACATATCCTACACAAACAAAAAAAAAAAAAAAAACAACTTATGACGAGTTTGGTAAAAAAGCTTACGGTAATATTTTGATATCAAACTCTCCTCCTCTATTTGACTTTTTGTCAAGCATGACTGTTAATCCTTTTAAGCCACAGTTAAACCCCAAATCAATTACCTGTTTGTAGGTTTTAGTGTGACATTTTGCTTCCAGCACCATTAACATGCAGTGTTAAGAAATGATCTTTAACTTGTGTTATAAAATAAAAAGTGTTTTTATTTTTAAACCCCTTCAAAATCATACTTTTTCTTTGAGATACAACCCAACGTGATCTCGATATCATATCACACCAGTGTTGTCCACAGTTCACTGTGTCGTTAAGTGATGTAAAGGTGAGAAACAATCAGACTGTAACTGTGCGTTCAAACCGTAAGCGACTAGAGCGACCACTGCGCCGGAAGTCATTATTTCTTTATGGAGAGATGTTGAAATCGGATACTGCGCTAGCCAATAATGTTATGTAGTTTTATGCATTTTATTTGTGCATTTTATTTGGTCATTATTATATTTTTTCAGAATTCAGCGTATTTAGGCCTTTTATTCTCTTTTTAATGACCAAACATGTAACTTTCTTTAGGAGTCAGATGCTTTGTAATGTGCCACATATATTTATCTTAATCTATTACATTATCCTATTATTATATTATCATTATTTACTATTATTATCATTATTTTTACTATTATTAATCATTCCATTCACAGTGTGTCTTGTGTGTGTGTGTGTGTTGACCGAGGGCGCCAGACGAGTGCGGCTCATTGCAGCTGGGAGGCTTTAACTGATGTTTGACCTTTTTACTTTTGAACTTCTTTTTTTGTTTTTAAATAAAAGAGCATTTTGGATCTTGCAGCAAAAGCCGAAGGTAAAGTCTTTCACAAAAATCTCTGATGCAAAATGAGGTCTGTTATTGCGTGATGCTCAGAGACAAATTTAAAAAAAAAAAAAAAAAAAAGAAGGGCAACACAACAAAAACATTACATTAAACTTTAATGTAAATGTGAGGTACGGCAGCGGTAACACAGAGTTGAAGACAGATTTTCTATCCACAGATTTCTCTCATTCACATTGCTGCAGCTCCTGAGGTTAATTAGGTATGACATTGTCTGCATATTTGACTAATACAGCAAGAGTCTGCATTCCTGCAGCAGAACGTCTCCTCCATTATCTAATCTCAAGTTGCCTACTAATTCTATTTTAAACTGTGTTGGCTGGCTTCGTGCTTTTTACTGAGTGCACACAGAAAACAATGGAGAGGCGATATGGCACCAAACTGAGTTTTAGGAATTTATAGGTGGAACAACATTGTAGAGCAGAACAGGACAGCGGTGATAAGAGGAAGAGGTCTTGTTAGTTCAAGTTGTTATCCAGAGTGTGGCATTTATTTTGTTTTTTAAAGGTACAGTCTTGAAGTCTAAAAGGCCAAATCTGTTTGTTGTCCTTTATTGTTGTAGATGGGCTTGATGAGAAAGGTGAGACTCATCTTGTCTGTTTCCAACAGCGCAAACTTGCAGGTTATGTTTTTATAAGGGCACGGAGAGAAAAGAGGAATGACAACAACAGAGTGATCAATGACTTCTGGTCCCTGCAGCCTTTATTTGTGTTGTGTGCAGAGATTGTAGAGATTTTCTGTCAGATTTTGTATCTCTCCCTTGGATAGCTGGATTGTTTCTTCTTGTATTGTCAAGAAATGTAATGTAGAACATCCATCCATCCATCCATCCATCCATCCATCCATCCATCCATCCATCCATCCATGTCCTATAAGAAGCTAAATTTGCTACAGAAACATAACCTCCTTCAAGTGAATGTTTTTTTTTTATTTCTGCTTCTGAAAACAACACATTAAAGCCCCTTGTGACCCGAGTTGCTGCAACACATATGTAACCATGTTCTCTACAACACAGAAAGGTGTTGTCATCACAACACCTCATGTTCAGCTCCAGCCATCACAGTGAGGCTCACATGCTCACTCACAAAGCAGCCACATACATACATGTTTGTGCAGGTTTGTTTTTAATGAAGGTTACATGACTCAAAGTGTGACTGCAGTAGCTGTGCATTAACACGGTGAGCTTGTGGGTGTTTGGCAGAGGCAGATTGTGTTTGGAGCCGTGTAGGACGCCGCTCACTTGAAAAGACTCTTTCTGTGCAGAAAGTTTTAATGAATTACTGCTCAGGTGTTTGAAGGTAACAGCAGCAGTTCATATGTGTGGGGTGTCTGTGTGTGTGTGTGTGTTCAAAGTTAGGCTTGGTCAACAAACAGCTATCAGATATAGGAAACAGCTTACAGGAGCGTATGGAACAAATTGCGTAGTTTTATGTGTTTAATGAGGTGTTGAATTAGAAACACTCAGTAGAAATGGAACATTTTAGGTAAAACAAAACTTAAATGTTACAATGGCAGTTGCTTGTTTCAAGGTGAAAATGTTAATTGTTCATTAAAAGCAATATGCTGCGTAAATGCATCTGTTGATTAAACAATCAACAATTCAAGTGAGTGAAATTACATGGTGTAGAAGGGTTTTTTTTTTTAAATTTTACTTTCAGATTCAGACTAAACATTTTGTTTTTCTTAAAGCAGTTATTTTTTTTTTTTTTTTTTTACCACATTGAAGGTGAGGAGCAATAAACAAATGTAGCTGGAAACAGTAGCTAAGAATATTGAAATTATTGTCATGTCTATGTGGAAACAGGAGGCGGTTAGCGTAGCTTAGCATTAAAGAGTGGAAGTGGGAGGAAACAACTAACCGGGACTGAAAATACACCCACCAACACCTCGAAAAACCCACTAACTGTTAGGCTTGTTTTTTAACTTCACCCAGAAACAGGGTAATTGCTAGTTAGCTATGCTAAGCTAATTGTCCCCTCATTTGAGAAAGAAAGCAAAGGAAGTGTTTTAGTATAACACTCACTTCCTCTTTTAAAATAAATAACAAAGAGATAAATCAAATAAATACTTAGATTTTAAAAGAGAGATTCTCATCAGAGAAAAGTATTAGTCAAATGGAGATTCATTTTAGTTTAATTTTAGTAAAAACCATAACAAATTCAGTCCCCGAGGTTGTTTTCCCACTGAGTGCATAAAAATGACGTCACAAAATGATCTCCCCAAGTTGATTCACACACGAACAATGAAACCAAGTGTTGTTTTGGTTTTCATAATGAGACAATATATTCTGGACTGTCAGCAAAAGACAAGAGGAAACACCATGAAGCAACATTTTTAATCTTCTTAGTGAATGTTTATAAGAAATAAAACCCATCCACATTTGCCTGGCAGCAGAGGAAAGATGGCATTAATTTTACCCCCTCGTTGACTGTATTTCTGCCTCTGTCACATTTTCCTGAAGTCTGTTGTGTGTTGTCTTTGTCTCCTCTCGTCTGCTGATAGTCTGCTCTTTTTAACAATCTGTTCTGCTGGTTGCATAGGTCAGCACTGAAAGGGGTCAGCAGGCCAGTGTGATCGATATGAACACACGCTCTCAGATGAACCAGCAGAACGAAGCTTGTGCTGTGTCTCTCTCTGTTTTTCTCTTCTGCTACTCACTTGTTGTTGCATATTGTCAACTGTTGCTTTAAAATAATAATAATTATATTAATAATTCTTGCTTTTCTGTGCAAAAAATGCTCATTTTTTGACATTTTTGGGGCTTGAATTGATCAAAACGCTTCACCGTAACAGTTAAACATCTATTGTCATCATTTATTTCCACATCACAGACAGCAAAATAAAATGTTCTACATCCGTTGCCTCAGCAGACACGCTCTATTGATTAGCGATCTATTGATCAGTGTGTGAACCCGGTGAATGTTCTGCTGCCTCTGCAGTGTTTAACTGTTTGCCAGCAGCTTCAGCCCCCAGTCTGTGGAAGAGGAAGAGTTCACCTTCATGCAAAATTAAATGTATTTGAAGAGAAAATGAAACTTAAATTGAAAAATAATAATTCCTTTAAAAGGGATTTTCTTACAGGGAGCAATTCCTTTATTTCCTTTTAACACATGCAGGTCAGGAAATAAAAGGATTATAGAGTCTTAAGAAATTAACATTTTAGTGTTTATTTCCCAGGATGCCTTTATTCTGAAATCAATAAAACATTACGCCTGGGTGAGGGTTGTGACTAGACAAGTATTTTTGGTAATTAAATATACTCTGGAGCAATTTAGAGACTGCAGCACCTAAAAATAGAAAGAAAAGCACAGAGGAAAACATTCAATATTCTGTCTGAGGCTCCTTTAACAAATATTATGAGACAGAAATTTGTATTTTGGGACTTTGCTTTCTGTGTCCGTAGCCACTTGTGGGGTCATGTTTAATGATAATTAAAAACAAAAACAAACAACAAAAAAAAAAAAAAATTGGTAATGTAATCACTTGTAGAGGTTAGGTGATTCAGCTTTTCAGCCCAGAGCTGCTCAGACTGGAATTCAGCTAATTAGTACTTCTCTCTGACGCGCTTGGAGGAGTTCATGTGAAAAAGGGAGGTCATATAATTACAGCCCTGGGAAAACCCTGGGTTTTGTGTGTGTGTGTGTGTGTACACAAGTGTGTGTTTTAATGTGTCTGTTACACTACACACACACCCCCCCATGGCTGTGTGTATCTGCCTATCCTTATGAGATTCTGTTTAGTGTGGTTTTATTTGCCTGCTCAGCCTTTTGCCAGTATAAAGGTTAACCTCACCCGCTTTCTTTATTTGCCAATATGATGAAATAAGGACATAAACGATTTCATTTTATGTAGACCATATTATACATCCCCTTCTCAAATGAGAAATTATACTTCTCGCCTCAGGACTCAAATACAATAAAGCAAAAATTCTTGTGTGTGAAGAAACAACTAAAGAAACAAACAAAGCAAAAAAAAAAGCAAGAAGGTCCTAAAACAGAGGAATGAAAATAAACACGAAAAGATTGTTCTCAGGCAACAGCAGCTCTGTTCTTAAATGAAAGAGCCTCCATTTCCTGATTATATGTATGTTTTAGCTCCAAGAAACACAACATCAACTGATAGATTAAAAGATTAATGAGATGAATTTAAGATTTGTTATTGTAAAAAGTGATGGAAAAAAAAAAACAGCATATTTTTCACCTTGACGGCTGAAATTGGCTGAATATAGTGTCTTTAGTCTAAAACTGAGCAGGTGAAATACAAATAATGAGATAACAATGTGTGTGCAACCAAAAATACCTCACTACCACACAGCTGGAAACAGACTCCAAACAGATTATTGTTCAACACATGTCACCGAACAGCAGGTTCTTCAGTACTGAGAGATGATGTAAAAGTTGCAGTGTGTGTGTGTGTGTGTGTGTGTGTGTGTGTGCGTGTGCATGTGCATCTGACTTCGAGGATTAATTCTGATGTTTTTTTTTTTCTACAGCATGTGGAAAGGCCTGAATGTCAACTGCACAGACAGCTCAGGATACACACCTTTACACCATGCTTCACTCAATGGACACAGGTAGGCTGCACACAAGCGTTCACATGTTTGTGGAGGTGTATTTTTTAAAAGACAGTTATCAGAAATACAAGTGCTATACAGTAATAAAGCTCAAATCATCATAATAAACAAAATGCATGTTTTTATGAGCTGGTGTGTGGTTGAACGTCAATTTGAACTGATGCTCAAGTGGTTGAATGTTTTAGGATGAATTATTTTCAGTAATAAAAACAGGTATTCTAAGCTAAGAAGGTGAAACCATTGAATTAATTGTATATTTAATTGATAAATAGCTTTTTAAAAAATCAATCAAAATCGATACTACTAAACTCTTCCAACCCTAATTTATTATAGTGCTGAAATGCCCTGACCATTAAATAATCTGCTTAGTTAGGGAGGCATTTTCCTTTCTTTCCCATTTCTGTTCAATTATGAATGAATATATAAGAATGCTGCAGTTTTTTTATTGTATGTTAGTCCTGTGTTTCTTTATATTTTTTTATTTGTATATATGTTATGTATTTGTGTGTATATTTTAATTTAATTGTCATAAGATATTAATTTTCAATTGTATCATTTAAGCTATTTATTTTGTTAAGGTCTCAGGAAACTTCTTGGAAAAACAATAACAGTCGATGCTGTTTTTGGCCACTAGAGGGCAGCAGAAACAAACTAGTAATGGATCATTGACGGTGAACAACTTGTTAGCAATAACTTTTTACAAATTTACTTCCACCAGACGTTTAATATGATTAATCACGTGTTTTTGTCCACCTCAATGGTAATTTAAAGTTAAATATCAACTCTCTTTTAAGCCTTGTTCTTGGTCTCAACTTCTGAAGCAAATGTATAGATTTTATTTACACATGAAAAGCCTAATATTTGCATTTAGCTTGCTGCTAAATATTTCTGCATGCTGAACGCATAATAACTTTTTTTTTTAATCGTTTCGATTTTTGGCCTTAATACGGCAGTCTGCAAGGGCCAAACGCAGCTTTCCGGAAACGGTGACTGATTCAACGCGGTCAAGTTAAAGTTTAAGTTCAGCATTAACGTAACGCTGATTGAAGCTGCAGATTCAGCTTCACAAACCGAATTATTTAGCGTAAGATACATCATAACTTTGATTTAAATCAACTTAAACCGATTTGTTACTAATATGTTTTAGTTAAAACCGTTAGCTTTGCTAGCTAGCTAGCTAGCTAACAAACTAGCGGAGAACATTGCTTCCATGGTAACGCAATCAGTGGCACCTGTAGGACGCTGGCAACGTGTAAGAAGAGCAAAAACGTGGTACGGAAACTGTATAATGTTGCGGTTTTATAACAATATTAGGAAGGTAACTTGTCTTTAGAAGCCGCAGCAACATGTTGGAAATAACCGTTTTCGTTTTTTTTACGTTTTACCCAAAGAAACTACGATATTTGTCGAATATTGACTTCGAGGCCTCAACATCTCATTTCTGCTACAGGTCTGGATGAAACGTTATGCCCTTGGTATTTCTTTTCTTTCCCCGTAAAATGTTTTAGTGGGTGTTAAATTTCTTCCATTGTGTTGCTAGTGGCATATTAAGGGAGCTGTGCGGTTTGGTTTTTTTTTTTTTTTTGGTTTGACACCGTCTCATTTACCCAAAGTGGCAAAGCTACTCAACATTGCCAAGAATTGGACAATTTAGTGCAATTAATTTGATTACAGTCTTTGTGAAACTGGCTTCTGATGATAATATTCTGTTATAGCCACATTCCCATTGTTAAATCTTCTTTTATATTGTCATTTGATATTTAGTAGTTATTATGAAATTATTTATTATCACCTCCTGTAAACAAAGGTTTACTGAATCATTAGAAAATGGCAGCTTGTTAAACAAAATGTAATTTTCTTGTGAACAGACTCCTGGCAATGCCTTTATCTTGACTTAATCTAATGAACTTTTAAAAGGTTTCATTAAATGAGGACTCTCAGAATTTAGAAATAATGTAATATTTAAATTATGTTAAATTAAATTGTTTTCCTGTAATTACTTTTAAATTGTCTGGCGACGCTCCATGACACAGTTAAGAATACTGATAATAAATTAGAAACAAACAAACATAAACTGGAAGATGTGGATCTCTATGGGACTACATTGCAGCTGCTGTTCTTCACCTGGACCTGCTGTGAAATCTGTTACACAGTGTGGATTAGCTGCAAACCAGACCACTATCACAGTTTGACGGAACTGAAGGATTAGTGCTGTGTTTTGGGGGCAATTATATGGATTTCCTTCTTCAGATCAGCTGCAGAAGAGAAGGAAGAAAAGGAGGAGGAGTAGGGAGAGAAAAATGCTGCCTTGGATTGAGAGCTGTCGACCAAGAGCTGCAAAGGAGTGATTTAATGTTTAGATGAGAGTGTAAAAAGAAAACTAGCAATTAAAATAAAGATGGAAGAAACTTGGCGGCAGGCAGAAGTGTATTGTTCTGAGTTTGAATTGAATTTAACTGCTGTAAAACACGAGCAAATTATATGAAAATATAATAAATTGAAATCGAAATGAACCAAGTAGTTCATTAAGCATCTCTGTGCCATTTTTACCCGTTCCCTCGTTGAGTTTTTTGCCCTTCACTTCCCTCTTTCTCCTCCTGACATTTCAAATGCAAATGAAGCACTTCACCTTTCCTCTTCAGACAGAGGTGACAACTTCATCTGGAGGCTTCCTAATATGAAACAATATCGTTGACATTACTAGTGAAATGGATTTCCAGCACAAACCACAGCTCTGTGATTTGTCACTTTATCTATTTTTTTAAACGCCGATTACTCTATTAGAGGGAAAGTACTCTGCAGTTTCCCTTTTGGGATTAATGAAGCATTCTGTCAATCATTTTTTTTCTTTAACCAAATATCAGTCAGGGGTAAAAGCACTTTTATTATATAGTTTGTTTGTTAAAGTTGCATAGGATTAAAGTGAAAATTATAATATTTTTGGTTAGAAAACAATATTCTATAATACAGTCGGACAAATCTGCTTCCTATCCTCTTTGTCTCTGCTCTCTCAACCTGTTGACCTGTTGATCTTTACCTGTCTCTCTTTCATTCAGGGATGTTGTACTGAAGCTGCTTCAGTTTGAAGCCTCTACGAATGTGGCAGACAGCAAAGGTTGCTTCCCGCTGCATCTGGCTGCCTGGAGAGGAGACGTGGACATCGTCCGCATCCTCATTCACCACGGTCCATCGCATTGTCGGGTCAACCAACAGGTAAACAGATCCAAAATCTCTCAACGTCTACCACTTGTAAAAACCTTCATCTTTGAACACCACCTTTAATTCTCGATTTTTATTATACCAATATCATATCTCTCCTCAGTCCAACTTAAAGCCATAAATCAAAATGAAATGATCTTTTCAAATAAATACTCTAGACATTTTAGGATGCAAAAGTCAAGTGTAACTCAAGTTTATACAGCTTGTGTCCTTTAACACATGTCTATTTCTCTATCTGATAGATAGATGAATAGGTAGATAGATACTGTATCGATCCCTTAGAGAAATTCAAGTTGCACACAAGTTAGAAATAAAAAATGACACATCTAACAGAGGTAGCAAATATAACCTTAAGAATAGCAAATTATTTGTGCAAAACTGCAGGTGATTTATGTGGAAAGCCACACTAATAAATAATTAGTCTCTTGGTTTGCAAGTTCTGTGTGGTGGTCACCACATGGGTCCACCTGGTTCTGAGGAACCCAGTTTGAGATCAGAGTTGGTTTGGGGTTTGTTCAAGTTGAGAGTTGTTGAACTCTGTGTTCCCACTCATTATTATATCCCACTTATATTATTCAGACTTTCTCTGTGTTTTGTAACTGTGCCAGAACAAGAAATGTCTCATCTACTAAATTAAAGTTGAGTTCTTCCGTTGTATATCTTAAGGCATTTAAACGAGATCTACCACAGGTCATCTGTTTATGGCTCCTCTCCAACAGACTTGATGTTTTCCACTGATCTCTCTCGCTCTCTCTCTGATAGTTGGGGTGAGTGTTTCATCTCTGGGAGCGTTCATCCTACCTCTGCTGTCATTTTTCATCAGCAAAAATGATCTCCTTCTCCTCCCGCACTCGTTTTCTCTCCATCTCCGCTCGCAGCATATTGATGATGTCACGGCTCACTAATGCTCACTTTAATCAGAAGTTGGCTAAAATGTTAACGACTAAGAAATCTCTTTTTTTAACATTCCTGCTCCTTGTGGCGGTGGAGTAATGGACCCCCCCAGGTTATTGAAGCGTTATTTACTCTGCCTAATAAGCATATTTTCCTCTGTCACCATTAGCCAAATCATTTCCCTCTGAGAGTTGTTAAAGCCTAATTGTTTGCCGTGATAAATGGTGTCCCTTGCCCCTGAAATGAAGAGGTTTGTCAGCAAGTGAACGCAGGTAATTTTCTTTCTTCCCCCGTCAATGATTTGTAGAGCTGAGTGGGCTGCTGTGCAGGCAGAGTGAAAAGATGCTGTACGTAGATGCTGACTTAAGAGAAGTTACCACATGTTTGTTTGTGTTTAGATCTCCCATCATTTGCTCTTCGACTTCTCCCAGTTTGTGTTACGTTGTGCTGGTTCTGTTTTTATTTAATGACTTCTCACATTTCCTTGAATTACTTCAGAAAAACCCTGGAGAAATAGCTACTTTTTGCTGTTTATGTGTAGGTGGTGGGGCTCGTTAGCCATGAGGTATAATTTTCCCGTCAAAGAGAGTTAACAATAGACTTTCTAATGTTGTTGTGTCAGTCTTTAGTGTGGTGTGCAAATAAAAATCCAACAAAGGATGTGGCTCCTTCAGTTCGGTCTGGTGGTAGTATTTTTTTTATTTATATATTTTTTTTGATTAATTTTGTGTAATCTGATATAAAATAACAGCTTGTGACAGATGTTTTTCCTGTCAAATTGGACTACTCATATAAAGCACCTTTTTTGGAAGGAATGTAATTTACAGTTATGATATTCTCTTTATATTTCATTTTGAGGTGTTTCTATTAACATGCTGGTGATGACTGGTCTTATCTCCTGTCATTAAACATTTCTACAGAGCTCAGTTTGGTTACCCTGAATTGTATTCAGTGTAAGCCACAAATCCACATTATTTAGTATTAATGGATGCTGAAGTGCTGAAATCCTCCTGTTTGTCGGATTACATTACATGTTTAAACATTTTTTCAGCTGAAACCTGCTTTGATATTGACAGTATGAATGATGAAATGAATCGCTGTGTCAAACATCATCTTCAGACTCAGCAGGAGGGTCAGACAAAGTCAGAGTTTTCTCTAAATGTGTTTTCATTTTTGCTTTTATTTGAACACATCAGCAGAGATGCAGAGAGGGGATACACCCACACAGGTGAACCTCCTATATGCCCCTTTCTCATACAGGCCCATGCGCTTTGACATCCGTAAATACTGACATCAGTTTAGCATCACTTTAAAATGGTGGTACTTGGCAGTTTTATGATGCTCATATTTGCACGGTAGTCTTTTTGATGTGATGTGTTGTCAGCGTGATGGTTCACTTGTTCTCAGGTTGGGGGCATAAATCTTGAGAGGAAGATTTATGGACTGTTTACTTGTTTATGATCCAGGATTCATATTTTCCCTCTGTTTTGTCTTGCAATAGAAATCAGGGCCTGCATACATTAGTCAGTGTGATATACTGAGTCTCACACATGCTCTCACACATCATCGAGACTTATAGCAGCAACCTATTGGCTGCACATTACTCCTTTCTCAATGATATTACTCTGCCCACGCACACCATTACTTGTGTCAAGGGTTGAGTGTGACTCTGTATATCTGTGTATGTGTGTGCAGCTTAGTTTTATTAGGTGACTGCGGAGGGGCACACGCTTTGTCTTAATATCTGTTCATTTATTTTGTGTGCGAGAGAGTGAAACACGACAATTTGTCCTCACCTTTGTTCATGAAGTGACAAATAGCGCCATGAAAAAGTGAGAACTGCAAACTGTAATGAGTGTGAAAGGTCCTGAGAGTGTAAAAATAAAAAGGGGTGAGATTGAGACAAAAAAAAAAAAGGTAGAGGAAGTGTGTAGGTGGGCCACACAACAGCCAGTAGAGGATTATTTGAGGTTAGTAGACGTTATTAGTTGGCGGTAAACCAGTTCCAGCCCACTGTTTACTGCCCTAATTGGTCCCAGTAGTTTTCATTCACAGCTGTTTTTGTTTATTGTGGGAGCGCGTGTGTGTGTGTATGTGTGTGTATGTATGTGTATGAGAGACGTGGAGACTGACTGCCGAAGATGATTGCACGTTTTGCGTGTGCATGTTTATATGCGTGTTTGTATGTGTGAGAGACAGTGATTGATGGCGAAAGATTGCTTGTTTACTCAAGGCTCACACTTCGCTTTCAGGGCCAAATACATGTTTTATGGACTGAGGTGTTTATTGTGATCCCTCTTTCTCTCACTCAGATCGACTCATACACTGTAGCTTCATTTTAGGTCTAAACCTAAAGATATGACGGCAAGTTGTTTTTCATCACATCGAGAGTTTGTTTGTTCCCTGAAATGAACTGTAAATGATAATATTAATATTAAGAAATCAAAAGTAATTTAACTAGTTTATAAAGAAATGTTTTCACAAGATCTGCTGTTAGGATGGAAAAGTTCAGCTTTTAAAATGCTTGTTCCTCGTGAACTAACTTGCATTCTGTTGAACTCAAAGAACAGCACCACGTTGTGTATCCGTGCAGCTGCATCGTACAGACTGTGCTCTAAAAAAGGGAACAAACTGTTTACTATGATGGGGTTTCAGAAGTCGTCTGGAAGCTTAAAGTACTCGGTGAAGCAGACCCACCACCTGCACAGTCTTTAGAAATTTTCTATTTTGGCTTTACTGTATTTCCTTTGGGGGAGATGTGGTCTAGTATTGTTTCAATGGGAGATGCTGCCAGCAGAGATGTTCAGATTATATTTGACCCTAAGGATTTGAACCAGCAGCAGTAGAAAAACATACAAACAGGCCGAGCACGTCAAATAACGACTATGTAATTTACTACAAGGTACTTACTCAAGGCAAAACTTGATTTTAAAGACTATTTTACTTGTCTGACTGTGGTTTTGTGAAGGACAGTTGCATCTTGCAGAGACTGTTGGTCCCACAGACATAGAGCAGATGTGTGTGTGGGGAAACAGCACATGAGGCCTCTTGACTGGTCGATTTAAGGTCTTATTCTGTGTGTGTGTTGGTGACTGATGAGGTCATGTATGTCCCCTTGTGCCACAGATACATCCCAGGAATGTTTTGTTTTCCACAGAACAGAAGAGTGGAGGGTTACACTGCTCTTTTCTCTCTCTCTCTATCCTCTCTTGTCCTTCTATCGTTATAATTCCTCTTTGTTCCTCCAAAGAAGGACAAATTCACAAGAGATAAGAGTGACTGAATTATGCAAATTGCAAACCTCTGCTTCAAATAGATCTAAATTTTGCGACGTGTTCTATAAATACCTCCTGCATGCATTGGTCCAGGTGCAACAAGGTTCTGGGAACCTATAAAGTGTGTGAACTAAGACAAAGGTGAAAGGTCAGGAGGTTGCACGCCTGCTGAGTGTGTGTGTTTCCACAAATGTCTGCGTTTCAGCCAGTGTGTATTATTCACGGTTTTGGTAGATCCATGTGTACATGTTGCTACCACAACTTGAAAACGAAGCCATATGTTTCCTGATGATGAACATGTGAACACTGCTTCTCTGAGAACACACGACCACAAGAAACAACTCTGGGAAAGTCCTTAGTCAAACATCTCCTACCGCCGTGCACGCTGCTGCCAAAACATACACAGTCACACTGAGCCATAGGATGTTTTGTTTTTAATGAGTAATACGTTTTAAAAAAAAAAAAATGTCATATGTTTTTACACAGCCTGATACACTGTCTGAGCGGGTTTCCTAATTAAAGTTCACCAAAAGAAAACTGATTCATCTCACCATGAATCACAACAAACTACAGCACGGGTGATTATTACAGGCTGAGAGCAGATTGTGTGTGTGTGTTTATTGAGGTGTGATATGGAGATAAATTAAAAAACATTGCAGGAGTTTCCTTTGTGCTACTTTGACAGAAAACTAAAAATTCAGTGGTTTATTTTCGTCACAAAGAAATTCATTTGAAAGTCGCTAATCTTTCATGGAGGCGAGAGTGTAAATATTGTGTCTGTCATAAAAATCATGATTTTCAGCTGTTGCTGTTATTGATGTGCTGAGTAGAGAGAAACAGTGTTGAAATATTAAATAGTTTGATGTTGGGGAATATGATGCATGAAATTTATTGAATAAACGGTGGTTCACATAATAATTAAGATACTAAAGATCTACACGTTGATTGCAAAACACAAAAGCCAAATATTCTCCGGTCGCTGGTTTTCAAGTGCAAGGAATTTACTTTCTATGCTCACATTTGATTAACAGCTATTATTTTGTTTCCACCTCTTCCTCTTCTTATTTACATCACCATTTTTTTCTTTCTCAGCTTGTGTTTTTTAATGCTAAAAAGAGTAACAGCCCTCTATTTCAGATTATGATTATAACGAGATATATATATATTCTAATAATGTGGGGAAGCATCATATTGACATTTGCTGCAAGTTGCATATAATTACATTCCCAATTTTACAAGTGGAGTAAAATTAAATGACTGATTTAGACTGTAAATAATTGAACACAGTCTGGCTTCATTCAAATGTAACAATCAACCTACAAAGGCATCCAAACACACAAAATGACCATGCACCAAACGTAACATGGAAAAATTACACAGAGTCAAGATATTTACTTTTATTTGTGTGTATATATACATGTAAACACACATAAGAAAACAAGCATTTTTCCAGAAATGTCAAACTATTGCTTCAGTGTAAGATGTTTTATATGTGAAAATGGGGATATAGATTCACATACCCGATAGAGGACAAGAGGGAGAAGAGAAAAAAAATCCCCTTTGTGTGCCCCCCTCTTCATTATCTATTTATTTATCCAGGTCTCCCCAGGCAGCGGGTTGAGCTGCTGGGATTATGAGATGCTTGTCGTAGACGGAGCTCATCCTGCATATCAATCCATCAGCATTAACTCGGTGTATGTTCAAATAAATACCTCTGAGCTTCAGCCACTGGTTTCATTTTGCCCCCCCCAGGCCTCTCTGATAAGGCATGGATGTAGCCATTTGTTTGGTCCCCGTGCAGAAGAACAGAAACGACACAGCGAGTGTGTTTACTGTGGGAAATGAATGCGTGCGTGTGCACCTAAATGAACTGTAATGCTTCAAGTTTTAATAGCTGCAGCGTGTGTCCTTCAGAGGGAAAGATAAAAAGGGAGATGTTGCACTTACAATGAAGGTATCTGAAAAACTGATAATGACTTCCTCATTAAACAATAATAAAACTGAACAGCTGTCCTGATTAAAGGTGCTCGGGCAAGCCAAAGCTTTTCATTACTCAGCCTCCTTATTTGTGTGACCATTAACTTTACATCAGCCCCACAGGCTGCTGAAATAAAAGTACTGACATCCATTTGTATGGGCATGTCAATAATATGCTACTATGCATGTTGATGTGGTGTTAGTAGGTGGCTACTACTCAGAGCTCAATCAGCAGCAATACACCAAGTGCTAGGTGATATTGGGAAGCTGTCAGAGCGGATGTAATGGAAATTTATTGCTTTCTCTGAGAATAAGAAAGAAGGATTTTCTCTCCTTTCCCTCTCTCTTTCTCTTTCTCTGCTCTACCTTCCTTGTCGCTCCGTGTCTCCGTTCACCTTTTGTCAAGGAATTGTATTTTCCCTATCTGAAGCAGCGGGTTGGACAGACAAAACTTTATTGTCCATTTAAGGCTGCAGAGATGGAATCGGTCAGCGGCTGGAGCAATAATCACAGCAAAATTTGACAGTCAGTGTGTGTGTGATTGGTTGGAAAATTTAATTATCACCATCCTGTTGTTCAGTAAACTGAGAAATATAAATGATCATCACCACACTGTTTCAGAGCATTCGATCATAACAAGATCTGCCTCAGCAAATAAGGTGCACATGGATTCAAAGATGTTTATTTCTTTTAAGGTTTCTTGATGAGCATTAAGGTTGATTTTTGACCTTGGAAACAGCAGCTAATGAAAACATATCACCACTTGGTCCAGTAGCTCTTGATTCCTCAGAACAAACAAATCACACGGTATTGATAAAGTCTATCAGCAGCAGGTAATTACTCTGTAATTACTCAGTTTTATACCTGGTGTGTGTGTGGAAACATTCCCATCCTGCACACCAGTAGCAATTAAAAAACCTAGGGTAGAAAACCTAGAAAGCATCCAAGAAAAATTTCCGATGCTCCAGATAAAACAAGAAGACACCAATTAATGCTGAAGACATGCATGGATTTCTACTACTGAAGTAGCTTTTCCTCATTTGAGAGGAGACATTTATTTTACTTTCTGCCTTTTGGACAGGCTGACATTTTGTACAATAAATCATAAAAACAAAGGCAACAAGTGTAATAATAGCGTCTGAAGTGTTTTAAAAGATAATTGACTCAATGTCAGAAATTTGCACCTTGTTTTTAGTTCGGTATGCTGTATTATAGTTTACAGAAATACCTGTGATTTTGGTCAAAATATATTACAGCTTGTGTATTTTCAACTTAATTCATGCTGTTGCATGCACCCATACTTTAGAAACTGAATTGCTGTTTTACATTAAATACCATCGGTAGTAAAAGATGACAGATTGCGCTCTATTTTCCAGTGCTTATGGAGTAAATGACTTTACAATAAAGACAGTATGTTTATTACACTACATTAGATAAAATGAAATTTAAACGATCCCTCTGGAAATTGAGTCACTCCTGTGGAAAATATGTGAAATCCACAAAGGAACAGGGGTAAAAATGGGAGTTTATTAAAACTGAATGCAACCAACAATTACACCAGTAAACTGTGATGAATGTGAATTGTAGAGTGAGTGTGATTATTGTGCTTACACAAGTACAGAGGACCTGCAATCAGACCTGCTCTGGAAGCTTCCACTTGGCTGTGAATGGAGGGGTGTGCGGCCCAGAGGGGGGAGACTCATGGATCTGATTGGATGAGAAGGGAAAGCCTGCCAGCACATTGTGTGTGTGTGTGTTTTTTTTTTTTTTTTTTTTTTTTTTTTTTGCAGCTAGATATGCGCTACGTGCATATATATATATGTATGTGTTTATATAGGGGATCCTACTGCACATAAATTATCTCTTCATCTCTCTCTCTCCCACTGCTCAGTGCTCATAGGGGTAAATGAAAGAAGGGACAGGAGTGAGATGAGAGAAGGAAGGAGGGGAGCGATGCTACTCTGGAGAGGGAGAGTAAGAGATGAGATCTGAGCAGTGGAGTGTGGTCATGGTGTATTCGAATTTTATCATGGAAGTTTGTGAGGCGCTTTCACTGCAGGAAATAGGGATTTATTTATTTATTTATTTATTTTTTTTAAAACAAATTGAAGGCGAGAGGAAAAACAATCACATAATTGTATTTTTATGCATAAAACATGTTATTTTCAAGTGTTGATTATATATAAAAAAACAAAAACAAACAACCAACACTAACTGTGCAGTTTTGTTCTGTCAGTCTAATATGTCAGTTTTAATCTATTTCTTGTTGGGATTTTGATGATATTTTGTTTTACTTTTGCCAAATATCACTGAAAGACCCGATGACACCAGCTCCTGTCAGTACTGTCACTGTTGTATCTGTTTGTGAAAAGCAGTCGTTTCCTACTAGGATCAAAGAAACACAGTATGTCAACCTGAAACACCTCATACAGCTGCGTAGCTGCTTTTCTCTTATTTTTGTTGTTTTTTTTTTTTCCCTCATCGGTGATTGCTGCTCACATCAGATTGAATATGACCTAGTGCTGCTAGGGCTTTGAGTACAGCTTAATGCAGCACATTTTTTTCATTCTGGGTACAGAATAGAAATTTTTATAATAAACATTTAAAACTGCTGACATTTTCCAAGAGGAATTAGAAAGATGCCGATACATTTTACTGCGACCTGCAAGGACGCTGTGATATCTTGATTTAGATAAAAGTAAGGAAAATAGAGACATAAGTATACCGTGTTTTTTTTTTTTTTTTGAAAAACAAATGTATTTCTCTCTCCTCTTACTCTTCTCTTATTCTCTCCTGCAATTTTCCCTCTGACTTGCATCACTCACTGTTACTTTAAGCAACATCATCAAAGATATAGATGTTTGACCCTTTTCATCTCTTCTTTGGCCCTTTAATAAAATCCACACATACAAGATGCAGTGCAACATCCACCACATTAATCCCTGCAGGACCCACTTGTGCTCTCTCTGTCTTCTCTGCTCTCCCCTGGCTGTCCATCATGACTCTCTCTTTCATGTGTTTCCCTCATGCTCAGTCTTCTAGTCATTACTGTGCCTATTTCACCCAAAGCCACAGGCCTCAGGGAGCAGCAACATTGTTCTTGTCCCAACAGGGGCCCCTGGAGGGCCAGCAAATGGTTATAGCTCCATCATTATGAGCAAAAGTTCAAAATAATTTCATACTTCAAACAGAGATTTCAGGCCAAAGTGTAGATGGGGAAATGTTGTATATAAACTGAATTGTAAGTTGTGCTATTGTAGAGCTGTGAAGCTGTTCTTTTATGTTATTAGTGCTCAGTTTTTCCACTCATAACTTAAAGATAACCCCCTTATTGCTCTTATATCTGCATCAAATCTAGATGAGTTTTAATCAACACCATAAAGAATCAGGTATAACTTGTTTGTGCTCCATTGACAAAGGCTGAGAGGCTGTTACAGAAGAGGAGCAGTGTCTTTTGTACATTAGCACATTTAGGACAAATCTTGGCATATTTGATTAATGATGAACTATACAATAATTACAATAATGCACAGATTTGGGTTGAAACTGCACATTAGAGAATGTCTCTACATAAACGTCAAGAGGTTGTAGTTGCAAGAAAATCAGATTACACTGTGATTTATCGCAGTGTAATTTTCTGATTTTGTTTTCTCTGTAAGTGTTTGCTCTGTAAACCTAATTTACTTGTTTACAGAACATTTTCACTACATGATCCATTTTAAGTTTGAGGCAGCATATTGAAGCAGGGAAATACAGGCATTCTGCATCGTCATTTTTAGGTATTTTTCTCTATGCTGCTGCATTTCATGTATTTATTTTCAGTTCAAAGGTATAATCCTAAAACCTTTTGAAAGGTGAAGATGAGTGCAGCAAGTGAAAGTCAAGCAGCATGAAATCCTGAGACAAGACAGGTCCTTCAATTTAGGAGAGATTTTATACGTGTTTTTCATTCTGGCTTGTTTTTCAACGTGTCACTGATGTACAGAGAAATATAGCAAATCAATTTGCTGTCTGGATATGCAGTACGTGAAGTATATTAGTTAAGATAAGATGCTATAAAGTCAAGGTGGTACATAAGTGCTTTTGAATAAGTGCTGAGAGAATTGTAGAATAACATTCTGGCTTCAGTCGGTGTTTTTATTTCACAGACAGGAAGCTTTCACAAGATTTACTGACCAAGACATGTACTTCTAAAGTAGCTTTTCAGTTTGAATCTCACCCTCTGTCAATGCACTGATAAATAAATCAAACTGCTTTTTTCCTCCCTTTTTTTTTTATCTATTCCCTTCTGTTTTCCCTCCTTCTCAATCAGCACCTTATTTACAATATTACTCATCCTCATTATCAACTTATTGTTTCTTCTTCTCTTTGTGAATCCTCTTTCATCGTGTTTCTCGATCCTTTGCTCTGCCATTCACATGACAGTGATCGCCTTTCTTCTCTACCTTTGACCTCCTCTGCTGCCTCCCTGTCATGACTCCTAACTTTTCTTTCACCCGTCTCTCTCTTCCTGTCATCTCGTCTGCTGTTACTTTTTCTAAAAAAAAAATCTTTTATTCCTTCACAGAACCATGAGAGGGAAACTGCGCTTCACTGTGCGGCTCAGTATGGACATTCAGATGTGGTTTCAGTGCTACTTCAGGAGTTGACTGACCCAACTATGAGAAACAGCCGACAGGAGACACCTCTGGACCTGGCAGCGTTGTACGGACGACTGCAGGTCAGTGACAATGATATAATGTATTTCAGTTTTGTGAAAGAAATCATAAGCCTTTTCAGAATGCTTTTGGGTATGTAATAAAGTTATAAAACTGCCTCTCATAGGTAAAAGTTCAATAGTAGGGTGAACTGAATGCTGATGACTCCTTGTGTGTGTGTGTGTTATGTTTTGGTCATTTTATGTTAACGGTTTATAAAAGTATTTGTTGACTGTTCTTGATGTCTGTCATTTAAAAAACAAACCTAAACATCAGTTGTGTTCTACAAACCAGATTAACTTAGTTTGACCTTGTTATCAACGTTTAAAATATGTGCTAAAACCTCACATGTAATCTCATCTATAACACACAATGTACATAAAATGGCAGTATAACATAAAATCAGGAGCGTGACCAGTCATCACCATCAAATGATGTCATAAAAATTTACAACATCACTATTGCTGTGGCTCTGGAGGTATAGCAGGTTGAACCTCCGACTCTTCCAGTCCATATGTAGATATAAGTATCCTACAGCAACATACTGATGCCAAATTACCTGTGATTGTACACTATCAGTGTATAAGTGTGTATTAGAGAGAAGGCTTTACCTATATGTGTAATGTAGATGTTGTGGCCATATCAGAATGAGACATACCTTACTGGGTTCAGCAGTAGTGACTGCAACAGGCTGCATGCAAGAAGGAATTTACACTACTTAAATACAGTCGATTGATTATGTATTATTGCTCATGAGGATGCAACTGAGAGAGGAAAAGCAATATTTTGTAGTTTTGGGAATGCTCACAGGGTTGAATTTAAGTTGAAATCAATAGAAAAGTCAAAACTATGTTGCCAATTAAGTGTACAGTTTGGAAGGTGGGATCTTGGGGTTTAGATGTGAATCTTTAGTATTATGTAACCAGGTAAAGTCCTTGATTGCATTTTCTCCCGGACAGCAGTGGATGTCAGCATGGTGGACGACAGTCAGTCGTTTTAAAGTGGGAGATTACTTATATGGTATAAAACTTCCCCATACACCCATGTGTGGTGTTAGACAGACACCTACACATTTTTAGAACTGAGACTGTCCTCTTTTTCTCTAAAATGTGACAAAAGGGAGACACTCACGATTGCAAGCTCACCCTGAGAGGCGTATGCTGCAAATGCAAGATGATGTTCTAATGCAATCACACACTCTCTCTGCTGAGGTACTGAGTAATTGCAGTCAAGGCATACAGGTTTGTCTGAGTGTGAATGAATAATTTATAAAGGCAGCACATTATTTCTGTCTCCCTCACTCTGCATGATAATGAAGGGAAATCCCTCTGTTGGAAGCTGCTGCAGCAAGGAGATATAACTAACACAGGGCAAAAGTTTACTGCATACACACTTACAGCACACACATGAAGCAGGAAGCTTTCAAGAGAGAATTGTCTGTTGATGAACATATTTATTAAAAGCATCATCCATGATGATTATTTAAAAGGATGGCTCAATTTCCACATCTCAAAACAACCTCCTGCTACACTCAAGTTGATTGACGGGTCGTTTAATAAAAGGATTTACATCAATCAAAGAAAACTGACAGGACTGGCCTTTTTGTTTTGTGCCTCCCCCTTTTAGATTGTTGATTGTTGCTTTGACTTTCACATGTTTTGTTTTAGCCTAATAACAGTAACTGATTCACTGTAACTAGCTATAGTTCATCACTAACTATATGTCATCAAAGTCTTTTGAACCAGAGGACAATTATTTCCTGCAGTACTGAAGCAGAAGTGAAACAAGAGGCTTCACAAGCAGAAGCAAGTTAATTTAGTCTACTGACTTTTTTTTTTAAATCTACAGGAATAGAAGTATCCATTTTGACACACAAGACCTTGGTATCAATATAGTTCACAAGAGAGATGCTATAAGAATAAACTGCCCTGCAGAAGATTAACAAAGGCCCAGTTTCCTCTTAACTTTTGTCATTGACACATAGTTCTTTAGTATAGTTTTTTTTTTTTTTTTCACAGGTGGTACGCATGTTGGTGAGCGCTCACCCCAACCTCATGACCAGTCATACTCGCCGACACACTCCGCTCCACCTGGCTGCACGTAATGGACATCACAGCACCGTCCAAACCCTGCTTGAGGCTGGAATGGACGTCAACTGTGTGGTAAGACAGAAACATATTAACAACTTTTAGCAGCTACAAAGTACAGGAGCCTGTTATGGACAAAAATGATAAGAAAATGAAAAATATTTCTTTTTGTTTGCTCAAGGCTGAGGATAAACTGCTTTATTTTGGACAAAATCTGATTTGAATTTTACTCGTGCTAATCTACACAATTTAGGGTAAACCAGATCTTTTTCCATGGGGATAAACAACATGTGTTCTTAACCAATTATCATTTGTGATATGTTGTTTTTATAAGTAGAAATATTCACTTTTGGGCTCTGCAGGATGAGTGTACTGCAGTTAAAAGGTGCAGTTTTGTTTTAGGGGTACTGTTTCTTTAAAAGATTAACATTTGAACATATGTTTGGTTTGTAGGTATCAGTTTTTTTAACAGCATAGATATGAAATTTATAATTTTGCATGTATTATCTGATGTAGCAGCAAGTAGAGACGTATTTGAATATTTTCAAGGCTGCTGTCTGTGTTTTCAATGAAAGACTACACACACACACACACACACACACACACACACACACATATAGTCCACTGCAGGCATAAATGCACGGCAGAGAACATGTATATGTGGTGTATGCCTCCCATGGTGTGGTGGTGGAGAGGGATGAATAATTGATTAGGAGAAAAGACTGAGAGTGCTGGAGGAAGGAGGAAGAGGAGGAGGAGGAGGACAGCGTGTTTGTGAAAGGTCGAGAGAGTTCACTGCTTCCTTTGCGTCACGCCACAGTACATCATCGGTCAAGAAATTATAACTGCAGAGTCACTTATAGTATGTGTTGCTTCATTGCTGCCCAGTTTCCGTCATGCTGTTTGGACAGCTCTGCTCTGCATGCGTTTACATCTCGTCTTTTTGTGTATTCTGGGACGTCTGAGTGATTCAAAGTCTTGACCCTCTGTGGGCCATTTGTTTTTGTAAAGCCTTGTCAAAACGGAGGCACGCTTTGCTGGTTTCCTCAACACTTTTTCCTTCTCTTGAGATGGTTTTGTCTGACAACTGTTTGACTCATTCACTTGTCTTAAACATGTAGAAAAACAACACTTTGCTGTGCTAATAAGTCTCTTAAGATTAGTTCAGTTGAATCCCCTCTGATTATGTGATGAATAACTGTACTATTTATACTACATGACTTTTTTTTCCCACATTCGTTGATGTGAGGACAAACAAAACAAAACTGATCAGTTAAACAATATAGACTTTTTTGGTTGGACAGATCTGCAACATGACAATGTCCACTCATTCTTGTTCATGTTCAGCATGATTTTATTATATTAATGATCACATATAAGACTGATTTACTGGATCAGTTTAAACTGTAACACATCTGTGGTAAACAAACTTCCAGTGTTTATTTGTGTTTTTCAGTGCAGTTCACTAGATCTACGACACCTGTAAATACCTGAACCCACATGCATGTGCAGCATTTGAACTTGGATATCATGGAGATACAATTTTGATTGATCGTGAAGGATTGAAGGAAAAACACCTTCAAGGGTTTTAGGCATCAGAAGCCTTAAATGTGCTGCTGAGTCTCAATCAAGAAACTATCTGATGCTGAGAAGCCACAGACGTAGGGAATAATCAATATCAGTGTTTACTCAACCAACATGAGAATAAGTAAATCTTACAAACACTTGGTAAAGAAAACACTTTTTTTTGATAATGAAAGTTTTATTTCAGCTCAGTCTAAGATAAATATCATTTTCTGCAGTAACATATGTTGCATAACAGATGTTACATTTGTTATTTGTCCTCTGTGACATTATAGATAGAGTTATCGTCTATTAATCATTTACTTGTCTTCTCAGTGTAGTTAAAGGCAGAGGAGGGTCTGCAAAGTACTTAATCACATCATGCCTCTGCCCTCCAGAATACAGTATTTTCACATCTGTCACAAATATATTGCACCAGCAGTTTGGTAAATGTGGACGTGTGTGTGTGTGTGTCTGTGTGTGTGTGTTTTCTGTGAAAAGACACAAAAACAACTTGACCTGTTGGATGTAACGGTCGATCTTGTGAGTCAGCGGCACCGTGCCTGTCTTCTCTGCCTTCTGTCCTTGTTGCATTAGGTGGGAATATGTGTGAGTATGTTTGTGTGTGCGTGCTCCGATCTGAAGAGTAGGCCTGTGTTTCTCTGCAGGGATTTGACCTCAGGCTCCATGTGTCTAGTGAAGATGAACAGTACACGCCTTTGATTTTGCCTCATTTTCTCCACTGTTCATGCCGCTGCAAATCTCTCTCTCTCTCTCTCTCTCACTGTTTCATTGTGTCTCTATGTAACGATGATGAGCACGGCAAGACTTTGAAATCTATCTTGAAATCATTTCTGCAGTTTACCCCTCACACTTATTTTGCTCTTTGTCTCTTTCTTAACCGCTAAAAATGACTAATGAACGTTATACATTGATTTGACAGAAACTTTTGCCTATGTGGTGAATTGAATTGCCCTTTTTGGTCAAATTAAGTGAGTCTGACATAGTTTTATGATTTTAATTTTTTTTTTACGGTGGTTGAACATGGATCCAACATTACTTGGCTTTGTTGAACAAGCATTTCTGATAGAGTGGATGGTCATTTAATACATTTAATGTCAAAAGCTAGCAACAACTGGAATAGTTTGCCATGTAACTTAATGATCATTTATGTAATGTGTGCTGGTCTTCAGCTCCATTTATGTATGATGATATATGATAAGTTGTACATCTTGGTCTGTCATTATAACTACACCAGTCTACAAGGTTAAGACTCAATGTACTTTGCAATGACCAGAGATTAGCCTGTGACAATTTTGTTATATGAATATGGCAGAATCAATCAATCATCAATTGGTATTGGTGTTTTTTTTAGTTCAATATGTTCTGGTGGTCTTTGATTTGTCCCTTTTCATCCTCTTTCTCTTTTTTTTTTCCTGTTGCATTTTCTGCAAGGCTGCAGTGTCGGGGCTCTACAGTAAAGTACAGTGGGGATGTTGTGGGCGAGTCACAGATGGCTACCTTGTAAACTGTGTGTGGAGTCAAGCCATATATGTCAGTGTGTGAATGAATAATTTATAGAAGCTCCACAGTCACTCTATTCTCTGTGCGTCCTTCTATATACTGCTTTTTTTTTTTTTTTGACTCCCATAAGTATGAGGGGAAATCCCTCTGGAGGAACCTGCTGCCCTGTGGGAAGGTAGCCAGCACAAGTCACAACATTAGTATAAACACAAACTCACACATAAACAACTTTTTTTCAAGTGAACTTGAGAATTGACATTCATCCCACCTTCCCAACATCAATGAGTGACCGCTACATTTCTGCCAGCGGTTCTGAAACAGAAAGTCATTTGCCTTTCAATGCCCGGAAACTCTTAGAGAGCGAGAATCGCCTTCCTCATTTCCTCATGACATCACTGCATAATCACCATGGGAAACAGGGCGGGAAGTGGTATAGAGATGACTGTAGGGGGTGGGAAGGTTAGGAGGGCAAGTGGTGTGTGTGAGGGAAACGGGGTGGATCATTTCCTGCCCCCCCTCCACATCTCCTCTAACTTATATGTGGGTAAAAGTTTGACTCCACAGGATAGACATCCAGTTTGATACTGACGCTGCAAATGCACCACTTAGCTTTTTCTATCTCGTGATTTACCATTAAGTGAACTGGACCAGTGACCTTGGACCTTTCAGGGGCGTTGCTGCATCTGCCGTGTTGCTTTTTTTTTTTTTTCCCTCCACCAGTGATGACACTTTTGTTGTAGAGGAAACAAAGCAGCTAAAGTAAGTTTAGTATTCCCCGTAGCGGGTGTTGATCTGGTGTAGTATCTCACTGAGTTGAATTTCCCGGCTGCGTTTGTATCAGCAGATCTGGCTGTCATCCAAATAATTTGTCTTCATTAAGTCAGTGAGTTTGGTTCAGTCAAGGTTTTCATCTGTGTTGTCAGGAAGCCAACCGTGAAGGATGCAACGTATTCAGCATATTATGTGTTGCTTCGTGTGTGCGTGTGTGTTTTTTTTTTTTTTTTTTTTTTTTTTTTTCATGGCTGTGTGGTTGCATGAGTTTCAAGTTTGCAGTGTCCCTGAAGGAGAGACACATAGAAATAACTGCATGATTATCAATGTTAAATATTGCTGTTGTGATTTTTGAAATTAAATTGCATTACTTTAGTGTTTCCAATATCTTCCCCACTCAGTGTAAAAGAAGAGTGATTCATGAAGGGAAGACTTATTGTATTGTATGATTATTGAATTAGACTGTAATAGCTTGGATATGTGTGTGTGTGTGTGAGAAGGAATGATTTTACACACAGTCTTGAAGACATGTAATTGTTAATCAAAATAAAACAAGTGCAGCCTAAAGGTCTGAAAATCTGTTGCAATTTCAAGGCCATTTTTTTTTTTACTGCCACCTATAGATCAATGAACTGTTGTGAAACCAATTAAAGGACTGATTCATTTGTTTGTTGTGTCAGCGCAAAAAGTCAATTAATTATAATTGGGAATTTTCTCATAAAGTCATTGCTCCGTGGTGTTTCTAGTGGTGAAAAACAAAAACACACAGGACTGTATAACCTTTTATTATACAATGATCTCTCAAGGATACACATGGACATAGGTAAACATAGATATATAAGAAGAAGAAGAATACCAACCAGCTTAATATTCTGCATGCAGAGCTGCCCAGATAACCGAGTGGTCAGGGCGCACCAGTTCAGATCATAAGTTGTGCAGCGATCGTCAGTTCGATTCCTGGCTGTGCCGATCATTTCTGCGTATCCTTCCCCCACTCTTCTCCCCACCTCCCTGTCTATCTCCACTTACCTGTCAATAAAGGCAAAATGGCCAAAAACATATCTTTAAATGTGTATATATATACACATACAGCATGCACACACTGAAGAATACGCCATCAGGAGAAGTTACAAGATGCTGTAGTCACATACAAACTCTACACCTGGTGGCTTTAAGTCTATTTTTGTCCTCATTCCTTCACACACGCTGATGAAACAGCTGTTTCTTTTGCATTGTGGATCTGTTTCTATTAAAAGTGGCTTTGTCAGAGTAATGGTCTCTCTCATCAATGCTGATCCAAGATGAGGCACTTAGCTGTGCCCTCCCCTGCGTAGTTTCCATGTGTTGCATCATGTATCTGTAATATCCCCCGTTAGTAGCACTGTAGGCCGATATGGGCCGGTGTATGGTGAAGGCTTTCGCATAGGCTGCCTCTGCTTGTGTAATGGCTTGAGTCACTGGGGCCTCATGTTGTTTTCAAGCGAGGACATATGGTTTTTAGAATCTCACAGAATCTCTTTTTAAACTGCCAGAGTTATGGCATAATCACATCTAAATATTGTCTTTTTTTCTTTTGTACCTCTGCAGTTTTATGCTCCATGTCCAGTTTTTTAAATGTCTATTTTTGTCTTTTTTCAATTTTTAAAGTGATGGAATATTAACACACATGCTCTCTCTCTTTCTTCTTCTCCGTCCTCTAGACAGAGAATGGCAGTGCCCTCCATGAGGCAGCTCTCTTTGGGAAGATGGATGTAGTTCGCCTTCTGCTTGACTCAGGTGGGTCTATAAATGTTCTGCGTGTTTGCCTTGTTTTCCCTTCTTATTGTAGCCTGTGTGTGTGTGTGTAGTTTTTTTTTGGTTTGAAATCACCCTCAGGTTAACTCCAGGCATCTGTCTGCTACATCGTTTCATGCTGGGAGAAAATTCTGGACTTTTAATTTTTAATAACGTTTTGTCCTTTTCCCTCTATTTAGTCAAATCAAAACAAGGTTACATGGTCTCACCTGACTTGATGATGGCGTCAGAGGTCATGGTAATGATTGAATTAATCATTTGCTCAAAAAAGTCATTTGTGAATACTCCATTAGAAACACATGTGCACCTTGTTAGTGAACTGTTGCTGCCACACAACCTGGTTTAAGTGCTGATCTTCTGGAAATTTCATACAAAACAGTCAATAAAGTTTACGTTAAATGGCTCAAATAAGAAAATACATCTAGTGAGCAGTAGTTCTGTCTGTCAGACTCTTACATGATAAGAGATTAGAGAAGAAAGACCTGGTTAGACTGGCTGATGTAGTCTATAGTAACACACAACCACATGAGAGGATGTACGTGTTAAACCTTGAAGTGGACTGGCTACAGTAGCAAGAGACCATCCATTTCCACTTTTGTCAGCCAAGAATAAAATTTTTAGGCTGCAGTGGACACACAAAAGTGGAAAGGTGAGGATCTGGAAAGCAAAGCATGGTCCTTTTTAAACCTGGATTTCTGCAAAGTTACACAAAATTACACAAAAATGTCAGAATTTGGCATGAACAGCGTGAATCCAGGAGCCCAACCTGCCTTGTGTCAGCAGTGCAGATTGCTGGTGGTGTAATGGTGGGGGGTTTTTTTTTTTTGGCCTACTTTCAGCTCTGTAATCCCAATTAGTCATTGTTTAAATGCCACAGTCTGTCTGTGTGTTGTTGCAAACTGTGTGCATCCCTTTATGGTCACATTTTACCATCCACTAATGGCTGTTGGCAACAGATAATCCACTGTGTCATAAAGCAAAAGGTGTGTCAAACTAGTTTTATGAACATGAAAATAAGCTCAGTGTACTTCACCAGCCTCACCGGGGTGTGAGACAAGACTTGTAGCATGAATGAGCAGCTGACATATCAGCAGAAATTGCATGATGCAATCATGTTAACATGGAGCAGAATATTAAAAGAATTTAACAATGTGTTATAAAATCTAGGGCACACCTAATAAAGATGATGATTGTTTTGTGTGTTTTTTGGGGAATACAAATACCAAAGTGTATACAACTATCAGCATATTCACACACTTTACTCTCAAAGCTGTTAGAGTTGGGAGCCACCATCCTCCACCCACTTTCCTTCAACGCTTCCTGTTCCCTGCATGACTTCCTCAGGGTGGCCATGTTCTTTTGGCCTTGATTTTATTGACTTCCTGGATCAACACGTGGCTGCGCTGGTTTGACTTGTTAAACCTTAACCCATAACAACTTAAACTTTGTGCAGATTTGAGGGAGGTTGGAGGATTGTAGGGATGAATGATGGGTAGCCAGCCTTTCACTGTCGGTCATGATCTATAGAGGGAAACGGCTGAGGATACTGAAATAAACAGTGTGTACGCCAAGAATGGCTTCATGCTGTGTTTTGGGTTTAGTTGTGATATTTTATAGTCCTTATTTTGACATTATCTTGTCATTTTTGTTTTTACCTCTAGACACAATCAGACTAATTGTTTCTGTCTCCTGTATATAGCTTAATATTTGCTACACAAAAATGACAGTAGTGTGGATCATTAATTTAAAAAATAAAAATCATCATCATTCAGTGTCAGTATGTATAATAAATAATCAAAAAGAAACCAGTCAAATAAGATGGACCAAGAGGCACATTACATCAGATTCAAATGTGTTCTCTCGGTTTTTAGTCATTTTTCTTTTATTCATATCTTATGGTTTCCAGCAGAGTGGAATGGAACGACATTTATTTTTCATGTGGAACTTGCTCCATAAGCACAGGAAAGGATTAAACAGTCCAGCAGTCAGGTAAATGGGGACTTGGAGTGGAAGAAAATCTTAAATTTCTATGAAGACTAACATCCACAAACCTTATCTTCCTGCACAGTGTTGAGTTTGTTTGTATGATTCTCTGTATGTGTCTGAGTACACGGCTGTTTGTTTTTTGTGCCTTCACTTCAAGTTTGTTTGTGAGTCTTGGTTTAGTCTGTATCTTTGTTTTGTGCATTCATGAGTGTGTTACCGTCCCAGGCTCCAATTAAGCATCATCCAGATTGTGTGAGTGCGTTATCATCTGTGTGTAAACTAAAAAAAAAAACTTATAAGCATTCCCACTGTTATTATAGAATCTTTATAAATGAATAAATAAATTCATGTTTATTTCCTGACTGCACCACAATCATCTTTCGCTGATTAGTTTTGTCACTGAGTGAGTTTGAGCAGGTATAAATAGTTATTTCCACTGTGTCTCATGCTGTTTTGTTAGATCAGATACTCATTGGTGAAGTATGAAAAGCTACTCACTTCAGTTGAAAAATATTTTTTTTGTCAGAGGTGCTGTATATGAATCTTCAGCAAACGGTGTTTCCTGGCCAATGAACTGTCTGGAGTGGATGTTGTTTTGACTGAGGCGCTTGTCAGTGAAATCCTGTTTCTCTGGGTGGTCTGTGTTTTTTAAAAGGGTTGTAACACAAGCAGGGTCTTGTTTATCTTGTTAAACAACATGTGTGTTATAGTATTATTAATAATAGTACCCTGTTATTAATGTCGATCTGTACTCGCACTGTGGCATGTGTCTGTGTGTGTGTTTCAGCGATTGACACCAATCTGAGAGACAGTCAGGGGAGAACTGCACTGGAGATACTGAGAGAACATCCTGCTCAGAAATCCCAACAGATCACTGCTGTTATCCAAGGTAAGACACACTTCTTCTTACTCTGAGATTTAGATTAATTTCAGTTGAGAAATCAGGTCATTTCAGGTGGAAAAAAAAGAAAGAAAAAAAAAAATATATATATATATATATATATATATATATATAATCGTGTGGAGGAAATTGAGTTCAACACATCATAAAGATTTGTTTTTTTCACCTTTGGGACGGATGGTTCAGTCCCTGGCTCCTCCTCTCTAAGCAAAACACTGAAATTACAAGAGCATTAACTATTAATGGATCACATTGTTGTGTGACTTGTTTGTATTTAAAAGTAGACTTGATAAATCTGTTTACATACAGTAAATGGGCTGGATAAATATCCAGCCTAAGTCTTCATTTTCAGTTTTCTTCAGCATGATAACGGTCAGTATCACATTGTTGACTGCTGTTGTGACCGGATATAATCCAGCTGAGAAATTTTGTTTTCCAGGAAGTTTATCTTCCATTAGGAAACAATGGAAGCTCTTGTATATGTTGAGTTCCTACACCGAGTGCACAACTGCACAACTCAAGCCATTTAAATGTCCTTGATACACAATGACCCACAATGCTGAGCTGTTTCATATCCTCTATTATTGTCTAACAGGCTCAGCTGGATGTTGGATATGATTTGTACAACCAGTTTGCTATTTTAACATTGTAGTTTTTAAGTTTAAATCCTCAATCATATATTGGCTCCCAGTTAAAAAGCTGTGTACTCAAATGTGGTCATTTTAAGCTGAAGTGTGCTTATGGCAAGAGAGCAGAGAGGATCATTTAGTCACAAAGAAACATTTCACTCTGGTTACAGGATGTGAGGATAAAGAAATATTAAATAGGTTTAAATATTCAGAAACTCTGATTTTACATGTTGTGTACCACAAAGATAGACATACCACATTACCTTGAAGCAACGATTATTTTTAGAATTAATGAATTTGCTAATTATCTTTTTTTCTATCAAATGTTTGATCAATTAAATGTTAATTAAGGCCTCTGAGAAGAGACAGTGGCCAAGATGGAGTTGTTTTGTTTCTTGTTTCATTTTTTATCCGACACAACACAAAACCAAAACGACGGCAATGAATTTCATAACAGCACTTTTCTACAACAGATTTCCTAAATGTGTGTGTGTTTGAGCAAAACAAAAAACAAGAATGTGTTTGACATTTAACATTTTTTCCTCTCATTCCTCCTCAGTCTTAGTTTTTTCACCTGTCATTACGAAGCCTGTTTTCGCTCTCATGTTTACTACAGTGTGTTTTGTGTGTGACCAGAGATTGCTAGTGTGTGTTTGCTCCGCAGGCCATAGATTCTCCAGATTGCACCTTATAAAGACAGTGTTGTCCTGACGTGATTATGAGGCTCACTGTGAACGTTGTAATCTGTGGCTTGGAGGCCTTTACTATCTGTCCTTGTGTAATCTGTGGGTGTATGTAAGGCACGTAGTTACAGATGACTTAAAGAACGTGTTGAAAGTCGACAGAAATGGAGAGATGAGGGATGGGAACATACAGTCAATCTCAGAAATGTTACAGTTACAGACAGATTTATTAGGATAAAGGGAAGCAAGATAAAAATTTTATTTGCAAGGAGTTTATTTAATAAACACAAACAACCTTGAGGTAAACCACAAAAGGGAAACATGGCTTGTGGACTGTGTTCAAACTAAATGAATAAAATCAAAATCTTCCAACTTGAAACGGTAATGAGAAGCAAGTTAACAAGTTGACGAAGTTCCCAATTACATCCTCTACTTTGGAGAGTTGGATTGGGCAGACAGGAAGTGGGAAGCAGTGATAGGCAACGCCTCGGCAGCTGGAACTAGTCTCATACAGGAGGACCACACATCTTCCTCTGCATATGCATCAAAACATTACAGTGAGATTTAGACACATGCCGGGGATGTTATGTTGGCTGTGGCTGTAACGGTTACACATCAGCCATAGCTAGAAAATATCAAACCAGGAAAAACATCTGAAACTGACAAATGTTTTAATGCATCTGCTCTTGAACCCTGAACAACTCAAATCAAATCTTGTGCCCTTTTGATTATTCAAAACTATGCAATAAACACTGTGCTAATGTAACTAAAGGGGGCAAGGCAACCAAGAGATGTTTTATAGACTTGAATGGACCACTTGTAGCTTTAAAAAAAAAAAAAAATGTCACAAACTATGCGATAGAAGATGTAGGGAAGGAATAGCAGCCATCAAAAACTCATCTCGGTAAACTGGAGCTGGAAAATGAGATTTGGACATCAGCATAAATAGTGACTGAAAGTGTGTGAGATAAAGAAAGAAAGAGAGAGAGAGAGAGAAAGGACACAGCTGTGACTTGGTGAAAAGATCAGCTGCATGCCATTTCCTGTTGGAGTGGAGATGGAAAAGGACGCGCTCACACACACACACTCACACACACACTGCAGCGAAGAGCAAAAGACCTGTCATTTACTCAATTGTACCAGCTGAGGGTCTTTGTGGCTGCCACAGGCACCTCATTATGAATAGATTCTCATTTGATTTACAGCTCGTGATTCATCCTACTGTTTGAATTCATTAACAGTTCATTTTTTACTGCCCAACAGCAATTGGATACGTACCACAGTGCTATGCAATAGTGCAGCTGTAACACTGAGACACTGAGCTGTATGTCCTCTACTGATGAACGAGGACGGGGGAATAAACCTGTCGAAGCATTTTAATCCTTTCTGACTCTGATATGAATTCCTGTACTTAGTTTAATTGTATGCAAATGTGGTTGTGTATCTTAATAATTGAGCTGGATGCCAGGATTCAGAGTATTACAAAAACACACACACACAGTCACTGACACACACTTTCCTGACATTAACAGGGTTCCTCATTAGGGCTCTGCAGGGAAACTGTCACATGATTTCCCTGTGTAAGCGTGTGTTTGTGTGTTTTTAAGCTCCTAATGCTTCACTTAAGCAAATTTATTACCCAGTCTTCGACTTTGACGGTGTCTACCCCCGCACCTGAACCTGCTCGCTTTCTCTTCTCCTGCTCCCCGTCTTCCTCCTCCCTCCTTTTCCCACACAATTCTTCTCTTTTGCTTTTATAAACAGCAGAGTGCTCTATTAGCAGAAGCTGTGGAGTGAATTTGTGGTGCGGGGAAAAGTGCGAATTGAATGCAGCTCAGTCTGTTCACCATGCTGATGGTCGTACTATTATATTGATCCAGTAAAATGCCTCTGAAATGCTTTTCCTTCCAACCCCCACCCCTCTCAACTGCCATCACATTTTCCTGCATTTTTTTCTCTCCTGGCCTGTGCCTCTTCCTCCTCTTTCATCCTGTTTTCACGTCATATTTCCCGTTTCTTTGCTTGCTCATTTTTGTCTTTCATCACGTCTCATCCTCTACCTTCTCACCCCCTCCCTCCCTATTGTCTCATTGTCTCTATAGACTATATGATGGATGAGATGGAGAAGACAAGTATCGTAGAGGAGCCTATTCGCAAGTGTCCCATCCCAGCACCTCGAACCTCTGTCCCCTCGCCATCTGCCTCCCCCTCCCTCAGACACAAGAGTGAGTACACGCATACATGATGTAACAACCACAGTACTGATGAGAAAATGAAAAAGATTTGAGAGTGTGTCAGAAACCAGCAGCAAAAAGTAGCCTACCCTCAGAAAATCCATTTTGCATGAAGTTCAGAATGTTAAAAAAAATACGCCTCAAGATTTATGAAAGAATCAACATAAGAAATGGTTTCAAATAAAGAAAATCTTTCATTCATAAATTATTACAAGTTATTTTCTGCATTTTTGAGTGTTTGTTAGAATATATTTCTAAACAAGCCTTAAACTATTGACTTTTTTTGAAACATTAGGAAACTGTGCAGGATAAATGCAATGGTGGTGAGCAGCTCCTTCAGTGGAGAAAAACCGTCACTGCCTCTACTGTACCACTGTTAACAGCCGTGGAGTTTCCCTGTCCAGCGCTGCCCCCTGTGTTATAAATGTGACATTGCATCAAACTGCAGCTCATCTATTCTGTTGGTGACTGTCAGCAGATACCATAATTGCATTGATTACCTCAGAGACCTCAGAGGAGAGAGAAAACGAGTGGCACAGTTTGCTTCACAGAATTTGCCTGAATGTGACTTTGGATACATCAGCAGTGTTAGAGGGAGACTGAGGAGGTGTTTTTTTTGTGCTTTGATTCAAGTATGAACATGAAAATAGTCAAACAAGATAAAGGAAACTAATATTTTCATCTCCTTTTAAATTGTGGAGGCAAATAAATAAACCTCATAGTGTATTTCAAGGACGGCTCAGTGCTTTTGTCAGTTTATTTGATCATATTTGTACCAGCACCAAGAAGTATTGGCTTCATCCTTTGCTACAAGGGTTTTAAGACGTATTTTATACCCCTCAACTTTCTTCCCTTAGATGATGCTGTGACAAGTGAACTGTCCAAACTCCTCCATGAGATAAAAAAGTGCCGGGACAGGGATTACTCCTTCGAGGAGCTGTGCCACACCATCTCTTCCCACTCCATGGACAGTTTTGGGAGCGGGCGTCTCTCCGATGAAGACCGCCCAGACCGACCCAACGGCACCCTGACTCGCAGCAACAAGGTACAACTTCCAGTTATGGCAGAGGACTGATGTCATAAAGTCTTTACAACTCTCCTTAGTTTAAAGATCATTGTAAAACACCTTTATGTTTGTTTTCATTATGTCAAATAACAAAACAAACCCTTGTCAGTTAGTTACTGAAATCATCCATGAAGAAAAAAATGCCAAGTATTTATTAGTTCCACTTTTATTTGCTGCCATTCTCATGTTTACGTAAGTACATATATAATATCTTTGGGTTTGGGTTTTTGGGCAATTAGTTGAAGAAAACAATGAGTTTTTCTGGTATTTTATATATTTATTTAGTTTAAAAAAATCAACAGATTATTTAGCATCAAAATAAGTGGTATTTGTCGTTCTACCTAAAATTTTTAAAATAAATTGATGAGAAAATACAGATATTCTGAAACTAAGTTGTAAGAAAGTAAAATAAGTTGCAGACATTTAGATTAGTGTCGCACAGGCTGCGTATTTCTGTCGGGAAATTCAAACTCAGTTTGGTTTGTTTTCTCCATCTCTTTTATATATGTATTTACACAATGTGTATATATTGTGTTACAGACACAGCATGTTTTAATAAAAGTTTGTACTTTGTGTATCTCGACAGCAGAGGGCAGCATCACATAGACTGATGCCACTGAGCTGGTTTGTCCAATTATTCAGTATTCACTTGTTACTGAAACACATCCGCTTCTGTTTATTGTTGATGAGTATGTTTAGAATAATGATTATTGTTTGTGCTGTTCACACCCTGCAGACATTTCCTTTTCTTTCTGGGATTTTCTCATCTGTGAAATATTGTTAATGGGAACTACTTAGCTTGACCACACTCACTTCATCTCTCCTCACTCTTTTAATCACACGCACACAGAGAAGGGAACAGATCCAATCTTATTATTCGGCAGGAAATATATGACTTTCACCAGGACTAGTCGACAAGAGAATCACAGCTGCAGTTTATTTCTAACAGGTTGTGCTGTGAGGCGATGAGGCTCTGGGCTTTTATCAATTCTGCTGTCCAAGTAGTGAGACGCTGTGCACAGCGAAGAGGTCATCTATCACACTGACCTCCCACCTGAACCTTAATACCACACACACATACACACACTCAGATAAATGTACAGAGAAGCACCCGAAGAAATGCGATCGTCTGTGTCTGTGCTTCTCTCTTGGTTATTGCGGCATGTCTGTTTCTATTTTGCTTCCCATTTCTCTCCTCATCTCTCACTAACAGCAACACACACACACTTTACACACCTCTGTGAAGAATATTGTGACGCTGATCAATAGCTCATTATCTTTTCCATTTCTACAATAAGCTCCAGATGAGAGCGAGGTATGTTTGTGTACAGTGAAGCAGCCATTCAGACCTGCAGCGCCTTACACGCACGCGCGCACATACAACACGCACACCTTTGTTCACTTAAGCTGTAATTATCTCAATCCATCTTGTGTCCCTCTCTCTCTCTCCATAAGTACCAATTTGTATTCTATTACTGACATTCGCAGCGTCTGTGTGTGTGTTTATGTGCCCCGAGCTACTGTCTATGCATGTGGCCAGAGCCATTAGTATGTGATTCGATGGGTCTATTACACATGAATAAAACATGCAAAAAGCCCGGACACAGACACAAGAGATGCCCAGGGTGCAGGCGTCTCACCTTACCTTGCTACTCACTATGTGCAAACGGAGCAAAAATGATTTAAATGCACGCTCGTGTGATGTGTCCTTCATTTAAATGAGTATATACAGTTTTTGTATTCATAGGTTTAACAAAATATGCGTTTATGAAAGCAAATGTAACTGCTCCACTGATACTGGTAATAATTTCTGCTGTTAAATTTACATTAGTTGAAGAGAAAAGTGGCAAATCCTCCTGTGTGAAAAAGCAAGAACCAATGAATGTGAGATGTTGTCTGTTTTCTTTTGACTTTACTTTTACACAGTGTAAACGTCTCCAAAGCAGAATTTAGACCATAAAAATTAAATTCACACGTTCAGTTAAAGTTTTATTTTCATCACTGTTAAAAAAAAATAAAGATGAAAGCATGAAACTAGAAATTAAACCTCTGTTTAACTTGAGCTGCATGTTTTTGAATACTTCTCAGTGTGTGTGGATATAAATTTGCTTTTTAAAGAAAGTATTTCTGTGAAAATCAGTAACATTCAAAATAATGAGCCTTAAATGTATTTCAGTAGAGTTACCTTAGGTCAGAGTTTTCTACATAAAATGATTTAAACACAGTTTTTAATAAGCCTTCAAAATGCATACGCATAAAAAAACCCATCTTAATGTAGTTAAAGAGGAGAAATCCCCAATTAGTAATCATATTCCTTTGAGTGTTGCCTATAGACAACTAATGTAATATTGATCAGTTGCACAGTCCACAGTAATGAATAAATAATGGCTCCCTTCCTATCGAACACAGGCTCATATCTGATTTTTTTTTTTTTTCACTGTAATGAAAGGATGTATCTTTTGATTCGTGCATACAGTGCAGTTTATATGCAGACTGCCGTTTTGCATCAGTCTGTATTAAAGTGTAGCAGAGGGTCCTATGCAATCTGGAGGGATTGCTGACCTTTTGGTTTGAGCCTCATTTTGTTCCTTCATCTCCAAACTCTAGTGCTGTTCCTTTGGCTCTTCCCATCTGTCCTTCCCTCACCTCTGTAACCCTCTCTCTGCTGTTTTTTTTTTAATTCTCTTTTTATTTAGAAAGGCACATTTCCGTCACATACATTAATTACAGCTTTAGTTTGCCAAGGACATGGGAAAGGATGGATGTAGAAAGTTTGGTTGATTTTGTTTGTATTCCCTTTCTGGAGTTTTGTTTTATGGATCTGAATTACTCCATATAGGAACAATAACAAAAAGTAAAAGAACAGAACTGGGGAGCGCACATCACATTAAAAAATAATGATTAAAAAAAAAAAAAAAAAAAACAAGGGTAGGTTCACACAGAGCACAAGTATATTCAAATAAAATCAGATCTGGTTGGTTTGACATACTCAGTCCATTTGGTTCAGGTCTTATGAAAAATTTCTTTCTCAATCTTGAGGCAAAATATTCTTCTCCTTTCAATCCATTCATCAATGGAGGGAGGTTCCACTTTTAACCCTTTTTTTCAGTAGTTTTCTGTCTTTTATGTTCCACGTTTCAAACAATATATTACCCAAAAACAAAGTTTCACATTTTAATGGAATTTTCACATTAAATACATTTTTAATATGTTTGTTTATCTCTTCCCAGTAAGACCTAACCGCTGTATATGAAAGCGGTTGGCTCCATTAGACCCACAGAGCCTCCAACAGGCGTCCCCGCAGCCTCAGTGTCGTTTTTGTTTGGGTGTGATAAAAAAATAATCTTGTTATATTTTTCCAGCAGAATTCCCACCATGTATTTGACTCGGTCAAGATCCACTGTAGTTGACATTTTCTCGCAGCTCTCCTGTGAGATCTTTACCCTTATTTCCTCTTCCCATTTCCTCTTTATGTATTCTGTTTTCTCTTGTTTGGATAATTGTATAGCGTTATATAATTTAGAGATAATTTTATTGCATGTTCTGGATTTAGTCAATGATAAAAATACCTCCATGAACCCTGACTCATCGTTTCCCAACACTTCTTTAATATCCAATCTCTGGGTTTATTTCTCACAATTTTTTGGCTCACATTCCTCCTTTCTTTAATATGTCTTCCATCCATCTCCTATTCTTCCCTCAGCCCTTTTACCTCCATCTCTTGGTTCCTCCCATCAGCAACAAATCAGACACTGTTGTGATATTGCTCTGTCTATTAAATCTGCCGTGACCTGTGTCCTCTACTGCGTCATATAGTCCACTGAGATATTAGGTGATACTCGTGCTACAGAGCTCATACTCACACACATACACCTGCCTCCTGGGAGCCAAAGAGCCCCGGGAAAGGACACGGTTTGTATGTTAAACCTGTTTTGCTGTGTCTGCACCTTTCCTCTTTGGGGTTAATACTTTTCTGTGTTGCTCTCAGAGCAGTAATGGGGAAGTATTTCTATTTTGCGTGTTGTGTGTTTATCTCTAAATTAAAAAAAAAAAAAAGAAAAAACTTGGACTCAGACTGAAAATAAACGTGTTTTTATCTTTTTATATTGTTTAGAACAACTTCAGTTACTTTACTCAACCTGCAGAGTTTTCATTTTTCTTTTAGGAAAACATGAACATCTCATGAATCAATAACAAAGGAAATGATGGGAGAAGGTTTTTGTCTTTTTTCTTGCATATATAAAGCATCTTTTTTGTCCTTTTAGAACCTCTGTTTGCTTTTATAGTAGAACATTAGTACACAGCACTAATGTAGTTTAATAAGTAAGTAATGTAAGTTAATATATATCAAATATGTTGGAGGGGTGTTTTGTTTGTGTAACGAAAACAGTAAAATGAACAAAAGAGGAAATATAGTTTACAGTTTGTCTGTTGGGTTTTCTCACGACCAAAGACTTTTACACTTCACATAAGTGAAGTTGTGGTTGTTGGTATTGATAACAGAAGCACAGATGAAGACGAGTAGATCATTTGACCCTTCAGTTCTGTGAATTGACTCATTTTCTCCATTTGAACTCGACAGCGGTCTCTTGCTCCAGCTCTGGAGGAAGATGAGGCAGAAAAAAGTTGCGGCCCCACTGGATTCTGGGAGGCGTTGACACCGTGTAACGGCTGCCACAACCTGGGCTTCTCCAGCCCCTCACAGGTACACACACACACACAGGAACAAATACATACAGCTTGGTTAATCTCATCTATCTCATCACTGCTAATTTGCATCATAATGCACCGGACGTTTTACACATTTATTGAAATTCATCATATTAGTTTATAATCAACATATAACATGGAGCACACATACATTCACACACATTGAAACTGCAGGCTTGTATAGCTATTGTTCTGAGTGAATACTTTCATCGGTTACCTTGGGAACACAGTGAATGAGCTGTCACTAGAGAGACTAGTTCTCCTGGCAGCTCACTTCAGTATCCATCTCTTTCTTGTTCTAATGCTCATTCTTTCCATCTTACACATTCTCCTTCCTTCTCTGTGAAAGAAATATATCCCAAATTTTTAAAGCTTTTACCATTTTCTGATACCATGAGATCACACGGAAGGTTAATGAGCCCTGTGTATGCAGTAGAAGCATTTGGTTATTGTATTACAGAATCAATATGTCACCAGTTGTTCTTTTAGAAAGCCATACAGACTTTATATTTGGTGAGTGCAATGTACTCCCTCATTGGCAGCACTGACGGAGCATTTGACAGCTTGACTAGACAAGTTAATTACAAAGTGAGTATGAGTGCAGACTTTCATCTTGTTGATATGACCGCAATAGTTACTTTGTCTGCTCGAATGAACATTATCCAAAAATTACAATACAGTTTCATCTGAACCAGAAAAGTAAATACAAATTTACAAATGAAACTAATACTAATACTGTTTTATCTATACTGTTCTAGCATGGACACACATTTTTTACCATTTGAATAATAGTATATTATTTCCTATATTTCTGTGTTGATACATCAGGTTTTTATTTAGTATTTCAGTCACTGTCAGTGTTTCAGTGTTATTAAAGATCTTTAGTCTGACTTTAAAAACCACTGAGCCACACAAGATGAAATCCAATCTGCTGCACTTAAACATGACTACTGTGCATATTATATATGTATTTTTATCTCGACTTCAATAACGTCTTTGAGTTGTCTGTACAGCAACTGTTACAGGTTTGATCTGTAGAATTCTTTAAGGGAGAAAATCCATATCTTTGCTCTGAAAATCATCTTTCCACTGTCAGATCTCTCTCTTGTGCATACTAGACCTGCTCTCTTGGTCAATATGATCATGTAGTTTCCTGATATCATGTTGCATTGACATTGATTTGTATGAATCAATCCAGACTCTTCTCTACCTCCCAGTATTCCCACTCCTTCTTTCCTTCCTCTCTCTCTTCAGTCTGTCGTGCTGCACATAGAAGTGTGGTTAAGTGTGTGCAGATGAGTGTTAAGCGGTGAGATGTGTGTGTTGGCTCAAACAGCAGGACACCTGACATTTACAGCACAACAGACCCTCTGTCTTGTATACTGGCACTCTGCCTTCCTGACTGGCACGTTGCCTGAAGAGGTTTGCACCTGGATGAGCTTGTGTGTGTGTATGTTGGTGCATAGAAAAAAAGGAACATCTGTGCATTTTAACATTTTACCTCTGTGTGTATATATACAGCATAGTTAGTGGCAACAGTATTTTGTGTGTGTGTGAATTTGGCCTGTCATCGTCTTGAGTTTGTGTGGGTGGGTTTGAGGGAGGAACAGAGTGGGAGAGGAAAAGAGAAATTGAGTTGTTGCATAATTCAGTTAGTGCCATGATAATTCGCTCTTTAAATAAACCAAGTTAACATAAAGATGGAAACCTGCAAATCTTCTCCAACAATGAACAGACCAAGTGAAACATTTTTGTGTTGCTGCTACTTTTCCTTTTGTTTTCAATTCATCCTCCTTATTATCTCATAACAGATCTGTCAACCTACATCTTTCTTATCAACCACCTCAAACCTGTTTGTGTTTTTTCTCTTTCTGCTTCTTTTATCTTTAACTTCACATATCTGCAGATGAGATTTACCTTTGCATTGATTGTCTCAATGCTGAATTTCCAGTTGACCATCTGTCACTCACTTAAAGTGTTTTGAAAAGTGTCTGATTTGTGCATCCTATAACATCAGGTTAGATTAAGATTATGATTTGTTTCATGTACAAATGAAGGGAATTTATTCATTGTGACTGAACAGGTGCTTCATTTGCATAAAGTGGCACGCAGGTCTTTTATAAATACTCATTTCATCAAGTGATTAGTGTCCTGCTTGAATACCGTTTTTAATTTTTTTGTAATCAAAAAGCCAGTTGGTTTGTTATAAAAATATTCAAGTATCGTATCTTGAATTATTACAACCAAACTCTCAGGTGATTTGAAATACTTTTGTGTTAAAATGAGTATGCACATGTCTGAGCAAGTGCATGTACAAATTACATGAATGTAATTAACAGTAGTGCAAGTTTGTGTGTGAATGTGCATGTGTGCAGGCAAGTTTACGTGCCTGCATAAGGAAACTTCCTCTGCTGTGAATTTTTAGTCACCAGCCGCAAGTTTTCTCTCACCATTGCAACGTGAGCACCAGCTGACACCAAAGTGTGTGTGTGGAGGAGGTTTTTTCCTCTTTAAAAAAAGATGTTTAGACTTGTGGAAACCTTGAAAGAAAAGTAAAGAGAAAAGGGAGGAAAGATAATGAACCAATGCTAGAAAAAGATGCAGATAAAGAGGAGGTCTGCAGGGTTGCCAGGCAACACAGAAATTCATAAGATGTCAAGCGTGGGATGTCCACCATTGATAAAACTCTGTCACCGTCAGCACAGGTGCGTCACAGCTCCTGGCCAAACATGCACATCAGAGTTTCCCCCTTCTTGATATTCCTCCGTCCCTCCCCTCTCTCAGACTTTCCTTTCTGTTTTCTTTTTTTCTCCAGCTGTGTTTTCCTTTCTCCAGTAAGTAGCGGCTGACCTTTAATATTCTGAGCTCCCACAGTTTTAAGGAGTCAAGGGGGAAGCAGGTCTTTGTCGCACAAGCAGCGAGATCATAAAACCCTTGAGGGCTCTTGAAGATGTTGAGCCACATCAAAGGCAGGTGTGTCTGAGTGTTTGGATTATCTGAAGAGCTTCATGAGCCTGTAAATGAAGGACTGAGCATGCTCTTTGAGTGGGCAATGTTTGTGATTTTATGTATTAAATGATGAGAGTTTGATCCGTTTTGAAAATCATTGGCAATTTGAATAGTTCACTATTGTCTAGAGTAGGGCCGTCAATAAAGGAAAACTTTGACTCGAAGTTTGCAGTTTTTGACACATGTCGAAATGAATGACAGCTTCGTGTCATGACGTTGATATCATCTCATCATCTCATCCAACTCTTGTCAAGAAAGTGGATAAATGTATTTCATAAAATGTCAAACTATTCTTGAAGTTGAACTGTAAAAAGTGCAACAACAAGAACATTTCAGGATCGATGTAAAACTGTATCTCCCTACCTGACCATGGTTGGAGGTCATAAAGCCAAAAATACCTTGAGTGTTTTACTGGTGGTAATTGGGTGAATTAATGCAGCAACACAGAAACTAGATTGACAAAAGTATTGATTAGCTGTCACCTGTCAAATATGTGCCTCAGACGTCCCAATGAAAAGTCAACATGAAGAGGCAGAACAAGATAACGAAGCCAATAAACAAACTGCATTACACAAGAGTAATGTAAGTAAAATAAAGTTGTCAAGTCAATTTATTTATATAGCACATTTAAAAAAAAAAACAGAAGTTGATCCAATGCTTTACAAGAGAGGCCAAGAGAATAAACAATAAGAAAAGAGACATAGCTTAGCTTTGCTTAGCTTGACATAGCTCAGAGCTGAGGCACCACGAGACGTCCAGAGGTTACAGTGTAAGGTCCCTTTGGTCTTGAGGCGAGTGAGAGGGACTGCAAGAAGATTTTGGGAAGATGACCTGAGAGACTTATGGGCGGAATATAGAGATAAAAGCTCAGTAATGTAGAATGGATTTACCCATTAAGAGCTTTAAAAACAAACAGATTTTAAAATTCTTTGCTTTACAGGAAGCCAGTGCAGTCGGGCTAAAACAGGAGTGATGTGGTCTTGTTGTGTATATAGTATTGGCAGCACAACAGCTTCATAAAACTTCATAGAATAATCAAAATTTTTAGTTTGATTAGTTCTGACGTGACCACAGAAAAAACATTTATGTGATTAAATATCAAGTTAAAAAATAAATCTACAGTTGAAATATAGATCTGTCGACTTAAATCAACTGCTGCTGGAAGATTAGTTAATCTTGGTGGTACAAAGTACAAAGTCAAATTCAGTTAAATCATTTATTGTTCAGTAAGTTTGTGGCCATGCTGTTCTGTAAAATCAGACTGTTGGTTTGTGCAGTCGTACGTGATAATCTTAGATACATGATATTAACTGTCTCCATATATCAAACAGTTTACAGTCAAACTCATATCTGTTGCTCATGTCTCATCATTAATTTTATCTAGTTGATGTAAAATAATTGATCAAAGATATGTTTAATTCATTATCCTTCTCTCTCATTTATTTCCTCTTCCTTCCCTTTCTTCTTCCTCTGCTGCTCTGTCTCTTCAGGATGTGATGCAGCTCTGTGTTTATATCTAGTGCTTGATAATGACTTTGTTCCCCTGTAAAATCTGCAACTATACTATCATGTTGACTAAAAACCTTAAAACACACAAGCACACACACTTAAACCTGACGTCAAACATGTTGGACTGAATGGCACACGAACACAATATGTTGCCCTTGAGTAAATAAAGAAATTCTGTGTGTTTGTGTCGTTTGACTTCCCACTGGAGTTTAGATATCACGTCGTCCTTGAGGTAAACAGGAAAAGGGAGAAAAGATTGGAGAGTGACTGATAGCAGCTACAACAAAGAGGGGACCACCAGCAAGTACATAACTATGTCCTTCATCATGACCACTACATTAAAACACAGTGACCTGCTGCAGATCTGGAGGGTGCCTTGTATCAAGGCGTTCAATCCTAAAAGGCTTCTAAGCAGCTGATAGCAGTGGAATGTGTGCAATTATTTATTGTCAGTGTGTGTTCAAACCAAGCTAATATCCTGGGGATTAACATACAGGTGAGAGAGAGAGATAAGGACAACGTTTGCTTTGTGTGTATTTATTTATAAATCAACTTAAGGCTCGTCTGTCCCTCATTCTTAAACAAATCAAACAAAGTGAGCGTTTCTGTCAGTTCATCCTTCTGTTCATGGACAGATACGTCCGTGTGTGTGTGTAACATATTGAGTCTTGATTTAAATATAAACTTACTTTTTCATGAACAAACATCACATTCTGGCCCAGAGGACGAGTAAATATTCACAGCTAATGTTATTAGCATACTGTTGTCATCTCTCCTCATTTTCCTCCGGGCAGAATTTATGCAAAGAACCACATTATAACAAGTTTGTGTCCTCTTGAGTGATTTATACTTTTATAACATAGGTAATGGACTGAACTGTGGGTGATCGTCGCAGCAGCAGCAGCAGTTTGATGTAGTGTTACCCCACAGCGATCAATACATCTTATTTAATCTGTGGCTTGGATTATGAGTTACTGGGAAAGGGTGGATCACTGTTAGTTTGAAAATACTTTGACCTCTTGTCTGTTGAGAATTAGATGACAAGAGTCTGATGTTTGTGTGATAAATATGAAACTGTACCAAACAGCTGCTTAGTTTGTCTGAACATAAAGACTAGAAGCTTGTGTCTCAAACTTAAACAAGGCTGCGCCGTATGCTAGCAGCTGTGAGGCTATTCTTTTACAAACACGCAGAGGCTTTTGGTTTAGCGGGTAGGTTTACCAAATTCTTCTTTGCCAACTCACACACATTGCTATTCATCTCCACTGCACAATAATCAACATTTTTTGGTGTTTGATCTGAACCAGACATTATATCTGTAAGTCTGCTAAGATGAACCTTTTCTCTGCTTTACTTTTCTTAGTAGACATGTGATAATTGTGTTCATTATGTCATCATTTTCTAACTACTCCTTATGACAGTATGTGGTGACCATGGCAGATATAAATAACGACATTGTGAAAGTCACAGGCAGTTTGTTGCATCACTAGACGTGTTAAAGAAATAGCTCTTGAGCTGCGGTTTACTGCCACAGACTGATGTCATATGGCGTTTTAGGAGCGCTAAGTAGGTTTTTCAAGGTGAATAACTGTGTGTGAGATCATTTGGGACGTAATGTTCTGCTACATCTCCTGTTTTTGATCTTTTTTGTTCCCTCATTTTTCTTTCTTTTATCACTTTGGTACAATATGTCTCACTCTGGCTATGCTGAAGATAAGACCCGAAGATTATATATAAGATTATAATCTTTGTTACAGATGGTAGTTTAACCACCTCAGAACAGTTTGAGTGCAGTGATTTTATAAGGATACTTACGGTTTAGGTTTTTTTGCACTGATGTCACATGATAACATCTCTTTTTTTCTTAAAAAAAAAAACGATGTGCATAACTTAGAGGATAAAATTAATGACGGAATTGGCAATACTTGAGTCCCATCACATTTACGATTCCCAAAGCAAAGCTCATTTAAGAGCAGGGCAAATCAGTTGTCAGGCTTGTAGTGTTGGCTCATCACTGAGGTGTGTGTGTGTGTGTGTTCAAGGTTGATGTGAATCCAATGGGAGTAGTAAGTATCCACTAAAGCAGTTCCCTGTATCATGATCGTGATATAAAAAGCAAAGTACCCATAAAAGTAATAACTGGGAGTTTGTTTCTAGCCCTCCGAGCAACCACTAAATGTACTACCAGGTACACAAAGAACAAGGAAGCTCATTCAGCACAACAAGTGAGTCACCGAGACCCATTTTATTTCATTATTTTGTTGTTTTTATTGTCTTTTATAGACACAAGCAGACGTCTGAAAATCAGATTATAAAAACACGATTTGCAGTGTTAAATATTCTGTTGTCGCGTTGAATTACAGTGTCAAACATCCACTGTCTTTCTACAGCAAGAAACAGAAATATTTAGAAGAATAAAATATCGAGTCTGAGTGAAAATTTAGTGAGTGAAAACCCTGATACTCATTTGAACTAGAAGCAGTATGTTGTGGTGACTTTTAAGTGGGTAAAACTGGAGTTTCTTCCTCATCATCTGAGGCTGCTCATCTGAGCTCAGCCTGTTGGTCCAAGTATTTACTGTATTTAGTTCTTTATTACGCTTTACTCCCTATTTATGCAGCCGCACACTCATACCCCAGCAGCCTTCCTCCTCCCAAAAAAAAAAAAAAAAAAAAAACTTCCTCCAAAGTTGCCGGACCTGCAGTTAAACACGGAGGGGAAAAAAGGATAAAAAAAAAAAGTTTGGTCACACAGCAGTGGCTCTCTGTCAGCAGCCTCTTGGCCTGGCCGGCTGCAGTGTCTGTGGGATTAAGCGAGGAGCCAGGAGGAAGCCACAGTTTGAGCTTTGCTCAGTGCAGCAGCCATCATGGGGAATGTGAGGGGTGTTATTTTCTGAGAGTGACTGTTGGTGTCCCATGGGTGGCTCAGCTAGCTGATTTCTGAGGGATTATCCAGTCGTGGAGGGAAATCCAATTGTGCAAGTCAGTCCTTGCTCACTGCGCTGACCGGCCCTCACCTCTCTATCTCCTTTTCTCTCTCAGTCTTCTCCTCTCCCTTTTTCTGGTTTCCTGATTCACACTTAGCTCATCTTCTCTCACTTGTTTGCAGATCAACCAACTGTTTTTCTACCACATTTTCACCTCCCTTATTATCTGATAGTTAAAGGAATTGTTACAGTTTGAGGATACACTCACTTATTTATTGCAAAAGTACAAGTCTGGCTCTGTCCAAAGTGAAAATATACACGGTACAACATCTCTTTTAGGATAAGTAAGATGTGTTGTATTTGTTTAATCTGTACACAAGACTTGTAACGGAGAGTGACTTTTATTTTACCTTTACGAAGACAAAAACTTGTGCTGACTTGTAGCACTTTGCAACCTGCAATTTAGCCAATAACACTGCAGTGAAGTATCGGTTGATTAATCACTGATGGTGGTAACAGCTACACTAGTATAACACTGACAAACACAACTATACCAGACCCACAGAGCAGCCAGCACGGCTGCAGCCTTGCTAGTGCTTTCACCCTCTTCACACAAAGCTCGGAGTATTAACGCACGCCACTGAGATCAATATCTGTCCCTCGGAAAGGGCGTGTTTTTTCTTCTATTTCAACTTCAAGAGATGAGTTGACTTTGATTTGCCTGTTTTGATTTTGTTTTTTGATTGCAGCAATCTTTCTTAATTTTTTTTTTTTTTTTTTCCACCATTTCTTTCCATTAACTGTCCTCTCATGACTTCACCTCCCTCTGTCTTTTGCCCTCAATGAGGCCCTCAGTGGACCCATTGTCCTCTCTGGTGTCCAGCCCTCCCCTTTTCTCTCTAATCAAATAGCCTCCATGAGGAAATGCCAGCAAATTATAGCCGCTATTCATATCTGATGGCCTATGAACTTAGTGTACAGTGGATGTAGCAGTGGGTTGGGTTGTGACTCCTCGTGCAGCATAGAGTTAATCAGAGACAGACAGGGGGAAGAGAGAATCACAGGATTAAGATAGAAGTTCCTTAGACGTGACCACAGCAACAACATATTTCCTATTTGTGTTATCAGCTCTGCGCACACACACACTCACTCACTATATATATCACAGGCAGAGTCAGCTACGTACACATATTAAGCTTTTAAGCAGACAAGGAAGCAAACGCATAATTTCTCATGCGATCACGTATTTTTAAAAGTATCCACTGAGAGCAGACCGGAGCGTTCAAACACCACACTGCATCATTACCCAGATATAATCATATACCGTTACATACAACCCTTTGGTCACGTGTGCAGGAACTGTCACACACTAACACTTTTAATCTGGCTTCTGCAGTTGGACGGGAGCTGCATACGACCTGCTAATTAGTGGCCAGAGGAGGCCTCTGTTTGTCTGCTCTCTTCCTGTTCAGCTCAGACACAAGTTTCTCTGTGTCCTATCTCTGCCCTAGAAGATAGAGAGAGAGCAGGAGGGTGGAGGGCAGAGGGAGGGAAATGAATGAAGACCCAAGTGTGTTTGTTGGAGGAGCTGCTTCTGTCACAGCGTGAAGTCTTTTCTCCCACTTTTTTTTTTTTAAAGCCATCTGACCTCTTCAGATCTGAGGAGGAGAAAGGATACTATCAAAAGATCAGGTAGCTAAACCTGTTGTCACTTTGCTGGATTAATTTCATCTCTACATTCAGGTGCTTCACTGTGGACTAAAGTGTAAAGGATTTTCTTGCAGTGACTGTCTTCCTTGAGGTCGAGTGCCAAGCAAGAGAGGGAATTTTCCACTTTTCTTTTTTTCTTTATCGCAGCTAAATTAGCAATTTTCCTTTCTCTTTCTTGCCGTTTTCTGTTTGAGAAATCAGGCATGTTGCCTGTATTTGATTCCCCATTTCTGTGTCTTTCCTATGTTTGTGTGTGTGAGGAAATCTCTGCTCTAAACTGCCCTGCACTCCCATTTCCTCCCACTTCCCTTCCTCAGTTTGAACTCATTTTCCTCTTCCCTCTCTGTCTCGTGCTCGTCTCGGGATTCACTGACACAAACTCCAAAGTAAGTGTTGAGTTGGATCCTGGTATCTTTTGATCTACCTGCGTTTTTTTTTTTCTTTTCTGTGCCTCTGTTTTTATTTGTGGCAGTGATTTCTGTGTAACTCCTGCTGGCTTTCAGCCTCACTTTTTCCCTTTCTGCTTAAGCTGTTTGGGTGGAAGTCGGAGATTAGGAGTAACAGGATTAATGAGAGATGATGTAGAGGTGAAGGAGACAGATAAAGGCTAAAGAAAATAGTAACAAACACAGTAGGAGAATAAGAAATGAATTTGAAGTAGACATGCTACGGGTGATCCCTTGTTTCTTAGTTCTTTTAAAGATAATTACAGGCACTGTTCTCACTCATTTCCTGCTTTCTATTTCATTTCCCTCTCTCCTTTTCATTATATTTAATTTTTTTCCCTCCCTGTAAACATTTCCTGTGCTGATTTTCGTCTCAGGTTTCCCGTGTGATTTCTTCAGTGTATCTATTAATGAGGCTACTTCACCTGTGGCATTTTGTAAAACTCAGGAAATTTGAATTAGCAGCAGTAACTCATGAATAAATTTGCCGAATTAATTCACAGTGACACTCTGGTAATTACTGTAGTGTATGGCTGAGATGACTGGTAGCTTCAGTCTCATCCAGTATGATAGTTCTGATCTTTTTATTTTCAAAACAGGAATGTGTTTCCCATTAACCTTGTCACTTCCTTTGCAATGACAATGGATTCACTTGTCTCTTGCTCAATTTGAATCTACTTTCACTTCCATTATGTGCGCATAATAAACCAAAACCAAAGACACTCAGTTCATTTCTTCCCCACCGCTGACCTTATTTCCTTTAACTATGTGATCATTTGTAATGATGAAGTGTTCTTACAGTTTGTTTGAGTTTTAAAACTAACTTCTACTGGCTGATTTTCAGTTTTAATCAGACTTCCTTCCCTTCAGCCTCTGTGGGATTGTTTTCCATCAACATTGTGAAGATTGTTAATTATGAAGATATCAATCAAATTCTCCTGAAATTTCCACTCTTACATTACAATATTTACCTTTTATGCCTCCTCCACTGGAGACGGCTGCAGCTGGTCACATTATGATTTTTTTAAGGTTAAGATTAAGGAATCATCATGGTCTGGATTGGATAATAAAAACACTTTGTACACCAACATTTGACTGAAGTAAATCAAACTTCCATGTGAATCCAATAGTTACACACACACACACACACACACAGCTTTCTTATGTCTTGTTTATTCAGTGTAACCTGGTTTACATGACATCTAAGAAATCACCCTCCTGCAGAAATTAGATTTTAACCTTGTAACTTAAGTTCATGTACGTGCACAAGATACAGTTTAGCGATCAGCTTCTTCTACAATTATGTTAGTCTCAAAATGAATGTGAAGATGATTGCAGCTTCAATAGTATGAAATGAGCTGTCAGATGAGTTTCTAATTCAGATCAGAGTAGTTTGTTTATTTATTTATTTCTCTAAAAGCAGCAGTGAACCTGCAGCAACTCTTTATTAGAGCGCTCTCAGCTTTTCCCTTAGGTCTGTGAGTGAAAACTGCAGCTAAACATGCTGTCACGTCAAATCAGTGTCAGTTGAGGCCAAGCCACCTGCAGAGCGACGGCGTAAAAGACCGACTGGATCTCCATTAGCTTGTAATGGCAATCTAATTGAGTGCTGATGGAGACAGAAAAGGGAGGGGGCAAAGCCAAGAGAGAGAGGGCAGAAGGAGGGGGGGTTAGTTTGGGGGCCTTTTAATAAAGTGTAGTGCGGGTGCAAGAAATCATCAAGAGACTGATCGTTCTATCAGCCAGGATGATTAATTCATTACAAGGGTGCTCAGTTTGTGATTGATGACCTGGTGCAGTCTGGGTAATGTAGTCACAGATGATGACAGGAAGAGTAATGGCTGGAAAGGAGGTTGGGAGAGAGTGAAGCGGGAGGCAGGGGGGGGGCGGTGAAGTCAGATGATTGAGGAATATATTCACAGTGGGGTTGAGAGCAGACATATCCACACCCACAATTCATCGCCATGGTCACAACTTTACCACTGATGCCATCAGGACGGGTACAACCAGGGGCAGGTTGCCAAGTGACGCTCCAGAAATGATGATCGAGTGTTGTGTTGTAGGAAAACGGCAGACATCCAGAGGTTGTGTTGCTGGAAAGAAATGTTTTGTCTCATTGCCTGAAATGACGCTCGCCCTCTGTAACCTTTTCTCCTGGTTCACATCACTCACTCTTGTTTTTCATGCTTTCTGGGTACACATCTGCCTCTGAGATAAGGGACCTTTAGGTCTCTCTCTCTCTCTCTCTCTCTCTCTCTGGGCCCTTTGGGGCTCAACCTTTTCACCAATGCTGCAACAAAATGCAATGTGAAATTCTCAAAATCAAGGACAATCCTGTTAAATAAAGGTGCCAAAGAAACATTTTTTTTACATGTAACTAAAAAAAAATCAATAGTGATTGTTTAATTCCCTTTTTTGGGTAAAAAAAAAAAATCACTAATGTATTTCATTTAGTGTGCAAATAAATTATGCATTTGGCAAAAGCTCTGCTTATTCAGACCTGCTTACAATGAGCTGCACAAAAAAGACCCTTAATTAAAGAGAAGTGAATGAAGAGCATCTTTCATATTAATCGTCTAATAATAGACTATCAATAACAACAACAACAAGGGTTTTTTCCTTTGTGTATATTTGGATTTATAACCTTTGTTTGTTAAGAGCTAGAGCTTAACACATGAGCACCGAAGCTCACATCTTAACATGGATACAGACTCCAGTTCAGTTTTGATTATGATTTTGCTGCAATAAAACATTTTATAGAGAGAGAGAGAGAGAGAGCGATGCAGCAGAACAAGTGAGATGATTTGTGGATTGAGGACATGTGGAGCCTCAGGTGAGCTTTGACCCTCAGCTGTTTAGACATTAGACTTCTTGGTGAAGCTGCTGAGCTGATCCCTCAGGCTGTTGAGTGCAAATCTGCAGGATCAAGTTATAGCTGCTGTGTGACTGTTTGTTGTTGAGGATCAGGCTGAGTTTATTGACAGACAAGAGATGCACCTGTGTCGTCCTGAGTCAATAACACATAAGATGACATTTTGCTTGAACTCGATCAGCTCTTTTTAATAATTTAAATTAATGTGAATCAGATATTTCATAGTCACATTGACTTCTTCGGCTGTAAAGGTCAATGTTTAAGTGAAATATTTTATCAGTCCTTTTTAGTTTTGCTTATTGGGTTTTAAGATTGAGATTAAAAAAAATTGTTAGAAAGAAATACTAAAAAGTCAGCTGGCCCTTTGATGTCTGTAAATTTTGTCTCTGATTTTGTTCTTCTGCTTGGACCCTGAATGTTAAACAAACCCAGCTGCCTGCTGGAGACAAAATAGACACTGTTTTGATAAAAATTTATCAGGTCTTTCAACTCTTTGTTGCTTTTGGCTCCGTTGGAGGGAATTTTGTGCCACGTTTCCCAGCTTTGCTCTCTCTTTTTTTTTTTCCTCTAAAGTTGATTCACACCATGTGATGAGACCCTGAGGCTACTGCAGCGTCAAAGAATAGATTTAACGACACCTCTTTCATCACTTATTAAGTTAAAACAAATGTTTGAATGTCATATTTAAGGTGAAATTATAAAATGCAAAACAAAAAACATATCAAATATCACATTTATCACCGTCCAGCAATGATGGAGGGATTTATCTATCTAACATGATTGCTTCTGTCTCTAGTCTTAGTTTTATAGCTGATCAATGTTGAGAATTTGAGACTTCAAAGTAAATCTCCAACAAAACCTTGTTGATCACAGGGAACTAAACTCAGAAGTCCTGAAACGACTGTTACAGGCTCTTCACAACACATTCTCCATGATTGAAACGAAGAAAGAAAAGTTCAAACTTTTTCCAAATCTTTTTATTCTCAGGGTTTACTGAGAATTTTGGCCTAAATCTTTCATGATAATTGAACTGTGTGAACTTGGTGGATGGCCTGAAGCTGATGTGTTTTGTAGTTCTGTTGTTTCTTATCATGCTCCTCAGGCGAAGGCGAACAGAAAGACTGACACCACCAGCTCTGATAGACACTGTACATCACTTATTATAAAGACCACAGACATCAGAAGCTTTTTGCAGCTCCATTAATTAACATAATACATCATGTATGGGTTTAGTGGAATGGATAACAGGCCAAAATGACTGCAGTCAGTAATTAATAATGTAGTTTGTGGTGCGTTTTTGTGGAGTCTTTCAAATTAAACATGAACATTTATGATCGGGAAACCACCTCAGCCACAAAGTGGTGCCCTGGTGTCTCTCACCGGATGATGTGTTTATATTTAACAAATGTTTCTCGTATTTCTTCTTTTCCAGGACTCAAAGCGTTCAGCAGAGATCGTCACATCCCCTTCCCTGGACGTTTTTCTCCCAGAGGATGAAGACAACCCATATGAGTCAGTGACCACCGCCGTCACCCGCAAACCGTGCTCGCTCGATATCAACCACCGCTCAACGCCTGTCAGCGTGATGGTAGGGAAACAAATGCAGATTTGTCCAAGCACAACATTTGAATCATTGTAAACTGATTTTGAGCAAAGAGTTAAGTCTTAAGATTTTGTGTTAATACAACAAGTAGTTTAGTTTCATATGATGTTGAACTTTAAACGGGTCAAGGCAACAGGTTTCCGTGTGATATACCAGTAAAGACAAATAGTCTGGGATTACAGTGTGTGCAAAAATATTAACATTACATTTTGCTTTGTGGGTGGATTCTATGTGACATTTTTGAGCCTTTTGAAATCATTTGGCAGAGGAACATATGGTGCTCTGCAGTGTGATCATATTTACATTTTCACAAGCAAAAGTCCATACAAATATCTCACTGTTGTGATGATGATCACAAGTTCAATGTTAGACCCCAATACCAAGTATATTGTGTATTCAACATAAACAATTTTATGTCAATAGTCAGGAGCAGATAATGTGGGTACGGATGAGACCAACACACTTTTTTAAGTAATAGTAAGTAAGAAAAAGTACCTTTGCAAACAGTTTTCTCTGCCCAGAGTGGTGTTCAGAGCTCACACAAACCATGAATCACACAAGTACTTGTGGTTCAATGGTGCAGACATTGTTGGGTAACAGTTACCCAATAAAAACCTTTTACATACACAACCTGTTATCACAAAGCTCCACTTGTAAATTGTCAATGGCTAAATATTACGCAATCAGGTGACTTTTATTTCATTATTCACCTTCCTGGTATATAAATCTAGTCTAGATAGGAATTCATAACTATTCAGCACTTTATTCCTGATTCACTTTACCTTTTCACTGCCATCCAGTGTTGGACTAAGTGTTAGTGAACCTCTGAGTTCATTCTGTTTGCTCATCACTTGTTTGGTCTGCAGCGTTTTTTTTTTTTAAACACGGACTCCCACGACAACAAACACCCACAATGTGTTCTTCCCTTTTCACTCGGCTCCCTTAGAGATGCAACACACTGCAGGTTGTCACGGCAACTGCATCACCAGTTGGTGAGTCACCTGTATGTTGCCATGGGAACTGCCTTGCTAGTGACACCAGCCCCATCATCCCAGTAGCCCCCTCTCACCTCACCTCCTCCCCATGAGGAGCAGAGTGAAGCCACTGTAGACGCTTGTTTTGTATGTGTGTTCACGCTCGTCTCGTCCCACGTTTGGCTGCTACATCTCATCTTTGATTGGCTGCAGGACGAAAGGGAGCTGAACAGTCAATATACAGCGCAGACTGTATGTGTGTGTCTGTGTGAGAGAGAGAGAGCTGGTGAGTGAGTGAACAGGGAGGTTAGCTGCTCTATGTCAAAGTGTCTTTTGGAAGAAAATTGCTTCACTGACGTAAGTGAACAGTGTGGGTGTTGTGTTTGTTCTCGGCTCTCTGAGTGCTGTTACCTGGCCAAATGAGGGATGTAGAGAGAGAATGGAAATGAGAATGAATGAGATATAAACATATAATGAGTGAGTCAGATGAAGAGACAAAATATAAACAAATACCAAAGTCAGACCAGAGGTGAGGAGGAATTATGTTTCAGTGTAATTGGGGTTGAGAAAAGGACTAGAAGTGTGTTCTGCCTTTCATGCTACAGGTCATTGCTGGGCAGAACAATTATTTCTTTTCTAATCCAACGATTATTATTATTTGTTATTATATACAATTAATTTTTAGATTTGATTTGATTATTTCCCCACTAATTGACTAATATAGCAATTTATACATGCTAATTTATATATCTGAATGAAAAAAAAACATTAATTTCTCATTATTCCAATACATGTTTATTACTCAAAAATTCAAGTAACAGTATAAAAGTGCAGATATTTTCTATTAAAAAAATAAAAAGGTTTCTCAGAGCAATTAGAAGAATAGTTACCCATGTAAACTTAAAACAGAAAGTGCTTTTCCAACAAAATAAATAAATAAATAAAACCTTGTGTCCTTCCTGAACCAACAGAATTTAACATTTATATTGAAAACTGAACTGAATCATTTCCTTTTTTATATATTCCCACACCTTCGGGGAACGATTCCTTTTTTTGCGCTGTCGTTGAGACACTGGGGTGCTTGCGTTGCTTCCCCCCGCGCCGCCATCCATGTTTTTTTGCATTGATGTAATCTGTGATGTCGACACGTTGCCCCAGACTTACTGCTGATACTGTCTTGTTGCAGAGAAACAGACCATAATGAAAGGTGAGAGAGAGAGAGAGTCTGATGTGACAAAAAGGTGCTGATTATACATTCATTCCAGTTTAAGGGTCTTCTCAGGCTAAACCATCGAGATGTTAATCTGTGACGCAGCAGGAGGGAAAATCCTGGATTGTCGTTTCAAGTCCAGTCACATGTTGGGCTAATTTGACATGTGGTGTGAGTGTGTGTCTCTTCATCTGGATGAGGTGAGGAAACAATGATGATGAAACATGGATGAAAAGGAAAAGTGAAGACCAGACAGTTTCATTATACTGCAAAAAAATTGACTTTCATCAACTCATCTGGTCTACTGGTGAGACTCAAAATCCCTCTTGTGGTTAATATTTTATCCTGCCAGATAATTATATTTTTATAATGCGAATACGTTTCTATATTTTATGATCAGGTGTCATTTTTGGGCCACCTGATTGGGTTGAAAATTAAATAGGAAGTTACTTCATATTACATTACTTTATAATGTAACATAACTTAGTTTATCAGAGTTATACTTTTACTGATTTGTAGTAGAATTTTTTTTGTCCCCTTATCTATCTTCTGTCTTGAAGAACTGGCTTTGCTCCACATCATCACTGCTCTTTTCATGAGCATTTGAGTCCTGTACTGCACTTTCTAGAGGCATCGTATTAAAGAACAAGTGAGCTTTATGATAAATTCACCTCAGCATATTTAAACTTTTGGTTTCGGGGGAAAATGTAAAAATTAAATGCGAGACTGGAGGATTGTTCTTTTTTTTTTTTTTTAGTGCACTATTAAGAACTGCCTGATACCCACCTGTCTTGTTCAGCTCGTACGTTTTCTGCAGCTGTAAGCTGCTGCAGTCTCACGACCGAGGAGATCAGGACACAATGGTGCTCTCTGAAGTCCATTGTCACTGAAAACTGCCACCCCAAACAACTTCCTGCCTTTTCATGCCTCTGTTTCTTAGATACCTCACTCCCTCTCCTTCTTTTTTTCCCCTTCTCCTTCACTTTCATTTTCTTTTTTATCCTGAGATTGTCTCCAAGCTGGTTTAATTCTGCTGTTGTCATGAGAAATCACACAGAATAAGATCAATGTATGATATCAGATTGCACAACATATACTCTGACCTGACAACTGTCATTTCTGACAGTGAATAAATTGAATTTTCCTCTTTACAATGTAAAATATAATGAGTACAGACTTGTGTGCATAATCCTACAACACTCTAAAGCAAGTCCTATTTGTGTATTGGCTCAAAAACATAGTGATTGTAGTGGAAATCGTCGATTTCTTTCTGGTGGGATGTAATGTGCAACACTTGGCTGCGGATACGTTTACCGCTCACGTGTTAAAAAAGATCTTTCTCAATGATAAACCTAAGAAGTAACTCAACATTGTCAATACTGAAAATGTGTGTGTGCTGGAAAGATTCAGTCAGGATGATCGGCTCATTCAGATGTGAATGAGCCGAATTGCTGCAGCACAAAATCATTGCAGGTGAGGTGTGATCCTGGAGACTGAGACAGGCAGTAGAGTGGTGGAGAAGAGACCTGCAGCAGGAGAATCCTTGCAGCCTCTAGTCACGTATGGTGCAGACTGAATACACAGAGCATTGCCAAGCGGTTGGACCAAAAGTGCTTCTCTTCTGCTATCGACCGACTCCTCCCAAGATAAACACACACTTGTCTTCAGCTGGTAAACAAGACACTGCTGACGTGTGCAACACAAAAGCGCAAATCCATGCGTTTGTGGGTGTTCATGCATGCGTGTGTGTGTGTGTCCTCTGAAATACTTCAAAAGTCCCACATGTTGTATTTCATATCTCAACTTTATTTTTGACAAAATAGGTCAACACACTGGTAGAGATTTAGAATTTCAATTGTCTGGCAGCAGCGTAGCAACAATAATATCCTGTTATGTGCAGGATGTCGGTTTGTTTAGCATTGTGAACAAATTTGTAATTAATTCTGAATCACAACAATCACAGCTGTGTCATTTATAAATGTGTTCAGATTAGCAAGTTGGTGTTGGCACAGCCAAGGTTTTGCGAATAAAGGTCTCACTCTTAGTACTTCTTTCTCTCTCTCTAATATTAACATCCTATCCTCAGTTCTCACTCGTGGTTAAAGCTGTGATGTTGCTGCGTCTCGCCCCATTTATCCCACTTTGCTTGGCGCTAGAGGCTTAAAGTGGCTAATGGCAGCAGGTAGTAACTCCAGGGCTTTGCCATTAAAAGGGTCGAGGCCCAGTGACTTGTTGAAACAGAGGCACGCTGCCTTCCTCTCGGACAGCCAGAGGAAATTGGTGTCGACAACAACGATTTTGCACACAGTCATGTCTTGTATACTTTTAGTGTTTTTTGTTTTTTTTTTTACTTCCACTGTCTGTTTTGTGGCGTTGCCAACAGATGGATGGACCAACCAACACCAACAGTCTGTCTCAGTACTTTCTGATTTCCGTGCTCTGTTTATAGCAGTCAGCTGAGGCCCATGTGTTTTTAAAAATGGGTCAGGAATAAATATTTTGTTTTTTTTTAAAGGCTGCGTAATCTCCAAAATCAGCTGCATGTCACCTCCAGCATCATATTAATACATATTTAGAGCTAAAGCAGAGTTAAACAATGCAGCTCCACTACTACTGATACTTGTCATTTAAATCAATTCGTTATTAGGTTCGTTGGAATTTGTTGACAGTAAGAAATGTATTACCAAAAGAAAACAGAAATAGGCTATTAAAAATAAGAAGTGACTAAATGTATTTGGTATAAATAATATATTAAACTTTCAAATCCCATTTAGAAGAGAAGGGAGCTCACAGACGCCGTATACATATGAAATGGCAGTTGTCAGACTGGCATGGAGGCAGAACTGACAGTCTGAAGAACATGTCTGAAATTGACAGTTTTTGTCTTGTTAGGCGGGTGGGAAGAGGACAGCTGACGTGAACAATTGCTCACACTAAGCTTTCAATTAAAACACACTTCCCCTGTACACACACTGCTGCGTTTCTGCTGTAATAAGCTGCGCATCTGGCCTTGGATGTGCACATGGATGTCTTGCTTTGTATCTAAGCAAAGACCACCTGAATCCCATGAAATCTGTTAAAGTATTTCACATTTCCATATTTTTCCCAGAGGTTATTTTCCTCACCGTCTGGCACACACATGGATGTAAACAGTTAGGTATAATACCCTCTAGTTATTTCATCCGTGTTGTGCTTATGCACCTAAATATGCGCACTCACACATATTTCCTTTGGCAAGGACGACTAAAAGTGTTTCCCAGGAGTGAGCCCTAGGCAGATCTGAGGGAAGCAGAGTCTCACACACACACATTCATCATCAAAGCATCAGTGTTGACAGGCTTATTTACTCAAAAGTACAAAACCTCAATCTCTATCTACTATATATACATCATCCTCTGTTGAATCCTTGCTTTCTTCTCTTTTCTCATTTTTCCATTTTTTTATTTTTTTTATTTTATCTATTTACGCCCACATTTAATCATTGATTCAGCTCCAGGCAGCTTCTTTACGCCGCGTCTGCCTGCAGCTGTGCAGTAAAATGTAGCGAGTACCTCTGTCTGTGGTTGCACATGCATGTATCTTCAACGCACATGAAGACACACACAGGCGTTAATAGATGTGTGGTGTGAAGCTGTGTCGCTTTCCCCCGAAGAAATAACGTGTGTGTGATTAAATGCCTCCACATGTGCAGTCAAACTGTTGAAATTCTACAATATAAAGATGTATTTTTTTTTTTTTTTGTTGAAAGAGTAGGTGCTTTGAGTTTTTCTACTGCATGAATTTATTTCTTGTTATTGTTTTTACTTTCTTCAATTATATTTTCCAAAGCTCTTGCAACAAGTCTGCATTAAAATGCTACTTGACAAACCTAAACACTCCTGACCAGCAAGTCAAAAGCAAAAGAATCAGGATTTGACGGCGCATGAGCAGTTCTTTTCATTTTCTTCTCATTTTTTTAGTCATTCAGATGTAACGATCCAACAGAAGCAAATGAGCAGATGATCAAAAAAAGTCATTAAGACCTAGGAAAGGTGATGTGTCAGCTAAGCCTGGTGAGAGTGGACAATTTTTTGAGACTTGAAATTGGATGTAATGATTTTAATTATGATAAATCCACCTCCCAGGACCCTCTGACCCTCTTACCCTGAGGTCAGTGAAGTCATGAACACATCGGTCTTTATATTTTGTCAATAAATGTTACAATAAATGTTCTTTTTTTTCTGATTCTGTCGACTCTTAAACAAAGATCTTCTGCTGTGTCTCTGTTGTTTTGTTGTTTTTTTGAAACAAAATACATGATGATTAAAATTCCTCCTCAGCATCCTACACATCCGGATAAATACAATGTAGAGGTTTTTGTAGCCCATTTAATAACAGGAAACTCTATCATTATCAGTGTCATTATCCATAACATCATTAGCAGCTCCACCATTTTTTCCTTGCGTGTTCGTGTGCATGTGTGGCTGTTTACTCTGTCTGAATACACCTAGAGGATTTGCTATCAACAACACTCAAAGTTAAAGTAACAGTGACTGTTTTTATTTCCAGGTTTTGTATTTGAAAAGTGATAAAAAGATCACTGACGTCCCGTATCTGTAAGCAACAGACTTAATCCCCAAACGTCCAAAGCAAATACATGACGTGTGTGTGTGTGTGTGTGTGTGTGTGTGTGTGTGTGTGTCCTGGCCTGGTCTCACTTCATTACTGGGTGATATTGTGGTTTCTGATGGGTAGATCCATGCAGACAGGTGGCAGCTGACAGAAACTAATGGTGTGTGTTCCTGTGTGTGTGTGTCAGCTCCCCTGAATTTTTTTTTTTTTACTTTTTTTGAAAGGCGTTTTGTTCCGTTTCTCCTCCCTCTGAAATTTAATTCGGGCTTCTTCGGCACTTCCTCCACCTTTCTTCCCTTCGTCCTCCCTTCTTCTGTATTTTTTCCTCCCCTCTGTTAAATGATTATACACTGGGGAAATTGGCTCCAACACTCAGTTCTGAACTGTCACACACACACACACACACACACACACACACATAATCTGTGTGACTGTCTGAAAAACTGAGATAGACATCAACCTGTATTGGACAGCTGTCACATTTACCCACTGTGGCTTAAGGTTTTCTAAGGTTTGTCAGTTTTCATGATAGTCTCCTCACCTCTTTCTCATGCCAACACATCTCATTGTTTTGCAGTGAGGAGTCATTTTCCACATATATAACACACTGGTTTATTGGCTGATGCTGTTTCATAATAACTGAGAATCATTTTTATGGAGTCTCAAAAAAAAAAAAAAAAAAAAACATATTTAGGGTGACTGCAAAAAACAGTGACTTGATAACTGTGATTGTTGCTGCATAAGCTCTGCAGAATAATATCAGATCAATTCTGAACCTTTTGGGGTTTAAAGTGGTTTCAGAGAAGAGTGGAATAATTCTGGTAAATCGTATTGATATTGATATATAAACACTTTTTTTTATAAATCAATTCTGTTCTTGCTTATATGAGATAACAGCAGTTTGGGAGTGAAGGTCCAGTGTGAATGTTTTAAAACTTTGAAGTAAATTGTCTTTACTTTTTACTCTAAATCTACATTTGTGCAAAGAAACTAAGGGTTTTGGTTTATAAACTATCTTGTATTTGCATTTTATGAGGTAAATGTTGACGGTGTATATTTCTGCTTAATTAAGATTTATAAATCTTCCATAAACAGTTTTACACGTCTCAATAGAATTGAAGTTGTTGTTGTGTAGGTTTGTGACATCACCAACTCATCTGACCAGTAAAGTGTCACCTCTGGTATCGATCTTCTGTTGTTTCTGTCACCTCTTCCTGCTGCTATGATGGGTTTTAAATTGAAAATAAAAGCTTCAGTAAATTACCTCTGTACCTCTTCACATCTCTGATTCTCTCAGTCGTTTATGTGACAAAACACAAAGCTACGAAGAAGAAACGAATCTCCCCCTTTCTCTCCCTCCCTCTCTCTCTTTCTACAAGGCCACTTGTCCCATGTAACGGCGAGTGAGGGGGAGCACGGTAACCATGACAACTGCTCAACGGGCCCCACTCCAGACTGCTCACCCCCCTCCCCCGACACAGCCCTGAAGAACATTGAGAGAGTCATCCGCCCACAGGTGAGCACACACACACACACTAATGAGTGTGTTGCAGAGGCACCTGATCCATTATTGAACATCACAGCATCCGCCCACCAAGAGCTGCAACACCTGCACCCACACACCCACAGACACCACCCACAACACACACACACACACACACACACACACACACATACATACATTCATTACTCAACATGTAATTATTTCTCTGTTTCATTTACACTGTTCACTTGGTTGTGACGCTTTGCAAACCAGTGTGGTTTAATTCAAACCTGATATCAGTTCTGTTCAAATCCAAAGTGTTGCATTATAATTAGATGTGTTAAATTACGTCCAATGCAGCCTCTGTGCATCGAGCACAGTCTTAGTTCTCTGCAGTCTCTTGCAGCCACACATGCAAAACTTCTACAATTGCATAATTATGGCTTTGAGGTGTTGTGGTCTACAGTCGCCTCGACTGAATTCTTGCTGAAGATTGTTGTTGATCCACGTTCCCGCACTTTCTCTTCAATCTTCTCTCCAAAAACACATCAGATAGACAACAAATTTTTAAAGAAGAATAGAATAAACAACATGTTTTTGTGCTTTGATATCAAACAGACGTTAAATTTAGCTTGTCCCATTTTTCATGCAGTTTTACTTGCTGTAAATCCGTCTAAGAGCATGTGCATGTTAATTCCTGCACACAGAGATGGTGCATGGTGCAGGGAACACACTGAGCCCTGACATGATGAGTCACTGCATTGCAGCTTATTGTTGACAAATTATAACAGTTAACTTCTTCAGAAATAAAAAAAAAACCTTGTTTGTCAATATTTTAAAATATTTCCTTAATAAAGACTAGTTGACTTTAACTTTTCGTTCACAGTTTTACAATATCTGTTGACTAAAAATATGAATAAACCTTCCTCCCCCATATAGCTGCATAATGCACTGCAGTATGAACCTGGAAATAGATGTAGCCTATATGGCAAAGAGATACTGTAACGATGTTCGTTCTCAGGAGCTGAATATCTATTTTTATTAGAGTTAATTCATAATTGTAAAACTCTATGAATCTTCTTCTTCCATAAATCAGTACTTTTTAACATAAGCAGGTGCAGTTTTTCCCACAATTCATGTAGTTGATTTAATTAAAACGTAGTTGAAAGTTTAAAATGTAGTTGAATTAAAACATTTGAATTGATCGTAAAGTGTTGGTCTGACACAGGTAATATGGAGGATATAGTATCTAAGGTTGGTTCATCTCCTGCTGGAAGGACAATACAGAAATGACTCATACATATTTGTGCAGAATCTAATAAAAAAATGCAGTATTATGATTATTTCAAGGGTAAAATCTCGTGGGCAATGACTGTAGTGTTAAAGAAATATGAAATAAATATGTATCAGTATAATCATATCAAGACAACATCCTCTGTCCTGAACCTTGTTGAACAACAGAATAATTTAAGTTCGAGAAAAACTTTGCATCAACATTCAGAAATTCAAATGCAGCAACAAATCAACCTCCTTAATGACTTGAGATTAATTTAGCCCTCTCACTTGTGTCAGTGTGAAGATAGTATCAAGCTCACCAGAACCATGCAAACGTTTCGCACCTTGATAATTAAAGGCAGTTGTTTTCTCAGTCGGCAGATGATGTGTGACATAACGCCGACAAAAATATCCTCATCAGCTGCTTCTTAAGCGTAAAGATGAATAATAAATTATTAGTTTTGTGAAGCATGAAAAAAAAGGCTCTGCCAGAAGAGGAAAAGGTTTTCTTCTACGGGCAGAAATAAGAGATTAACAGCTTCCTTAGATCCATAAAACTTTAACCTTCTGTTAACTCTCAAAAGTCCTTTACAAACCTCAGAGTCTTCTGTTCCTCTTTCATTTTCATACTTCGCCTCCTCTCCCATCATCCCTCCTCATCATGGGTCTATCTTTGGCATGTTAACAAATGTGTGTAGAGGGATCACATGCAGTGCCCAGCAGGCATCTGCTCAGCTTGAAGCGCACCTAATCAAGGAGCATCAGAGTTCAATTTTATAGCATCTAATTAATTCTCTAGAATTCATTTCATTTCATTTTAGTGCTCCCGCTGGCGATCTCATCAGTGCACTCTGTATGCCGAATCCACAGGCCAACATGCACACAAACACACATATATAACTGTTGCAGCTCAGTTATAAGAGTCTGATGTCGCTCCACATCTCTTCCTGTTGCCAGCATTAGAATATTAATGTGGGGCTTTGAGGAATCCAGAGGGGGGTTTTCAGAAAAAGTAGGCCTTAAATTTCGCTCTTGTTTGCAAACACAAAGATGCCGGATGATTTGATCAGATGATTGCAGTCGTATCATTGTGTGTTGTGTCATATCCTGCAATGAAATTTACTCGGATGCATCTCTCTGGAAAAAACTGACTAATTTATCTGACTTTTATTGGACACTCACTCATCAATTATTTAAGGAGCTACTGCAATGCGCACACTTCACAAACTGTTGAATTAATTACTCTTAATTAAACCGTGTGTAATTTATGCTGAAATCATATTTTATCCCGCTGTTTGTTTTGTGTTTGTATATTATAAATGACATTTCCATAAGCTCAACACAGACTTTAGACTTTAACACATTTGTCAGCATTTGTATCAGCATTGTGTGCATGTTAGCATGTAGCTCAGCACTGTTGTGCTAGCATGGTTGAATCACACTAGGAAGAGAGATGGAGGTTGTTGTTAAAATGTTTCAAAAAAGGCCTATAATCAGATTTAATCTTATTTTCTAGTGCAAATTAGGAGAAATGTTTAAATTGAGCAGTAGAGTAGTAGCAAAACTATATCAGAAACGATTTGTATATCTCACTACACTTGTGTGTTTCTGATCAAATAGTTAAAGTAACAAATGCAGAGCTGCTGTGAGATGATTTAGTCACTTATGATCGTAGATGTTTTCTTCAGTGGCTCCTCAAGGCTGTAAATAATAATGTGTGTGAGAGGATTTTGTTCTTTAACTCCTGCTGCAGTATTGACGACAAGCCGGTTGCTTATTTGATAAAAGCACATGTGATCACTTTCCAAAAGTGTGAAGACATCACGCAGGCCATGTTGACTGAAATCTTTTTGATCATTTTTTTTTTTTTTTATTTGCATCTGGTCCAGACTGTCAGCTGAACATTTTAGATCTCCACAAACTCTTAATCGCTCTCAAAAGGCAGATGAGATGTTGAACACAAGAGAAAAAAGGAGAGCAAGGAGGACAGAAATGCAAACACAGCATCAGTGGGTAATCAGTTTTATATCCACTTCCTCAGTGTCCTACTTTGCTGCTTGTGTCTCTACTGTAACAGTAAAATTTAATTGCCGTGAATTTGCTTATGAAAGATTCCTGGTCACAGTGAACACATGATAGACCTCGTGTTTGTGCTCACAAAGACTAAAGACTGAAGCTGGTGGTGGTTGGATCACACACTCACAGAAGACACAAGAAACACACACATATCTACATACGGTCGTGATGCTTTTCTGTCTTTATGAAGACCAGTTTTTGTTTCATATTTAAAAGACTGAGGACGTTTTTAGTCGTCTTCTTCAGTCTTCTTCTAAATGCTGTTTGTTGGTCATTGTTTGGATCAACATTAACAGTGAACAGTAACACTTTATTCTCATCATTAGTAGATGATTTTGATCTATTTTATCTATATTGTCCAAAACCAAAATTTGCCCTAATAAGTTGGATGTTGATCAAACAACTATTTACTATAAATGATGTAGAAATAAAGTTGCTGCACCACCTTAGCCACAAACCTGCTTAGGAAAACCAAGAATGTATGAAACTAAGACTAAGGAAAAAAATAGAGTGATAAAGAGTTTTGGTCATACTACCCTGTACTAAGATTAGGCCAAGATGACAAACAGAAATGTAATAAGTTTGCAGGAGTGTTTGTTCCCTGCATGTAAAACCCCAAGGTCTCATAAGTATAGAAGTACAACGTGTGAATCTCTGTCTGTTTGCTGTTTCTTCCCAAGTGTGACTGAGTCTCATACTGGGACACACATTACTGTCACACTTGAGCACATTGTTACATATGTATGAACTCATACAAGGATGCATACAATGACAGTTAGATAGAGCGTACGCTGGAGTATAGCAGAATACAGATAAAGCAGGTTAGTTTTAGATGCTCTACAGAGGCATGAAGATAATAGATATTTTTCTCCTGCACAGGTTGAGAGGATGCAGAGATACATACGAAGCACTTGATGGTAAATGTACTGAATATGAGACAGTTTTCACATACTGCAAGAGGAAGTGTTGACCTACAAGAGCTTCAAGACGGAGACTAGTAGCCAGGATCCTCCCAGATACGATTGGTTTTGACCAACTAAAATTAAGTAACCGTAAAAGTGATACATGTAATTTTATCATCGCTGTAGAATCATTTTAGATGACAGTATGATTATAGTAAACAAACAAGACGATCACAAACAAACAAAGGATTGCCAGCCTCTGCCATCGCAACGATATTGTCTTTCTTTGTTCTCTTGGGTCAGACTAATAGTAAGTCTGTTCAGATTCAATAGTAAAATTGTAGCTTTTCTCAAAAAAAAGATGGAGCCAAACTTTGATATTTCGAATTCAATCATGGAAAATTTAGACCAAACAACACGTTAAGCAGCTCACATGCTACTTTTAGCCTGTGCTTCTGGCACAAAGTGGTAAACAACAAGCTTCTTGACATCAGTTAAATTTATTAGAAAAATGTGTACAAGCCAAAGATTTTCCTAATTCTACAAACCAACTAAAATAAGAAAAAAATCCCTGGTAGTCTGTTTACTAACATATCAGTCAAACTAACCCCACAAGTAGATTATTTAGCTCCATTTATGAAGTTATAGTAAATAGATTAAAAAAACAATGCATCTATAGATGAATTCATAGATACAATAGTTGCTTAAATACGTCACATTAAGGCATATTTCTGTTTTATTTCTTTAGCATTTCAGCAAAGTTTCATTTGTGGAGTTTATTTTACGTTAAATCATCTTTAAAACATATTTTTCTGTTTCCATTTGTGAAACTTGTTGAGCTGTGAGACATCACTAATCACTTTGGCATTTAGAGCTCATTAATCTGCTCTCGCACATCAATCACTTAGCCGATGTGTCTGTGTTTGTGTTGGATACACACACACACACGCACACACACGCAGTCACTTGATGATCCCTCTCTGTCAGTGTTGCTCCAGTCAGTTTATCTTCCAGTAAATTTGCTCAGATCTGTGTGTAATTGCAGCGTGTGTGCTGCACATGTCTAGGAATATGTCTCTGCATTTGCTGCCAGCTCCATATCAAACCCATATTGCACTACTGCTGCAACCACACACACACACACACACACACAGATACACAAAGCAATCAATAAAACAATCACAGCAGTTGTTTGTTTTCAGGGAGAGAGAGTAGCTGGATAGGATGGTAATAGATATCAAAAGAGTGACAATGGAGAGAGCAATGGACCAGAAGGTGAAGAAAAGAGTCGGTTCTTTACTTTGGTTCGCTCAGTCCTCTCATCATAGCTGCTACTACACTCCACCTGAGTGATTTTAAAGTTTCTTGGCCAACTAGGAGATCTATGTGTGTGTGTTAGTGGTTCTTAGAGAGATTTACTTTCACAGCCAGCAGGATGCCTGCAGCCCCACAGGAGAGACGAGGGTCACACACTGTTAATTGAACTGAATCAAGCTAATGCTAAAAGCTCTCCAGTGGGAGTTGCACATTTGAGCTACTTCCTGGCATTTCCCACCCGTATTAAAAAGGATTTGCATGTAACATTTTGATGATTTCAGTGTATCGTGCGGTTCATTCACCTCATTAGTTATGAGCCAAGTGGCCGACTTGGCCTCTGTTTGGCCTCTGCTCTGAATTTTAAATTGTGAGCCACAATAAATAAGGCAGGAAAACAGCTACAATCTTGTGTAGCAGACAGAAGGCGACTTACCTCCAGTTTAAAGGTAGATATAGTAAAACCAAAGACACAGTGAACAGTGTTTTAAGTGACTTTTCATTTGACAAACTTTTAAGATTAATTTTAACAGATTACAGCTTCTTGTAAAATACAAAGCCATAGTCCTCTACTGTCTTTAATGTTTGGGAACATGCAGTATAACTATAGAGTCCTTGAAATATGCTTTTAATTTAGATCCAAGATGGCGCTGTAGGAGACGGCAGCTACTCCAGTCGCTCTGCAGCACTATTTGTTTTTCTTTGTTACTTCAATTTCCCTGAGAGAACAATCAATTAATAAAGTTGTCTCTATCGATCTCTATCTAGAAAAACATCACCTGATTTTATGATAAATACTTAAATACTTTAAAGGTTAGCCTGAACATATATGACCCATAATAATAACAACCAGACAGAAAAAGACTAAAACTAAGATCAGTAAAGTGTGATTGGTAAAATCAAACATGGTGACTTTGTGGTTATGGAAAGTTAGATTGGGTGGTGAGAATATTATATCTTCTTTCTTCTTTTGTGTTTCCAACAGTTAACAAGAAGCAAAAAAAAGACGATCTTTAAAAACAACTTGTCAGCATTTCCTACTAAGAACAGCAGCTTTTAGAGCACAACAAGTATCTGTGTCACTATAATTGTGAAAGAAGCATCAGTGTACACACATACGGCCTGTCTGAGCCGTTCTACGGGACACACTATATGTTAATGTTACTGAAATTGTCTCAAAATGCGTCTTTGCCAAAGAGGCTCATCTTAGTTGTAGATCTAAAGCTGCTTTTTTGAAAAGAAGCAAGAAAATCATCACAAGAAAAAACACAAGAGGCAAGAAAGTGGGAAGACAGTCGAGCTGAATAGTAGAATAATAGTTTCAGTTAAGAGTTTGTTGTGGCTGAAGGGGGTTTGGTGTTTGTTGTATTTATTTTCTGTTCTCTTTTTGTCCTCTGAGTTGGTGTGTTTACATCTTTGTGTTTATGTCTAAAGATTTAGAGGGAAAAAAAGGACATTAACACCCCGGCTACAAAAGACGTTGCTGCAAATTCAGCATTATTAAATGAATTACCCTTCGTTCCTAAGCTCATGGTTAAATAGCTGAGTTAGTTAGCCAGTAAACAGAGATGGCAACATTTTGAAATAAATACCCTGTAGTCTTTTGTACAATTAATAAACATTATTATGTTTGACAACAGTTTACAGTTAATTAACAGTGGACACGTATATTCTCCACCTCGACACTCAATAATCCTAACAATCCTAACCTGGTAATCATGATTATTTTATAACAAATCCTCAGTTTCATACAGAAAATAAACTCCTCTCTGTGCACACACCAGCAAATCCCACCTCATCTCAGGTGAGGAATTACATTTTTTAGCTAATGGGTATGTCATTTATTAGCACCCAAACACATTAGTGAAGTGTTAAACAGCACGTCTCCCCCGGGGATGCTGTTGCAGGCGGGAAAATGGTTTTTGCTGTAGTTTAGATAAGCATGGAGGACCCAACATCCTGTGTATTTGTATGTGTGTGAGTGTGAATATGCATGTGTGTGTCTGCTCATTAATCCCCTTCCAATCAGCCATGACATGTTCATTAGCCTGCCGCCTGTTTGCATTGTTAACGCTAAGCCTCAGCCAGAACTACTGCATGTGTGTTTGTTTTGTTATTGTGGGGGTGGAGGGGTGTGTGTGTGGGTGTGTGTGTGTGTGTGTGTGTGTGTGTGTGTGTGTGTGGGTGTGTGAGGACTTAATAAACATGAGTCCAGAGTGAAGATGCCTTTGGTTGACGCAGCAAAAAAACACACAGAGACAAGGTGGAGATAAATGCAAGAATAAAGAGACGCTTCAAAGATGAACAAGAGAGGTTGAAGTTGAAGAGACACACACACTCTCTCACACACCACTCACACACACGCCTAAACCTCCCACTTTTAAATGCCACCGAGGCAGATAACAGCAGCTCCTCCTCTCTGAGTTGATAATGTCTCCTCTCATTTACTTTCTAGTGGGTTTTATTTGTGCTCTGAGCAGCAAGTGTTTTTTTTTTTTTTTTTTTTTTCTTCTTTTCATCTTAATTTGGCATTCACCAAAGATTTCTCTTACTTTGTCGTTGTTTTGTAACACAACATGAGTTAAACTAATAAAAATACAAAAAAAAAAAACATTTTCGACAGCCAGGTTGTTTAATGTCCCTGTTCTCATCTCGTCAGGGTGATTCCCTCTCGGGCTCCTGCGTCATTGACTTTATTCCCTGTTGCCTTTCTGTGCTGCTGTGATCTTGTCTAGTTGATGCATTGGTCCTTTAAACATCCACAGTCTCTGCTGGATGTTTCTACTGTACCATTATTCCCCACTGAATAACTCTCAACGGGACAAAAAAAAAAAAAAAATGTTACTTTGTCAGGACATACGGTGTCTTAATGCATGTTGTTGATTCAGTTCAGGAAAAAAAAAGTAAAAGTCATGTTTTTCCTCCATCTTAATTCATCCCGTTTCTTTTTGGCCAACAGTTTTCTCTCCTGTTTAAAATTCACACCCCATTTTTTTTCAGTTTTCTGTTCCTTCTTATCTTTCCTCAATTGTGCCATTTTCCCCCCTCACCCTGTCTTTTCATCTTAACAGGTTTTCATTCGTCCCTGTCCAGGCCTCTCTACATTTTTCATGCCTCTTTCTCTTGTTCAACCTATTTCCCTGCCCCTGTTTTGCTTTTTTGTTCCCATCTCACTTTTGTTCTGTTGATCCAAAGACGCTTCAAAGCTGCGTTACGTGAGCGCAGCCGGGCAAAGAAAGAAAAAAATAAAAATAAAACGAATTCTCTCATCTTTTTTCTTTTATTTACTTTCATGCCTCCCACCCCTTCAGGTTCAGTATTTGTGTCTCGAGTCGCACACACACAAGACACCAAAGGTCTCATACCTCTGTGTCATGTGTCAGTCTCAATATTTCAGGATGTTATTTTTGCCTTTGTGCTTTACTGTATTGATTCACTTTGCCTACATCTTCTGATTTGTGCCGTCTCTCACACGCTCACTCACCCAGACACACACCAGCAGGGTTTTCGCTGCCTGAGCTGTTTGTGAAGCATAACAGCAGGTTGTTGATGGCTGCAAATGCCTCATTATGTAAGATGTGTTTACCAGATGCCAGTCTACAGTTTCAGTTGTCCTCTGCCTTGCTCTGTCGCTCTCTCACTCAACTCCTTTTGTCCATTTTTTGTCTATCACCTGTTTTTATTGCTCCATGTTTGCATATTACATAAATCATCCTGTATGTTTTATTACGTCGCGTGCAAAATTGTGTCACGCAGAGGTCGAGATGCGCAGATACACTTTTAAAAGTATACTGCAGATTTACACCAGAGTGATCTGAGTGCAATATTTCTACCATTCAAGGTGCTCACTCGAGTTGTATATTCTTGCTGTGATGTGGCAGAGAACACAGGAAACTACACAACACACCTCAGTTAGTCATACCTCGCTATCTTTTGTAGACTGATAAAGTGCCAGGAACCCACTTCACAGTTCCTCCATTATCACTGCACCAACAAAAGACCCTCTGTCATCCTTCTTGCAGTGTTTTGGTTGTGTTGTAGAAGTTGTCACACTAAATGAGAGAAGACTTTTTTGTTCGGCTACATGAGACTTCCCAGATGTTGTCTTCTGTTTGAATGCAGTTCATGGAATAAATGTTGCACCTCATACTTTCTTGACACTGATATTGTGTCATTAGATGCTGGTATAACTCCACAGTAGTTAACAACATAGTTTTAGGCAAAATCTCAAAGGCGAACATTGTAGAGATCATTTTAATGACATATAAACACTGTTAGGCACAACATACTTGTAGTAATGTATTACTGTTATTAACTAGTAATCTATAATGTATTGCATTTTGTAAGTTACTTGCTCAACACTGCATATAAAAGTTTTTTTCTATGTAACCGTCGTCTTTTTCTTCTTTCTTCGTCTCATCTCGTATCCAGCCCAAGCAGCGTACGTCTCTGTCTTCATCTCTGGACGTCCAGAGGCCAGTCAACCACAGCTGCGAGCCCAGTGAAGTGAGCTCGTCTCTCGGCTACGCCAGCTTCAGCACCAGCCCTCCTGCGAGTCCCCCCCTCAGCCCCAACCAGGAAGACTCTGCCGGGTCCAACGACGACTGTCAGCTCACAGGTAACACTCATGTTAGATAGTTTGGATGCGTTTTTAATATTGGATTTCCCAGAAGTCTTTGATATGCACTCATAAGCAGATCCACCTGTTGTCATACATTGATTTAGTAGATGATTTATTACTCTTTTTTGCACAGTCTTAATTGTTTTTGGCTGCATATCAACATGTAGACAGGCTCCTATGAGGGAAAAACTAGGCTGCAAGACATCAGCAAAAGAGACTTTGTTACTCCTGTGGGGAGTCACTTTTTACTGTCGGACTAGATGAAACGCCGTTAGCTTCATCTAATGACTTTCCCCTGCTGAGTTTAAAAGCTGATCCTCTAAAAGGAATATGCCGTGTAATGAAGGGGGTGTTGTCTCATAATAATCTCATAACAAGAGTAGTTGAATGTTAAATCTGCATAATGCACATTTCAGTGATTCTTTTTTTTAAATATTTTGTTTACATAATAAAAAAGGAAAGTAAACACTAAATAATGCAAAAGTGTTTACTATCCACATGTAATTTTAATGCGCTTGTATACTTGTCAATTAATTTGACAAATGTCCTCATCATTAACGATGAAGCTTTTATGCTCATATAAAGAATGTCTCTCTCTCTCTAGTAGCGATTACAGTATTTATCTAAAATGACATTAGATTTTATTGACACTTCACCAGATCACTGCAGGAGGGAACCGGGACTTGGGAGCAACTGGCTCGCTGCCTGGTTTTACTACTGACCCTCGTTTCCTTTGTGTCATTTCCTAGTCTGTTACTTCTCGTGTTACCATAGTGATGATGAAATTCCTTGTTGTCATGGCGAAATGGCAGCCTTGGTGATAGTTAGATGGTGACGTGGTCGTGAATACTTCCCTCTCACCTGGGTTTCAATCCAACTGTCCCTCACACCCGCTGATAACATGCAGCGACAGAAGTGGCAGAGCAGGGGAAGTGGACCAGGCGGGAGGTGTGTGTGTGTGTGTGTGTGTGTGTGTGTGTGTGTGTGTGTATCATCAAGGAGGAGTTCAGAGGCCCTGCTACACTTTGATCTCTGTAGTACCTCAAATAAAAAAATAAAAAATAAATAAAAATCACACATTATTATCAGTCCACAGGTGCATGCACATCCAGACACACACAGAGAAACTAAATGACACATCTTCGTCCTCGACTCCTATTGAAGCCGTCCTCTTATCACGGCTGGATCCACACTTCCTCCTCTGAAACATGTTGAAGTGTCCCTGGGCAAGACCTTGAACTGTAAAGTGTTTCTCATGGTGAAGCCGAAGTGTATGAATGACAGAGTGAATCAAAGGGAAATGACAGTAATGTTTAGAATATGATGACAAAGATTTAGTTCTGAATTACTTCTTGTTGAAGCTATAGGAAACAGCCGTTTAGCTTAGACATTATAAATAATATAAAAATGGGTCTTTAGGTAACAAATCTGCTTACCTGCACTTCTGGCAGTGTGTAGAAATTACATATTATGGTTGTACATATGTTTTTATGCTGGACAATTATTCAGTTAAAATTAAGCTCTTCTGTAGTTTAAGTCTTCTCAACTATAGTCTTGTGTTGTAATACATTAAAATGTTTGTTTTGTTTTGTATATAAAGGATTTCACACTGGGTTCAGATTTGACAAAACACTCTGACACCAAACACTAAAAAGTTGGATGAAAGCATGAAACACGGCCACCATATGTTTCCTGACTGTAATCAAAGAAAGTGAAAGTTCCTGGTTGTTCATGCAAAAACACTGTAGCCTGAAATCTCCGCTGTAGATTAATTTACTGTAAAAATATGACAGAAAAGGTAACTTAGTTCTAATACAGACAAATCTATGAATATAAGCAGTTAGCACGTTATAGATAGAACATATTATGTATTATAAATAAGTGTATCTCTATTTTCTTCCTGTCCTCACTCTGTCTGCTTTAAACTCCGACACCAGGAATAGATTGGCACCAATTTATATTTTCATTTAATATTTCCTCTCTTTCCTTTTCTTTTTCTACTGCTACTCTGCTCATCCCTCCTGCTCTCTCCACTTATTAGCTTTATAAGGCCCATTGTGGGGTTGCCATGGTAACAAGTGGCTTACAGAGAGAGAGAGAGAGAGAGATACACACACATATATGTATGTATGTGGGTACTGAAGGCAAAGAGTCACAGGATTCAAAGGATGCCAGTGAAAAATAGAGTGGGAGAGAGAGAGAGAGAGAATGAAAGTCTGATGTTGTTTGGGGGGTGAAGAGAATGAAATGTGAGATTTCAGGGGGTTGGATTGAGAAATGAGGACAAGAAAGTGATGAACACTTTTTTTTTTTTTCTTGTCTTCCTCTGCAAACCATAAAAGGTCTTTTCTTCCTTCCTGTTCACATCTGTCTCAGCTCATCTTATTTCTCCCTAAGAAGGAAAAAAGAAAAAAAAAATCCCGATCTGTTGTTTGACACCAACCTAACATTTATACAATAAATCTCCAGCACTGCAGTGAAGTATGCAGGTGTCAGCCACCTGCGTGGGCAGTTGGATAAAGAGGAGGCCTATTTATAACCCAATCCATCACTGGGACCGCTGCTGTTGATGCTGCTACGTAACTACGGTTTATGTAACGTCGGACATCGCTCGGCAGTAGCTGAATGCAGTGCAGTGTTATGCAAAAATCAGTTGCAACTATTGACGCAGTTGTTCGCCATGAATTATGCAGTGGTGCTTGTGACAATTCAGTAACAAAAAGGCAAAAAATCTGCAGGTCTGTATTTATCCATGTGGAAGCAGTTTTTAGCTGCTGAAGCACTTCACAACTTCTTGTACATCCTATGATGTATATACAAGTAGTTTCAGTTTCTGCTCATAAGATATAAATATAGTTATGATGATATTTAAAGCTATAATAATGATTATTTCTGTACTAACAAATAGGTCAAATGACCTGTTGGTTAGCCTCTGTCAGAAGCCATAAACATGACTCCAGTTAACAGCTAAATGTTGCTTCATGTCTGATGTTTAAATCTGTAGCTTGAAACCAAAATTGAACCTTAAATAACTCCAGGAGATCACTGTGTCGCTCTGCTTGTGGCTGTACACACCAGTGAATCACAACTGGAAAATATGTTTTTTTTTTTTTTCCCCACGTTAGTTGTGAACTTCTCTAATACAGACACAAGCCGACAAGACAAGACTTCTTCCCGTGAAACACATTTCTATATTTCGCCACAGAGGAGCCGAGTGATCGATGAGCTTCAACAGTTAATGAGTCGTAAATGGAAAAGTGATCAACTGCTCCGCGCTCTGCTCCGGCTGTGTGTTTACATGAAAGACTTAAAGTCATTAGCCCTCTGCCGCTTAATTCAGTCCTTTGTTCTCAAATATCACACACTTCACTTGTACTTTGACATCAAGTCTCAACTACAAGCACAACCCATCCACACAGAAACACAATGGCTCTGTCAGGCAGCTGCGCTTGATCATTAAGTCAAGCTCAAAGTCAGCAGCTTTTGTTTGCAGCAATACTTTCAGACTCAAGCGCACACACAAGTTTTCTTTTTCCATCCAACTCACAGCTTAGCTCCTTCCCTTGCTGTCTTTATTATACACTATTGCATTTGAATCCATTTTCTTTTTACGTGTCGAAACAACCTTCAACCAGTGGCTATGTTAACATATTTAATTATAAGCGTGTGTATGTGATACAGTTTCACTTTTTCTCTTTTTACATGGAAAAGCAGCAGTTCTGCTCTGTCTGACTTGCTTCTCCACTTATAACAAATAACAGAAATTTTCCCTGCTGTTCTGCCCGTGTGCTGAATGTGTTGCCCCCGTCGCGGCAGATAGCAGATATGAAAAAATTATAGCTCTCGCCGCGCTGCTTTTTCTCTCTTAGGTGAGAGAGGATCAATCAAGGATGAAAGCTAAAGTGAAATTTGTTAGGTGGAGGAAGAAGAAAGGTACAGAAAATACAGCAGTTTCATTTCAGTGTGATTGTAAACTGCGCATTCGCTTTAAGTACGATGTTACAAGGTACATATGTAAAAATCCAGTTCAAAGCTTCACATAAATCAACAGTCTGATTCAGACTGAGTTAATAATCTTGTGCCATAGGATTTTGTCAGTGACTGCAGCTAAGTGTTGTCCTGCCCTCAGTGTTGTATCTCTAATTAACAGCATTATTTCATTAAGGAGCGGCATGTTTTGATCACACATACTGTGTTCTTGTTACATTTAGTTTTAACCTCAGGCAGTTGTGCTAACAAGAAATGTCCAGGACATTTTTCTTTTCCAATGATATTTAGCTACAGCAGCGGTATCACTGAGGATGATGGAAACATAGTTCAAGGCTAAAATATCACACAAAGGGTTTTTAAAAAAAGACAGGATGATGAAAACTAATGATTTGGGTAATTATTTGAGGTTTGAAGTTAAAAGTCTGGATTGACAAGTCAGCAAAGTGCATAATAATGAATCTAGCTCTTCTCCGTCTATGTTGTCTTCTTTCCTAAGTGATCAGTAATATCTGTAGTGGTCTTGTTAAACACGTAACCTAGAAAACCATGGTTTTCACATTTTAAAGTAGAAGAGCACCCTCTTCTCTGAAAAAAAATTAACTGGTCACTAAATCGAGAGAGAAAATTGTGTTATACAATAAGCCAAGAGCCTATTTTCTCTTATAATTATCCCTTTTATGTCTCATAACTAAATGATTTAAAAGGAAAAATAAACAAAGCAGAGTTGTGTGAAAATGACCTGATTTTGTGGCAGTGACAGTGGTTACAATTATGATAAGTAGCATTAGTTGCCTCGTATTGGAAAAATACAGCTACTAAATAGACTGTCATGACTTCCTAATCCATACTCCTCGCTGTTGTGTGATTCTGGAGAGGCAGTGAAGGTCGTTGCAGCCTGTCTACTTTACACTGTTGCTCTTAAAGAAGTTCACATCTCAGTAAGTGTCAAATGTCCAAGAAGAAAACAGTAAATTCCCACCTGCTCGGTCAGATTCCTTACCTTGGATCCAAGAATAAATATGAGCTAATTGCAAACAGTTGAGTGAGTCTTAGCAAAAACACTGTATGCACGTGTTTTTTACGTGTACGTCTGTGTTCTCTAGTTTGCAGTCTTCTTCTATAAATTGCTTCTTTTCTTGGTGAGTTACCGCCACCTGTCATCATGTGAACTTGTGTGTATCACGTCTCATGATCACGTGTCTGTCCTCATAAATGTTCACAAGACTCATGACAACATTTCTCCATAAGTCTACAGGGTATGTGTAATCTTTTTTGTTGACTATTCATTTATATTTGTACCTTGATTAATACAATATCGCTTTATGACGTGATATTATGGGTAATCTAAGGTATTTTATATCCTGTTTCCTCAGTTTTTATTCTTAAATTAAGTATTTTTTGGGACCAAACAGGTGGTGAGCTGTTAAAACATCTGAGATAATAATGGAAATAAGATTCAATATGTTGTATTTCATGAATATATGTTGTTAACACACATGATCACAGGGTCCATATATATCTTTTGCACAAATACTCCAAATTCTCAAATGCACCATTTTACTTTTTCCATCCAAGGCTGAGATACAACAACTGCTACTACTGCATACATGCATGTATCCACACACACACACTCTGTCAGTGTCGACTTCAGGAGGCTTGAATAATGGGTTGCTGCAAAAAAGAAAGAGAAAAAAATGTCAGTCAGAAAGCCAGTTGCTGTGGCAATATATTCTATGCACTTGAATCAGGAATGAAAGAGTGAATTCGATATCTGCAGACTGACCCGTCGCCGCCTTAAGGCTGAGTTCAGATACGAACACACTATCAGACACGATGGCGATGTTCTCAGCAGGGAATCCTATCTCTGTCTCTGCCTCTGTCTCAGGGGGGACCTGTTAGTGCTAAACCAGCTCTAGTGGGATAAGTTTCAGCTCGTTCAGTCGGTCACAAATTGAAAAAAAAAAAAAAAATGTTGGAACATGAAAATCTGGAGAAATTCCTACTTAGCATTAGGGAAGATGAAACATCAGGGATTATATCTGTTTTTCTCTGTGGTTAAGTCTTAGACCTTATGTAAGAACTGATCTTCTATTGCTGAACGGTAAATTATGAAAAATTAATTCATTTATTCTTTTAATTGTTGTATTATATTTAATTATTGTACAATTGACACAATTTGGCCAGAACAGAAAAACAAGACAAATACAAAAGAAGAATTAAAAAACTAAATAAAATAATATGATATATAAATAATCGTTTAAACACTATATAACAATCAGTTTTAACTACTACAAAGGTGTTTTGTACATATTTTCTATTATATCCTGATAAATATTGTTTGTTTGTTAATGTGCTCATTTGCAGTTTTTAGCATTAACATTTATTATGGCTTCTTCAGTAAACACGTGGAAGATATAAAAACCGATATGTGCACATTCATAAAATCAATAAAAATGTTTTATATACATATCAAATGAAGAGGGTTCAGATGTCATGGAGATACATTTTCTCTATGACACCTGAGTAAACTTCACAGACCAATAAAAGATGTGGATGAAAGCTCCAGAAATGTTAGTAAGTTCTCATATAACTAAAAGTTGAGGTCTTGAAACTCCAGCGTTACTGAAGCAGTGAGTGGAAAGTTGACCTTTGCGGGGAATGATCACATGACATCTTAGGTATAACTGAAACTCTCTTTCCTTTTTGCTGTTTAGTATTTTTTTTTTTTTTTGCCTCTGGCTAATGATTGTGACATTTTCAACAGCGCTCGAAGGGAGTATTTTATTATGTATACATGTAATCCATTGAATTTCCTGTTCCCTCAACGTCTCAAATCAACAATCCAGACTTGAAAACATTCCCTGTCATCAATCATCAATCTCAGCAGCAGCAGACCACCACAGTCTTTTTTTTTTTTTATTTGTACGGGCAGCCATCTTGATGTGGGTTTGTTAGCATAACCTAGCACTAACCGAGCATTAGTTTAATGCCTGAGGCTCGGGGAGCTTATAATTATTTATCCAGATCTGTGGCGCTTAGGAAATAGGACTCAGTCTTTAATCTCAGGGATGACTGACAGGTTAGATATTACTTGTAGTTTTTAATAACAGTCGGCGTCGAACCACAAGAGACAGAGCGATGAACACGCTGCTATCAGATGTTTGGATCCAGTCCCAGCTCCTCGTGTTATCAGTCACACACAAACACATCATACACAGGGATACGTTATAGTGCACAAGACAGCTTTTATTGTATTTATAGTGTTTGTGTTTAAAAGCTTATTGTTCATTTTAGTAATTTAACATAAAAGTAGGAAACACAAAGATTTGTGGTTATCACGTTCATTCTATTGGAAATGTAAATAATTTCACAACCACTGTTCTGTGTGAAAATCAATTATAAATGAGAGTTTATTAGATTTTTTTGATACAATACCTCCAGACACTAATATATTACTGCGCTATAAGGACCCACTGGCTTTATACTAACAGCAGAATCCATATTCTCATCTCCCCAGTTTCTCTTCTGTCTTATAACCTCCAGCTGTTCGTCTCCACTCTTTCATTTCTGTGCCTCCTGTCATTCAATCCTTCATTCTGTCACTTTCTTATTTCTCCAGCCACTTTCACACGTCTTCATTGGCTCCTTTGTCTCTATCTTCACGTCCATCTCTCCCCACGTTATATATGTCACATACACACGCTCTCCTCAGCTTCACCGTCATTTATCAATTCTTCTTTGGCTACTCTGTTTTGCTGCGTTGCAGCTTCTCTGGTGCTCATCAACACACCAGTGTTGTTGACCATTTGTGTCACAAACACTTATTAAGAAGCCGTTAAACATGTTTAAATCTTGCTGCATGCACAGTCCTCTGACTAGTATTCATATAGTTTTCTCCATGTACTGTAGATGCTTCTCTCCCTCAGCATTTCCCAACAACTGTGTTTTTTCTTTCACCTTCAACCCATTTCATCACATTCTGGATTTAGTTACTGCACGATGGGCTCATTTAGAATAGAGATTCACTAGTTCACCACTAAAATTTAATCTCACTGCTGTACAGTTACTGCTGGCAAGAGTAAAAAAAAAAAAAAAAAAACTCATTTTTGGAAGAACATTCACTTTACATGTCAATACAAGCCGATATAAGATCAAAGCTGTGATTCAATTCAGTGTAACATATGAGCTCTAAGCAGGATTTGAATCAGATCAGCGACAAAATTAAGCAAACTGGAAATAGTCGATCTTTCCATATAAATGCTTCGATTTTCAGCGGGTTGTTTATAGAAACTTATTACCAATCTTAGCGAGACAAAACATTATTGTTTTCTCTTTGTAGCGTTTAATAATGAATATTTTCAAAGTGTGACTCCAATCTCAGACCTCGCTCTGGACATTATAACATGTCACAGCAGGATGAGCTCAGGTGGAGCTAATAATGTTAATTATACTTGCATTCCGAGTCGGTGCACATGTTCTGCACCTTGTATATTATGCATAAACTCACTGTCATAGCATGACTGGAGCTTCTGAGTAGAACCCAACCGTTAGTAATATCATTAGTTACACATGTGCTCTTGCTCCAATAACAAATCCCACTGTCTGTTCGCATACAACAGTAAATAAAATATAATAATTATCCACATTAGTGCCCATTATTATATGTAATATGCTACATATAATAACATTAAAGTGAGACGCAGATCAACTACATATCAATACTGTTTTATTTACTGTACATAATTTCAAACATGAAGAGATTTTTATAAAAGATGTGACACAAAAGCAACTTGGTTCGTTTAAAGGGAAGATTTGTTTCGAGTTGAAATAAGTGCGTTTTTCAAGGTTTGTAGCTTTGATTTGATGTTTTTTTTGACGACTTCTCCATCCGTCCAGCGTCACCTTCTCCATGAACTGACCTTGTGGCTCTAACATCACTCAGCTTCCTGCCTCATTCCCATCGTAATTATTCACAGCCAAAAGACGCCTTTGTCAGTTTGCCACCTTGATTCGTTTCATTTTTGAGGCATTTGTTGCAAATGATTGATGCAGCTGTACTTTTTGGAACAGGTCAGAATTTCATGATATAACCAGTTTTGCTGACATATGTCAATTCATCTGTGACTTTGCGAAGCCCAGACTGCAGCAAAAAAAAAAAAAAAAAGAAATCACCACAAAATGTGCTCAATTTGTTACATTTTTTTTTTTTTTTATTGTTTTTTTTTCACACTAGTCATTTTTAGTGCTCCGTATTTATTTCAAATCATTAATTTGCCCTTAGATTTCCCTGCTGTGGCCTCATTATTTTAATTTTTTCCACCTGCGAGTTGCTCACATTTCTTATGCTGTATTGGGAATTATTGAGTCACTTTTTCAACACATTACATTTTTTAGAACCTGCTTAGAATTGGTATGTGGTGTGAAATCTCTACACAGCTGCTCTACCTTACATCGGCGAAACTCCAAGAGTTAATTTCATGTATTTTTTTTTTTCCTTCCTATAAATAGACATGGTGTTTAGATACATTGACTAAAAGCTCCGTTTCAGATTGGTTTCTCTCCCACCCACTCTCTTCTTCTCTGCCTGTCTTCCAGTGATGGTGGGTGGTCGATGGATGTACACAGCTGAAGGGTTCACTCTCACGGTTTATCAGCTTTAGGAAGCGATGACCTCACACATTGATGTATCAGTCAGTCGATAATAGAAATAAGTAAATCAGTCTTTATTGGGTGGTAATGAATATAAAGCCAAACATATCGATCTTTAACTATTGAGTAATGTTGTAATATATATCTCTCTCTCGTTCAGTCTCATGTGGTTGTTTTCCTTGAGACGAACAAAACTTATCCAAATACCAATCAGCTGCTAGGGTGAGCTGCTGCGTGCTCCAACTTGTGTTTGTATGTGTGTTTGCATGGTAGTTGTGCAATATAAAATTCAGGTATGTCAAATGATGCAGGAGCTCTTTCGCCATCTGATTCTTAAGACGTTTGCTACATTTCCACAGAAGCAGGGAGATGAATTACTGTAAAGACGTGTAGCAGTTACAGTGTGATTGCGCTTTGGTTTATGCTGATATTGCCGTAGGTTCTCAGGTAGGAAACACACACACACACACACACACACACACACACACACACAGAAATGATTCTGTCCTGACTTTAGTCATTTTACATTTCTGCTGTGTCTCTCTAATTCTCTAAATTGACAAGTTGTCAGCACATCAAAGTGCTTGTCAACTTGACTGATGTTCGGGTTATTTCTCTAACATTTTTTCTCCCACAAAATTTCTCTAAAAATCTTCCTCGCATGTAACTTTTTGCGTCTGCCCTCTTCTCGAACCTTTACTTTTACACTTACAGAAATCTCAGCAGCTCTACCTGCGTAATCCTTTTTCTTTTTTTTTTTTCCTTTTTTTCCGTCTAGACAAACACATACACCTGCTGACTTGATTGCTGTGTTTATCGGCAACTACACTTTTTTTTCCCCCTCTCCTTACTCTTTGGAAAAAGCCGAAGTCACTCAGTGGCCCGAAACTGGGAGAGTTGCTGGGTGCTGGGGGCTCTCTGTTGCCATAGCTACCAACAGGCTCACCTGTTGCCAATGGTTTTTGTCTTTAAAAGGAGTAGAAGCAGACAGAGAGAGAAAGATGCAAAAGAAATTCACAGCCGACCCAAGAGAAGCACATAGAGAAACAACATATGAATTAAAAATAGAATGTAACTTAACATGTGTTTAAAAGCATCATAGACATCGTCTAAAACTGTGTTAATAAAGGCAGTTTGTTGTTGAACAGACAAAACCAGAACCTCAAACCTCATCTCTACCTGCTCTACATGGAAATCCTAAAACTAGAAACAGCTGCGGTAAAACGACAAGCTCTGATATGACGTCAGAGTTTCAGACATCACTTTAGGCACACGCTCAAAATCTGCATATGCCAGCCCACTTTTACAGGAGTATAGCGTTATACAATCAATCACGTGTGATGTAATTCCTCAAAATATTCTCCTGATGCTAAGATTAGACAAAGTTCTGTTAGTGTCTAGTCTAGGGTGAAGTGATCCGTGCACTTGTAACGCTAGCGTTATTACAGCTAACTCCTAGAATGACTAAATGATGAAACTTACCACTCTGACACATTTATTTTCATCTCTTTCATCTTTATTTTCATTTTCAGTATCTGACTCTTCTGACTCAGGCTCAAACATGTACGGTTGAAATTCAGTGGCTCATTGATTAACTCACCGATTAACTCTGAAACTTGATGTCAGACACTGTAGAAATGGTGGACCTCCTTCTTCTTCTTCTTCTTCTTCTTTGCCTTCGCTGTAAACCAACCAGTCGGTGCACAGCTCATTTCAGTATTCACTAAAATACTCAGTGAATAATCCTACATCTCAGTTAAGCTGTAGGACTGTTACTTTATACCTTCTCTCCAAAAATGTGTGAGTAATCTGAGCATATATATATGATTCTTTGATATATGGTCAATGATCATTACATTGGATGTTGATTATGATAATGAGAAAAAAGAGAAATTAAGCGTAAACTCACTGTGTGTTTATACTGATCTTTGAGCCACTTATTCATATTTGTCCTGTGAAATATTGAGGATTAGTCATAACTAAAGAGCTTTCAGCTTGTGTAGGACATAATGGCAGTTTTAGTCCCCATAACAATTAAGGATGAGTCATGTTTTCAACCCTCATTACCTGAGGACTGTTCCTGTGTGTGTGTTGTGTGGAGACACAGAGACAACACAAGTTGATGTGCTTTAAAACACAGAATTCACCTCCAAAATGAGGTGAAATGACTCTTCATTTGAGGACTGACGTTAATATTGCTCCACTTTCCCCTCTTTCCTTTTAATTCTCTCACAGTACGAAGAAATCACTCATCTCCTGTTTTAATCACAGTGAATGATTAAGAAAAGTAATTTCCTCAGAATCTCATTGTCTTCAAGTCGTTTCTCTGCTGTGTTACTCAGTTTTATTCTGTGTCGCCGGCTTGAATTATGTAATTGTGGTACATGGAAATGTGGTCGGACGTGCTGAGGACAGCAGAGAGGTGCTTTGCTAAAACTGTCTGACAACAGACACTGCGCACATGGGGTGAGGAGGTGGCACACACCACACACAGGAGTGTGTGGTCAAATGAGAACATTGTACATACAGAGAGAGTGTGTATGTGTGGGTGTGGGAAGAGGCAGTGGGGGGTCATGCAATTATTCAGCTGACAGTTTTGATTACAAGATTGACTTTGCATTTATTTGAGAGTGGACAGGCACTGTGTCTATTTCTTCCACTTACTGCTCCGTTATTATGAGACGACAGAAAGTGTCTGTGTGATCGTTACCGGCAGTGAGATTGTTTACATGGCGTGGTACACAAACTTAACGCAGAGTGACAAGTAACAGGGGAAAAAATAGATAAAAGAGACACAAACACACACATCATGGAGCTCTTAGATGTGTGTGTGTTTGGTCAGTTCAGAGAGATGTGATGTTTATATATATTTTACCTGCGGATGAATAATCAAACATGACATTTAAGGACAAAAATCAGTTGTTCTGCTCGTTCTGGCAAATTACTGACAAATTGCTTAGCTAAAGCGCTAACGATGTTGTTTTGGATTTAAAGAAATATAGGTATAATATAGGTTTTATACCGTTCCACACAATAATTTGTCTCCATTCATTCCTGTGCAGCATGAAAATCTATTAGCAGACACTTGAAAGTTTCCCCCAAGTTGTTTAATCCACCGCAGTGTACATTAAGTCTGCATTAACTCTCGTTAATGTTATGGAAAGTAAAACAGTTGTGACCTTTCTCTGAATCTTTCAATGCTATGTGATAAGATACAGTGGGAATGAATAAAGATGAGCGGCTAAATATAGAAAAAATACATTAAAAAAATCTGCACAACTTGAGAGTGAGCGTGTGTACCATGTACTATAGCATGTAGTATGCGTGTGTGTATATATATATATATATACTGTATATATGTATATATATGTGTGTGTGTGTGTGCGTGTGTGTGTGTGTGTGTATATATATATGTATATATATATATATATGTGTGTGTGTAGCCATGTTCTTTATGTTAACAGGAATAACACAGTTTGGTAAAGATTATTTGTTATTGTCACATTATTGATACTTGAATATAAAGATTCCAAACCCTCAACACTAGATTCACATTTATCTGTGTCTTCCTGTGATTTGTTCTGATTTCTTCCACAAGCCTTCAAGCCTGTCTGAGTATACACACTTCTACAAATCATTATACCTCCATAAATTTATCATTTAGTTTTAGTCTGACTCTGTAAGAGTCTTGGTAACACTATAAATAAATAAGAGCAGAGCTGCTCCCTGTGGAGCAAAAAGCTACATCCTGAGCCTCACTAGAACATAACGTTATTCCTTTTTTCTTTAGTCTTGTGCTGAGTTAGAAGATTTCTCATTACGAGTTTGATAAAGGTGATGCTCTGCTGGAGTGTAATAGTTAGTCAGGGTAGAAGAAGAGTGAATAATCCACCTGTTATTCTGCATCTTTACATCTTAAGATAACTGTTGTGACCTCGGGTGTAACGTGACATCAACGTCATCTACATCTAATTACATAAACACTTCACACTTTCAGTGGCTTCTTTCACTTCACCCAGACAGAGTGGGCCTCTGAGAGCATTTTCCCTGCTCCAATAAGATCATGCGTACATGCACAACTTCAGACACTCGTGCACATTTGCGCCCAGACTGTGAACAGAGGTGTAAAATCCAAGTCAGGAGTTTCTCTTATTACTCCTTAGAGAAACAAACAGCCTTTTTACCGACAGAAGATGTATTACCTCGTTCTTATCTTCCTGTTTGCAGCTTTGTTTGTTTTGCTGTATTTGTTTTTTTTTGTGTGTACATAGAAGTTTTGCTCAAGACTTTCTAAATATCATTGTGTACTTGATTTGTTCGTTCATCTCTGTTTTGCTTTCTTGTAAATTAATTAGCGTGTGTCATTGTTTTCACCGGACCATTTTATGGATTTATCTGAATCAGTCGATGTTCTTGTGTGTGTGTCCTACTTGCAGACGACGGGCCGTACCAGCGAGACCCTCCTCCTCCTATCTGCTCTTCCTCCTCATCAATTGCTCTGTTGGAGGAGCGAAGGAAGAGCCACATCCCAGAGGAGTTTGCCGGCCTTCTTCATGGATCTTCCCCAGCCTGTGAGAATCCCGACACACCGTATCATCTTTACAGTCCTAAACCTCGCAAATATGCCTCTACAGATGTCCCGAGCAGTTTGCTGCAAACTCCAGAGTTTAACATTGTGATCGGAGGAGGACCCACTCAGGTCTTCTCCAGGACTGGGAACGAGAGGACTGTCAACGACCCACACAAGCCGCAGGTGGTGTACCGGACTATTTTCCACACCAGGGTCAACCAGGACCAAGCTCGACCCAAGAACTGCGAGCAGGTGGATCCACCTCGTGGGTGGTCTACGTTGGACCGCCCACCTTCTTACTCCTCTGGCAGAGACGCTCCAGACTTACAGGGGATCCAGTCAGTAGGTGGACACAAAGACAGTTCATCTGGGTCTGGATACGAAGAGAGGGCCTGCACCCTGGGGAGGATGAGGTCAATGCCCCGCAGTGTGTTGGACTTGCAGTTGTCCAAGTCTCTGTCTAAGTCTGATTCCAACCTGGTTGCTGTGTCTCCCATACAGGTAAACTGTTGTTCGTATTATCTCATAGTATCAATCATGATTCATAAAACACTGCCTAGTATTTATGTTGCTTTATGAAGGCGAATTAAAAACATGAACGTCTTTTTATCCCTCTGAGACGTTTACGTAAGAAGATGACAAAAAACCTCTGTTTAATAAAAGTTAAGGTGAATCAATAAAAGTGTATACATTTAATGTAAATATTCATAGTCATTATTAAATTATGGAGGTAGTTTGAGTTTTGCTGTATTATGTCCAACCAGTTAGATAACTGGCTCATCTGGGCCACATTGCTCCCTGCTGTGCAGCACATTTTATGAGACAACTTCTTTTATTCATAGTAAATAAATCATTAACCGAATACATAGTCTGTTTGATGAAAATAGCTTCATTAAAACTGAAACTTTGATGAGCCATGAAAGGACTAAAAATGTTTTTAACTATAAAATAACCAGCAACCATTTCATGTTATTGTTTGTAGTTTATGGATGGTTGAAATGAATACATAAATAAATGAAATTGTTGGTGTTTGTCATGAACAGGAGGAGCACAGTTGGGGGTCTGGGTCTCGGGGTCTTGGGCCTGGAAGTCCGAGCCCAGGAGAGGGAGCCAGCCCAGGAGGCAGATTGGAGAGAACGCCCTCCTTCACTGCTGAGTGGGAAGAGGTAAAAGACGTTTTCTTTTCCTTCAGACGGTACAGAGAGAGAGAAGAGTGATGAAATCTGTCCTTGTGATGTGACACAACATGTAGTTCTGTAGTAAAATTCATTAAAACCAACGCTCTTTTCAAAGTGAACCATCTCTGCAGGCGACAGTTCACCAACTGCTCTGAGCTTCTTTGTTTTTTCTTTTTTTACCTTTGAAAACCACCGAGTTACTAAGGTAAAGAACAAGCTCCAGTGCTAATTTAACATGCTTCTACATTGATTTTGCTCGGTAACCAACACTGGAGCTGCAGGGAAGACGAGATATGAGAGAGAAGGCAGTTTGTGTTGTCGAGGGTAAAGAGTCGGGTTCAGCAGTGCTGCATGTTTTTGTGTGTTTGTGCTCGGGGCCTCTTTGATATTAAAGGGTCTCCGACACAGCAGCTCTGCTGGATATCGCCCTTTTATAAACATTAGGTCACAGACACATTAGCTTGTGCTCAATGATCATCATTCACACGACAGAAAGCATTTTTTTATTCCACGTCTTTGGATAAAATTGTACATAATAATGTGAGAGACTTAATTAGTCTCTCTACTTTTAAATTGCATGTGAAAAAAAGGACATTTCTGCATCCTTGTCCACATTTGCATGTTCATTATTTCCCCTAAACGCAGCTCATAACTTGCTGATGTTGATGAATTACCATATGGTATTTGCCATAATTCAGAGCATTTAAGGTGACCTTTCCTGTTTAATTGCATACTACGGAAGGATGAGATAAAATCACTTCAGGGAAATATGTGGAGTGAGTGATATATGGGGATTTCATAGGGTAAAAAAATAACAAAGTTGCTCTATTTGTAGCACATGCACAACAAGGAGTTGCATCATTAGCAAGAGATGAATCACAAGGGATGATGCCCAACAACAGTTAATGATCTGATGATATCCAAACTCATTAGTGCTACAGGAGAGAGCAGGTAGTCCAGGATATGTTACAAATTTGGTCTTTAATCTGGCTTTACCTTGAAAACTGCTGGAGTGTTTAGATTTCTGGTGATTGTTCGGACCGTGATAAATGACTCGTAATGAAATGTTCATTCAGAAAGACATCTTTAATGTAGACAAATATAGCTGCCACGGATCTAACGAATGATTAAACTGCTCAAACGTTGCTGTAATTTTTCTAAATTTTCCACTAGTGATTAAATTAATCACCGAAATGTTTAAAAAGCAAAGAACAGCGGTGATCAGATAAAATGTATAAACCTCCATTCATCGCTTCAGTGACTGATTGAATGAATGAATGAGTTTAGAGGCAAGTTTTCTTGACCTACGGTTTTTACATTTGTATGAGAAGAAGATTATTATTTATGCTTTTGCTTTTACGTGAAGGTTGTTGAGCTGATTTTTCACATCTTTGTGTAAAAATAAATGTAAGAAACTAGAGCTAACTAAGGCGGTTCCTTTGACGCATCGTTGTTTGTGTTATTTTATTTTTGGCCACTTGGGGGCAGCAGAAAATTGACCTTAAGGAAGTAGAGATATATTATATATATAGAGAGATTATTATATAGTTACTTTACACAGTAATTTGATCCATTGCTAATGAGATACCATATTGACCCGAATATAAGACGAGTCCTCTTTTTTAACACACATTTTTGGAAAAATTATTGAGCGAATACATGATCTGTAGTAGCAAACATGCATCATTTAGGAGTGTTTTTAATAATAGGTTCAGTGTAGAGAGACAAGCATGGAGGAGAGGACACGGATGAAGATTTGAACACGCCAGCAGCTGCGCAGCATAGATACGGCATAACCAGTCGGTTATCCAGGTAGCCCCTAGAAGCAGTGGTTAACATGCGTGCTAACATTAGCATTACTGACTACCAACCACTCGGTAGCCGTAATAACTAGACTGACTCCTCTACTGTTTGTTAACTTGCTCAGCGTTTGAGCTGCTGTTTTCTAGTGAGTCTCTGTGTCGCGGTTGCATCTGTACAGGTCACTGGTGTATGTGAGTGAGAAGAAGAAGCTCTGACTCATTTGGGGAGAAGATTTAAGACGACTCGGGTCAATGCAGTATAAATATTGTTTAGTGCAGCTTTAATTCATCTTAATTATCTCCCCTTTGTCAATATAAAGTGATTATTTAGTTTGAAGCTCTGTAAAATAATTTCTTATGAACTTGATGTTTTATGTGAAGCCATTTTATCTGTCAGTTTATAAACACTGTTTGCATTTATCAGCCCACTAAAAAGTTGGTCCTGGACCAGATTTCTCTGACGTGTGGTGAGCCAGTGGACCTGACAGATAGATGGATGTGCAGGTCACACAGCTCTGTGGTTAAACAGCAGATCCAGGGTCAGAGATGATTGGTCGTCAGCCAGCAGTCAGACACTAATGAAGCCACAGTAGCTTTCCCCAGTCTAGTCTTCCCCTCTCCCTTCATCACCGCTCTGTTCTGTCTTTACATTTCCTGTGAACACATCTCTGCTTTTCTAAAATTCACTTGGGGGGGGGTGACTGACATCCAGCGTGCTGACTCGCGTAATGATCATGTTATGTGACACTTGAATCCAGAAATAGAGGTTAGCCTTATTATGGGGAAATGACTTTCCCTTTGCTCATGCTGTATATCTCCCTCACTCTCGTTCTCTCTCTCTGTCTCTCTCCCATTTGTTCAGATCGACAAGATTATGAGCTCTATTGGGGCTGGAATAGGCAGTGGATTGGACATCAAGGCCGACCCCTCAGGTAAAACACACACAAGTGTGAAGTATGGATGTGCAAGTGTGAGTTAATTTAACTGAAAGGATAAGGCAGAGTTATTACATTTATATATATATTAGGCCTTATTCTAGTAGATTTACCCCCATTACTAAAACACTGCCCTTAAAAAAGTTTTTTCTGACAAAAACACAAACAGTAGTAAAGAAGCCAACAGTGTCAAGTTATAGCAAGATATTTTTTTCTACATTTTTTATGAATTATTTGACAATATCACTTCTTTAAGTGTCTAAAAAAATGAATGTTTATTTTTTAGTTTTCTTCTCTCTCAACCTTATACACATGCAGCTGTTGGTGAGAGATTGATATTATTGATATAGTAGTTGTTCATTTGTTTGCAAAGATGTTTGTTATATATAAATTAATATATAAAAAAAAGAAACCGACCCAGGTGGAGCAGCAGAGGTGAAGCCCTAGAGATGCACTGAAAATAGAATGATAAATGTCTTCCTGTCTGTATATGTTATAACCTTTTTTTGTTTGTTAAAAAGAAGAGAGATAGGAAAGGAAATGATATATTAAAAAAACAAGACCTAAGTTGTAATAATTAGGAATTATCTTATTTGTTATGTTTCCGTGTTTCTCTATGTGTATGTGTGTGTGTGTGTGACCTCCTGTGACTCCTTCATGGAGCAGATTTTCAGTTTCTTTGTGTGCATCAATCCTCATTTTCTACCAGTTTCTTCACCTGCATACAGTGAATCCTCCGCTACACATCTCTATTTACTGCGTTCACCCCCTCCCCCCCCCCACCCCACACCCTCCCTGTGTTAACTCCCCCGTCCTCCACCTCCTGATCCCTCCCCTCTTCCTCTCTCTCTCTCTTTTCATCTGTGAATGCAAAGCCTCTGCTAACCATGGTTACCACAGGGAGAAATCCTGTTTGTGCCAAACCAGCTCTATCTCTCTAGCCCCCCCCCCCTCCACCACTCTAACACACACATATATACACACACGTAGACATATAGGCACAACTGCATAAATTCACTGAGCATAGTGTGTGCGTGTGTGTGTTTGTTTGTGTGTGAGTGGGAGGGAACTGGGCTTCATGCAGACAAAGAAGCTGTGGAGCTGTTGTGATGGCTATTATCAGCCAGAGTGAGCCAGATATATGTAGAGCAGCAGAAAGATCAGGGTGACGATCGACACCCGGAGAGAAGATAGAGAGAGAGACGGGAGGTAGACGGAGGAAAGTGAGCGAGAGAGAGAGAGAGAGAGAGAGTGAGAGTGTGACGGAACGAGGAGGGAGAGCAGCGCTTTCTCAGAGAGAGAGAGAAAGAGAGAGAGGAGGCTGCAGAAGCATACAGATGAGAGTGGGAGTACTTGATAAAGAGGAATCTACAGTGCAGGCAGCTTTCGCTCTTTCTCTCTCTCTCTCTCTCTCTCTCTCTCTCTCTCTCTCACACACACACACACCGTCTCACACACACACTAACATGCATGCACACTCAGAGGAGCAACCAAGCGAGCGCAACAGCTGAAAAAACCAAGCGGCTGCCACACAGTCGCTTTTGCTTGCGGATCTGTAACTCCAGTCTTATCCAGCAGCCAGCATCTCTGGCAGGATTTTACATTTTACCCGCAGGACAGAAGCTCTTTTTTTTTCTTTTTTCTTTTTCTTTTTTTTTTTTTTTCTGGATATAACTTCAGCTCTCACCCCTTCTCTCTCATCCTCCTTGTGGCTGGATTCAGAGAAAGCAGCATCTTGGACGCCCGAACCTTCCTTTTTTTTTTTTTTTTTACCTGCTTGCACCCTTGCATGTTGACCACCCCCTCCATCCTCACCATGCCTCTAGCCTAGCCTCCCCTTCCTTCTGTTTCCTCCTCTTCCTTCTGTTTTCACCCTCCCCACCACTACCCCTCCCTTCTACCTGCCTCCCCTTTCTTCTCCTCCTGCTGCTGCCTTGCCAAAAGACTCCTCAAAAGCATGGCGGGCTCCTTCGACAGCCACTTTGCCCGCCATAATATGATGTGGCAGTGCCAGCTGTCTCAGCCGGACTGCCGCTGCTACCGCGTGGACGGCTACTCCCTACTGAAGCGTTTGCCCCTCCACCCCCTCATAGGTCCCCGTTGCCCGCTGCAGTCTGTGGGCCAGTGGCTCGACTCCATCGGTCTGGTCCAGTACGAGAACCACCTGCTGGCCAATGGATTTGACAACGTCCAGTTCATGGTGAGTGTTTTCACATGTTCACATTTTTTTTTTTTTTTTTTTTTTTGGGGGGGGTTAAAGAAAGAGGCAGTAGACATGTTGATGCTGTTTATTATGGCGTACAACCTTATGTTTGTTTTTGCTTCCTGTTCTTATTTATATCTTTGCTTTGGATTTAAATACAATCTGTCTTCTCTGGTTGCCCCACATCCTTTGAAGCTGTCTCTGCTCCTCAAGGTGCATCTCAATCCTCTTCCATTATTTTCTTTGCAGCGATTATAGCAGGATTATTATTATTTTTTCTTTTTTCCTCATTTTCTCCTTTTGGTATTATCTCCCTTTTTCTTTCTTTTCCATCTTATTCCCTCTTATTCCATCATCACTGCCTCTCCCAACTGATGCCATGTGAGGTCCTCCTACGCACAGAAATCCTCCGCCACATCTCCACCACAGCAAAAATCCAGCCCCAGCATCAAGTTGCGCACACACACACACACATGCACACATTCTCACACTGCACAAAAAAAAAAAAAAAAAAAAAATCACAGTTTCATGGTTTTTGGTTTCACTGGTTCAAGCAAATACACACACAGAAATACTGCAGGTGCGACCACCTGTCGCCTGTGGGGTCAGGTTACAGTCTGGTCCTGTTACATCTAAAGGTCGGTTCATCTCCTGTGACGTAGGAAGAGAAACTCACCGGGTCGTTTCACATTCAGAAACTCTTTTGATGTGGGTGTGCGTGTGTGTGTGTTGGAAATATGGACATCTACTGGAAAAGATAGAGAGAGAGAGTGAGAAAGTAGAAGCCAAAATTGGGAGAAACTGCACCAGAGGCAGAAAAAAGGGCAGAAAAACAGAGCGTTGCTGACTGGTTGAGTTTTACTGGAGTTTCAGATCGTCAGTGTTTTATAGAAGAGGAGGAAGAGGCTCATATCTCTAAAATGGCAACTTTACTTTACTAATAAAGACCTCAAACATGCTCTGGGATTTGTCCAAAATGATTTTGGAGGCAGTGTATTAATACTATTAGAGTCATTTATCAAAACCACAGTGGAGGAAAATGTAATTTTTCTCTATTTTAATTGAGTTGAAATTATCTCACAAGATGTTCAGCTTCCAAGGTTTTCACATGACAATACTGAACAATAGAGAGAGAGGAAACAGTTTGATATTGGTTTTATTGACATGACTATAACTTACAAGTATATGCAGGTAAATATATATATTTTGTGTCTGTGTGTTCATTTGAGTCCTCTCAGTGTGACCTGCATCTGATGCTCTGGTTTCCTCAGCAACAGGAGGAAATCACAGAATCTCTCTGATTGTGTCTTTGTGCGTTTCTCCCACACGTGGTCAGTCAGTCAGTGTGAGTCTGTAGTTCTGTTTTTGGTCACAAGCAAATCTCAAAGTATATAATTTGAACTGGTTCTGGGGCTGATGAGAGGTTGTGTGTCTGTGTGCGTGTGTGTTTACTCATCTGCATTTAAAAAATCTCAGATCTCTGCAATGCCTCATTATCATTTTTCCATATTAACCAGTCCCAGTCTGCTACTAGCATCATCGTCGTACTTCCTGCTATTTTCCACCCTGCCTCCTTTCTTCCACGTAAATGAGACTAACAACACCAAATAAATACTAAAATACTGAGCAATATATGTAATATATGTAGTGCATATATTGCAACGGTTCCTGTTGGAACTAAAGGGAAAATCGGTGCATTAATGAGCGTGTACAAAGGATTTATTGTGGCTGTTTGATGAGAGCGATGAGACTGAACCGACAGTAACGCTGCACATCATAAAACCAAAACAAAGAGCTGAATAAGCTAAAATACTCCGTAGACCTGAGAGAAACTGCTGCTTAAAGCCTCGTACATATAGTCATTTCATCCAGTTACTTATCCAGTCAGGTTGCTTCAGGTTTTTCAATCCCAAAAAAAAGGAAAAACTGTTGATTGTTCGACTGCAACAGTTGTTATAGTGTCCTGCGACGTTTCACATAAACACTACTTTAGTTTTAGTAATGTCCCCAAGTGAACTATGAATTAATTTACACTCTTTCTGCTCACTCTGGCACGAATATACTTGCCGTTACATCAGCGTGCCAATATATTTTACTCTCATTTGCACCTAGTTTGTAGTTGCTAACAGTTTCTGGCAGTGCTTCTTAGAGGCTTGGGGATTCTCTGCTCTCCTGGCCTCGCCCCTCTTGTCTAAAAACATTTCTCAATAACTCAGTTGTGTCCTCTGAAATGCCTTCAGATACAATTAATATTGAAAAGAGCCAAGATGAAACAGCTTTGCAAACATCATGGCGACTTCAAAGTTGTTTTTGTGAGTGGGCCGCGATCTGTTTTAAGTTCTTGTGGTGTCCCACTTGCTGAGTGGCGTTATGCCCTCTTTGTTGTTTGTGATTAAACAGAACGGTTGATATTTTCTAACCTTGGGAAAAGTCAGTGGTTACCACCAATTGATATTAATGCAGTTGAACTACAGGCTGCAGAGGCTACGTTTGTATTTATAAAGCTCCTTTTATTGTCGACTGTGGATCCTTCAAGGAGAAACGTGGGTCACATTCATTTCAGAAGCGTTCCTTGTGGGAAATCAAGTTAAAAGGCAGATTCAAACAAAAGCTTTTTTTATTTTATTTTAACTCAAGACCAGTTCAAGTTCATCTGTAGAACTGATTGATTTACAAATGAATTTGACCTTGAGTTTGATCTGCAGTTTGCAAGAACGTACTCATGTGTACACAAACATGGACAACTCCCGTCCACATTACCAGTGAGCTGTAAAGAAGGTCAATATAGTGGGTGTGTCTGTTCACCTTAACCAGCCGGTAGAGGACGAGCAGAGCTACACTGATGGACAAATGGCAAAGGGGTGGACAGTTAATATGACAGACAGTTGAGGGAATCTAATCACTCTCATTTTAAATGACTGTACCTACATGTATAAATGGATGAGGTAAAAAGGCAGAAACAGACCGTGGAGCCAAACAAAGAAAGCAGGTTGTATTTTGTGTGTTTGTTGTGTATAATTAAACACCGACTGACTAAAAGCAGAAGCTGCAACGCAGCACAAAAAAAGACACAACCTAAATTAGTTTTCTAGCTAATAAGCCTCATGTCTTATCTTTCTCTTGATGAAGAAGTTAGAACCAAACAAACATCTACATCTACCACAGAAAACTGCAGTTACTCACTAATGTCATTTTGTTGACTACACATCTCATTAGTCAGTCACCTGTAGCTCAAGTTTGATATATTTCCTCTTCCTCTAAATATGAAAAAAATGAACTTACAGTCATATTTTTTATGGAGAAAGCTTAAAATGTTGAGCAAGAGTTTGTTTACATACACATCAAACAGACAGGCAGCAACATTACTGTTTATTTAGAGTCGAATTTCTTGTTTTTTCTCGGCGCTAACTCCAGATATCTCAGGTCTTCAAATATTAACATATTTTCATTGAAATGTTCAAATGTTATTTAATCAGCGATATCTCAATTCATACATGTTTAGGGCACTTAATGGTTGAGTCTTTATGAGACTAGTCAGCTGCAAAAAAAAAAAAAAAAAAAAAAGCAGCCATTCACCTTGGCTAGTCCTCCAGCTGCAGTCACATTGGCCATCAAGCCTAAACATTAAACATGAAACACCATTATAGACAGTCAGGTATGTGACCAGAATACGGAGTGAAAGGAAGCTGAACAATGAAGGAAAAGCCACAGCAGTGTTAGGATTATACTTGGCGTTACAAAAATGAATGTGGGAGCAGCATAAGACAGATAGCAGAAGTGAAGAGATAACATATGGTGCCCTGCAGTGTTTGACTGATAAGAGGAGCTGCAAGCCTGGTGAAATTAATCCAACCCAAAGGATGCAATGAAACAATATATTAAAAAAAGAAATTATTGTCAACCTTCCTCGTCAAAGACTTTATTATTCTGGAAGAGAATTTTATTATGAAACTGTCACTTGAGTTGTGGTTTTGTGCTTTAGGAGAAACTTCAGTTACTGCTTCTCTCACATATATAAAACACTAGAAAAAGAAGAAGAACTGAGAAATGATTTGAATAGTAAGTATGTGAGAGGCAGCAAAATAATGAGAAAAGAGGGCAGCTTCTTTGACAGTGGAGCAATGCAGACTGGAAAAGAAATGAGAAGAAAAGAAAAAGGCGAAGGATGAAAGAAGAAAAACAAAGAAAGAGCGAGAGATATAACAGGCCGGGCATGATTTGTAGTTCTTGCCTAAGCCTGTTGGTGCTGATAATGGCCGTCGCTACCATCACTGAATATCAATTCTTACTCCCATCTCTAGTCTTGTGCCTTAACCCTCGGCAATTGTACATTAATTTAAATTTCTGCACTCAGTGTTTGTGTCCGACTGCAGAGCCGCTATTAAACGCTGCAGTCAGAGTATCACAAGGAAACTACAGGCCGCTGCGATTGTATCAACACAGGACGACCACCAGCAAAATAGATTGTAAGAGTTCATACCACTGCTGCACAGCTCGTGTTTAGCAATTTATCAGACACAGTAGACATGACACAAGAACTGTTTATGTTACATAAACTTTAGGAGATATAGGTTTTCTCATTTATGCTAATTCTTGCAGGTGTATTGATGTGATATTTATCCCAAAGACCCATCATGTGGGTTTAGAAATGGCAAAACATAATGTTAAGACAGAAAAGTGAAACAGGACTAAAAGGGTTTGCAGAGATAAAGAACAAACAATAAGAAACTTCATCTTGTTCAATCAGGAGCCCAACAGGGAGCAATTAGTCTCGGCTTTGAATCTCCTCACAATCTACTCGGCGCTGACTCCGTGAGTCATTACTGCGCCGTGAAGTTGTAGCGCGGTAACTCTGTCGACTCTGCTCGGCGCTCCATTAATCAGCCTGGGAACTGATCTGTGAACTGCCCTCCCCTCGCACAGGTTGGTGAGGGGAGAAGATGGAAAGAATGAGTTTAGCTATAAGATGAGTCCAGTCAGCTGCGGGGATGAACTAATGGAGCCCCGGAGACGAGTCCTACTAATAAGCCTGGTGCACATCACTCACTTTAAAGCAACGTTTGCATTTTAAACTTCCATCACGGTAAAATGTAGAGAACCCGCGAGGGAGGGAACAGAGGCAGCGGCCATATGGAAGAAAACTGATACTGACATGGAAATTAACCAAGTGTCTGTATTAATAAACAAAGCGTGGATTAATAGACCATGTGTTCGGTTTATCAAGCTGCGAATGCAGATAAATAAACTGAGGTGAAAGAAATCTTCAAAACCAAATGAGGTGGCTGTTAAATTAACAAATTAATAATCAGTGACAATATGTCTTTATGATTAATGATAATTTATGATGTTAGTACAAACCAGATGAAGAATTTTAGATAAACTTTGGTTTATTAGATCAAAAAGAATCGTACAATAACATCAAAATCATCAAAAATCATGTCTTTTATTCTGATTGCTAGATACATATTTCAGAAGACTCGATTAAAAATTTCACCTAATTAATTCGCACAGTTTATTAATTCATTTCTATGGTTTATTAATCCAACCACAAATTAAACTGTTAAACCAGGTGCATGGTGTAACTTTTTTTTTTTTTTTGCCGGCTCCATGTCAAATAAATGGTTTCACTCATTCACAGCTTGACAACGCTACATAAACAGTTTTGTTGATTAGCTGATTTGCTCAAGGGAACCTCAACAGTAAAATAAAATCAACATGCTACTCGCTGCATTTCCTCGCTCTCGTTTCTCTCGTAACCTCCTGGTTATAAACACTCGTCTTTGAAATTCTAATTCCTGCACAGCTCCTGAATAATCTGACATTTCAGCCCAGCTTTCTTCCATTGGTGTTTCAGTTGCTCTTTAGGTTTTAACCAGTTTATGGACTTGAAGCTTCCTGTGGACGTACACGTCCACTTCGTCCGCCAGTTAAATACGCAGTGATCGACAGCAGCAATCAAACACATTTCAAGATTTATTTCTCTATAGCTTGCACAGTTCTCTCTGCTGTAGTCACACTGCAGTTATATATAACACCTCAAGTATACAGAACAGAACATTTCTGTCTTTCTATTAATGGAAAGTGCCAGCAGATAAAATTGGCAGATGCAGGACACTCGAGCAAAAGGAATTCCTGCATCGATATGTGCATTTACAGATACAAGACTTGAATTGAATTTAATATCAGTGAAACTAAATACTGTTATATTCAGGACGAGTTTTCATGAATGCAGCAGATCTGCTGTTAATAAAAATAACATTTCGAGGATTAAAACTAGAGAAAAGCTACTGCATCTGCTATCTAGAGATGGAAATGTCACTGCCGCAGAGCAAAAAAATGTCCCCAGAGTTCACAGCTGGACAGAGGTGAAGTAGAAGGAGAGAGAAGCAGATGTCTTGTATCTACCTGCTTCCTCTACCCTTGTCTCTTAGATGTTAATCAGTGTCATTAGTTTGACGGGGAGGAGATGTAGAGCAAATCACAAGTGTAATCCTTCAATCCTGCACCAGTGTGTGTGCACGTGTGTGTATGTGTGTGTGCTGATGGTCCTGGTTTGTGCCCCCAGGCTGGTCACACTGTGTCTTCCCTCCCGCAGCATTTCTTTACCATTATTTCTGGTGGTTTCCTTGCTTTATTTTTTCACTTCTGTCACAGTCTATATTTCTGATTGGTTGTTTCTGGCTGAGTTGGCTTTTTCTCTCCATGCTGCAGCTGTCTACCTGCACGCTGCATCTCTCCCCATCCCTCCTCCCTCTGAATCCCTCCCTTCCTCTAATTATCTCTCTGAATGAAGACTTTCTTTCTGTCTCTCTGGAGGGGAGAGAGAGTGATGACTGATAGGTCTCTTAAAGTTTCCCATCGGATTCATTAAAGGTGAAACTCTGTACGATACTTATAAGTGCTGCTCGTGTCGTTGTCTTATCTTAAAAACACTTTTGTTTCATTACTTTCCTGTTTGCTCTTAGTCATGTTTGCTATGATATTCTCACAGACAGACTGCTGTGTTATTGTCTGACAGTTTGATAAAATGAACTGGAGAAGTTATGCTAAGGTTTGTTTGGCACAGTAGTTTCTCTGGTACCAATATCCCATTAGTGTCGAATCTAGTGGTCGGCTGGTGTGCAAAATAATGAACAGGACGTTATAAACTCTAAAATAAACTTTTTCTTCCAAGTAAATAAAGAACTTAATTGGTTTAATGTACGAATCAGGAGTTGGCGGTAACAATCTTCACTGCTATACATTCACAAATCATCTTTAATTGTACACGAGGTCAATATCTGTATAGAATTAGAGAAAACTGGGGATTAGTTTTCAATTTTTATGTTTGAAAAACACACAAGCTTCTACAGTTTGTTACCTTCACATGTTCATCTATTATCTGCCACTTACGTGTAATTTACCTCAGATTTAACCAGCTGAGCATTGTTAAACAAACTGACAGACTTATTAACCTTGTCGACTGTTTGGTTGTTTTACAGGGCAGCAATGTGGTGGAGGACCAGGACCTGCTGGAGATTGGGATCCTCAACTCAGCCCACAGACAACGTCTCCTGCAGGCCATACGGCTGCTGCCCAGGGTCAGTGCTGCAGTTTTTCTAATCTAAGTTTAATGTCATGCAAGTTTTATAAACCTGTGGTCACTGTCAGGAGAGAAATGTTTAACTATTTGAGTTAAAATGTCCGAGCTGATATTCACTTTTAGTTCCACTTCAGTTTGTTTTGTTTAGCATGAAACTCTGCTCTTAAATCTCCATCTCCCATATCTCTACGTAATGTAACTCTTCCTGCAGGTGGTTGAGTTTATCCTTGAATCACCACCCACAGATAGAGATGCAGTGTTTTATGCCAAATACTTAATAACACAGGCACTGATTGAGGATTCAGGGAAATATACACTAAACTGAAGCTCTTTATAAGGGTCAGTATAATCAACACTGGGATAATAGTCAGAGGAAAGTTTGAGCAGTTTGTTGCTGAATGTTATAAAGGTCAAATATCTTCGACTGTGTGAAAAGAGTGAAAATAAGATTTGAGATTGTTTGTAAGAGCAGGAATAAAATGGGTCTGTATAAGAGAAGATAGTCAAAAAAAAGAGTGTGTATGAAACTCAGAACTTTTGATCTCCAGTCAGCACTTTCCTCCTGTCATCACACACTAAACTTTTCAAAACATTGTAAAAAATACAGACTTATGTAGGCAAACCGTCTCAGCTTAAGGTGAAGGATGTGGGATGAGTGTTTGAAGCTTCATCCACTCTGAAGCTCTTTTGACTGTCAAAATAAAAGTGAATGAAATATGAGTTGAATTTGCTTCACAATATCTCACTGTGAGTATTAACCCCCACCGCTGTTTTTCTCTAAAAGTTACACTTTTGTTTACTTTTTTTTGGCTGCAAAAATATTACCCAGTGTTTTTTTTTTATTTTGCTGCTTCTCTCCTCCTGTACCTCTTTGATGGATATGTCTCGGGAAGGTCTTTGATACAAAATAAATCTTTAATGAGGCCCAGTGTAAAAACGAGGCTGTTCCAGCAGAAGAAATCATTTTAACACATCATGTTATATCAGTCATAAGTCTCCAATTTCCCTCTGAAGTATTTCTGATTCTGCATGTAAATTATGTTATAGTTTATGTTTAAACACATTGTACCTTTAGTTGGCCTAGAAATAACAAAACCTGTTCAGTGTTTCGACTCAGAACAAATAAATATTTTGAAACCTCGCAAGGACATGTCGCTGTTGTCTTTCAGACCTTTTTACCCACTAATCTTTGTCTCCGTTCTCTCTGCACCAAAGGTGCGGCCGATCGGTTATGATGGTAACAACCCCACATCGGTGGCAGAGTGGCTGGAGTCACTGGAGCTCGGCGACTACACCAAGTCTTTCCTCATTAACGGTTACACCTCCATGGAGCTTGTCAAGAAGATCTGGGAGATCGAGCTCATCAATGTGAGTCTTACACTATTTTTTTCGCAACTTTCTTTCCATGCGAACTGCTGAAAAATGTCTTATCGTCTTAAAGGATGAAGCTGGTTATTTTTTATATTTTCCTCCATGTCCAGACGTCTTCCCTGTTCAGTCAAAACTGAATAGTTTAATAGTCCCAGAAGTAGCTGCACAGTCTATGTATCAATACACAGCAACAGCCCCAGTTAAAGCATAATTGACTCCTCTAACATATGCTAAAGAAATCCAGCACCCAGCTGTTTCTAGTGACAGAGTTTCTGCTACAACAATGAAAATATCTACAAACAAAATAGATTTAATTGTTAAAATAAACAATGTTGGAGCAGATCATTTGTCTTTGTAATAAATGACAGTAGTGTCACATCAGGGGCCTTTGTTGGTGGTGGCTGGTTTGTGTCCTCATCTTTCACCTTCGTGACTGAATTTGCGTCTCCTCGTCCTCTCTTACTGTGAGACCCATATATCAGCATAAACAAAAGCTTTGTCCTTTAGCTGTTTATCCGACACAAGGCTGAAGTCGATGTGAAAGTTCCTTGTGTGAGATGGCTGCTGAGGCCACACTGTGCAGAGTGCCCATCAGGCATTTCTTCTCATTACTGTGCAAGTGCGTGCTGAGAATACCAACAGGAAGGAAGGAGGTGCAGTTTTTTTTTTTTTTTTTGCTGTTATATCATAACCTCACTGCATCTATTTTTTTCTCTCTCGCTTTTCCCTCAATCTTCCTTGTTGTCATAACAGCGCTCGGTCTCGCTGTGCTTATTTGCAGTTTGAAATTTGCAGTAATAAAGAGTCGAGTCGAGTTTGCAGCTGCTCTTCTCGGGATTGAATCTCTCCGTCTGTGAAGATCAGTAACAGTGGATGATAACATTTGACATTTTAGCTCTTGTGTTGTCACAAGTAGTGCACGTTTGTGATTCAATTTTTTTTTTTTTACTGATATAAAATCTTCACAAGAGATGGGATTTACTGCAGCGATGTGCTCCTTTGATGCTCTGAGTGTCACAAAATCATGCTCCATTGCAGAAGGTTCCCGTCTGGCTGATCTCAATGAGACAGAGAGAAGAGAAGAGGTGTTTTTCCTCCTTTGTACAGGATAAAGTGATAAAGTGATGAGTGATCAGCTGGAGGAGGTGTAGAGGGAGTTATATAAGCATGTGGGATGCAAGATGTTTCACAGCGCTGGGGATACCACCCACATGCTGTGCTTGTGTATGCGTGTGTGTATTGGTATGTGTTTATGGATGCATATGTGAGACAGAGGAAGTGTTAATATATGCTTATGTGTTTATGTATGTGTTTGAATGTTTGACTTGTCACACACAAGCGAAGCTATGTATTTTTTCATACACATATATGAAGGTTTTATTTATTAAATACTCTATTTAGACATATACATGTGCATAAAATATTATAAAACATAAAGACTAATGTTAATTAATTCACCTCCTGTGTGATAAACAAACAGCTGTAATGCAGATTGAAGCCACAAGAGGCTGCTCAACTACAGGATCTCTACATTAAATATGTACACACCATAAAGATAAAGTTAAGTTCAGCACTACAACATTGTCAGTGACAGTTTAAACAATGAACTAAGCCCTCTGCTGTTCAAACATGGCATCGCCCTCAAGCTCAAAGCAGTAGTGTTTTCTGTCAGCTTGTTTTTAATTGGTATAAGTTTATTAGACTAATAGAGACAATATTTAGGAAATAAACTTTCATTTAGTTTGTTACAAAGACAACATGTCAGCTCTGAATAAATAATAACATTAACAACGACTCAGTTCAAGTGAGGTGCTTCGGTGTAAAAGTGCTGGTTGACATATTCATGACTCACTGTGACACTTCATTAAAACAAACCCATCAGTAATGTTGATAGCAACACCTCTGCTTTTCCTTCTGTGACAAGTCAAAGTGTTTCTTTCCTTCCTCTCTCTTCTCTTATTGTCGGTGCTGAGCTCGCGAAAATTTAAAGTGCATCCGCAGGTGAGAAAGTTCAACATAAACGCAGGATGAAGTTTCCAACAACAAAGTGATAAATGATGGAATATTTACTTAAAGGAGTTTAAATTAACTATCGACCTCCGGCATCTGATTTTCAGAGAAAATAAAACAACCAAGTGATCATGAGCATCCGTCGGCTTTACTGGCCTAATGTTTTCACACTCTTTTAGGGAAGTGGTAAGAAATTAAAGACCCTGTAAAAATAAAGCGTTGGTGTTGACTGGTCTGACTTAAAGCTCATTAAAAACCTGAGTGTGAAGCAGCCTGCGAAGTTCAGACGTTCATATACTACAGATCTTATCGATCTTGTGACCACATGTGAGCGTGTGTGTGTGTGTGTTTTGTACAAGCTGCTCTGTAATGACTGTGCATCACTGCAGCAGTTCACTGTGACAGAGGGAGTCTCTGGGGTGATGGAGAGGTCACCACTGTACCTGCATGTGTGTGATGATAGAAATTGTTCTGGGAGAATAAAATCAAGCGACACAGAAAAGACGGATTGAAGAGTCTTTTTTTTTTTTTTTTTTTTTTTTTTTTAAAAAGACTGTAGTCAGTTGTTTTCATGTAATGACCAGATAATCACTGTGGGCAACAGATGCTGTGACGTCTAGGGAGACGAGACGAGTGTCGAGAATTTTAAAATGAAAAGATGCAACTGTGCACGTGTGTGTGTGTGTGTGTGTCCTTTTGATGGGGCACATATGTGCTGCCTTGCTGTTGTGGGATTAGAGGAGCTCTCACAAAACACCTTTTAATCCTGACTGTCCTCTCACTCAATAAACTGCAGACAGAGCAGGCGCATCTTTCTCTCTGCAGTGTGTGTGTGTGTGTGTGTGTGTGTGTGTGTGTGTGTGTGTGTGTGCCCTCAGGGTTTATCTGACTCATCTGAATCACACCTGGTTGACGTTAACTGTTAATATTCACTCTTTGGTCGTGATCATTAATGAATAAGTCTTGTTTTTATTTTTCTCGGCTGTTTTCGTTTCAGTCATGAAAACATCTGATCTTCATCTTCTCAGATTTCAAAACGTTAGAGGCAAATGTTCAATAAATAATAATAAATAGCTGGTCCTGATTTGTTTTGGTTAAAATTATGTGCAGAAAGAAAGACAGTGTTTTTACAAAATAACTGTAAATCACTGTTATTATTTATAGCAGATACAGGAAGTCAATAAACCTTTTGTTATATTTCGAAGTAAATCTAGAAAAGTGTGTCAACTGTTTTGATTGTTTAATACTAAAGTAATTTTGTTGTTAACTTCTTTATAGCAAAGTCAAAGTAATTTATTGTCAATTGTCAGGCTTAGTAACATGGTTATGTAGGAATTGAAATTCTTAAAACCTGAAATGAAAACTCATTAAATCTGACTTTACTTTAAATTATTAAAATTCTTATTAATAATTTATAAGAATTAATTATTAAAATTGTCAAAATCTGCACACGCTGCATATAATTGGAGTTTTTTTTTTTTTTTAACACTTCAACTAATCACAGTCTCTTGAGTGTACTGAGCTAATGTACCTTCAATTATACCACTGATATTTAAATAGAGCTCTAAATTAAGTGGATTAGTAGATTGGCAGCAAACGATTATCATTTAATCTTCAAGTCTTTAAGTAAATTATCGAGTATAAATTAGACACATTAGGTTCTTTGCACTCCTTCATATCAGGTGACTTAAATGCACGACGGTGCGACAGAGGACAGCAGCTCTTCACACTCTGTCGTCTTTGGGGAGCTGCCATTTCAGCCGCTCTACTCCTTTAATTTTACCCCTTTAGCCCGAACTAATTTAGAGGGCGATATCAGGGTGTAGAGGAAGCAATAATGTGAGGACATTATGACTCTTAACAGCCTGCTTTTAATATGATCACAAATCATGAATCAAAAGGTAAAATATTATAATGTTCATTGAAGAAAGTTGCATTCAAACCGACATGTTTACATCAAAACTGTGCAACATTTGATCATTTATTGGACAGAAGTTCTCAAGCGATCAGTTGTCCTGTTTTTATTAGAGGCGTCACTTCTCCTCTGTCTCTTTTACATGGTGATAAATGAACACGCTCCTGATTTACATTTTCATTTCCCTGCAGTGCAGCGAGTCACACACACGTCCTGTAAAAATCCACATGGTGGTGCTGCTGCCTCTTAGTTCAGTCAGACTCACCTCACCGTCTCCAGGAGAGGAAAGGAAGAGTAGGAAAAGTACAACAACAAACACACACACACACAACTGCGTCAAGGCTGCAAATTGCTCTCGTTTCAAGTGAGTCCTCCGAGAGTCCAGAGAGAAGCAATTAGAAATGGATTTGGTTTTTTTGGAAAGTCACGTTCACAACAGTTGAGTGCAGATAGTTTGTGGTCCTTGAGGACCAGTTCCCTTAATGTTTTCTAGATGAGTGGACGCTGATATGTGTGTGAGGAGGATGTGTGTGTTTGTGTGAGAGTTTAATCTGTGTGTCCTTGGTTACCTGTGTTGTGTTGTTGCTGAAAATGCAGAGTTTGAAAGTCAGAGAGGTTAGAAAGTTGAGTTTTTTCTCTTCTTGTATAAACATTTTTCACTGGACGTGAGCGTGAACATAAACGCTGTAGTGTTTACGATGATATACATCTTAATACGGCTGAGAAAGTTTTGTTTCTTGAGCTTTTTGTGTTGATCCATTCTGAACAGTAGCAACATTTTGGCTGATAAAGATACCTAATCACAACATTATCACATACAGCAGCTGTCCTCGTGACAATGACCTGATAAAACCTTTTAAATCATTGACTCACAACCTCCAATATAGTTTCTTTGATGTCAAACACCTATAATGTTTTCTCCAGTTGTTTTATTTAAATATCAATTTAAGGGCAGAAGAAGAAAACAAACAAATAAAATTGAGTTGTTTTTCTTCCACGAGGAAAACGTGTTCAGAAGTAACAATATGAAAGTATAAAAAATGAAAAAGAGAAGAAACATTTTACACAAATTAATTTAAAATTAGTTCTCTGAACGTCTCTTATCAGAATATTTAAATTCTTGATTGTTTTTCTAACAAACAAATTAGTAATGTATCAGTTTTATTGAGCTGTTTTTCTTTTTTCTACTTAAACAACCATCAAACTTCATAAACTGATCAGTTGTCCTCAGTATATTCAAGTCATAGAAATAGAGAAATTGTATTCAAATATTATATTTGACTTAATGTTCTGTGAGTTTCTTTAAACTACTTCACTTCTGATCTTGTGAAACGTCTGAGTTCATGACTCTGCAGCACTGATCTGAAGTAAGTACTGATCTAGATATTAGATTAGATGTTAAAGGGTGAGTCTTCCTGATAAATGTCTATTACTTCATGATGTGTCGTCATATATGTTGTTTGTAGGAAAAATCATCGGTGACTTGTGTGCATGTGGAGACCTGCTGGTGTGTGTGTTCCCCTCATGTACTGTAGGTGTGTGTGTGTGTGTGTGATTCACCTACAGGGCCAGACTTGTCTCTACATTCCTCTCTGTTATTACAACATGCCATTTCAGCAGGAATGTGTTCTTTAAACCTTAAAAGGACCAACTATGTGTAATTGCGTGTGTGTGTGTAAATCTGTGTGTGTAACAGTATGAGGGGTCCAAAATAAATTGAGGACAGTCGTATGAGTTCAGCCTTTCTTCTACCGCTTGTACTCAGTTGCCATGGTGGCTACTAGTTACCATAGAGACAAGAGATATGTGCACTTGGTATAAATGAATTGGAATGTGTTATAGTGTGCGTGTGTGTGCTGGATTGCCTTTTCCTGACACTATTCCAAATACGCCGTGTGTGTGTCTGTGTGTGTCTGTGTGTGTGTGTGTGTGTGTGTGTGTGTGTGTGTCATGTTCCTATGCTTATCACCTTCTCTGTCACCTCTCCAAATGGACAGATTGTCTCACATCCTAACACCAAATGCTTCCTGCCTTCGTTAAGACGCCGCAGGATTAAACTCTATATACATCACACACACTGAGTGGCCTACCTACCTACACACACACACACACACACACACACACACACACACACACACACACACACACTAGTTCGCCTGTTCACGTATTCATGAGTTTACTCACAAAAAAAAAAAAAAAAAAAGGTGTCTTGATGTGTGATAACATATGTAACTGCAACTGTCACAAGTTTGTTCTTTCATACGTGTTCAAATACGAGGAGACAATGTTCACATACACTTTGTGTGTGAATAAGGAAGTGAGTAGTAGCTGGTGTTAATTTTGTTCATGTGTGTGTGTGGGTGGATTTGCCTCAGGACTGCAGTGTACTTCACCGTCCCTGCCTGCCGATATCTCTCTCCTGCAACCTTATTTGGCGTTTTAAACTTCCTGTTGTAGCTCTCACTGTGTTGGAGATGGTGTGGGAGGCGTCAGGAGAGAATGTGTGTGACCCCTCGAGCACATCATCAACCTGTGGCTCACAAAGTACTGCAGCTGTAGCTGCTGGTAACTGCTCCTCTAATCCTCCTTAGGTGTTTTTTATCAGGAACTTATGTCTGTAGTCACTGACTTTGCCTTAATTCCTCCTTAATGTTACGTTTCACTTTCTTTTAATCCAACAATGACTAAAACTAAATGCGACTTTATTATTCTGGATTTAAGACAAATGCTTAAAGATATAATATTATATATACATAAATAAGTCATTTCAATAATATATGTTAACTTTAAAGAAAGGTCATGTCTGTTAATGTGTATAAATAGAAAAACACTAAAAAATAAAGTTGAACTTTCAAATCATTATATCACCTTCACCCTGTTTACAGTAGATAGACACTTTACTGGTTCCCCTCAATTTTTCTTAGACTCTTTTCTTAGATAGTTTTTTATAAAGTAGAGACAATAAGGAGTCATGTCACTATGTTTGCTTCACCCTCCTGGATCACTTCAGTCGACTGTAAAGACAGAAATAGTCAGAGTGACGTCAAGCTTTGTGGGTTGGATTTCATTTATTTTACACTTCACATTTGCACACATGAAAATATATACTGTCATACTTAAACACATGCACATGCTTAATATAAAGCACTAAACACACACACACGACCATATACACCGTATACGTCGTTCTAGTTGTGTCCTTTAAACTGAGTGAGTCAGATTTTAAATGTTTAATTTCTGATAATAGTGTTTGATTGTTATGGCTGATTGTGATCTGCACTTGCGTGTTGCACAAACCTGCTCATTGATGACGTTGAACATGGAGCCTGAAGGGAAATTATACTGAACTGAGTCACTGAGATCAGATGAATGGGGATTTTTTTCTTTTTCTCTGAGTTTGAACTTGTCTTTGTTTGTAGCTAAACGGGGAAAAAAGAGCCTTAAAAACTAATAACATTGAATTACAGAAGAAGAAATCTGTTTTTTTGTTTTGTTTTTTGGTTTTTTGGGTGCCTGTATTGCTTTTCTCTTTCGTTTTCTACAAAGACAGTTTAAGGTGACTTACAGCTGAACCTGGTCCAGGACTTTTGGACGAGCATCAGACTCTCCTGGTCAAGGGATGCCATGGTAACCCGGAGGTTAGGGCATTGGCCAGAAACTGCAGTGTCCTCGGTTCATGTCCAGCTCAGGATGTGTGTTTTCGCTCGTCAGTCTCCATCTCTCTCTCTCTCACTTCACTCATTCCCTTTAATCTTTCCTCTGCTGGTTTTGTAACAAATAATTACAATGATGCAACATTAACTCAAGAACTCTCCTGGTTGAATATAAAATAGACAACTGTATTTGTTTTTTTTTTTTTTTTTGGATAAAATATCAAAGATACAACAATTTATGATGATTGCATCAGTTCATTTTTCATCCAGGTTGAATTCAGTGACTGTAATCAGTTGTTTTATGCAGAATTGCAACAACAATGATTTCTGAATTTGCCACAGCTCTGATTCACACCTCTTCTCTATAGCAACAGCGAGTCGTATTAGAGCCTTTTGGCATAACAAACTGACTCATGTTTCTCAGAGACAAACCTAAAATAGCTAAAACATGGTGCTATGACATAAACCTACAGGACTGGAAAATTATCAAGTGTAAAGTGAAGATTGTCTGTGTTGTGGTTCTCGACATTTAGAGGAAAAACGCGCATCGAGTATGATAATGTCATTTATGTCTGCCTGTAGTCAGATGTTTGTTAGCTTAGCTTAACTTAACCTAAAAAACACAGGAAATGAGGAGGAACAAGCAGCCAAACAACCTCAGACAAACTAGCTGTTTCTCCTTGTTTCCAGTTTCTTCATACAAACAGAGGAATGACTCGTTACAACGTGGTTAAGCGTCTTCGTAAACTCGTAAATTAAAACAAAACTTGCGGTGATGTTAACTCCCTCAGTTCACATATTTATTTACGCTCTTATCGTATGATGGTAATGATAATAATAATGCAGCTTCTGTTAAACTCGTGCAGCACACAAACACGCATTTACACTCCTCACACGAGCCAGCACGAGCTTGTCTCTGTATGTGCCCGGTGTCTCCATAGTGACGAGATGGAGAAGAGGAGGAGGAGGAGGAAATGTAAACTGGGTAGAGAGAGAGAGAGAGAGAGAGAGAGAGAGCGCTCAGGCAGAGACATGTAGGAGATGTAGTCTGGCTGCCGCAAGCTGAAGAAAGAGGAGGAGTTGGTTGGTGAGCGCTGGAAAGCTGCAGACAGAGAGTGGAGTGTGTGAGAGAGGGAGACAAAAGCTGGTGGTGAGGAGGCGACAGGAGGAGTGAAGATAGGAGGAGAGTGTGGATAAAGAGGAGCAGAAGGAGAAACAGACACACTTGTCTTGAACGGAAACATAGCAACAGTAAAGAGCAAGAAGAAGAAGAAGAGAAACCAAAAAAAAAAAAAAAAAAAAAACTGAAGACGACTTCTCAACCTTTAATTTGGAATAGATCCAGTTTTTAAAAGAGGTAAGTCTGATGGGAGATGTAATGAGGAAGAGATTTAAATATATAAGCAATGTGATGAAGATTTTGTCGTTTTATTTATGCATTTTTCATCCAAATGTAGATGAAAAATGGTCGGCTGAGGCAATTATAATGTACAAAGCCTTTCCATGGGGCTCAATCAACACTGCTGACTAGGCTATTTATTAGCTGTGTGTGTGTGTGTGTGTGTGCAGGACTTGGAGGTTAATGTTGTGCATATCAGTGTGTTCCAATAATCGATCATCTCTGATGAAACATAAGTTTACTAGAAAGTCTCTCGGCTTGTTTATGTTTGTGAGCTGCATATTATTTGGTTTTCTTGACACTAAACTAAACATTTGTACAAATCATCAGACTTTTAGACCAAATATTATTTCTAGTTCCAGACTGAGTCAAGCAATTAATTCCACTCAACTCTAATTGTTGCCCTAATTTATGTCCCTTCCCTTATTTGCATGTACCAACATGCTCTCAGATGATGGTGAGAGTGAAATCTGGGACATGACGGAGACAAAAATTAAAGTGGCTTTAGAGCAGGATGTTGTGAGGGTTTAAGTTACTTAGTGTGTGTGTGTGTGTGAGTGTGTGTGCAGGTGTAAACTTAATGATACACTGTACATCTCAGTCATAATCACATTGTGTTATTAGCAGGAGATGAGGCTTCTCTATCATATGCTGATTGTTTTTTTTTTTTCCTGAGTCGAGCTGGTAAAAGTTAACCGCTCCTCGCCTGCATGAACTTGTTTTCTGTAAAATGACACAACAGTACAGCAGAGTCGAGAGGCTGTGAAAGAAAAAAAAAGTAAGCGAGAACTTTGCGGGAGGTAAATAGAGGGAAAGAACAGGACAGGTCCCGGCAGGACGGAGAGAGAAGTATTTTTCTTCTCCCAGCTGCTGAGGAACGAACAGGACGAGGACGGACAGAAAACATCCTGCCACATGCTGTTTAACTCAGATGCCGATCAATCAATCAATCAATCATAATCCAACCTTAAGGTTCATTGAATCGTCACCACGGCGACTCACTGTAATAGATTCCTCCTCAATGACCAACGTTTGTCAGGCGGCGGCTCAGAGAAACCACATGATGGACGATCCTTTGAAAGACAGTAACATGAAGTAGCTGCTGAAATCTAAAGGTGGTTTTGTTTTTTTTGGTATTTGTTGAGCTAGAATGAACATGTCTCTTTCACACGTCAGGATCTTTATGAATAGAGGAGTTTGTTTCATTGACGTCTTACTTTGGGGAATTTTTATTTTATTCATCCAACTCATTTGTCTTCAGTGGCAGGTTGAGTAGAGGTGGTCACGGTCTTGAAGGTCTTACTTTGTGTGTTTGAGTCACATCTTGAACTAGACTGCTTTTCAGTAGAGAAAGGAAAAGAGGTAAAAGAAAAACATGTTTAACCAGATTTGTACTAAACATGTAGGGACTTCTTCACCGAGTTTGGCTCAGATTTGAGAAACACACAGAAACAGATACGGTGAAAACAAAACCAAACCACCGTTTTAGTTGCTTGTAACAGACAATTTTAAAAGATACAGCTCAGAAAAAATGTCAAATTCCACAATGTTGCTGTCTGTTAGTTTAGATTAATTGGTCATTTTCTAATCGCTACTCACTCAAACATTTCTTTTGTGTCCAAAAACTCAGAATTCAACATTTCTTCACTTTTATGAAATTAACTATAAGCCTCAAAAATGTAGCAAGGACTTAATAGCCTTAGTTCTGCTGCCCAACCCAGATTTCTTTGTCCAAAAAGTAAAAGTAAACACACAGTAACTACTTCACCTCACAGATTACAAGCTGCTGCTGCTGCTGCTGCATGACTTCACGTTTGGTCAGAGACAGCACATTGACAAATATTCGATTGTTTCTCTTCTCGTTTTCTCGTTTTCCCACCACTCGGAGAGAATGACACAGCAGGGTGCCATCCAGAGCCGTCCCTCAGCTGCAAGTTCACAGATGCACATATGGCAACTACAAGCATCCCATTAACCTGATCTTGTATCTGAAACTAGCACCAATACTGTATGATTCACGCTTCACTGAGTTTGACCACAAGCAGCTGTTGAATGTGTTTGAGCCGCGACTGTAGCTCTGAGGTTCAAGAGACAAAAACAACAAGGTAAACGTCACCGAGTTACGTCACGTGTCCATGAACATCGGAGCTTCATGGCTGCACACGTTTGTTGATCGTCAAAATAAAAATCTAATCTAGGTCTAGAAGAAATGTGAAGAAAAAAAAATCATTGTTTATGAAAAATAAATCTCCCAAATCTCCCTCTGCATTTTTAACATTCTTACACTCCAAATAAATCTCAGGTCAATCTGGACACACATTGATGTTCACACACACACACACACACACAGCCTTGGGAGAGCTGCGACTCTGTGTGAATCCTCTCCATCTCGAGTCTTTGAAGTATTTATTAATCCTGAAAATAAAATAATATTATGAACCATTTCCTCTTTCATCTTACTGGGATTGCTGGGATGTGTCTGTGTGTGTGTGTGTTAAGATATGAGCTTTGAGAGATCTTATTTCAGCCTTGATCCTGCAGTATTTAGCACAAACACACACACGCACACACACACACACACACACACACAGCCGCCTGTACTTCCAGTCATAGTTACAGTTCTCTGGCTATTAATGGAGATATATCTGTCTCCATGTAGGTGGGTTTATTAACAGCTCCGCTCCTATTGGCTGCCTGTTTTTATCAGCAATGAAACGAGTCGTCTCATTGGTCCCTTGTTGGACATCCCCCTCCGCGCTTTGGTTGCTAGGCAACCGTTGCTCTCGAGTTTCCCTCCCCCCATTATTTATATATATATATATATATATATATATATACATATATACACACATATGTGTGTGTGGGAAAAGCTGAAGCCTGAACATTGCTGACATGAACCCGACTGAGCAACAAGGCAGTTACATACTCTGTGTGTGTGTGTGTGTGTGTGTGTGTGATCTATTGAGGGTCCAGGAAAATCAATACTAATCATTCCACACACATCAAGTGAGAGATGGAGCGATGAGAGAACAAGGCAGAAGAAGACGGTGGCTGGCTGTGATTAAGTATTCAGGGTTAGAAAAACATCAATAACAAGGGTGAAAAATGAGCTAAGAATTGTTGCTGTTAATATCTGCACCTTCACACACTCTGAGCGCACGGTGCACGTTATTCACATGTTATTCATACATAACTCACGTTACATTAATCTTTAATTTAATCCATTAATTAACAGCTGCTATTGATTGTAAGGTGAAGACTATTTTTGACTTTTGTCCTCTTGAGATCGTCTGTTGACGTCACCTTTCTGATTTAAATTTGATTTTTTTTTTTTTGCACAAAACCATCTGAAGTGATTATAGTTATTATACTTTTTTCTTTTTAGAAAATACTCACAGGTCACACGAGTTCAGACTTTCTCAGCACCACCACACCCACTTTCAACTCGCCACCAACCAAGTTCTGTACAATTTTCAGAGTATTTATAGAAATAGTTTGGGGAGAATTAATATCCTGGAGTCTCCACTTGTTTCCCATCAACTACTTCCAGTCGATAATCTGCCATGAACCGACCTGTAAACCAGGAATTGTTGTCTTCATATTTTTGCATTAAACAAACAAGATACAAAGTATTGATTAGTACATTTTATCAATCTGGGACTGAGTCGGTTGAGGTTAGATGTGTTGCTCTGTTTCCAATCTGGAGGAAAAGAAAAGATCTATTTACCAAAATGTCAAACTATCACTTTTAAAAAATGTATTTTAATATTTTTAGACTGTTGATCTTAAATTAGCACATGTGGCCAGAGAAGTGTTGTGTTATTGGGTTGTTGGTCCATTTTATGGTCCATAATCTCAGGTGTGTGATCAAGAATGAGAAGTTTTCTTCACTCGAACTCTGCGATGGTCTGGAGCAGATGGAGGATCAATATTACCATTCAACTGGTCTGTGATTTATTCTGACCCAGACATTTTGAGTAACCGTATACACTAGTGATTCTTTGATCTGGAAAAATCAATTCAAGATTCTTTGGGAGATGTTGAAGCTCCAGTCAAACCATTAGCAGGCGACGCCCGAGGGTCTGTGAAGGTCTGTTGATTGTAGCAGAGGTCGCGCCCTCATTGTCTTCGGGGGCCGAGAAGCGATCGGTCATATTGACAAGAGTCTGGAGAGAATAGATATATATTTATACGGTGAAAGCTAACAAATAAAGACGAACCAATCACATGCAGTTGCCAAGGCTGAACAGAAGAAGCTCTTTAAACTGCAGAGCTGCGTCTTTTATTAGGACGAGTCACTAACACACTCACACTGTTTATTCTTTTAGCCTCTCATCTCTTCTATCCTCTGGATATATCGAGAGGGAGAGAAGCAGCAGAGTGAAATAAGGACAAAGTGTGTAGGAAAGGAGAGACGTGTGAGAGCAGATGATGAGCGGTAATTTGAGGTCAAGGGAATATGGACGGAGAATGAAAAGGGCGATAAGGAGAAGGGATGAGGCCGATGAAAGGGATATTTAGACGAGTCGAAGTAGATTAAACAGGAGCAGAGAGACTAATGAAAGAGTTTTCACTCCCTTCCTTCTCCATCATTAAAACTACGTGCTAGCTTGAGCACAGACAGTGACTGGACTGTTGGTCCCTCGTTGGGCTTTATGCTCCGATGAGCCGACCAGCTTCCAACCTCCCCTCCAGTAGAAAACAGAGAAAAGGCTTTTTGTCCCTCCAGTGTCCTGAATGAGAAAGGTTGTTGTTAATGTCCCCAATCACTGACGCTTCCCACTTAACCCTCATTGTTGCTCTCATTTCTTTCAGCATGTTCTTGTCATTTTCTTAAAAGTTTTATGCGTTGGTGGTTTTTTTTTCAAAAAAAGACAGTGATCCAGTAAAAAAAAAAAAAAATAGGATTTAATCTGTGGTGCCAAGTAAAACGTGTTCCTCTTTTATCACCGTAAACACCAAGTTAAATAACTTGAAGGTTGAGCAGTTGGCAAGTGTGAATGTAAATATTTAAATGGCAAAGAATCAGAGTCATTTATGGTTTAATTTCTCATCGTACAGAGACAAAACTCGAAGGAAAAACACTGCTCTGTAAACCCAATGTGTGGTGGCTAATCCATTAATCAAGCCTGTTCAGTCCGGGGCTAACGGGACTGTTAACAGGATTAGCGCATTGATCGACACACACACACACACCCAGAAGACACAAACAGCAGCCCAGACACACACTGCAGGACCAAAACACACTGCATACGACGACAACAACATCAGGACCAGGAGGAGAGTGAAGCTCATTGGTCACTTAAGCTGCTGCGTGACATCAACCAGACAGAGAGAGGCTTTTATGTTCACATCTACTGGTTAATATAATGAGAATATTATAAACACAAGCCAGAGAATAAAGATCAACATGTCATGTGAGCTGTGGATGTGTTATGTGCAGTAGATAGTGGTTAACAGAGCGAGAGAGTCACTTTTTCAGAAGTAATAATGAACATACAATGAGCAGAGAGTAAGAATTAAGCGTGATAAATAAATCTTCCTGCCTTAAAAACAGTCGGTCAGTGTAATCAATCCTTGAAAATGTTACGTCCCAATTCATTACAATGGTCCCACGATGAAAAATGGTCCATTACTTTTCATTTAGGTGGAGCTGTATTCAGTTTTCCTTAATGTCAATTCATGAAAGGATGAAAACTAACAATGATGAATAGAACTGAAGTCTTGCATCTGTGTAGTTGTTGTATATTATTCCTCTGCATTACAGAGCTGTGTGGTCGTCCAGAAACTATTTATTTGTACATTTGTTTCAATTCAGTCCAACATTGTCCTGTTGTAAATACAAATATGTACTAATCTGCTGCTGAAACGATTTACTAACTACAAATACACAGACTGAACAGTTGCACCGTTTGAGCTCAGCTGTTTTTAAAGATTATTTAACCTTTTAAAGAATCGTAAAATGTTAACATGTTAGTTTTGGTTTCTTTTTGAAAAGATACAGAAATGTCTGTCGACCGTGTCCGTTCACATATCCCCCCTCCTTTTTTTTTTTCTTCTTCCACTTGTCAGTGTGTAAGTGCTGTTGACACTGAACATACAAGCGCTGCCTTATCAAGGTTACATTATCAGAGCTCTGAGTGGAGCTGAGCTGCAGTGAAGGTGTAGTTAGCGCGATTGCAGTAGATGGAAACGGAGGTAAGGGTTGCAGAGGAGTGTGTGCTGTAGTAGCTCAGCACTCTCTATACTCTCTCTCTCTCTCTCTCTCTCTCTATATATATATATATATATATATATATACATACAACTGCTGCTATGAATATAATTTAAATGCAAATGGGACAATGCTGCAGTGAAGCATCACAGACACTGAAAATGTGAGTGTTTTTAACAATAATGGCCATGTTGTATTCAAACTCTCACCATTCAGGGATGACAATATAATCTTGTTCCTCAAGCCTTGAAACAGATGTGTATGTGTGTGTGTGTGTGTGGATATACTAAATATAAATAAAGAATATATTTATTTTTTTTATTTTTTGGAGACTCTGTGTGGGTGACTGCTGCTGCTCTGTGTTGCCATGGTGACAGGTGAACTTGGAGCCGAGGTTGAAGCTGCTACTGTAGATGAAATAGATGCTGTTGCATAAGGAAAAGTGTAACACGCTGATACGCGCTGTGCAAGGCGATTACTGTACTCTTTCTGGACTCTTTCTGGACTCTTTCTGGACTCTTTCTGTACTCTTTCTGGACTCTTTCTGGACTCTTTCTGGACTGTGTGTGTTTTGTGTGTGATGAAACAGCAGTTGTGGGGACTGATGTCATACCTCACAGCCTTTTATACATTGTGCAGGAGAAAAAATTAAATCTATGTCATTTTCTGTAGTTTAACGTTAAATTCATCATCTAAAAATCTTTTCTGTAACTTCATTTTTTTAATGGTGAAAATGCCAAATCCAGTTAGATGAGTCGTTACATTTATTGCTGTGTCCGATCAGTTCAAAGATAATCGGTGTAATATGATATAAGAGGATGAAAAGAAGTATCAGTTGATTCTTCTGTCAACTCACTAACTAATTTTCTTATTGTTTTAGTTTTAATTCACTTGTGTTTACACAGCAGAAGAAGTCTGTGCACCAGCAACAATATCTGAAAGTTAAAAAATACAAAACGACAAGATGTCTATGAGTCGGAGAGATTTTTGTTAGAAAGAGTCCGAGTCAGAGTAGATATGATATCACCAACCCTGTGTCCATAAAGAACGAGTGTGTGAGAGCGAAGGAGAGCGTGAGTGGGTAAACACTGGTGAAAGGAGCTCGGTGTGGCCGTAACACACCAATTAGTTCCACTACCCGCTTGTCCCAGCTCTGCTCTCTTGTCCCCTTTGATATACTAATTTTAACAATTAAAATACTGTTTCCATGGAGAGAAGAACAGTGTAGGATGTAGTTAAACCCACTGGTCGCTGCTATTCAGACTTTATCTTTATTTAATGCAACAAGAAAAAAAAAACCTATAAACCAACTGACATATATGTTAAATTAATTATGAATGGGACTAGTGTATTTATGAAGCAAAGTTTACGCATCCTGCTACTATTGTTGCTAGATTGTATTTTCATGTTATCAAGCAGATGTGGGGCAGTAATTGGAGTGGTGATGATAAAGTGTGTGTGTGTGTGTGTGTGAATCGCACTGACTCAAAGTAAGACTGTTGGGAGAATCATTAGATTCGCAGCAAGGCCTCACATTGAGGCTAATTACCACTTTTTGCCCTGAAGACACACACACACACACACACATATACTGTATATATTTTATTGGACGACCTCCAGAGGCAGCATCATAAAACCAGGCAGCAGTTTGTTGTTCTCTGAAGTTTAGGTGCCAGAACGTGCAAACAACATCCCTGCAGATGGTTGCACAGTCCCAGCTCGTCTCCTTAGAAAAAACAGCAACTGGCACATTCATCGGACGCCTGGTGACTAGAAAAAGAATGAACACTTTCACCGGAGTCCAAGTGTGTGTGTGTGTGTGTGTGTGTGTGTGTGTGTGTGTGTGTGAGCCTGGGGAAAATCAATAGACTATTACAATTTTGCAACAATCTCATATTGTTGAATTTGCATTTTGTGTCAGTGGAAAAAAAAAAAAAAAAAAAAACCGAGGAAACTCAACTCTCAGTAACAATGTTTTATCAAATAATTAGCTTGGCAAAAAAAACAAAACCTGAAAATCTAACAGGGCAGCACTTGGTTTATTATTGGAAGTTGGGATTTTTATTACTCTGAGTTGATTTATTGGAACGATGTGACGCTGAAAATGTGCTTATTCACTTTTTTTTTTTTTTTTGCTGATTGTTAAATGAAAAGATGGATACAACTCTCATGTCTGTAAACTAAATACAGAGCTACAGTTCCTGTGGGATTTATTCAGCTTAACTTGCATTAAAGGTTAAACTACCAGCTCCACTCTGATTAATCTACATCTCTGTTTGTGTTTGGATTAAACAAATGAATTAAAGCATGTAACAGTAGTTAGCTTTGAGCTTTGAAGCAGCTGTTAGTCGTACTTTTGAACTTGAGGCTGGACGGACAAACTGGCTCCAGGCGACGTTGGCATCCAGATGTGAGATATCTTATTCTGTTTCATGTCAGGGAGGCGTGGTGACGGGTGTGAGCTCGTTAATGTAACAAAGCAAATAACAACTTGAACACAGTCATCGAAGTCATGTCAGTTATGTAATAACAATAATAATAACATAATATATGCATGTGCTCAGGGGCCTTTTATATCATTATACTCTCATTAGTACTTGAACTCTCTCTGGTGTTTTTTTTTTCCTGTTAAATTACTTTCTGGCTAAATGATTTTCCTCCATTTAATGCAGCATCTGATGATGATGATAATCTGTTACCTTTATGCAGCTAAAATCTCATTATTAGCGCATCTGAAAGTCTTTAAATTCTTATTTTCTATTAAAAAAAAAACTGTTTTTAAATAAGTTATTTGAGTGAACACAAAAGGCATTCATCTTCGCTCAATACTTTTTTGGTTAATAATCTTACGTGTTTAAATCCAAACGTTCATCTAAAATCCAGTTAATAACATTTACAATCATACAAAACGGACAAAAGCAGCAAATTCTCCCATTTCGACTTCAATTTCAAGACTAAAAACCAGCAACTGGTTGTTATTTCAACTTGATAAACAACTGTCTTTTATGTGATTTAACTTTGATTTCTTCTGTGTGTTCACTCAGGTGTTGAAGATCAGTCTCATCGGACACAGAAAACGGATCTTAGCCTCGTTGGGGGACCGACTACACGAAGACACTCCACAAAAACCTCCTCGGGCCATCTCCCTAAGGGTGAGTGAGGTCTGAGCGACAGGACGTTGTGTGAACCGTGATAACCCTCAACAAAACCTAACACAACACGGATTAAAATTATTAATTTATTTATTTATTTATCAGACAGAGAAACACACTAGTCCCTCCCCAGATGACTGAGTATCTCTCTGAGGCAAACACAGCCTCCCCACAGCTGCTTTTACCACCCAACTGATTACCCAAATCTCACAGGCAGGCACAAAATGGCCGACTTGCTGCAGTTTCCTCCCTGCCAGCTTGTCCTGGATACTAATCACAAGGAACTGGCTTGCTCTCTCCCTTTGGGACTACACTCTAATGTCTCTATAATAGTCTCTTGCTCTTTGTGCTGTTGAGCCAAGGGAGTGTGTGTGTGTGTGTGTGTGTGTGTGTGTGTGTGTGTGTGTGTGTGTGTGTGTGTGTGTGTGTTTTCTGCCTGGTTGATTCAGTTTAATTCTTTAGGTCCAAACCATCAAAACTGTCCACAGTGGGTCAATATGTCCGTCTCAGACACATTCAGCCACATTATCTCACATTTGAATGGTCCTTTTAATTTCCCAAAGCCGCGCTAACATCTTTAAATGACTTGATTTGACCAACAAACACTCAAAAACCTTCAATATGCAAATTATAACATGGATGAAACAGAAAAAAAGCTGCACTTTTTCCATCTGAGAAGCTACAAAAACACTTTTACTTGATGAAGATTCATTTATTCAACTGCAATACATTTCAGTCATAAGAGGTTGCTACTGTAACTGAAGAGAAGGGAGATTATGCTGTATGGTGCAATACAGGGTAAAAAAAGATGTGTTGAAGTGTTTTCTTCCACAGTGTGAGCACAGGGTTGAGTTGAGTGCTTCAGACAAATGGTTGAATGAACAGAACATGTCTCAGGATGGAAACTGTAATGCCTCCACAGCTCAGGAGAAAAACTACAAAATCCTTTCTATCCCAACTTTTCACATGTAATCAACTACAAGTGGATAATCTGACGAGAGAGATAACTGAACTCTTCGTATGTGAGATCATTACACCATTAAAATATATAAAAGCCCCAATTCTGTCGAGAATCTGAGTCGCGACTTGGTTTGAAAAACCTGTTAAATGAACATCTTTTTCCACTTTAAGGATCTAACTGCTGCTCTGACTTGAACTGAGCAAGTGCAGCTCTACTCTGATGGACCCATTGAGACCCTCTGGTTACAGGACAGAGTCTTTACGAAGCAGTTTTAGTCAGTCGTGCACAGCTGCATGGCAACAACTGTAGCTGAAAAATAAAATGTGACATTGCACAGTGAATGCAATTGCCCCACTTATAGTACTTGCAGCAGTGACACAGCACATTATGAACAAATGATGAATGGACCCTTTTTTCTCATTTCCTAACAAAAACCCCGTTCTTGTCACAGGAGCCCGGCGGGAACCACACTCCTCCCCAGCTCAGCCCGTCAGTGGGCCAGGCAGCGTATACGGCGGGGGTCCCGGGCGGATCTCTGGACGTGCAGCACCTCATCATGCAGGCGGACGCCCGGCGCAGGCAGCGCAGCAATGACAACTACTTCGAGGACGTGCCGCGATCCAAGCTGGAGCGACAGATGGCCCAAGTCAGCATGGTGAGGAAGAGATGGAGGGATGAATGGAGTCAGGCAGAGGGGGCGAGGGATGGACCCAGGGGGAGTATTATGAATGGTCACAGAGAAATACACTCGACTGGATCAGAACTTATTGGATAAATCTGGTAAAATATCAAACAAATTGATTTGTGTTTGTGCTGCATTTTTGTACAAAAACCCATTGAACACACACATGGTGACATAGCAAACACGGGCACTGCAGTTTATTTTCAGGCAACAAATGTGTGTTAATCTGCAGCTGAAAAAGCCTTCAACAAATATTTATGTTAGATTAACTTTACAGGCAGCTACAGAAATTAGAAACCATTTAAAATTGAAACTATAAGACTACGAAGAAAGATATGAATCTGTTTGTTTAAACAATCTACAGATTTGAGTCATTTCAAAGTTGTCGAGTAATTTTACATATTTGAAGAAATAATAAGATAATACGTCCTCATGCAGTGTCACATTTCTTATTTAAGCAGCGGAATGAAATTAAATCATAAGTGAAGAATCTCAGTAATTAAATGCTGGTTTTCTAACAGAAACAAGATGCCAGCCAAAAGTTTTTTTATCTGCCTGTTTGGTTGTTGAAAATCCAGCATTAATAATCTGCAGCAGGCGGACCATCTGACACCAGCAGTCGTCCTCTTCCTCCTCCTCGTTTCTTCCTTGTATAAATTTAGCAAATAGGAAAAAGAGAAAATTGATGCTTCATACTTACTTGCTACAAAATGATAAAATATGCAAATCACAGTTCAGTGGGCAAAGTGCAGCAGTAACATCCTCACAGATGGAATAAGGAATAATCTGCCGCCGGAGGAAATAAATGTTTATCTGCAGCAGTCTTCGTCTAATGCACACAAGGTGCTTGTCGTTGTAGGAAAACAGCGATTTTATAACTTCTTTATCAAAAAGAAGTTTCACTTCACAGTTCTGCATAAACAAGACGCACTTCTCTAAATAAGCAACTTGAGTTTCCAGACAGTGTCATTGACATCAAAATGCAAAATAAGGACTCTGACTTTCAGTCAACAACAGCAGCACAAAAATACACACACACACACACACACACACGTGCATCTGAAGCAGCAGCTGTGTTTTGATTCAGTATGATTAGGTTCTTTTTGTGTCTCTGTGTGAATCACAGGGCTTATCAGCACAGATTATCACACACTTAATGGTTATCCTGCTGAATCTCTTTAAGTGTGTGCGTCAGTGTTTCCCCCCGTTTCCAGATACAACACTCTGAGGTGGCACTGATGAGTCAGCTCAGCCAGAAACAGAGGGATAGCTATTAGAGAGAAGAGAGTAAAGATCTTAACTCTCCGTTTCATTACCTCTCCTCACCTCTCCTCTCCTCCACTGTCACCACATTGCTGTGATTGGTTACCTCACAAATGTTTTCCCCCTCCGGCTCCTCCTTCACCTTCTGTTCTCGTTTTTTTTTTCTCAGGAAACAAAACTCAGGAGAAGAAATCGTCACATTTTCTGGCCTTAAATTAGCACAAAAAAAAAAACGAAAAGATTTCCAGCTGAGCCCGTCATGTGTGGGGGGAAAACGGGTGTAATATTCTGCTGACGCTTGCTTATCTCCGACTGTTTATCATACATCTTTTTATCAAACTGTAAGATCTTAACCTCCACAGTCCTTCAACTTTCTGACGGGAGATTACACACACAAACAACCAGATATGAAAACACACACACACATGCGGCCTTTGGCACAGGATGTGTACATACCTCCGCGTACAACAATCGCATCTGGTTTCATTTACTGAAGAATGAAAGACCGTAAAACGAGCTTAATTGTTATCCACAGATATGTGAGAACTATGCAGATTGGATTTAAGTATTTTTGTAAGGTGAAAGCTCACTGGGTGAAAGAGCAGCGAGCAGACTGTATCAAACCGAGCGTCAGTATGGAGACGTTTAGAGGCCGAGCATTATTCATTCAAGTTTAATTTCCTCTTGGACGCTCTGTGAAGCGTGTCCCTTTGAAGACATGTTCAAGCTGTTACATTATGAACTTAAACTCGGGCCAGTGAGTTGTGTCAACATGGGAAACGTAGCGCGAGCCTCGATGTCCTGACCCATCTCATAATCTACGTGTGATCCAGTTTGTATCCTAACGTGCGATTGGTTTGTCGTTTCAGGCAGGCGAGTGGTGCGAGCCAATCACACTGCGTCCGCCTAACGAGGCCACGGCATCCACTCCGGTGCAGTATTGGCAGCATCATCCAGAGAAGCTCATCTTTCAATCCTGTGACTATGAAGCCTATGTGAGTCCTACTTGAAATATATTTGTTTGTATGTGTTTATTAGAGGAGACGGGGATAATATGATTGTAACCGTTTTTGTCTTAACTTGCCTAATTTGTCGACTACAAATATCGACGACTTCAACTTCTCCAACTATATCACAGAATTCATTATTTGATGTCAAAGACGAGGAGTGTTATTGTTCACATATGTGAATGGAAACATTCAGCAGGTCACAAGCAGCTTCTAATCCACATCAAAACATGAGCTGAGGAGTGTGTTATGTGTTTAATCAGTGATGACAGATATATGTTGGTCTTCCAGTAACTTTCACATCTGATCCAATGATTGAAAATGGTTGGAACATTTTGTTAAAACCCTCCCCGCCCCTGTCAGACGTTGTCTAGCAGCTGTACCAGCACCATGACTTGAAACTAGCATCAATGAAATGACTCACATTTTTATTAAGAATCTCCTCTTTAATCTAAAACAAGTGACCTCATTCAGACTGTAACAGGATCACAACTAATAAACATAGAGACTTGGTCCAAAACATTCACTTCTAACCTTATCTCACCATGTAAATTTACATGTAAAGTTAAGGAGGGACCGGTTACACATGACACTGATCACATGAAAGTGATGCTGCTACAACCATCTCTAGTCTCCACCACTCTGCCATCATCTTGAAGGTAACGACATGAGAGCTCAATGACCCTGAGCTTCACCTTTCAGTCAATACTGCTCCAGTTATTCTCAGCACTTTTGTAAATTTAGACCTTTGCCAGTTACATAAAGGATGTTATATATTCATGTTACCACGGATACAGCCTTGCAGCTTTGATGGACTACATGCTCAGCAGCCAAACTGCAATGAATACATACTTGAAGAAGGTGAAGCACTGCAGAAACTCTGACAAACACTCTGATGGAGAAAATATGAGCCAGGTTACAGAGAAGAGAGATTGAAAATTCATTTGGAACAAACGTAATGGAGAAATGAGACAATAAGTGTGAATAAAAACAAGAAAAGATGAGACGGAGGCTGCAAATAAGAGACAAGTATCCCAAGAGTACGTCTCCCCCTCTCTGTTTTCTCACCTCAGAAGATTGATAGCTACAGTGAGGACCACTAGGCGTCTGACAGATGTGCCACTACACCAGGCAACATGTTCAGGGTAGATGTAGGGAATACACGACAGGTGGGGGCCACCGAGGGAAAAATATGGAGACGCTTCCACAGAGCCATTTATGACAACATCTCTAACACTCGCTGTCCCAGGATAACGGGCTCCAGAAAGCTCAGAAAGTGAGATAAATGAGCAGGAGCCGCAACAGAGGGAGGGAGGCAGAACGCTCAGTGTGAATATTGGCAAGCTGAAGGAAGATGGAGTGAATAAGAATAAATTGGATGGATAAGCAACTGATGACAGAGAGACAAGAAAGAGAAGAGTGAATTGTGGTTGTGTTAATGGAGGAAGTGTGTGTGTTTGTGTGTAATAAGCCAAAGGGACAGAATAAAGGATGTATCAGCACAGTTCTTGATTTCATCTCAGCTTCTACATAAACAAAAACCTTCTCTGCTACTTTCAGCAGAAGATACTGTGGCTTTATTATGTCAGTTTTACAACCAGTTTGAAAGTATTATCTTAAAATATTATAAATCCATTCACAGTAAAACGCTGCAGAATCTCCAACATCATTACCAGCCTGGTTCATCAACAGCCAGTGTTTTTATTGTGTTTAAAAAACAATTCAGTGGTTCTGTTTGGTGATGTTCAGACCAGTTTTTACCCGATTGTTTCATCCACTTTACAGATATCGATGGTGAAAATGCTGGCAGACATTCATGGTCTCTGGAGTGTGATGCTCACCAGCTTTAAAGACTTTGCTTCTTTAGCGCCACCATTAGCGTCACGTCTTAGAGTTGGTAAAGACTCTAATGTGATTGTCACTTCCTGAAGTGATGAACATGGCACAAAATAATAGTATATTAGCATCGTCACTGTGGCTCCATTAGCATGTTGATGTTGGTGTTTAGCTCAAAGCACCACAGTGTTTCAGTGCAGCCTCACAGAGCTGCTGATGTCACTGGAGATGCTTAGATTTGACTTCTGTGTCTGTACACACCAACACCAGCAGAGAAACAGCAGCTGGTCTTTTGTGCAGCTGTAATTCATTTTCTAGCAAAGCTGCCAGTAACTCTGGCGTAACAGTGATTTAACATTGTTAACTTGAGTCGAGACTAAAGTATCAAAATGCCCAGACGACCTCCTCCCAACGCGTCGAGGACCAGACTCTCTGACTGAAAATACGACTGAGTCAGTCTGTGCTTCATAAATAAACGATTCATCACACAATGTAATTTTCACAAAGGGTTGTTTTGACTCAAACATGTCGCTAATCAAATCTCCTGAGGTTCCATTTACAATTGTTTGATCCTCGATTTTAGAGTCGTTTAAAAGAAAATGTAAATATTTCTCCTGTAATTCACTAAAAGTCTTGTTAAGGTCCCACTTCAGGGAATAAAACCCACCTCCATGAGGTGGAAGGGCACACAAGGTGGAGAACGTCACACACATTAAGTGCTCTGATGTCGCCATAAACATTGTCCCTGTAAAACACTGTCACTATTAGTAGCGTCTTTATTAAATCAAATGCTACGTGTGCAGAATATGTGACAGCGGCGACGTGTCCAGACAGGAGGATCTGCCAGACTCAGTCCTGTGTGAATGTCCCATCACAAACCTCTCAAGGTTGATGTAATCACTGCTGCGTGTTTGTGCACATTTAATGAATTTCCATTTTAGCACAACCGAACGAACGAACGCGGTGTTCATAAATTAGTCGCATTGATTCTTCATTAGTAATATTGTAAATAAAGTAAATATACTTTTTTCAGTTTATGATGATATATATATATATATATATATATATATATAGGGTGATGAAAACAGTAAAACAGAATATATCTATATTAAAAAATGCTGTTTTGTACTGATACAGAGCAGTTAGGACAATGTTTACTGGACCTCTATCATGAAAGAAACATTGTAGAGAATTAGAAACTTTTTAATGTTTGGTGTTTAAATGTCAGTATAGACTGATGTGTCCACACTGCTGTTGTCATGTGCTGCTGGACTATTATAGCTTATGACAGCATCCACGGCGCGTGTGTGTGTGTGTGTGTTCGTTCATAGACTGAGGTGTGATTGTGGATCAAGGGCGACTGGCGCTGGCGGTTATTAGTAAAGACGTTGCTGCTTGAAGTAGCAGCACAGCAGCTGTCACCAGTCAGAGAGGAGACGACTGGTGCTGGTGGAAACATCAGTGTCGTCCTCAACATGAATTAGTTTAACATTCAGCTGCTCGATGAGCTTCACAGCGTTTCGTCATTTCATCATACACCAGGCTGAGGCAGAACAACCGCCGGTGGAGGCTGTGGCAGCTATTATTTTACATCTGAGTTTATTTACAGAAGTTTTAGCTGGAAATTTCAACACTGATGTTAATCTGTTCACAAAACAGATGAATCAGTTGCTCTAACTTAAACAAACCACGGTGTGAATCCATCACACAAAGAAAACCAGTGTGATTTGCACTAAAATGGTTGAATGATGCTAAAATTGTTTGGGTGTCTGGCAGAGATTAGGAGTTTTTACCGCTGTAATGTTTCATATACAGTCATAACCAGACACTGATATACATCAACATTTACTAAATGTGTTTGTTTTTTCCCACAGTACCTTGGCTCCATGTTGGTGAAGGAGCTGAGAGGAACAGAGTCCACACAAGATGCTTGTGCCAAAATGAGGGTAATGCACATTTTAATACACTAACTTGAATAATACAATCTGCTGCTGCTCCATCTACATAATACCTGAGTTGTATTTATTTATTATTTCGTAGTTTTGACCATCTGGGACGATTTGTATTGTTTAATATTTATTTCACACAACAGGTTTTACTTCTGAAACCTGGAGACAAACTCTGAAAGAGGATGATTATTTATTTCTAGTGTCTGAAGGCAGCACATGAATGCACATGACTCCAGAACACAGTCTAACAGTCTGAGTGCCCTCTTAAACAATCTTAAAATATCATGACGGTGGATTAAGTGCACTGAGGGATTTATTTTTAATATCGGTGCCTGGGTGGGTCGATACCCCACGATTCCCCTTTTATCCTAAATCAACTCGTCTCTTCTTCTCACTTTGTGTCACCTTCTCTATTTCTCTGTCTGTTACCTGTCTGTTTTTTTCATATTTTACTGTAACGCTCCCTCTCCAGTGGCCCTCAGTTCATATCTCTCACTCTCATCCCGAGCTGCTGCAGTGTGAAGATAAATTGTAATATTCATGAGCGACGCTCTCTCCACCACCCTCTTTTCTTCTGTCTCCATATTTATGTTGCCACATCAGAGAGCGTCTTTCCTCCTCGTCTCCATCCTCTCAGTCTGTCACACCTTTACCACGCACCAACGTTGTAATTAAGTGTAACGAGATGCTCATCATATAATTCTGGCTTTTTATCACCGTGTGAACAAACCTAGCGTTTTTTTCAGCTCGCCCCTGTTTCCCATCATCCCTCCCTTTCATCTGTCGCTCCGTTCCTCTGCTGCGGAGGTAGACGTGGATGTTTAAATCCCAACCTCACAGCTTCTATCTGCTGGCAGAGCCTTTGTCAGCTTTTCAAAACTACCCGATCATGACGAGGCCGAACTGCAGTGGCAACACGCTGTGAGCGGCGACGAAAGAGCAGAACAAAGGAACGACACAGATGCAGGGACGACAGCAGCGAGTTGAGAGAAATATGGGTAGTGAGAGGAAGAGATGACAAGCTAGAAAGTAGGAAAGGGGCTCGACTCATCTCATCTCATGTCTGTTCCTTTGAATATATGAAAACGTCTGTCAGGTAGAATGACGACGCTGTAAATCACACGATTCTTCACAGCAGCTCGCTTCATAATGAGTTCATATAGAGGTAATTGAGACGCGTTTAACCACAGGAGCCTGATATGTTGAAAAACCAACAGACGTATTAGATTTGTAGTGATGAAGTCGATTGAATTTAGACGTTTAATCCAGAGGCAGTTTATTCACGAGGCAGCGAACAACCTTTGACCTTTGGAGATAATTGGAATTGACTTGAATAATAGAGTTGAACTTCAATTAGCTGATTTACCTGCGGCTTCTTTCGTTTCTTCATGTGCTCTTTAGATTTGTAGAGTCAAATTAATTCATCTCGTCGCAGTTTTAATTGTTTTCAATGCTGCAATTAATAATTTTTCTGTGTAAATTACCTCAAAATTCATTGTTTGCCATCTTCTCTCTCTCTCTGTGTTTCTGTCCAAGAAGTCGACAGAACAGATGAAGAAGGTGCCGACCATCGTTCTCTCTGTGTCCTACAAAGGAGTGAAGTTCATCGACGCCACAAATAAGGTAACGCTGTGTGACGCCTGTTAAATAATAACGACATTAAAGGTCAGTGAAGATCATTGACATTCAGAGGTGCGAGGTCTCGACTGGCACCTCGGCGCCGGTTTCAGAGTAAAACTATGGTGTGAAAATGAATAAGCTGTGAAAGATGGACAAGACACAAACAGATAAAGACGTTCTGAATGTTTAAGAAACTGCTGGGATGTTTCACAGTTTATCATCTAATTCCTTGTCCTTTATAGACAGAAAAGTTTTTCCTTGTGCGACACAGAGAGAAACAATTTTAACATAATTACAAGCTACTTGCAAAAAAAAAAAAAAAAGTGATGTATTTATTTGAGGCTGCGATGCAAACGCAGCAGAAATGAGTGCAGTTTGCAGACGGTACATCTGAAGTTCAGCGCTCCTCCTCAGGCAGACGACACTGCACTGACTCAAGTACGTTTGCCACAAAACATAAAAAATGCATCGTGTGCCGCCGCTAACGTGGCCACTGGGCAATCCTAACACATTTTGTATCGTCACTTCACTCTGCTCTGAGACACGCCTCAGTGCAGTCCTGATATTTAACAGCTGAGTGGTTTGTAAAATCTACATCTCAGTTTTGTCCAAGTTTTCAGATGTTGTTAAGTGAGGAGAGAATAATATAAATAAGTAGAAAGAATAATATTAATGACTCAGTAGAAAGGATATGTAGTTTTACATGAATTCACCTCTAAGTATCATCTCTGCCCACTGAATGTTGTTAAACTCACTCAGAAATATGTAGTAAACTTCTGATTTTAAAACACAATCGTCGCTGTTGTTGTTCATTCATTTGTTCACTTATGATTTGGATAAGATGTGTGACAAATTAAAGGTGAAAAAATACGAGTATATGAATGTAGAAACATAACAAACTGCCTCTACACAGGACACAAGATGTAGCTGAGTATCAGACCAGTTTATTAGAGTCTAGGAGCAGAGAATGGTTTTCCTTCTCCATCACTGGTCTGTTTATTGTTCCAAAGCAAATTCCATCATAAAAATCCCATTTCCTTCAGTAAAACTTTCTTTTGTGGCTTTGATGTTGTGTAATTCGCAGCAGCGTGATGTTCTTTAATTAACACGAGCACAAAGTCACAGTGTTCTCCAGTGATATTACCAGAGGACAACTTCCAACTCAGTGACTCCAGAAAAATGTCAAACCAAAATTGTTGTGTGCTGCACTGTGATTATAGTTTTGGTCTGTGTGAGATGAGATGAAAAATAAATCTTTTTTTTTTTTGTTTTGTTTTTCAATTCAGTGAATCAGTGAAGAATAATCAACAATCTAACAATCTCTGTGTGTTTCTGCAGAATATAATCGCAGAGCATGAGATTCGTAACATCTCATGTGCGGCTCAGGATCCAGAGGATCTGTCTACGTTTGCCTACATCACCAAAGACCTCAAGTCCAGTCACCACTACTGCCACGTCTTCACCGCTTTTGATGTGGTCGGTATTGACACTGTGTCCGTGTGTGTTAACAAGTACGTTTATTATTATTAGATATCGTCTTTTTCATCCCGTTTCCTTCATCTTATCAGAACCTGGCGTATGAGATCATCCTCACGCTCGGCCAGGCCTTCGAGGTGGCGTACCAGCTGGCTCTGCAGGCCAGAAAGAGCGGACACGGATCGTCCACGCTGCCCGAGAGCTTCGACAGCAAACCGAGCAAACCCGTCCCCAAACCTCGCGTCAACATCCGCAAATCTGTAAGTAACACGGCTGCACATGTACTGATGTTTGAAGGGAAAATCCATCCTAAACTGAAATAATAAACGGAATAGTTGATTTTTTTTAATGATAAACGTGACTTTCTAAAAGCAAAACACAGAATAATCAGATTATTTAGTTTGTGTGATGGATTTTCACCTTCATCTCTGTCGTTGTTGCTCAACTTCTCAACTATAAACTCCTGAACTCAAACTCAGCTTCTCTGTTTCTGCTTCTAACCGGTCCTAACCAGCATCTCATCTACACTGATTTATTTCCATCCCTCTGCTCTGATTGGTCACAGTCTCTCATCCCTGCTCGTTTCCATCATTGGTTTACTGAAATTATCCTGGGATGTTTGTGTTTAGTTGAGTATGAGAATGTTGGCTGCGGAGGCTGTGGCAGAGTTGTAGGTGGATATTTGATCGGTTAAGCATTAAGCCTCGGTCGCTCTCGCTGTCCCTGCAGTCTCTTACACACTGGGTTGATTGATGAGGCCTGTTTGCATAAAGCTCTGGGGAGGTTTGCTTGGCCCACCTCGCTCTGTGTGTGTGTGTGTGTGTGTGTGTGTGTGTGTGTAAGAAGATGATGAATCCTCATGTGGAAGATGAAGACTTCTGCATACTGCAGCCTTTGTTGGAAAATGAATTTATTGACATTTCAGTCCATCAAATCCTCGTCAGAACTGCTGTGGTATGTAGAGGAGTCGAGGTCTGATCTGCACAGACTCTACACACCAACCTGCTTCTGTTCATGGTGGTTTTAATGTGTTTTGGTAAAGTTTTTTCTGGTTATTTTAACAATATCATGCGATATATTTGTCCATAATGTTCACTCTGGTACATCCTGATCCCTCGTCTGTGACCTCAACACGTCATAACTTAGTAAACACATCAACTTTACATTTCTCAAACTTTAGCAATAAAAACTAAGCATTTATTTTTTTTATTTTTTGAGTAGCAGGTTGCATCATGATCTCAGTGATTTTGGCCCAAAATGGTAAAAATGTTTGTTTTGTTTTTTTTGCTGATATAAAATATTTCCACTGCGCTCCCCATTATTTTCCACTTGGGGGCGAAGAATATAATATTAAACTTTTTAAGGAATAAAAACTTTTCTAAGTTAAACGTAAACATCCAGACAATGTATATATATATATATATATATATATATATATGTGTACACACACTTCCCCCTCCTCTGCTGACATGTATCAGCTGGCGCGGTAGCACATGTGTGTCCACAAGCACCTGGTGTAGAGTTACAGTCGGCTGCTGCTATATCAGTGCACCCGGACCAGATTTAAGTCCCATCTACAAACTGTGAGATGGTGATGTAGCGGAGTCGGTGGCCTCACTTTCTAAAGTTAGAGTGAGATGTGAGACAGTGAGAAAAACAGAGTGAGAGACGGAAAACAACATGTAGTACTTGTGTGTTTCCTCTCTTCGTGTGTGTGTGTGTGTGTGTTGTAAAGATTGTGTGATCTGATGCCAGTAGAGATGATGGACGATGACATGTGTACATGCAATCTGCTGACTCGACTGGCATGACATTAACCATTAATTTACCCGTTCTTCTTTGTTCCTGTGTGTGTGTGTGTGTGTGTGTGTGTGTGTGTGTGTGTGTGTGTGTGTGTGTAGTCAATGGCTTTGGTGTGCAGCAGGGCAAAGATACTGCAGGATTCACTTAATATTCCTGCCACCTGCCAGCTATAATCTCCACGCTGCAGCACCTCTGAAGCTTTAAAATACTGTTGCTTTGTTTCTCTCCCAACCTGCTTATTATCATTTTTATGGTGTGTGTGTGTCTGTGTGTGTGTGTGTGTCTGTGTGTGTGTGAATCTGAGTAAATCTCCTTCAACATCCACCTTAACTTAGTGTAACAAGTCTGATTTGACTCCGTTGTGTCTTTGATCAGCATTGGGAAGTTAGTGTGACCTGAGTGAAGCTGAAGTTGAAATACAAAAACCAAAAAAAAATTGACCATAACCGTAAAAGATTTGACTTTTATGAGTCCGTGTTTATCAAAGTGGGTGAACGACTGTTGCCAGTGGTGTGAATACAGATGGTTCCCAAGCAGCCAGCTCCTTTTTAACTGTTGAATTTAGATCGATATATTGATTCAATGATTAACGATCTAATTTTACTGATGCAAACTGAAAACATGGAATAAATAAATAAATAAATTCCCGTGGCACATCTGTGTCACGGCAGGTAGCCAAGAAAAAGATGATGAGGACGTTTAGTCGCCTCTCGGGAATAAATCAGGTGTGGAATGATTTCTTTGGGAGATTTTAGAGAAAAGATATGACACAGACAAAACATAACAACGTGTCCGGGACCTGAAGAAGAAGCAGCAGCAGGACATTGACCCGTGTTAACGTGTCAGATACCTGCTCACCAGCTTTAACCAGTTATTTTCCACTAAAACTGAGCTACGACTCTAAAAGACTCTGAGTATCACAGCTGATCAACAACACAATGTTTAGTTTGATGGTTTTTATTAAAAACTACAGATTAGTTTTCATTTAGAATCTGGAAGAGTTATCGATCGACGTATCGATCTCAGGCCTCCGAATCGTATCGTGACAGACTTTGTGTTATTGGTAAATATCAAATCATTGTCCAAGGAAGTGATATAATATCATATCATGGTAGAACTTGTGATTTCTACCTGTAGTAAAAAACTGTAATGAGCTACTTCAGAGTGTTTCTTGATTTATTTGGAGTTTGGTTTGTGAAGAGCAATGTTTTGTGCCATTTTCATCTCTCTGGGTGTGTTGTTTCCATGCAGGAGTTGCTATATAAATGTGTTGTTACTGTGGTCTACTCCAGCTTTGAGTTTTGCTGTATTGCAGTGATGCTGCTGTCCCACACTGTTGCCAGGGTGATGACTTTGCTGCCATATTGTTGCCATGGTTTTTTTTTTCTTTTTCTTTTTCTTTTGCTTTGGTTTTGGAGCGTTGTTGCAGTGCAGCTACACTGTCGTTGTAGTTTTTTGCCTTTTTGCTGCTTTTGCTGTTTCTGGCGACCCTTTGACCTCTATGTGACCTCTGCCCCTGTAGGTCATCATGTCCCCCTCCAGCCGCTGGTCACTGGGCCACATTTACACCCCTCACCGGCCTCCTCTCCACCCTCCTCTTCCTCCCCCTCGACTCTTCCATCTTCCTCACAAAGCTCAGTCACAGGTCCTCCACGCTTTTCCTTCTCTTATCCTTTATTTTCATGACTTTTTCCTTCTTATTTAAGGAGAAAAGCGGCATCTGTAAGTGTCTCCATTTTTATTCTGTCGCTTTTTTTTCCCCAACTGACTCTGTATCGTGTGTGTGTGTTTTCCTGTTTGCAGTGAGTACTTGTGTCTTTCTTCTCTTACAACCTCTATCTCCATATCGATTTAAAATAAATAAATAAAAAGACCCACCTCATTTCTTTATGGCTAATACACCATTTAATCAAGTCCGTTTTTATTTTCCCCACTGCACCAATTCAACCCGTGGATGTACATTTAAACGGTTGAATGTATAACTAAGATGTGTTAACAGCAATAAGCAAATTGGCTACATGTTTTTACAACACTTAGAACCACCTCAGTCAATTAAATTCTTCACTGAACGAGCTTTTTACGCTCGGAGTGATTTTACGTCCGACTCACTCTCTTCCTCACTCACCCACATCGACGTCTTGCAAACAGGAAGCTTAATTTTTAAAGGTTCATCAAAAGAAACTGTGCTATGAAATGATTCAGATGACGTCCGTTTCATGCATCACGTTTTCTGCAGGAAAAGGCATCGGTATAGAAGTTAATTCAACAACTTGTGTGTGTGGGGTGATGAATTTGCTTGTGGTGATGATGATGCTGTGAGACTGAAACTGTGACTGTGTCTGTCCTTAATCCTGTAACCTCATAACAATATAATAAGGTCTTGCTGTTGCTGTCGAAGTGTGTGTGTGTGTGGATTAATATTATAGGTAGTTTCTGTAGCAGTGTGTTGAGAAGAGATAAGGAAAAACTCTGAGATTAATTCTGTTTACTTCAGTAACACAAAGACGCCGACATCCTTGATGCTTTTTGTAAAAGAAAATCACATTGTATTTGATTCATTTGATGTATAATTCTTACATTAGATTTAAAAGAAAAAAAAAAAAAATTTAGTCTTCTGCTGACAAAATTGCAGCATTCACGGTCGACTCTCCCCTCCTCCCTCCTCAAATCATCTGAAAATAAACCAATAGATTGGAGGAGAGGCGCCCTCAGCAACAAATCCCAGCTGCTTGATTGGTTGCTGTGGGGATCTTTTTTGAAAGCCGTGTAGTTTGTTTGGTTTGTTTCTCTTGTTTCGAAGCCACAAGCCGACATGTACTGGGTTGTACAGAAAGTTTACAGCTGCATTTACAGGATAATGTGACGATAATCACACAGGAACTGCAGCATGTTGGATTTAAAATGTAAAATTGATAGAAGCTTCTGTTGTAATGTCGGTTGTCTCTGCTTCCTCATCTGTATCTCGGCTCCCTCTCACATCCTCCACTCTTTCGTTCCACTATTTCCCTGTTTTCAGACGCTATTAGGGTGTAAGTGTATCAGAAAACTGTCCTTTAACTGTGCAAAAGGTCAATTTTCAAAAGCAGGAAACAGATATTTGTGGTTTGAAAAGGTGCTTTTTTCAAAATATAAATATGCAGGTCACTGAAAATCATTTCTCTTTGTCCCACTTCTCTCTCCTTGTTTTTCTTTCCTTCCTTCTGTTATTTCTCCCCGTTCTTCTCTCTCTGTGTCAGATGGAGCAGCCGTCCATGGACCAGAAGGGCCACGCCAATGTGCCGTGGATTGTGGAGCCGGGTCAGGAGGCCAAGAGAGGAGTCAACACCAAGTACGAGACCACTATTTTCTAACATACACCCGCCTTGTCCACTCCTGTGTGTGTGTGCCTTTCAGAGGTTGCCCCTGTACCGGGGCCCCGCCCCGGAGTTGGGCTCGAGCGACGCACGCCGCCGCGTCACCTCACCGGCTGAAAATTAAAAAAAACAAAAACATCCCGCCCCGCCCCCGTTAGCCGAGCCTGTCCACTGCATGATGACGTTTGGCGCTGCGCTGTCTCTCTTCTTTCTCCTTGTCCTCTTTTCATTTCTGCTCCCCTCCCGCCCGCCCCCCCTTTCTTCGGCCCGGGCCCCCCCATCCTCCTGCCTGCAGGGCTGGCGCATGACCTTTGATCCCAGGGCTGTGGTGCACTTCTGTCTCCACTTGTAAGGGGGAATGGTCGGCTCAGTTTTTCCACTTCCTGTCTGTCGGTCAGTCAGCGGTCAACCACTTGGTCGATCTGCTTTTATTTTGTTGTTTTGTTTTTATTTCCTGTCGATGGATGTAACCGTTTGGCTTAGTCTCTCTCTCTCCTTTTTTAAAAATCTCCAGCTGCCTCCATCCCTCGCTACTCTCTCTGCACTTCTGCCCCTCTGTCCAAGTGCCCCTGGCAACTTGAATAAGATTAGAAACCAGAATACTGCTGAGGAGCTGTAACAGTGTTTTAACTGTCTGTGTTGAGCCCAGTGTGGGCACTGACGATACGGAGGGATGTTGTCTAAATGTGACAACTGGAGGAAAAGTTCAGACTTTTTTTCAACATATTTTTTAAATCAAAGAGGAGAGGTGATGTAGCACAGTCTAACTCTTGACGCGAACTGGTTCATCCAGCAGGCTACTAGAATGTATTTCAACTTTTTTTGATTCTTTATATCAGATTATTTTTTGAAATTACTAACAAACTTGTGAATTTCTTTGACAACTTTAAACTTGACCTGTGACACAGGAAGACGGGTGATGGGTGATTTTTCTTCTTTTTCTTTTTTAGCACGTTGTGTGTATATGTCCAGAATTATTTTAACCACATGGATGATTTTTTTTTTCTTTTAACTTTTTTTTTTCCTCCCTGGCCATAAACCTATAATTTTATTTGGGGGAAGAAAATTTTGTATGTAAAAGGGTTTTTAGCATGTGGCTTGTGAGACGCATGGTGGCCATTTTGGATTTGCTGAGCAGGGGGGCCGGTGGAGAGGCGGGGTGTGAGGGCTCTCTCGATAAGTGATGTCATCTCATTTGCAGGGCAATGCCGGACGCTCATGTCTATTACTGTGGAATGCAAAGAATGTAGCCAGCCCTAAACACGGACGTTGTCACACATACAATGCAAAAAGGACTACAAAGGACCCTCTTGCTCACTTTTCAAAGGACTACAAACATGGACGCCACTCCACAGTGTTTAAGGTTGACTACAAACATTTTGACATCAGTCACTCACCCACATGATGCTTGACACAGGAAAAAACATTGGACCAATAGACACTTAACACACACAAATACACACACTAACAACAGGACTGCATCTTGACAGACCAACGTCTGCTCTGAATGTACACTTATTTGAAAAGCAGCTTCAACTTTCTGCAACTACAGCAGGATGGAGTTTTATGCAGCCAGCGGGTGGAGGCTTGACCGTTGAACTTTTGGGAGGTTACAGGGGCGTCTGATGGTAACAGATGATAGGTAAAGGCACCACGGGGCATGTGTCAATGTTAGAATGGGCATGGGGTTGGAGGACGTCTGGCTGGCTCCTTTTAGTCTTTTTATTTTCTTTTAAAGTCAGAAAATAATACAGAGATATATGCACAAGCGTGTAAATGTGATTGGACTAGCTGCAACAGGTTTGTCCTGACGAGACGCGTCATCGTTAACGGATGATGATGATGAACCTATGTGAACAAAACTGCATCTGATGTTTAAAAAAAAATAATAAATAAAGAATTATTCTATTCGTATTGCCCGCCATTTTAATGTTTAATATGAGAGTATTATATTACCATGATGATTATGATTATTCTTGTGCAATTCTTGTCTACTGTTGTCTTAATGTTACATTATTTTTCTATGATATGCTGAGATGAAAACCTTGGGCTTGAGAATGATTTAAAGAAAGAAAAAAAAAAAAGACGAAGAAAACGATCTCAAACTAGACGATCGCACTTGTACACAGAGAGTGAATGTTGCAGGTGGCTAGCTAACTCTTGTCAGGTCAACCCTCCATCATTTCTCATGGGGCTCTACTCTTATCTAGCAGATGTACTATTTTAAACGCAGTATTACTGTATTATTTGGATGAGACCTTATCCAATTACAAAAAATGTACATAGATATTTTGCCAACTCATTGTTCATACATGTAATGTAAAAGAGGAGAAAAGAATAAAGGATTTGCAGTACACATGGCACTGGAAACAAGGTACCAAAATAAAGGTTGGAAATGAATAAATAAATAAATAAACAAATGGTAGATGTGTAGAGATTGTATTTTGAGTGAAACTGAAATGGGTTATTTGATGACATCACTGCTGACCAACTAATGTACATAGGCTTGGGCTTCCAGCACACTGATTTTTGTAATTTTGGCCATTATTTATATCCTTGTAAAGCACATGGAATAAAATATGAATTGTACAACCATTATTTATCCTTGAGATCAAGTTGTCGCAAGTTATTTTCTCTTCTCTGTCGCTACCTAAAACATCTTTTACACTGCAATTTGTCTACAGTATTTTATGGAACAATAAAAGATAATTAAGTTTTGGCCACAATGTCATCAGTTATTATTGTACTGGCCAGTTGTATATCTAATCTAATGATTGAACTGCTAGTTATTTTGTCCATAAATAATTTAGTCTATAATAATTTAGTAATAGTGAAAAACAGTTTCTGAGATGAAAATTATTATTTTAAATGTCATATTTTGTCCTTTCAACAATCATATTTAGTTTACACACACAATATAAATTTGTGTGTGATGGTTGTCTAATGTATATAGATACTGGACGTCTACTGATGCGTCTCTAGAAGCCATATGATGTCAAACAGGTTGTGATGATCACTTACCTGCTCTGATGGCTCATTGCTCCACAGTTTAGCCTCCTTAGACAACAACCTAAACATTGAGACAAAGAAGGAACATTATTTTTTAAATCTAACACTGTTAACTGATTGACTCTTGAGGTTAAAGATTTATTTATGGACCAAAAACAAACGTACAAATACATTTTCACAAACAGTTTTTGCTCTTCAACTCTCAATAAATTGTTATATAATCAGATCTGATTTCTCCCCCTACTCTTCTTCCTTTGAAGTTTTTTTTTTTCCTTTTCTTTCCCCACATGGCACATCAGACCACTGTGAATGAATCACACCTTCAGGCTTCAGCAGAGTCATTGAGGTCGCAGGGCGCAATCATGTCGATGTCATTAGTGACACATAAATGGAAGCGTAAATTGTTGTGAAACCACTAGAGGACGGTGGTTGAAATGGTCACACCTCAACTGATTGCAAAGAGAATTGAGAATTGGATCCAAATCAGTAGAACAAGGTAATATATAAAATTGAGGCTACAGTTAACGTAATAGCCGAAGCAGAAAATTGTTGAGTATATTTATTTTTTATTTTACAAAAGGTCAGACAATATACTTCCAGACAGCTCAGCTGAGCCTGACTCTGACGGAGACGTCTCCTCTGGGTCAGCAGCTCGCTGCCTTTTCATTTGGTCAATCTCCCACCTCCTCTGGCCTCCAGGTAACCTCACTGATACTTTGATGTGTGGTAATGATACACCAGGCTGTGGCGTTAATGCTAGTTTCCATGGTGACTGACTCGGGGCACAGTTCGACCCATAAGTCTCAAACAAATAACATCGAACCAGCCAAGATTAATGACAGCAGCCGTTTAATGACCTCACTGTGTCAATGTGTCGGTGTCCACGGTATAAAATCTAAAAAAAACAACAAATTTAGAGCTTTAATTGTCTAAAACAACCACATATTATCCAAGAGATTCATGTTATTTATCCAACACCGGGAGCACATGACGGGCGCAGTAGAAGTTTACGGGTAAACACACACGTCTGAATAAAACATTACAGTGTTTAAACTTCAGATGAAAACTCACGTGAACATTTTATCAGTCATTAACAAACATGAGCCGACTGAAGAGAGAACAGTTTATGCAACGACAAACGATCAAACAAAGCTCAGCAGCGAAGGATTTAATTAAACAAACATGAGGAGGCTGGCGGGTTTTTTTTTTGGGACCACATGGCCCGTGTGGATTTGACTGATAGAAGTCAGAGCCAGAAAATAAAATAAAAACAAACATGTTTACGATTACGTTTTTTTAAAAAAGAAAGTCTGCAGGTAGAAAAGTTGAAGGTCGACAGGAGCTGCTACAGTGGATCTGTGTCGAATTATATCAGGGTTTGGTTCTGATAATAACTTTTTGTAGTTTAATATGATAATATAATATGACATCAATCAAACTGGCTAAATTACTGGTCAACCAGTCAGACCGGTTGTGAACTAGGGTTGAGACTAAAGACTGAACTACTAATTATTTTGTCCATAAATAATTTAGTTGATCGTAGTTTCTTGTGATTGTGATTTTAAATGTCATGTTTTGTCACATGTTTGAGGTGGTTGTCTAATCTATATAGATACTATAGATCAAATTCAAGCCATATGACGATCACATACCTGCTCTGATGGCTCTTTACTCCACAGCTCAGCCTCCTTCAGCTTCCTTGGACAACAACCTAAACATTTAGACAAGGAAGGAAGGTTAGTTAATCTTAATTAATCTAACACTGAAGTATAAACACTGTTAGACGTGGCTGATCAAACAGGATCTCCCTATTAAACTTATCATTATTTTAGATCTTTAAGTGATGATCCGGGAACACATGAAGGTTGATCCAGATCAGCAGATTCATCATTTTCCTCGCTCTTCGTGGACGTATCGGTCTGTTGTTCAGGAGAAGGCTGAATCTGCTGATGTGCTCTCAGTTCACTTACTAAGTTATCAGTACTTCAGTTTATGTGTAGAGACCCTATTCATGCTACTGCTGAATATATTATATGATATTTTGAGCTTTATTAGTGGTTATAAAATGACAATTTAGATACGTTTGGCTGACTGCTCCATTTACTTTCATTGTTAACTATTTGGTTGTGAAAAAAAGTATAGTCAAACTACTTCAGTCAACATAAATTATCTCGAGTTGATGTTTGACTCGTATTTGTGGTGAAATAGATCCTGGGTTTAAATTACTCCGGACCATCGTTTTAACTTGATAGTTTAGCATAATGATCTGCACCTTCTAGAGCATGTAAAATATGAGATCTAAGGCTGACTCTGGTTTAGAGATGCAGTATATGTTAGTAAGGAAACTACACTAGGCTCCACAAATAGATACTGTACAAAATCTCCTCAACAACCCGGGTATTTCTACATGATTCACACCTCCGATGATTCCTTCACACAACGTCACCGTCTTTTAGCAGGCCTTATAAAACCGAATTAAAAAAAAAAAATAAAAATCTAACGTGCGGTGGTAAGGATGAGCGCCTGTGGTTGAGTGTCTATTAAACTACGGTGGACTGACATTTACAGTGAGCATGTGAAAGGCTGAACAAGCATTTGTTATGAGCCATAAACCACTGAATGGGGAAAAAGCCTCAGAATGCGTTCGCAGGTTGGACAGTTACAATCTGCAGCCGATAAAAGCGTCTGCGAGGAGAAAGGTGCATTCTGCTGAAAACTGACAAAACATTTTATTGTTTGTAGAGATGCAGACCGCTGCAGGATGAGAGTGGGAGGTAATTCAAGACATTATTTCTGGCAGATTAGAGCCCGAGTGAAGAGTGGTCCAGCGGTTGCTGTATTTAGGAGCCGCAACAGTTCGATTTTTATTTCTAGTGCTGGCAGAGGTGGAGGCGGAGGACTTAACAAAGCACAGAGGGACAATGAGGAGAGAATAATGAAGGAAGGCAGCGATACGTCGAGACGTGCTGCAGATTTTTTTTCTTGGAAAATAGCTGATGATGGGGATATGACTTGTTAGATTTCTACCGTCTGTGGTGAAGTGAAAGACAGGAAGACAGGACGTGGTCCGTTTCACCGTCTGTGTCAGACTGCGGGAGAGAGGCCAAAGTTACAGATGGTGTGTGCTGCCCACGGCTACCGGCTAAATGAGACGACTCTGTAAGATGCTCATGTAACAATAATAATAATAATGATGATAATAATAATATCTTGCTTTGATTCAGTGGGGACAGCTTCAACCAGAGGGCTACTAACAAAACAAAACAAAACAAAAAACAGTCTGTGATCACATTTAGATTCAGATTCACTATTAATCCTGTGTAAAAGAGACTCAGGATGGTTGTAACAGCATCACTTTCACCAATAAGGGACAATATTAGAGTCATGTGACTCTAATATTGATTTCCTCTTTATGTGTGAATTTGTAAGGTTAGAAGTGAATGTTTCGGACCGAGTCTATATTTTTAATTAGTTCTGATCCTGTTGAAGTTTGAATGAGGTCACTTGTAGCAGATTAATTAAAGAGGAGGTTCTTGGTAAAAATGTGAGTCATTTCATCGATGTTAATTTCAGTCCGTGGTGCTGGTACAGCTGCTAAACAACGTCTGACAGTGGATGGTTGTAACACCTTTTATAGAAAATGTTCCAGCCATTTTCAACCATTAGATCAGATGAGTAAGTGATGAAAACAGTGTTGATTTTTGTTGTTTGTTTAAGTGTCAAACATCTTCTTATATTGTTGATGTGGATCAGCAGCTGTTTGTGACCAAATGCTGAATGTTTCCATTCACATGTGTTTATCATTCATAGGTTTTATCACAACATATTGTTTAAGAAACTTCTTCTAACGTCAGGATCCACACCACTGACACTGATCTTCATCTGTCATCAGTGATGACTCCTCTTTGTTCTTAGTGAACCACAGGAAGAAGCTGTAGTGTTGACACATGTCATATACATTTAATTAGATGCAGATTTTGTCTTTAATTCTTTAATCTTACTGTTTTTATTTTAGTTGGAGAAGTTGAAGGCAAATTACAGGAGCTGAGACAGAAGGTGTTACAATCATCCCTGGTCTCCTCTACACAGTGATCGGTTTCTAACACACTCACACACACACTGGTCCAAGAAACAGAGGAGGAAGATCTGCACTGAGAAGCTGTTTTTACATTTATACATTTGTTAATGACTGGCTCAATAACAAAAAGCTTTTCCTCTATTTGGCAGATGTGATGCAAAAGCAGATATTATTAGTATAGTTTATTGAATGAGTTCAACATAGAAGCTGAAATAAACACACACACTCAGCTGGATTTGGCTCAATAAACCCGATAAAACTGGACACAAAAACTAAAAGCCTCTCTCTGCTACAGACACAAATACTTGGAAATACTCATTCGACAGATTTTATCTCAACAACCTGGACGAAACAATCCCACACTGTCCTCTAAAGGAGAAAACAAACACACTGTTACTGTTACTTTGTTTTCAAGGGCAGTGAAAAACACATCTCTGCCACAGTGTAACCACTGGACCAACATTAGCTTATTGCAGATAAATTTAAAAACTTATCAGTGTACAAACTAGGTTTGACGTCATTTAGAAACAGTGTCACTTTAATAAAGTTTGTCCAACACCCCACGCATTCTCAAGCATCAAATTCAAGGACGTTTCAAAGACTTTCAAGGCCAAACTGCTACAAAAACATGTATTTATCTGGCTTAGGAAATGAGAACAGACATCAAAAGCGTGACTGTGCGCTGCCCTGTTCATACATTAAAAACAACAACACGTCTCCTTTAACTGAGTCTCAAACCTGAGCCAACAGAGACAGGAAATACAAAGCATCACCATTTAATAAAGCATTTCACACCTCACCAGCAACTAGTCCCATCCCTCAGAACGAACAGCAGGACTCATAACAAAATAGCAACAAACTGTAACAGTTACTGTGTTACATTAGACTCTGATACAGACTGTTGAAGATTTATGTTTATTTAAATAGATATTAATGCCTTTTTTTGATCGTCTGCTGGGGCATTTTAAGCTTGAGAGATCTTTAAACAAATCAAAAACGGTGATTTTAATTAATAAATATACAAAATATGCATTGAGACACTGTGCTAATTTGCCCTCTGATTTCAGGAAAATCCCCAGCTCCAAATGACTCTGAACATTTACATAACAACCATCAGTGCTCCTGGCCGCCGTTCAAACCAAGGAGAATTGGTCAAAGCAGAGTTGGAACATGGCCTGAGGTTGGTGACGACAGAAACCACAGATGTGCATCAGGTTTATATTCATGCCTGCATCAAATAAAATTTAAATTTGCGTTAGAGGATAAGCACATAGGTTAAGTGCTGCAGCAAAATGAGATCTGACAGTGTTGCAAAAAGGCTCAGAGGACTTGTTTTACATAACGACGGGTTGCTATATTTTGTGCGTAGCTGAAACGTTTCATGTAACGTAGGTGGTGTTAAAACCACGGGGGAGAGCTGTTGTGTTGATCTCGCTCCTGGAGAAGACAGAAACTACGACCGGCGTGACGGCGATAAGAGGTGACGGGCTCTCGCTAGCCGTCGTAGCCGACTTATCTGAGCTGACGTCCAAAAAAAAAAAAAAAAAAAACATGCAGCGCGTGTTTGAGATGATGCTGCAGCATTACAGCAAGTCAATCTGTCGTCATATAAAGCTGCTTATGTCACCTCTACGCTACATTAGAAACAACCCAGTTAAGAATTAAGAAATACAGGAGATCAGACGATGAACCAGCACAATCTCACCACAGCAGCGTCTACTATTTATTCAAACTCACTGGCACAATAAGATGTTTCTTACAAAGGAGCCATTAGGCCAAATTAAACCATCTGCTGTCAGAAATGTTTAAATCTCATGACACAGACTGAAAAACAACCTCAGACTTTCATCTCATCTCAATCTTTTAAGTGGGAACCAACACAAAGGTTTGTCTTGTGTTTCAGTGGTGTTACAACTTAATGAACCACTTTGGGTTTTTTTTTTTAACCACATGAACGATAAAGCAGATAAACTGCACAAACACACAGACAACAGAAGCTTCCTGAGGCTAGACTGACAGACAGACAGACAACAAACAAGCCCACAGAGCTCATCAGCACTAGCTCCAGTCGCTCTGCTCCAGATCTGTCTGCCTTCATTTGAGCTCAGCAGCAGCAGCACTAATTGTTTGGGACAACCAATGTTTAATGTTAAATGGTGCAAGAGCACTGGCACAAGTTAACACAATAATGGCTTCCTTATAAAAAAACATGTTATAAACGACTGAGTTTGTTTGCTAGGTCAAACAGGGAGGTAGCCCCGAGGATCACTCGGTTATATAAAGTGATTTATTTGTGTTGTTCAACAAAATAGGTTTTATTGCTATAAAATAAAATATGTAGCACTAAAAGTACATGTAGAGAGGTTTGTCTGCAGACCAAGCCTCCAAATTTGGTGGCCATAATATATTTTTGATGGCTCAAATCTAATCTTGTGTAAAAACACAGGAAAAGCAATTTACCACAACATTACACAGCTTTCCTTAACTGTGACACTTCAATAAATTGTTAAGTTTATTACCAGAATTAAAAAAAATACAGAGACTATAAAAGTATTCACTCCCTTGGATGTTTTCCTCTTTCAATGCTTTCATAACTGAAATCACGGTCAATATACTTTGGCTTTTGTAGAAAAGAGGAATTTGAAGGACTAACGGTATTTGGATTTCTCAAACTAAAGTATTGAAATATTATTGCTCCGGTGATGCTGCTGAACCTGAGGTATTTCATCTATGGTCGACTAAACAGGCAAATAAAATCTACACCAAATCTCAGTACCATAACAACAGTTTTAATACCGTGTTGTGACATGCAGAGATTCTCTACAGGCCCATGATGTGTCATAAAATTGAAGACTGGTGCAAATTTGCCCCAACAACAAAAACAAACACAGACAGCAGCTCCCCCCCTAAAGCCATATAAACAAGACTCTGGTCTGCAACAACAACAAACAAACAACCAGCTCCTGTGAAAATCTAGAAAGTTTGATTTCACCCTCAAGTCGTCAAGTTAAAAGCTACCAGTGAAGTAATAAGAAATCATGTTGAAACCTTCCAACGGCATCGTGAACAGAAATTTGGCTCCACCGAGTCTAAATGATTAGAATTAAATATCCAACAACAAAGACGTGAGATTTATTCCTGATGCAAAAGTTACTACTACTACTATTACTACTTTTACTATAATTTCCATTAAAAATGTTTTTAATTATTTTTTTATTATCATTGGATACGAGTGGCTATAAAGGGTTAAAATGAAGACACATACAGTGTATTAAATTCAAGGTCAAGATGTTTGGTCAACAGATCAAATTGGTGTTTTTCTTTTGTGTGTTTGTTTGTTTTGTGTCTGACATTAGTGTGAAGAAGTAAACTCTTTCTTTTCCATCTAGATCCTGGTTGGTGGATTATGCCAATTTCTTCATTTTATCTTAATTTTAATCAAGAATAGGTCAGAACAACATATATTATATCTGCTGCTCATAAAGAATCACAATCATTTAGAGGTTTAATATACATGATACTATTAAATCAAACAAGGATATTGTGAAGGAAAAAAACTAACATAAATTGCAGCCTCAATTTGTTTTTAACTTTTTTACTACTATGCTCTGATTTAAACATGTCACTCGTCTGTGTTACATAAGTAACAGACACTGAAAGACTAGTTTGTCACGTTTCAACTGATTCGTAATTTAAGCCGTTACTTTCTTGTCCTTTTTAGCTTTTTATATAACTTAAGATTTAAAAACTATCTTATAACTAAGATTTTTAAAAAAGTAAGGATTTTATATCAAAGTGTAGCCGTGTTCATCTCTCTGTAAGACGACACGCGGCGTTGTAAAGCATTATGAATCTCGGGACCTTATAATCTGATCAGTACACAATATGAATATTCCTGCTACAGCGCTGGTGAGATAAAACTGTCACTCCTCTGAGCCCTAAGAGGCTTTTAAAACTGCTGCTGAACTTTCAGTGGCCTGCACCAGTTTTCTGCTGCCCTGAATCTTGTTCACGGCTACAAAACCAAATTAAAGCATAAAACTCTGTCTGGTTTGTGGTCCGTGTGTGTGTGTGTGTACATTTAGGGTTTTATCTGAGAGCACCACCTTCCTTCAGCCTAAAAGCTGCTGCAAGGCTTTGCTATTGCTCTGAGTTTCAAAGTAAGACAGTTTGATCATGTTATATAATATGTAATTGCTGGGCGGTCAATTGACCGGAGGAAATGTTTTGTTGCTGGTTGACGTACCCTCGAGCAAGAAAATAAACTTTTTTCTCTCAATAAGTGAAACTGAAACGTCTTAAATCTGCTTTTTTTTAGCATCTCAACATCTGAAGCTAATAATAAATAACTTAGACCATTAATCAATTATGAAACAAGTGATTATTTTAATCAAGTAATAGATTCAGCCTAACAACATATAAAGTGTTAGTTGTAACCTAACATTAGTTGACACTTAACATTGTTATTGTTGAAATGAAAAACTCTTCTTATTCTTACAGAGAATAAGAAATAAAAACTTTATCTGGTGATGATGACAGAACTGACAACGAAACTAAAAAGGACAAATAATCACATTTGTGTCTTTTCTGTTTGTTATGATTAATGTTTGTAAAAGCAAAGTTTCAGTATTTCCATTCAGTCGATTCGATTCCTGAACAAGTAATATTTCAGTAGAAGTTTAAAATTGCATCCTTAAAAAAAAATACATCTATATGAATCTATATAGTGGACACTATATTTCAACCATGGGTCCAGATGGACAGACCCATCCTCCCCTTCCTCTGTCCCTTTCTTCTCCCTGTGGTGTGTCAGTGTGGGTGCTGCTGGTCTGACTGGGTGAACCACAGGTCAAGGTGAGACACAGGTGACTACAACACACTCCACGACCAAGTTAGAAGCTGATAGAAGTAGCGGTTTTCTCAATTTCTCAGTCCTGTTCTGTGCAACATAACAAACGAATGTTGTGTTTCTTACATCAGCCCAAACCAGGCGAGCAGATGGGTGAGGGAAGGTGAGGCAGAGAAGGAGTAAATGGGAAACAGAGTTTCTGGCTCTCGGCCCTCTGGCTCAACGAGAGAAAGCAATAAAGGTGGCGCGCAGCTGAGCCAACAGCTGACAGGAACAGGAACCAATGTTTGGCCAAGGTCAGGAGAAACAGAACACACACACACACACACACACACACTTGATCCACATGGGGGAGAGGATGTAACAACAAAACCTGGTCAAACGACACAGGGGAACGATAATGTTGCGACCTGCTACTCGAGGGGCGTCAGAGATCGGTCAAACAGCAGTGGGACACTTTAGTTTGAGCTGAGTTGTATCAGTGTAGTTGTTACTGTTGGCAGGTAGATCACACACACACATTAACACACACACACACACACTTACAGTAGATAAGACCTTTTTCTTCTCTTGCCAGACTTAGTAACTGCTGCTTTAACGTGTGTCTTCTTCTTATATGGGCCAATGAGCAGAATTAGGACTGAAAAGTTAAGTTGAAGAAACTATATCTTCAGTTTAAATTAGGCCCGCAACAACTAATCAATTCAATCAATTATTAAATTAGTTGCCAACTATTTTAATAATGGATTAGTTGGGACTACGTGGTTACACACAGAAGTACAGTGTCAACGTTTCTTAATGTGGAGGAATAAAGGCTGTAAAGCAGCATTAAGCTGCTGACGCCGCAAAACGAGAAGAGCACCAATGATGAGCCTCGTGTAGGTCACATGACCAATCTCGGGAAGAAGAAGTGTTTAGAAAAATGGCGGCAGATGAAGACAACAGAGGATAAGGTTGTTACAGAAAAGGAGGCTAACGCTAGCTTAGCGCTAACAGAGAAAAGTCTTAAAAGCCTTCAAAGAACAGAGGTTATTTCTTTACGTTAATTTGGTTTTTAAATTGTTTTTAAATAATTGTCAGAAACAGACACATCTGGTGGAAACGGTCGTAAATATTTTTGAGGATAATTAGCTGAAATTAGGTCGGAGAGACGCTGGGGTATAACGTGACATTGTGAATTTTTTTAATTATTTGATGCATTTTATCATTCAGAGACTGATTAAAGAATTGCATTTTTAGTTTTGTCACACCCCGACAAAACGACAAAAATAAGTTTAATAATTTTAATAACAACATTATTTATTAGCATTTTATGCAACAAACCTGTAACGATACAGCATCATACAAACACTTCCACCCTCTCTGAACACTTCGCTCCGTGATCGTACATGTGACTTTTGCCACAGAGCCAGAATGTGTGTATTAATGTATTTGGGTGGCACGATTGTGCACAGTCGCACATGGCGTAGCCACCAGCTTAAAAAATAGCAAAGTGAAAAATTAATGAGAGGAGAGAAGGAGAACAGAGAGAACGAAAAGCAGAAAGACAGAAAGCCAGAGGGGAGCTTAGTTTCTTTTGAAAATGAAACTCTCCTCCGAGTCCGTTGTGCAACTGCAGACCTCTGACTGGGAAAATACAGAGGTTTAAATATCAGCTTTACATTAACCTACACTTCTGATCAGACTCTGCTGCTGCTGCTGCTGCTAAATCAGGCAAAGCAAAAAAAATATGAATATCCCAAATAAATGTATACTTTTATCTTCAAGCAGACACCATTCATGCCACAGCGAATTAGCACAGACAGTGTGACAGACATCAAGAGAGTGTGGAGAGAAAATCCTGCAGTCAATAGGGGAAGGTGGTGTCCGTAGTGTGTAGACACTCAAAACAGCCAGATAGCAGTAATTACTTCAGCAGCAGACAAAGATTAATTAAGGAGGAGAGAGCAGAATTAATGAGGTTGGTGTACACCTCAATCAGACTTTAAAAACTTAATACCATCTCCGTGGAGACTGCAGCGAAGGTAAATACAGGTGGTGATGGAGAAACAAGTTATTTCCAGGTTTTTCATTTTGAAAAATAAAAAAAACACGTGAGATGTAGTTGCACAAATACACACTCAGAGGAATAGAAATATATATGTGTATATATATATATATATATATATATAAAGAATTAAAAAAGCCTAGCAGATCAGCTGTTCTGGGGCCAAAACCAGATACTTGAAACTAATCCCACTTTCGAGAGCTGAAAGTATCAGATGTGTTTAATTTGTGCTTGGAGGCAAAAGGATTGCAGCTAATTATCTGAACCTGGCAAAGCAGCTCCACTCAGGTGGGAATGTGGAAAAGATGAGATCAGCAACAAATTTTTAAGATGCTCGTTCTTTTCCTCACATAAGCCCATGGCTAACTGCATCCTACAAAAAAAAAATAAATAAATCAGACAGCTAAGCTTTCTTTACGCTTATGCAAATGTGTAATTGTAGCTGCATCATGACAAAAGCCTTGTTTAAATCATTTACGTTTCACGCAGCAGACAACATCCTAAATGTGACACAAACACTTCTTTCTTCTGTTTTTCTTCTCTAACAAATCCTGGGAACAGAGAATATACAACACAATAAATAGGCTTTTGCACCGAACGACAGCATATAAATAGAAAGTACTGAAGTCTGACGGACAGCTGGCAGTGTTGCATTAGTATGTCATATGGCTGCTCCAAGTCTTGCACCGTGATTGGACCATTTCCCAAATCTGACTGGCAACCGCGATGCTGTGCAGCGCCCAGAAAGTCTAAAGACTCGGAGACAAACGGTTTCACGTTAACTGTCAGAGGATAAGTAGGTAATGTTGTCCTGTTTTGGCCAGATAACAAGGCCTCCTGTGTGTTGCTTGAGCACGCCATTATTCTAAATTTATATAAAGGACAGATTTACCACAAGTATTCAAAGCTTGTTCTCTAGATGAAAATAGGGGAGGTGAAGTCATGACAGCCGTATTTTAGTCAGGGACGATCCTAGTAAAGGTTGGATGTAGTTTTCTAACACTTAGTCTCACCTGCTGTTTGTTTATCATCATGTAAATTACATTTATGAACCAACACAAATCTTATTTTAGCACACAATTGATTCTAACGTACAAATCAATGTGATTCAAAGGCCACATTGATTGAATGTATCATTCAAAGTGTAGGTTGGACGTTAAACATTAAATCAACAAAACAAGATCAAAGGTGAGGGTTAAAACTATTTTAATTATATGCAAGATTGTTATAAAAAAGAGTATAAAAACTGTGTATGATTGTGTATGAAGTCAAATCTGTCCGTATAAAGTATAGCATCCGTGGTAGGACACTGGGGAGGGAGCTGCCAAAAAAACTTCACCTTAACACTTCACAATGCTTCTGGGACAAAGTGTAAAAAGGGCACTGAAAACGTCAAACCAAAGCGTCGTGATTTACAGTCACCTCGCTGCCTCTGAGCCTGGACAATTCAGTCATTGAGGAGAAAATAAATTCTCCAGCCGTCGTCCAGGATAATGCTGGGCTGGCTATCCGTTAACTGATGTTCAGTAGAAGCAAGACAGTGACCTTAAACACTGAAGTAAATCCACAACAAAAGGACTTCAAACGGAGAAAATGCATTTCACAGAGGCTCTAATTACCCAACAGATACTGTGGAAACACCTCAAGAGAAATATTCACAGCAGACACAAATCGACTGAGCTGATGCAGCTCTGTCAGTACGAATGATCTAAAGTTCCTCCTGAAGGTTGTGCAGGTCTGATCTGTAGCTGTGGGAAGCTCTTATAGAGGTTACAGCTGCCAAACGGATGTTCGATTAGTTAATGAATCCAAGATTGTGCTTACTTTTTTTCCATCAGCATTTTGACTGTTTAAATGGTGTGTTGAGCACACTACGTTCGTCTAAACTTAGATAAGGATCGCATTGAAACATAGGACCAATTAATTGGTTGATGCCATCGAGTCAATTAACCAATTAATGCAGGAAAAGCAGGTAATTCACATACTTTATCCATTGTATTATCACCTTCACTGTAGAAAGCATTTACTAAAACAGTGTGAACAGAACATTAAATCACTCAAAATTTGAGACACTAACTATACTTTTGACTTCTGACGCAACAGTTGAGCGCATTTAACATCATAAATAACAAACAAAAATCTAATCAAAGACTGTACTCATGGCTTTTAAATACAGATATGATGATATGATATGCAAGGATTTAAGTACAGCTTACGTAATAACCAATGTTTAATAAACTCTAACAAGTACAAATTTAAACCTTTAAAGTTTAGTTCACTGAATAAACAAATCAGTGATTTCCCTGGTTAATATCCTGCATCTGATCTTTTAAAATGTCATAATATGATGTCATAATAATAAAAATCTCCAACAATATATCTTTTATCCTTTTTATCAATAGAGGCTTTGAATGTGTTGTAATATTGTACACACCACTTTTTTCCTCACACCACAGCTCCTGCATTACTTAATCCAATCGTGCACAGACCAGTTAATTTACAACAATCATGAGTTGCAATATTGGTAATTAAAAGTGCAATTACATATTTTCTGCCCAACCTCCTGCAACAAACTCTAACGGTCTCTATACACTGTGCAATTTTATCAGTCTTATAAGACCACTGCATAAAGCATTATGCAACGTGGATCTAATAAACTTGGATACTACGTCAAGTTTGTGTGCAGATTGTACGATGACGCAACATCATCAGCGTACATCATCCATCTGCGCCGCCATAGTTACCAAAACTGATGTTTGCCGCCACCATAGTTACCGTGGCAAGCGTTCATTTGTTTGGGTTTAGTGTCAGTGTTGCTGTGTCCATTGCATCATTTCCTGCTTCATTTCTATTGGCTGATTAGTAAACGCAGGTCGTAGCAGCTGTCACACTGAGATAGTCATCTTGAATTTCTGACAAAGCTAAAATTTTATCTCGAGTTATCTTTGGTCGCAAGACGCTGACAACAGCCGTCCTCGAAACTGTCTCACAGTGCGATGTTTTAGAGACACAAACGTATCTCTACGTTTCTCCTACGATGGCTCTGTTGTCTGGGACAGCCCAAAATCGTACAGTGTATACTGGCCATAAGTCATCACAAACACAAGCCAGTTATGGTCACATCCCCAGTCAACCCTCCACACCTCCTCACCTGTTGTTTTAAAGCATTTAATTAAGCATTAATGAATCACACTACAGCTTTATCAATCACTACTATAAGGTATAACTACGGTGGTATGGATGTGACGTCAGGCATACTGACTGACTACAGACCATCTAGATAATCCATTATTCACTTCTTTAATTTTTAAAGTAAAAAGAGGCCAAGCTTCTTTAGATTGATGATTAAAATAGATGCAGCAATAAATAAATGCAAGTGAAGTAGTTTTAAAATCCAATAACAATTAAACTAAACGCTATAAAATAACCCAGAACTCCTTTTCATACTTCTATGAACTCTATGAAATCTGCTGTTCATGCATAAATAAAAAGCATTTAATCATAAAAACCATTCAGGAAAAGCAGCAATGCAGATTTACAGTAATACACTATCTACAATGCACTCTTCATCTCTACAGTGTGTAATTTATTATTTGTTTTTAGCAACAATAGCAACAAAACAAAGACTATAAAAGCATGTGGAGGAAATTTAACCTAACAATACTGACATCTTATAAATAATTCATGTGCTCCACTAACAAAAATCACATGTTGAATTGTCTTCTTGTGCAAATACATTTAATAGTCTTAAAAGACTGTGGCGCAAACAAGGCAAAAAGCTTCAAGTACAAGCACCTGCATGCCTCCATACAGGATTTAATTGGTCAAATTAAAATCAGCTGAGAGGGAAAAACAGTGGAAACACAGAAACCTGCAATGCATCACCAGGCAATAAGTGAATATGCCCAGTAAACCTTAAAAAAGCTTTATATTTTCTCTATTAGCACTATTATCTTAGCAGCTAATCCAAACATAAACAATAGATAACACAGCAAAAAGTCTTACCTTTAATGCGGTATACATTCCTTTTATACTCATGTGAAGACTGGTCCAGGGCACTGAGCAGGTTTAATCCTTGTTTTCATACAAAAAAATGTCACTTGTCCCCATTTTTGATCATTCTTGCCGCAGATATATCCCAGTTTGGAAAATAAGCGCTCGCTGTGGCGGCCTAGATTAGCTTAGCCTAGTTTAGCCTAGCTTAACATAGCTAGCTAGCATCAACACAAACTTCCAAATAGCGGCTGTTGTAAAGTAGCAAACTCTCTTCCAGCGTTTCCGAGTTGTTCTTTCATCTTCCTCATCGGTATTTATCGCTGCAGTTGTCGTTTTGAACATTTTTACTTCCTCCTATTTCTCCAAGAAACGGAATATTTGTCCACCGTTACCCGTGTTCGGTCGTTTACCGTTAAAAATGGCGCTAAATTAGCAGCACTGCCACCGTGCGGTTGGGAGAGGAACAGCAGGCAGGGTGCTAGTTTTACCAAAATAAAAGCTCAAGATTTTAGACACTTTGTTTAGAAATAATAATAACAACCAGACATCAAACTCCAGAATATATTGTCTTATTTGAATGTTTAGAAAATCATTATTTTTACTTGTGCTGTTTAATCCCTAAACTAAGATAAACAGTTTTGACAAAATGCAAATAACAAATAATCTTAAATATCTTATTTAGCTTAAGAAATGAGAGGAAAACACACAAATAGATATTAAGCTTTTAAATCCATCTAAAAACATTGATGACAAAATATATAAAATAAAAAAATAAATAAATAAATAAAACTATAAAATAAATAAAGCCTGATTGAACCATACAATAAAAATATCCACCAATGTATAATATAAACTCCACTTTGGTCATTGAAATTCACAGTAAAAACACAAAGGGAAAGGATTTCAATGGCCGCCACAGCCCTGATTAAGATAAAACCGTAGACTGTACGATAACATCCCCTCCCATAAGTAATTAATTCATTAAGCACCAGTGAATCACACTAGACTTTTACGAGCCATTGCTTAAACACAAAACTAAGCTAATTGGATCTCTGCATTATTCAAGTTTAATGAAAGTCAAATGATGGATGTGATGACAGGGAGATGTTACATAAATAATTCAGCTGCATTACCTCAATAAATGTGACCACCTCTTTTTTTATTATGTATTGCAGTGAACACATTGTCCTCCACCTTGAGTATAAATCAGCACGCAACAAACAAACTGCTTTTAAGAGAAGGAGGCTATTAATATGAGAATCTGTCAGATGATTGATCGACCGAGATGTTTTGATTTATTTCTGTCTGCTTCCTGAAATTCACATTGTTGGTTCGTCAAAGAGTTTTTTTTTTTTTGTTTTTTTTTTGTCGATTCCTATAAATAACTCAAAGGTTCAAATGGTGGAACAAATTCTGAAGGTGAAAACAAGAGTTTTAACTTGAGGTCATTTAACTGTGACTGATGTGATATCTGATCCAGGTTATTGAACCTCATGTAGCTCACTTGTCCTGAACAACAGGAACGACTTTCACTCACTTCGTTCCGGGCGTGAATACATTTTCTCAGTCGATGGACGACATCTGGGAAATGAAAAAGTGGGAGGTGATATGACGAGTGACCGGGATTGAGGCAAAGTCTGGAAATTTAAAACCAATGTCAATGTCAACATCATAAAAATGTCATCACTAAAAATTAGACAGGAAAGAAAAAAAAAAAAAGAGACTTGATTTTAATTTTAATTTGTTATAAATTACACTCACATTGCACCACAGCGTTTAACAGTATCTATACATCCTGAGCAGACATATATTTCAACAACTATATTTTGACAGAAATCTCCATTCAGGAAGAAAATCTGCTGATTGAATTAATGCCAACTTTAACAGAACCGATCAGGAAGAGCACGACGTGAAAAGTGATTGTTAAGAATCGCAATTCATCATTACGTTGTCTATTAATTGTGTTATCACCACAGAAGTGACAGCACGTGACGGGATTAACACTCATTTATAATGTCAAATTAAAGTAAGATTATTTTTTTTCCCCCAATTGTCTGAACAAAGCCCACATTTTACCAAAGTTTCATTAAAGATTGTAGCTCAAAGTGCTTACAACAGGAAAAAGGCTCAGTAGTAAGACAATGTGCACATAAAAAATTGTAAAAAAGAAAGAAAAAAAAGAGCTGATACAAAAAAAAAAAATCAGCATTTGATGACAAAACACAAAAAGTCTTTTAAATTCATAACGTAGAAATTGGATTCATAAATTATAAATCACAGTGTGACTGTTTTATAGAAAACATTTACCTTTGATCTAAATTCAAAAGTACAAATAGTTCAGATTTACAAATAGACTCAGAGGCTTTTCAGGAGATTTTGGATATAATTTTAAATGCATGCTCATTAAAACTTAATGCAACAATTAATTATTAATGTTTATCAAAGTGCACCAGAAGTTCTGTCTATGCTGGCGGACTGGAAAAGTGTAACCCACTTACACACACACACACACACACACGTCCTCATGTACCTACAGTATTCCCAGTCAGACTAAGGCTCATATCTGATTGCACTAATGATAATGTTTAGAACGGATGCAACCTCAAATATCAGAAAGCACAAAAAAATAAAAGTAAAACAAAACATCGTAGCACAGACAAGTCAAATGCACTTGAGAACTTTGAACAGATCAGCACACGTGCAGGAGAACTTATACAGATTAGAAAAAGTGGAGAGGAAAATCTTTCACTGGACATGCAATAGTGTTCAGCCCTAAAATAATAAAGATTAACATTTAAATTCACATTTGAACTGGTGCAAGGATGATATATTTGTAGCCTGGTGTCAAAAGACCTGATCGATATGATTGCTGGCTTTTCTTTTTTTCAAGTAAACAAGTTGCTTTTAGAGGCAATATAAGAGATACACATACACCAAACCCTCACTTTTATATCTATTGTCTTATGTATAAAACAGAGACTGGAGCAGGCATCTTATGAGCTCTTATCTGAGCAGTTCTTATTTAAAGCTGTTGTAAACTGGTAAAGTCAAGTTAGCACAGTCAGAGGTGAAAGTGCCTGCGCTTGTTGTAGCATGTGCAGTTAAAGTTGGTTTATGTTGTTTGTATTTTTGAAGATGTAAAGTTAAAGTCGGATTGATGCGTTTTGCGTCCGTCACACCACCTTCTGAAGGACGTAGAGGATGCCGATGTTATCGATGGTGACGAAGGTGGAGAAGTCGGGCGATACGTGGATTTTCTTTAGGGCACATCCAGATGGATAGAAAGTCTGCAGGGCCACGCCGTTCTTCACATCCCACCACTAGATAGTGACACAGAAAGAGAAGAAGAACTTTTAACAGATATCTCACTGTTGAAGGTAAATAATGACAAACTGAAGGCAAAGTTGTGCAGAAACTGAGAGCACAAACTGTGCAAAAGAGAAACAATGAAACACTTTTCTTTTGTGACAGATCAGCTTTCCCAAAATAATGAATCTGACATTTAGAGACGATCGATACTCCCTCGAGTCTGAGCAATAACTGGATGGAGTTAGCTTAGCTTAGCTTAGCTTAAATACTGGAAAATGTCTTTATATTTCATCCAAAGGTGTGTCTCTAGTTTCAGACACGTCTCTGAGGTTTTTCTTGGCATAAATTCAGTAGAGAAGAAGAGACTTTCTCAGGGACAGATGAGTAATGGCGACAGTCGAGTCGTGTGCACCAGGCTTTGTCTGAACCAAACTATGAGACAAACATAAAAAGACAGAGACAGGCTTTCGGCTTTATATTGGTTTCCAAGAAATCCCTGATGAATTTAATAGTATAATATTTCCAGACTCAAACACACACTCCCACAGGCTCACTCAAATACACAGATACAGATGTATGTGCACACACACACACACACACACACACAGCCTTGAGCAGCTTTCCTGAGTGATTCTGTTTAATCTCGGTTTAAAGTTGACATTTTCCATTGAAGCTCCATCTTACTGCGCTGAATCATCAAAGGCGCATCAAGTCAATCATTTATAGCCTGGCAGGAGTGTGTGCCTTCAACTCCGACAACATAAAAATCACAAAATGAAAGAAGACATGAGTCAGATTATGAAGTTGAAGCTTCAGTGGTCTGTGTTTTTGTTAAAATGTTCATGTGTGTGTGTGTGTTTGTAAAGGAAAGAAAAGAAAAGCAGGCCAGCTCCCCCTCAGTGTCTCGACAGACCAACCGTTGGACGGACACTTTGACAGAAAAGGTGGCAACAACAGAAGATGTCTAGTCTATAAAACAGTCCCAACACACACACACTCACATAGTTCATTAATCACATACACACACGTACACACCTTTCAACAGGAAAACAGATAAATTTGCATGTGCCATCACAACACAGTGGATGTGTTTGATTTTGTTCATTTTCCTGGCCCAGATTGTCTTTCTATACTGTAAATACACTGCTGTGTGTGTGTGTGTGTGTGTGTGTAAAGTGAAATATGGCCCAGTATATTTCTGCTGCTGCTAGAGGGGGTGGCCATACTTCATACTTCTGCTGATTAGACTTCCTCTACTCCACTGCAACCACCACAACACACACACACACACACACACACACACACACACACACACACACACACACACACACACACACACACACACACACACACACACACACACACACACACACACACACACACACACACACACACACACACACACACACACACACACACACACACACACACACAGAGTCTCTCAGAACATAAATAGACAGTAGACGGAACCATATTAAATGGTATTACATGAAAGCTGTAGGATTATGCTCTACTTTTTCCAGAGAATCCTATTTGGTAAAGGGATCAAAAGAAACTGGGGGATCTTCATCTAATAGTTTGATGTGTGATATAAATTTAAAATCTAGTAGTTTAAAGGTGGCTGCTAAATTGTCCTGACAGATAACCTATGCTTCAGTTGTGTAGTTAGTGTTAATTTTACAGTCTAACAGTCCCATCAACGTACGTCTTCACCTCTTTCTAAAAATAACTTTTTCCATTATTGTCACTCCATTTGCTGCTTCTTCCACTCCTGCGAATCAGCTGATTTCCTCCCTCACCTCCAGTCTCCTGCTGGTAACCAAACATCCAGGTTTAGTAGCATGAAATGTTTTTTTTTTTTTTTAATTCCTCACGAAGCCATTCCACAAACTGTAGAAACCGTCTCATGCTGACCCATTTCAGTCACCTTTTACCTGCTCTGACGTCTTAACACAGGTCGTATAAATGTTCTGTGTAAAACAAGACCTCGTATAACTTTAAGAGTCAGAGGCCCGCTAACCTGCAGGTATTAATAATTCACTCTACAAAGAGGAAATCATGGTTTCCTCCACGTACACACGTTCTCCTGTGGCCCCTTCACCTCAAATCACAGAGGAATCAAAGACAGAAACATTTAATTGAACTCGCAACTAATAATACTTTAATTACATTGAATGTAACTAGTGAAGTAAATGTTACTAATGTACATGATGGACGTTCACATACAGCACTAGCCTCTTTTTCTGTTTTATGTATTCAGCACTATGATGAATAATGATGTCCTGAGAGTGAACATGACATTTAAATAAACAAATTAATTTTGTATACGAAACAGATGCGAAACAACTGCAGAGGAAAATGTCTGTTCTCTAAAGCGACAGCAGCAGTTTTAACATCTTGTACTTTGCCTTATCTCCTGATTATCAAACTACTGTAATTTTATCTTGAAATTCTGACTGATTGGATTCTCATAATTTCAATGTGCTGCTCTGATTAATCTTTACCAAAAAAAAAAAAAAAAGAACTTTGTGATCGATCAATCAATCTCCTGCTGAGCTGAATCACGTAGATACTGACACGTCTCATCTGATGTGATTGTGTTTTATCATTATTATTATTACACTGCTGCTTGTTCTCCCTGAAGCATAAACAACTGTAGTAATTGCTTAGCTGAGGCACACAAAAAACAGCTATTTTTACACACCTAACGCAGTATTTTATTTTTTCAGGTGGTTAAAGCGATGATCCGGAGTAATTTGAACTATGGTCTATTTCACCAGGAGTCAAACACCCCCTCAAGATATTTTACGTTGGTCGAAGGATTTTAGAGTTTCACCGTATTTTGTTTTCACAGCCAAAAAATAGCTGTGAAAAATGAAGGGTGTTTCCAGATCAGCAGATTCATCATTTTCCTAAACAACCAGCCAATGTGTCAGTAAAGGTCAAGGAAAATGATGAATCTGCTGATCTGGAAACACCCTTCAACACCAGTTGTTATGAAAACAAGATGTTGGGTAAGTCTCGTAAAACAGTCAAACTCTCAGTTCACTTACTAAGTTATCAGTACTTCAGTTTATGTGTAGGGACCCTATTCATGCTACTGCTAAAGTGAAGTGATATTTTGATCTTTATTAGTGGTTAAAAAATTACAATTTAGATACATTGGCTGGCTGCCCCATTGACTTTCATTGTTAACTATTTGGTTGTGAAACAAAAGACGGTCAAATTCAACATTACTTCAATCAACGTTAAATATCTTGAGGGGGTGTTCGACTTGTATTCGTGGTGAAATAAACGCTGGGTTCAAATTACTCTGGACTTTAACCCTTTAATCAATTTAACCCTTTATAGCCAACTATATCAACTAAGACATCAATCTTTTAACACGATTAACATGTATCAAATAAAAAATTAAATAATAACAACATTTTTTTTTTTTTTTAATGAAACGATATCGCAGTTTGTTAGAAGGTTTAATAAACAACTCTGATTAAAAAAAAATAATTTCCTTGCTATTATTTGATGTGTCAAAAGGTTAATAACTGCTACATTTCTGCTATAATTAGTGACAAATTGCATTTGGAATTTGCAGCTAAATAAAAAGGAAATAACAGAGCGAAGAAAAAACTTTTCAAGGTCACAGTGATACTGACAGCTTGATACCAGCCTTGGTTTTGAAGAGCATGAAAGACTGCAACACACACACACACACACACACACACACACATATATATATGAAATCTAGATTGTTTTGTCCAGGGATGAAGAGATGAGACACAAGAGAGAAGGAGAGATGTGAGGTCAGATGAAGACAGATGGACAAGATAAAAGGTGGGATCGATAGAGAGGTGGAGAGATGAAACAGAGCAGATATCAGAGGACGGAACGAGATGAGACTCTTGGTTAAAGTGTAATTGCATCTGAATGAAGGGAAGAGGAAAAAAAAAAAGGAAAGATGGCTGCTGGCTGCTCAAACAAAGAGATAATACTGCACACATACACGCAAGCACATTTATGTACAAATGCAGAAATAAAAGAGCTAAACAGATGAAGGAGAGAACAAGTAGAGTCAAAGAATAACAAGACCAAATCCTATGACAAACACGGTCAAACAGACGAATAATGAAACTCTGTGACGAAACAGAAAATAAAAGGAGGAAAGAAAAACAGAAAACACTCGACGATGCCAACTGCTTATAACAAAAGGATTAGCCAAGAGATGCGATGTATGGAGAAGACAACTGGGGAAGAACACATTTTTAAGTCAGTTGGCTCGATGGCAGAGTTTGTGTGGACAGAAAGCGTGAAAATGATTTTAGCTTCAGAGTTAGAATAGATTTTACTATGAGAAGAGAAAAAAAAAAAAAAGACACTGTTGAATCATTTACACCAGAGGACAGTGACAAGACTGAACTGGATGGCATGCATATTTATGGGTTTGCAGAGAGAGAGAGAAGAGGACAGAAAATTGTAGATAAAAAAAAAAAAATGTAATTTCTCTGATTTAAGACAAAAAAGAGAGTGAGAGAGAAGGAGGGAAGGTGAAGGTGGACGTGTGAGGAAAGTTAAAGAGAGTAGGTCTGCAAACGCACAAATGTAGAATAAAGATGCTGTAAATGGTAAAAAAAAACAAAAAAAAAAAACAGTTTTTTTCATTTCTTATGGGAATACACAGCAGTGTGTTGTGTGTGACACACATCCTCAGAGCAGATGGCTGATGTGCTGATATCAACACCATCACTACAGGGCCATTGATTTATGGAAGAGCTAGCGAAGCAACGTAGATGCTGAACGACTCTACTGTATGTGTGTGTTGTTGGTAAGAGGACAATACCCCTGGGGGTGTTTACTGTGCACATTTGTGTGACCGTCTTGGGTTTATTTTTCTTTGAGGTGGCCAGAAATATTTCCAAACATCCACTGCAGCATTGTCGCTTCTTTCTGTGCTGAGGCTGCAGAAATTAACCGCAAGAATCGTTGGAAAATGGGGTTGCCACGGCGTTAGCAGTGTATTATATGAATACTAATGTAAGGAACACACACACACACACACATGAAGGTGGGGCTAAATGGAAATTTATATTAAAAGACGTGAATAAATTAGCATTAAAGTGACACACTTTTACACCTAGCGTGTAGATCGCAATCTAAAATGTATATAGCAAAGCTAGAGCGTAAACATAAGCAAGATTAATCTGTAAACTCCATTATATTCCCTCATGAAATGTACATAAAAAGATGTGCGATAACAAGCTAGAAAGAGAGAAATAAAGAAGGGGTAAATAAAAAAAAAAAAAAATTCAACAAGGGATCTCTAAATATAACACAAAGCCAAGAAGATAAAACAGAAGAAAAGAAAAGATGCAATAAAAATGACAAACCAGTAATATGAAGCTCAATGGAAACATGAAAGGTCTGATCACACGTCTGTCAGATAAAAAGGTAACTGAGATGAAAAAAATGAAAAAGAAAATGTCAGTAGATCTACAGGGAAACAGGGAAGAACCTTCCAAAGACGGGACGTCAGATCTACAAACTAAATGCAAATTGCTCTGTCGCTGTGTACACGTTTTTGTCTTGACATACTGTAGAATAAGTAAAATAGCCTGTATGATATAAACACAGTGGAAAAACATGTTGAGATGTTTATTAATGTCAAAAAAAAAAAGGCTGACAATTTTGCACAGCTTTGAGGAAAGATTCGCACCGTCACCTTTTCTTTGTATTGTAAAGATGCTTATGAGATATGAGTAAAAAGACACAGTCTACACATACTCTCGATAATACAGAACAACAGAGGCCACTGAACCCTTATCTATGAAGCCGCGCCGCTCTGCATGTTCAGATAAACTCCCTCACGGTGTCACACGGGTCAAAAATCACATCTGGGGGAAACCGGGGATAGCTGCAGTGTGAGCACCCGTAACTCTAATTTATTTCAGCAACCAGCAGAGGAGAAACCAAATCTGCTCTGACAGGCCCTCACCAGGCTAAATAGGTCTGCTTATTCAGGCTACATGATGGAAAGAAAGTCAGCGCCGCTTACACAACGGAAATACCTGTCTATGTGTTTTTGTGAAAGCTTAAGAGACTCTCAGGTGTGAATGAGTGCACAGTTGTGTCTTTCAGGAAGGGGTGGAGAGAAGTAATTCATCTTCCTCTTAACATAAATAGCTCAGATATGGAGTCCGGGGGGAATAGGTACAGTTTCTACGCTTTATCACTAATCATAAAGACTCACACAGCCGGCAGGGTGCACACAATGGATAAAGGCAAAGAGGGGAGGGAGATTAAAGAAAGAAGATACCAGCTGGAGTAGATTCAGGTGATTTTGTAAGGCCACATCCATTTCAGAAAGGAAAAAGCAAAAGGGATTTAAGAGTGTGTGTATGTGTGTGAGACCGGGCCAAGAGTCTTGGGGAAGAGCGAAACTGTGTGACACTGAGGTTGAATTATTCATCCAAGGTTCCGTCCACTGAAATATTGATGCTCAGACAATCCTCCACACATCTCTCTGTCGCACACAATCTTTCTTTCTTCACTTTCTCTCACCCGGACGCTTTTATCCCCGACTGGTAACCGTTTGTTCATCAAAGTTGTGACCATGAAAACGGAAATGAATATGTATTACACCAAGACACGTTAATAAATTCTTTCTCTTTCAATTCACTTTTCTTTCTCAGTTTTCACTGCGTGAAAGGAAGAAGTAGCTCCATAAAAAGACAAAGAACAGGTGACATCAAAAGAGGAAGTAAAAGAGATAAAAATGAAGCTTGTCACACATGATTTTTCATGTGTGACAAAGAGAAAAGAGACGATAAAGAACCGAATTTAGTAAATATATAATAATATTACTATCAAAGGATCAGATCAGCGAATCAGAGGGATCTAGAGGCAGTTGTGTCATGACATTATTCTTGAATTACTCCATTTTTCATAAATCCATCAAAATGCAGATTAAATATTCTGAAATCTACGTCAAACTGAAAGGATCCCAGCCAAAACGTGGAATAAAGAGGGAAAAGTATAAAAGAGCGAGTGTATGAGATAGTTTGTAAGTATATTCTTTGTAAAAATGTATGAACACACACACACACACTGTCAACATCTCCCTCCGCGTCATCGCTAATCTCCCATCTCCACACTGCCTCATTTCATCTCAGTATGATTCGATCACACATAAGCCCTGCTTCTCCAGCCAGAGAGACAATTAACCCGGGCTTAATGAGCAACACTGGGGGAACAACTGCCGCCCTGAGACAGATAAATATTTCACCAGCCTGTGTTTATACCTCGAGCCCGACAACAAGAGCACGGAAACCAGGACACATTCGTTCCGAACGCTCGACTCTTTCAGAGTTCATCTCGCTTTCTTGAGCGAGAATGAAAATGCCAAAAATCAGGAGGCTTGAGGATTATAAAGAAACAATATATATCCTGGATACATTAAAGACAACGTGACGAAGAGTGTTCTCATTTTTAAATGCACATTTTCCCCCAATTGTGTGTACAATAAGAAGAAGAGGAAAATTATGGGGGGAGAACTAGAACGTTGGATTATGAAAAAAAAGATTGATGCATTTTCAGGAGTTGTTTTACATCTTCTGAGTGTGTGTAGTTATTTTTAGAGGTTGGTCTGCTGCTATGCTGGAGCAGCACTGCGGGGTGCATACTTCTGAAACAGCATGAAGAAAGAAAAAGCACTGAATGAAGCTGCAAACACAGTAGTGGCCTGTTACACATATATACATAATACATACTGTACATGCAATCAAAATAATTGGCCAGTTTTTTTTTTTTTTGTTTGTTTTTTTAACCCATTTCCGGATTAACTTTGAAAAAAAAAAACATTGGGTTGCAGAGATGAAAAGCTCCAGCTGAGTGTTGCAGTAAAAATATGGAAAAATACAAAAGGATTAATGTACAGAAAAAAATTATGCAGGGAGATAAAGTGAAAGGTTAATGAATCCCACAAGGTAATTCAGCTTCTGCTGTTGCAAAAAAACATGTCCAGAAAGTTTTTAAAACAGTTGATAAAAAGAACAAAATAGAAAATTTGCTGCTGCAACTTCCTGGATGTTATTGAAGCATCTTAGAGTCACATCTTTAACAAAACTGGACACTGCACTAGCACCAGACGTGTCAAAACCTTTCTCCAGGCCTGCCCTGTTACATTTAGGCCTGAGGGGATTAAAAATATATACGTGTCAGCCACTCAAAGTCAGCCATACTGCAAAACTGTGATACGGTAATTGAAAGACGGACACAGAAAGAGAGTGTGAGTCAAGCTCAGTCAGAAAACGTGACAGTTTTATAGTTCGAACATCATGAATACTTGAGTCTAAATGTAAGCATGTGCTATTTGTGGACAGACAGAGTATATGCAACATGTAACACGGACTCGTAGTTATAAAGTTTGCAAATGCAGTTTTTTCCTCCAACATTTGTCATCAAACTTAAACATAAATCAAACTACATTTCCTTCTGTTTGTTCTGTTCATCGCTGCAACACAAACTGAACTCTGTGCTACTTTGTTTCCAAGATGCATAACATTTCTTTTCTTTTGCATTCATAACCTCCTCTGTCGTTTCCAACAAAAAGAACTAGAATTTGCTGAGAGTTATATTTATGACTCCTGAAATGAAAACAGACCTCAGGCCCCTAAAGGCAACATAACTCCTAAGTCTAAGAAATAAGACGGAGTAGTTGGACAGATTGATGGTTAGCCTTGAGAGAAAGATCTGCTTTGCCACCAAGGGAAAATGGAGACACATTTACTTATAGCTTAGTCAATCTCATTATACAAGAATCTTGACTGTTTGATACCTCATCTGTCTCTAAGAGAGGTAACTGCATTGACTCTTCACTTCGTCCTTTCCCTTTGGTCCCTCCCCGCTCTCTGCTAACCAACTGTGTCTTCATCTTTGACAGATTCGCCGTCCATCAAACGTCTCTTGAGGGAAGGTCAGTACAACCTTCACTCCTTCACTTCATCACGTCTCCCTGGCCTCCTTCCCCTCTCCACTTTTAAAGCTTGTTTAGAGTAATGACTGTGATAGTTCACCGGCCGCCGAGGCCTCGTTAAGGATACGTTTAACGAACGTGGCTCAAACTGAGAAGCAGCAGAGAGACAGACTGACACCTGATGGGTGAAAGCAAAGTGATCTGAAAGACTGACTGACCTAATGTACAAAGAAAGCACCGTTTGAAAAGCATCTTGTAGAGAACCATAATGGAAAAACCCTCCGAGCCTCAGTTCAGAGAGAGAGAGAGGAAGGTTTTAAACATAAGGTCACCAGAGTGGACACATAAGGAAAATGACAGCAGGGAGAAAAAAAACCAATGAAGGTGTGAAACACAGAGATAAGAGCAGAGAAGAACGTAGGAACAGGAGGTCTGATGGGAACTCGGGGGCAGAAACATAAAGAATGAAAGTGAGGGGGGTTGTAAGGTGAGATAAGGTGAAATTGTGTTTCTTTCTCTTCATCACAGACTCGGCTGATAAGTGATGTCTGACAACACTGGTGGCAGGGGAGAGCTGTCGTCTAACATACTCCCGTCCATCAGGGGATACACTGCTTGAAAGTGTGTGAACATGTGGGTGTATAAGTTGGTGTGAAAAGTGTAAATGAAAATTTCTGAGAACCGAGAATAGAAGTCAAATCTTATACCTTCACACATCAGTCCACTGGTTGTGGTAATCAAATTAAAATCTTTCTGGTTTTAAAAGCTACTGTGATTAAGTCTTAACGCACATATTCATTTATATATTTTTTTTTTCTTTTCTTTTGTGCCTTGTGAAGCACCTGGTAACCCTTGTCATCGCTTGTCGAACTGACTTGTCCCTACTGACTATACAAATAAACCACAGCAACACATTTGATACAAGGGTTTGTACTTTCATGCGTTGAAATGACGTACAAAGATCCCCTCGGGGGAGTGTTACAAGACGCGAAAAAAAGTAACGATGTGGAAATCAGTTGGTGTGAATTTCCACAGCAATAAATAAATATCCCTTGAATAGTTCAGTACGGTTTAGATCACACATTTTTGCCGCAGCTGACTAATAACACACATCTGAAAGAAGATAGATGCTCCAACTCAGCCTGAATTTACACCTGAGAGATGTCTGTTACGAGCATGTTCACCACCAAGCAGCAGCCTTAACTTAACTCAAGCTTAACTAATCAAATCAGTGGTGTGTATTTAATAGTCTTCGTTCTCCTTTTTTTTTTTTTTTATAAACTTTCCATCTCACACTGACACCCCCCCCCTCCTCCACACACACACACGGCTAAATGATTCCTAGCCTCAATATTTAATTCATGGACCCTTTTCAAAATTCAACAGCAGTGTGATGAGTGCATCAGTGAGTCTGATCCAAGTGGGGGAAAAAAAAAAAGAGGATTAACAGATCAGAACAGATCTGCCATCCCTGCTGATGAGACGACACCTCAGTCTGAGCTTTTGGCAGCTGGCTTAGTGAAACAGACCTGAGAGATACTAATTACTGTTTAGTCAGTGGAGACACTTTCGAATCGGAGAAAATGTTCATAATATAAAGAACAGACAATTAGAGAGATGTTGATTTGTATTTAAAGAGAGTTTTCTTTTTCTTTTGTTCTTTTATGACAGGTTGGTGTGAATTATTCTCCACTGCTTTGTGTGTGTGTGTGTGTGTGTGTGTGTGTGTGTGTTCTTGCAGTCAGGATGAGCCTTTTCACACCTGCCGCCTCCCTCTTGGATCATGGCACTGTGACAGATCGACTCATTGGCATTTGGTAAGTGTGTGTGTGTGTGCGTCAAGGCCACAAGTGAGACAGGTACAGTGTTTCCTGGCAGGACCCGGAGCAGAAGGAAGGAGGACTGATGGGAATCAGTGTAGGATGTAACAGCCTCTTTCAGACGGCTGGACGCCACCACTTCATCACGCACTCTGACACGGAAACAGACACATTTATCTGCTTACAAAAGTGAATGCTTACTTAACGCACCGATCCCGAGCCTTTACATTACATATTTATTATGCAAAGTGGTAAGAAGCATAAAAAAATGTTTAATTTAACACTCTACGCAGGGGTTTGGGCGAGCACGTGCACTCTCACACAATAGCCTGCTGCTTTTAATTACACTCACACCATTCACCCAACCATGCAGAGAGGGAGGTAGTGATAATAAAGAGAAAGCTAAGGGGGCGCAGGAACAAAGAAAAAAAAAAAAGCAGCTTGAGAGATGATTAAGGCTGAAGTGCTCAGAGAGAGGAGTAAGAAAAAAATACTGGGACAAACAAGAAAACATTCTACACAGGGAGTCGAAGAGACAAATTGAAAGAGGCAAACAATAAGAACTCCTCATGCTGCAAACCTCGCCTTGGATCACATAAACCGATCGACTCAGTGGGAACCATGGGAGACATCACCTCCTGTCACTTCTGCTGCTCTTATCCGACCAATAACAACATCATCCTGTTTAGCAGCAACATCAACTACGTCCTCACAGCGTACGAGAGCTTCTGATGTTCAGAGAGGATCTGATAGCTGGAAACTCTCCGATGTATCATATCATGATATAACAAGACGCTCTTTGTCTACTGCATTCTGCTTGTTTTTTTTTTTTTTTTTTTGCTTATTTACCCAACGATTCCCATCTAGGAACAATGTCAAGGCAACAACTGTCAGAGCACACTTCATACATGCTGCAGCTTATGTTTTTTTGTATGTAAAAAATCTACTGAATGACGTCTATTTTGTGAACAGGAGAGATTTTGTGATCAATGAAATTATCTTTGTAGTTATTACACAAACAGTGCTGAAAGGGATTGTGGTCATTTAACACATAATCCATATTAATCTTCTCTTGCAAGTATTGACAAACAGCCTAAAAAATGGATTTGTGATGGCCTTCGAATTCAGTTCGTTTTCTTGTAAATACAAAACATTGTGAAAACAATAGAAAATATTAAACTGACCGATATGAGTCACTGAACAGAAACATTAAAACTCATGACAAACTCAGTTATCTCCACTAAAGTTCAATCAACCAATAACAACTTATATACAAGAAGAATAACATCCAATAAATCAATAACAAAAACATAAGTCAGTAAATGGCAGTAATACATTACAATGGCTTGTAAAAAATCTAAGCAGTTATTAATAACAACTTTATATGGTGGTATGACAATGTCTTGGCAAAAAGATGCTTGTTTACATCCAACACCAACGCTGAGAAATAATATAATTAAGAGTTGAGTCTCTGGCCACCTGATCAAAACAAGTCTATTATTCACTCTCCTTTTAGTTTTCATTGCCTTTACATGACAATTTTAATACAGTAAACTGGGAGGAAATATTGTTTTATTTACAGTCCTGGTCAAAGTTTTTTCACAGATTTTATTGAGATTCAAGCAGCTTAAGCACCTTAAATGTCACAATGTCTCGATATTTTTATTAGGTTTAGGTCAAAAACAGGATTTTTGTGGCTAAAACATTTGTCTGAGTAACAGTTTTCCCATAGTAATGGAAGTAAATGAAGCCTTGAAAATGAAAACAGTTCCTACAGGTGCCTCAACTTATAATAATAATAATTTACAAACCCTGTCTCTGTTCAAAACCAGACTGTGAACAAACTACACCATCTAATACATGATTAGGACCACACTGTACAGCAGGACGTAGTGCTGTCTATTGCTGTTGGAGTGGACAAGTAACAGGCTGTTCAGTCAGGGGTTGATCTCACAGAGAGATAATGACCCAACAAAACACTGGAGGAAAAGAACTAGACACTGGCTTCACAAGATAAAAACCGCAAATACAAATCGAACACCCCCTCAAGAGCTATTTTACTTTGGTCGAAGGGTTTCTGGGTTTAACTGTGTTTTGTTTTCACAAAATAGAACATGAACACAATGAACATAAGTGGTCACTTAAACGTTTCTAAATCATTTTTTAACCACTAATAAAGATCAAAATATCACTTCACTTCAGCAGTAGCATGAATAGGGTCCCTACACATAAACTGAAGTACTGATAACTTGGTAAGTGAACCGAGAGTTTATCAAAAAGACTGTTTTACAAGACTTACCCAACGTCTTGTTTTGGTGATGAAAGGGTGTTTCAGATCAGCAGATTCATCATTTTCCTCGCTCTTCACAGACACATCCCCCAGTTGTTCGGAAAAATGACGAATCTGCTGATGTGGAACAAGACGATGGGTACAGCCAGAGTGAATTGCTATTTTGAGCTTTATTAGTGGTTAAAAAATGACAGTTTAGATACGTTTGGCTGCCGGGCCCACTTACGTTTATTTTTAGCTATTTGAAAAGATGAAAAACAGTTAAACAATGTAAAATATCTCGACGGGGTGTTTGACCATTGAGGTGGTTCGGGATGAACTGAACAGAAGGTGAAAGCAAAGCAACAGTGTTTGATTCCAATTGTACAAAGAATATGAGGAGCGTGTTCGGTCACCTATTAAAAAAAATTCAATCAATTTTATTACCAAGTTCTGTGATAAAACTTTAGTTTTTATGAAAGGTTTGTATCAGCAGATTCATGTTAACCATCGACATACATCTGTGATTCAAAGGCACATTTGAGACAATCCCACTGATCCTCCATAATGAAATCTCTCTTTTACACCAGCTGAGGATAAATACAAACCAAATACTCTCATGAGGATGTTCAGATGATCGTCAGGCCTTTTTCCAAGACTGACAGAAAAATAATTACAACACTCTACTCTAATTTTAGATGTCAGGAAATAATTTTGCTTGTGTACGCTGGTGTTCTTGCTTCACATTCATTGTCATTACTACAACTCAGAGTGTCAGTGTACTTATTAAAAGGTCTAAATTCATGTGTCCGAACGCAATTTCCAAGTTTTATTTTCAAGCCTGTCGCTAACTGTAAAACAGTCGAGCATGGAGACACACCCTGGTAATAATCATTAAAACGGACAGATAGATTATTGTCTTGCTTGCTCACTCTGCAGGCTGTATTATCTGTCATAAGAGGTGCACACTGTGTCATGGTAATTACTGTGACAGACAGGATGGCCTCTTATAAATGTCCAGCCAATACACAGCATGATTAATCAATCAAAGCTCCCGACTCATGAGGAGGGAAGGAGGGTGGGTCATTTCTTATGGGAGGCAAAATAATCCATCACTGCTTCTCACATCTACATGCTGATCCAACAAGTCAACAAGGTCCATTGAGGATGGGAGAGAAAAAAAAAAGTAAAGTAATGAAGTGATCTGGAAGCTGATTTTCAAAATAATTATCAGTGTCATAGCGACGTAATGGAAAATGAAGCAGATGAGTGCTGGACTACAGTGGTGCTTCAATCAGAGCAGGTCTGTGTATAATGACTCTCAAAAGCAAATAGAAAGGTTTATTAGTGGATTTTCAAAGGCTGGTGACATTTGTTTACAGTTTGTGCTCAGTTTAATGGGGAAAAAAACTAAAATTATCTACTTTTAAAAACATATAGATGCTCTACAAAAGCACAGAGGCAAGAAAATTGGATAGAAAGACCAAAGTAGTGTGATATTTTACCTCTGAACCAACAGTGGGAAGAAGTATCCAATATTCTTTCTTGCTAAGGGTTAAATTGATTTGTCAAATATCTGGAATATAGCTAAAAATGGTCCCCATTATCTACACCTCTTAATAGCTTTCTGAGAGCTTTCACTTTGCCCTTTGTGTGCTATGTGTACTTAGAGTCTAGAAATTATGGGTCTGGCAGCTGAGTTTCCCAAAAATCTTGTCCAGGGTGTTGCTATAAAATATGCAAAAAGACGTGTTATAAAGTTAAAGAAGCACATTTGGGGTTCTCATTATGCTTGAGCTCATTTCTAAGCTTTATGCTCTTGTCAACAGAAATCTGCTGTGGATGAGATTGTGATGCGATTTTGTCCATTTGTCTTTAAAAAAAAAAAAGAAGAAAAGCAGCATTGACTGTAACATCTTCCGTCGACCCACACAAGCAGGTACAAACAAAGACACACACGCACATATTTACACCCGCACACACACACACAGCATCAGGAGTAATCAGAGATATAAAACCTCATCGATCAGAATTGTTCTCTCTTGAGGATTACATCATTACTCGAGAAATGGCCAATCAGAGCCGAGCAGAGGCTGGCCGCTCTGTGACCCCATCCCTTGTAAAAGTAAAGGCAATAAGAGGCACACGCACGCACGCACACACACACACACTGTTCTGGCCACGTCTCCAGGAGGCATTGATGTCATTCTCTAAGGTATCGAGCAATTTAATGCAATCCTGAACCACTGCAGCAGTTCACTAGTTAATGTAACAATGGTGCATGTTGGGAGAATCTTGTTTGTACTGTGACACATCAAACACACACACACACAGTTGTGTGTAATGCAGGAGGATGAACATAGTGCATTTTAGTGCCAATACTAGTTTGCATTGTATCTAATGTACAGCATCTTACCATTGCATTACAATATAGTTAATTATTACAGGGTCATTTTTTAAACTTGACAGCCTCTTTTGCAGTAAATAAATCACTACTTGAAGTTCATTATTCAATATGTGTGTGTCGCTTTTACTATTTCATATGGGAACCTGGACATTATTCAAAATTATTCTTGTGTCCTCTGAAAAAGAAAAATATTATGGAGCCTCTTTATGCACAGTAGCTTATCTTTCCTATAAAACTAAGGTATGAACGTATTGTGAATTGTGTAATTCCTTAACTAAATGAGTTTGTTATCATACCTTGATGTAGCCACCGGTTGATACCAGAAGAGTGTTGTCAGGGGAGAAGTGCAGGTCAGTCACCCAGCCTCCATGAAGTGAATCCATACCGTCTTTTCCGTCCCGCGAACAAATCTTCAGCAAAGCGCCGTCTTTGATGCTCCAGAGCTGTGACAATGGACAACAAAAGATTATAAACCAGTCTTAAAGTAAATACAGCTGATGAAACAACAAAGACACCGGTTGCGGTGGCATTTAGAAATAAGTTTTTACTGGGATTTACCCAGTAAAAAAAAAAAAACCCACAATGCACCATATAGAGATGAAATGCTGCTTTGTGATTTTAGCATCACTGGTTGAAAACATCACATCATGTCTCTTTGCAGCTGTTATGCAACTGTTCACATGCCACACGCCTTTGACAATGACACATCACACGCATTGGCTATATTTAACACTTGGCATGCTTTTGTCCTGAATGACTCAGATTTGTTTCCATAGAAACAAGAGTGAAATTTTCAGTGTGGTTTATGTAATTGGATCTGATGGATCGGGCCATTTCTGGATAATGGAGTAGGTTCAGCTCAGAGGCCACCACGGGGCATTAACCCTTTGTTGACTGGTGCTGTGCTACCATTTGTCGCTGCGGGCTGAACGAAGCTGAATGAGCTTTCTGTATTTTCTTGCACAGTCTAACTTTTGGTTTACTTTGTGTGTGTGTGTGCATACAGAGCGTTGGATCAGTGCCGAACCAAAAGCCTTAGGGATGCAATTTGGCAGCCTGACTCCTTCTCCTCCTCTCCTCCTCTTACTGTCAGACATCTCCTCCTTTTCCTGCTCCCTTCATCCCAACTTCTCACACAAACCTGCACCTCCTCCTGTGAGGGAGCTTGCCACCTTCCTTTCATCTCACCCCTCCCTCTGTGCACAACACCAATCACTAGTAAGATATTAGTAACCACTTTATCTAAATCAATGATGACATGTAATTACGAGGTGATCTCTGGAATAATTATTGGCTGCAGTAATTGCATTTTTGTGTGTTGCATGTTATATTAGATAGTTTAAGGCATTGTTACTACTTCTAATACTGGTAATATAATGCAATTTGGTGTGTGGACACACTGATATGAGTATCTGGAGGCAGGAGGCTCACATCTGCAGCCTGCCTCCAATTTTCTCCTCTTTTTTTTTTTTTTAACTTCATTTTCCTCGTCATTCCTTAAAAACATTCAAATTCCAAGCTTCTCCACTTCACCTGTATGTGTTTAGACATTTCTCTGAGAGGGGATTTCCAACAGCAAAAGGAGCCTAATGAGCCTACATGCCTAGATCAGCAACCAGTAGTGAGAAATAGTAAACGGCTGAAATGCTTTGAACACACACCCGGATCTCTCCGTTGTCATCTCCAGTTGCGAGGCGTCTGCTGTCCCAGGAGAATCTGCAGCTTCGCACGCAGTCTTGATGGCCGCTCAGTGTGTGGACACACTGCCAGGACTCAGTGTGCCACAACTAGAAGCAGAAAGAAATGCATCAAATAGTCTGAGAAGCATAAACCTGCGTATCAGTTGTGTGTGATATTTTCAACAAATGACGATAAAGAACAATCATTTTATAAATGCATAAGTCTGGATATAATTAAACAACATTAGAACTGTGACCGACCCTTCTTTAATCAGGAATAACCCATTTAGAGGGAGACTAAACTACCTGTTTCTGAAACACACAGCAGTTAAACTGGAGGAAGTCCCCACAGACAGAGCATGATTAATGATGAAATATAATTAAAAAAATATCATTAGAAAAGTCAACATAGCAGTGTTTACCTGGGAATAACAGGTAATAAAAACAATAAAGAAGTTTTATGCGCTCATCACTTGTGCATGGGATGTTATGAGGACAAATAATCATGCCAAATGCTGAGCTAATGTTGTTACACTTCTGCATAAAAATGATGTAACTGTTAATGAGTGCTCGCTCATCTCTGCTGTGATATTTCCCTTTTTAACTTTGCTCCCATAGCTGTCTCATCCATCTTTCCTTCCATCCATCCTTTTTCTTTTCCCTGCCTCGCCTTTTCGCTTTGTGTTTCTTCCTTACCCTAGTTGCATCCTGGGCTACACAGAAAATAACACAGCTCATAATTAGACACTTCATTTGGCAGCCGGTTAGCTATGTCTGCACACAAAGTCCCATTCATCTGAAGGTCAGGAGAAAAAGAAAGAAAAAGAAAAAAAGGGGCCAGAGAGAGAAAGAGATGGAGAAAGGAATGAACAGAACAAAACACTCTCCTTCTTTTTGCCGCGCTCAACAAAGACATTCATGGCCAAGCCTCCTGGTCTGACCTCTAGATTTGTGTGTGTGTGTGTTTTGAGCTACCAAAAGCCCCCACTTGGTCTGGGGAGCAAAGACTATGTGACTGGCTGCTCACAACCCTCACAACACACACACACCTCAATTATCATCTTTGCCAAATCCATAAAACACACATTCTCTCTCACTACCATCCACTGACAGAAGCCAGCTTGGCTGACAACCCAGTGGCTGTTCTCTACAGTAAGCGTCGACCAAATCCAAATTCCCGTGTGAAACTCTGTGGCAGCGGCTCCAGATCAACTGCTTTAACAAACGCCTGAGAGAGCAGCTTTGCATTGTTTCTAACGCTGGACACGCAGAAACACCAGTTGTTATCTGTGGTTGAATACTGGATAGAGAGGTATAACTCTTACACTGACCCTCTCAACCATTTCTGATCCAAGAAAATAAATGACACAGAGCTGAAAGCCAGTGTCAAATAGCATCCAGTCTCAGTGCAGTTCACTGTTCTGTGGATGATGAGTAGGAAAAGCAACGATTAAAGAGCTGCTTGTGGTGAACCTCAATATTCAGCCTACTGAGTCAGTCAAAGTCAGGCCAAAGTCAAGCACAGCAGTGTTGGTAAACGTCAGCCTGGCAAAAAGTACATCCAGACCGGGAGGTGGGTCTGTTAGGAGTCAGCCTGCCGGCCAGGCTCGCAGTTCAGCAGGTCTACGGGCTGCCATTTAGACGAGCTAAATGTTCACTGAATGAGGGTGTGAGAGGACAGGCTGACCTGCAGCTAACTCACCAGGCCTAGAGCCAGCTGCTGCACACTAATCTCTGAGGTCCCTCGCCTCCCTATTGGAGAAAGTTTCAGCCATCACCTGCAGCCATGTGTCAGTGTGTATGTGCTGTAAGTAATAAGTTTGGAAGGAGGTTAGAGGGAAAGACACACACACACACAAACAGATATGTCTCATCCCATGAGTATGACTATGAGTGTGGGTGTGTGTTGAACCTTAGCAGTCTTGTCAGCAGAAGTGGTGGCTAAGAAACATCCGTCTGGTGAGACATGACAGGACAGAATAGCTCCCCGATGAGCCTCGATGTCCTGTAGCTTCTCTCCGCTTTCTATGTCCCACACCTTATGATGAGCAAAGAAATGAAGAGAGAGGTTATTCAATATTTAATTCCACACTGCTGTCAACTGTGTTTTGAGTTTGAGCGGAGCTTGTTTGACTGAGCTTCACCTTGACGGTGCCGTCGTAGGACCAGGACAGCAGTCTCGTTTCAGACGGTGACTTTGACAGGAAAGAGACACATCTGACCTGCTCTTTGTGACCTTGAAGTACTTTACTCTCACCAGACTGCCACCTCCAGACCTACAGGGGGTAGCAGAGAGACACAGATAGACAAGAAATCATACGGCCATTGTTGCTTTCTGCTTTAGTTCTTACAATATCCGTTTTATAGAACGATAAATCAACAATTTCTTCATGAGTGCGAGTGTTTGAGGGCTCGGTCTTAGACGTATTAGGCATCATTGTATTACTCCTGTAAACATGTAGTTCTATAGACTTTCTTGTGGGAATTTTCCATAATTTATAGCATCTTGACAAGAGCTTCAAACCTCACTGACTTTACAGATACTCTACTGTTTTGGGGATTAGAAGGATTAAAATTCTCTTTTATGTTTGAACCTTAAAACAACCTGAAAAAAATCACTCAGATAAGATTCATTTTATGACCAAGGAGTTTTGAAAATCAACTTTGTAGGTGAGATGCAATTAGTTTTGAGTGTTTTCACTGAACTAAAAATCAGGTATTTTTTTAAAATCTGTCACTGTTTCTTTTCCTCTGTTTGCGTCATCTTGTACCCACAATAGTTACTTTTAGTTTCTAGTATTTTTGATCTAGAGAGTTATTTCCATAATAGATAGTAACAGTAATAGTCATAATAATAGTATTCACTATTCATATCACTGCTAATGATCCAATAGGTCACAGTATTTCGTATTGTTTTAGGTCTTTTATGAAAATGTAAAACTCTGAACATGCTTGTTTTTAACCAGTGTGTCAAAAGAGTGATTACAGGGGTTGAACTGAGTTCACAGAGGGCAGGACAGACACAATCATCCAGATCTTATCACGCCCTTGTGTGCAACTTTGCACCTTTTCTTCTTCTGAATAGAATCTGTCATGAATCCAAAGGTTAGAATCCATCACCGGCAAACATCAGCATTGTTACATCTCTTTACATTCACTCTGAGTCTGCATTAACATCTAAATACTTGCTCCCATTTCCTGGTGAGCGTATGTCAAACAGCATGAATATGAAAAAAAAAGAAAAAAGCTTTTGAATAAGCAGCGGATGGTCCGAGAAAAGAAAAGTGATGGTGTAGGCAGCTGCAGCATGAATACGGAATGAGGTGCTGCACTGTCGGAGTGCTGCAGTGGACAGGTCTGTCTGCAAAAAGGAAAAGATGAAGAAAGAGGAGGAGGAGATGAAAGGGGAGGAGAGGAAAAGGGGGAAATGAGCGACAGAGCATAAACGATGGGGGTTGACAGAGCGTAACGACCCGATACACGCACACGTACACACACATGCTCACACACAAACACACATAGCTGCACACGGTCAACACAAGAGCGGGAGGAAGATAAAGAGCTATCGAGAGCGGCATAGCCAAAGGCAAAGAGGAGGAGAATAAAGGAGAGGAGACGAAAGAGGGTGATGAAGAAAGGAGAGGTGAGGAGGCTGACAAAGAAGCTGGTAGAGTGTAACAGGTAGAGGAAGGTGAAAACACCTCAGTGACTTGAAACACCACGAGTATGAGCGATTTAGCGGAGCAGACAGTTTTACTCAAAGTGAAGAATGAAGAAGGGGCAGAATAATAATCGATTGCAAAGATGAAAATGGAGATTTTGAGGAGGAGGTAAAAGAACAGGCTGTGAATTAGGCAAGAAAAGATGGTGATGTGTGAGAGAAACACAAACAGGAAAACTGAGCAGACATACAGAACACAAAATACGTAAACGGAGGAAGGGAGGAGATGCACACCCTAATGGTTGTGTCCTCAGAGGATGTGATAAGTGTTTGGCCGTTCTGGCTGAACTGGCAGTGCAGCACCGTCTTGTTATGTCCCAGCAGAGTGGTAAGAAGTTTCCCAGAAGGTATCTCCAACACCTGGAAGGAAAAAAAACCCCCAAAACATTAGCATCAAAAACTTTCCAGTAAACAGCTATAACTAATATAGGTGTCTCTACGGTCAAAAAAATATCTCCACTATGAGTCACATAAAGTTCAACCACAGTGTCAAAAATATCTATACAAGCCACAAATGATAGCTGAGTTTGCCAATGTATACTCAGGAAGGAAAATTGTCCAAAAAAGTTTCCTAAAAATTCATGACACAATGTCACATTTTGAGGAAATAGTTGACGAGGAGAGAGGTGAAGTGCCTCTGTCTGCTTTGTGATAAGCACATAAAAAAAAAAAAGTGGAGTTAGGGGGTAAAAAGATTGAGCTTTGAGTGTGACCGTTCAGTCCGGTCAAGACCACAGAGGGCTGCCGCTGAGTCTGACAGCCCTGGAGTCAAGTCTGGAGGAGCTGGAGAACAAAACAGCTTTGAAGCTCAAAAGATCCAACTTAAAGAAAGAAAGAAAGAAAAAAAACCTCTAAATGTGTTCTCATCTGGGACTAACCCTGCTTCTGCATAAAAACCTGTAATAATAAGCCCTTGAGAAGAGAAACTTTTGCAGAATATTTAATGCTAGTTTCAAGAGATAGAAGATTTTGTGACATCCTCAAAAAGGTTGACAGGTTGGTTGGTAACACGACAGCGCAGAGTCTTCCAAAAGTCCTAGACTGGGTCCCGGGGAGGTCTCTGGCAAAATGTGAAAACTTTTAGCCACAATAACACCAGAGAACGTAGTAACAGTTTCAGTTCAACAATTGGGTCCAGATTGAAAAATCTCAACAGTGGTTTGATAGATTGACATGTTAGTTTCAATATATATTCATGATTCCCAAAAGATGCTTCCTAAATGACTTTACCATCAGAGTGAAAATGAATTATCTTGATAACTATTAGATGGATTTCCATTAACTTTGATACAGGACATTCATATCGCACTCAGACTAAATTATTATATCTGTTATCTTTATCCTGTGAGGGTCATTTTATGTTGGTTTTCCCAAAGATTTAAGATTTAATTTAATGCCATCTTCAGGTCAAATGATAATTATCTCCATCAGTCTACTCTAGTGAATGTTAGCACAATTAACACACTGAACCAGGATGGGAAACTTTTGTGACATTACCGTATATTTTCTAACCACCAATATGTTACAGTGTAATTAGGTTAGTATGAGGTTAAACTGCCGCTGTCCCTACATGGAGCTTTGTCAAGCCATAAAAATGTTAATAGTTATAGAATATTTGACTTATGAAAAGGAGGAGTACCTGTAGATTTAAATATATAAAAGAAAAGCTTGTGACAACTGGGATTTTGCCCGGCGTTAAAATATTTCCATGTCAGGACAGGGTTGAAATGTCTGAGAAGAACAAGCCTTGGGGCACGCCAACAATATTTGCCACGCTTTAAGCAGTGACATGCAAAATTTAAAGCCTGTGAGAGAAAGTTTTGGAAAGCTTTACACATCCAAGCTCAAAGATTTTTTTTTTTTTTTTTGGTTGGTGCAGTATAAGGCAAATGCCTGCGGATGTCTGGCAAAATAAATAAATTAATAAATATATTTAAGAGTTGTTGTTTTAGACACTGGTGTCAAAGAAGTGAACATGTCATATGAGGTTAAAACAACATGGATAAGAGCGGTGAAGTTTGTCCAACATGATGAGACATGACAAGTGAAACATACAGCAAAGACAACAATCTGCCTCTTCTGTTTGTCCTTTGAAAAAGCGATTAAACAAACACATTATTGTTTCTTAATCCCTCTGAATATGTGCACAGATATCACAGTCCCTACCATACCTGCACCCTGCCTGTGGTTAGCCCTACAGCCAGCACCAACCTCCTGGAGGAGGTCAACAGACGTTGGATCGTGGAGCCAACCGTCCTCAGTATCTGACTAGCTGTCAGCCCTGCAGCCTGGTATACAACACACACACACACATACACACAACACACACTCACAATTGCATACTTTCACAATCAAAAAGAAACACTGACTTTCTATCCTTCTCCTGTCTTAGGGTATCTGTCATAAAGGCGTCAAAATTCACCATCAGAAAACAAAGCTGGAGTGACAGACTGACAGCCACCGGGAGCTGTTTGTGAGTCCTGCTCTGAATTTGATCTAATATTTGTAATTTTTCCTCCAGTAAACTAGTTGTAAATAAACCCAGATGAGGGGAAAAGGAAATGAAAGCCACTGCAGCAAGTCAGGTGCTCAGGGAACAGCTCCAGCTAACACCACAGCTCCCTCTGGTGGTTAACCAGGGGACTATAACTGAAGATAATTAATAAATTATACAACAATGTATCAAATTTCAGTCAGTTGAATCTTTAATAAATCTGCTACATCATCCACAACAAACTGAGATGTTGAATATGGTCAGAAGTAATTGTACTTGATTGAATCCTATCATCTGCAAGTTGGCAAAGCTCAGAAAAACTAATTTTTACTTGAAAATGTGATCAAAACTCAGGTATCATATCATCAGATGATGTCACATGATACCTGAGATTTAATCACATTTTTCATACCTTTCACAAGTAAAAACATGTATCTACAACAATTATTGTGTAAATAAAGTGTAAAAAATGCTTTTTATTTACAGATTTGTCAGAGCAGCAAACATGGCTGCAGCACTTTGGTGCAGCTTTGTCCATTGGACAGATATGTTGATAGATACAATCAATACTAAGGTCTTCAACATTACTGCTCAAAACTCTTGGTTTGGCAGGAAATCACAGGAGATGGAGTTGATTTAGTTACTTTTTTTTTTTTAACATCACAACTACTAAGCCATGTTTCTTTTCCTTCTCATAAGCACTAAATATCACTACTCATCTGTGCTCATTTAAGTCCTTTTGTGCAATAAAGCTTCCCTCTCAAATCTCCCTGTCCAGGAGACAAGAGGCAAGACAGATGAAGGACCAGAGAAGAGCTGTAATTAAAATCATCAACCCTGTATTCATTAACACTGGAGGACCTTTTAATTAATTAGAGTTGCTCTGTGCTGTAGGGTGCTGGCCCGGCCACAGCACAGATGTGTCAGGGGACTGTGAATGAGTAAGTGTTTGTGATTTAATATAGGACAGAATCTTTCAGGGATGTCCTCTACCATCTCTTCCTCTCTCTCACTCTCTGTATATACGCATACCATGGCAGTAGACGCAGACATTCACAAACACACACCTGCCACAAGACTGAGACCTAATTCTCTGCTTGCTAACAACAATTCATCACCATCACCGAGACAAAAAGCAGTGGAGCATAGAGAGTGGAGGGGTAAGACAGAACAAAAGGAGGAGGAGAAGAAAAATAAACAAAACAAAAGAAGGAGTAAAAGAAAGAAAGTAAGTAAGTAAGAAAGTAGTACGTGACAGAGTTGTAAATGGACATAGAGAGAGACATAACCTCTCACAAATGGACACACACAATCTTGATAATGTAGTTATATAGGTAATTATGAATTGTACTTTGTGTTGTGTCTGAGTGCTCTGATGGGAATAAGGAGCTCTGAGCTGTTTGGAAATTTACTGCAAAGATGTGAAAAATCATGTTCAAACAAAATTGCTTTCATCAAAGGAACAAACGAGACACCGGGAAGGATCCACAACGTGTTGAATTTAGATTTCTGGTTTCCCTCTTTGTTTTTTTTGCACAAATTAAAAGAAACAACAAGATATAACATGTTAATTAGCCTTTATAAGAAGAGCAGAGACATGAAGTTGAGTTTAATCTAAGTTGAATTGTTTCCTGGCGGTTTAATGGACAGATACAAGAGAAGAGCATCACTCTTCTTGTCTAATTCTTAACAAAGTGAGTGACAACCATATTCAACAAAATGTCAAATGACAGACTCATTTTTCCCCATTCACTGAAAAAATCTGATGTATTTATGACAGTGGAATAAATTAGAGCTGAAACTAATTATATCTTAATAATTATAAATTTATTTACAGAAGCTGGATTCAATATATTAAGAGCATTTTGCTTTCTCTATCATTAATGGCACAAAAATAGATCAAATAACTGATCCTTCGGGCACTTCAGGAGTTAAATGTTTAAATGAGGTGTTTAGAAACATAAACATACTGTACGTTTTCATGTTTTCTACCTGTACGGTGCCATCCTCTTGGCCCAGGGCCACCGCAGGAGGCTGCTCACACATACAGGTACAACGGATCCTCGATGATTTCTCTTCTGACTGGAACAGAACTAATCCTGTCTTGCCATCACGTACCTAACACACACACACACACACACACACACACACACACACACACACACGCACACGCTGTTTTATATAACAACCTGATAAGGGCATAGTATAGTCCTACTTGTCTACACTTGATCTCACATTCAAAGGAAAGATTCCAGTTTCCACATTCCTGCTTCAACTATAAAACAATCTTTTTATTTATATATTCATTCAGACCCTCTCCTGCTCTGTTTTCCCCACGGCTCACCTGCAGTCTGTTGCAGTTGTCTGCAGCTGATACAATAATTTCTTCATCGCTGAAGAAAACATCCGAGTCTCTCTTCAGGCAGACGGCCGAGGAGGTGTGAACCTTCTTTGTCTCCCATAGCTACCAAACAAGAAACACAAGATATGAGCTTCGAGTACAACTTATCATGGACAGCAATGAGTTTCAAATTTCCTCTTATATGACTTTTTTGTAACTTGTGTATATATATACACACACACACACACACACACACACGCACGAGTTGGAAGTGGTATTACTAAATTAATGACCATAATTACTGATGATCCTTATTTGTTATATTTTTTTTCAGAGATTTTTCACTGTTATGCTGCAGAGACTAGAAATAACTTGTTTGTGACTTTTCCCAAGAATTGTAACCGTTCTACTCTTCAACTCTCCAACTCTTCACTGCGCTCTGTTAAAACTGGTTTTAGTTGCTTGGTTGGTTTTAGATTGTGCTGACACAATGTGGTGACAGTTTACCACAAATTAACATATCTGTGTAAGTCAACATAAGTTGTATAAACTACCATATAAAATGTGTGTTGCAACTCTTGTTTTTCATTTACAATGTTGAGGCCAGTGTATTTATCACCTGTATAATATAAAACAGGAATTGTAAAGATCATAAAATCCATCTTAATGAGCTAAACTGCAGAGAGATTTCACATTTTTGCTCTTTTTTGACCGTTTTCTGACAGTTTATGAAATATGTTGATGTGTTTAAGCAAGCGTGTCACGACACATCATTTTGCAATTCCCATTGATGTAACCTCAGCTCTAGTGAAGAGTTTACAGGAACTACAAGTCAAGGCAGCAACTACACAGAACTGCAGTTCTTCTTTTTCAGAGTGGCTATTTATTCTTTATTAACGGTAAATTGTGGCTAATTGTGGCTGGAAAAGCTAAAAGATAAATTGAACATCTGAAAGGTGAATTATGTTTATTCATCTTGGAACGGCATCACAACAATGAGTATCAGAGTTAGCTCACACACTAATGTACTTATGTATGTATCACACAGACTTACCCTGATGGTCTGGTCCTCAGAGCAGGAGAGAAGCTGCGAGCCGTCAGGAGAAAACTGAACACGATAAACCCAACTTAAGTGTCCGCTGCAGTCAGCCATCTTTTTAGCCGAGTTTTTATTGGCTTCCAGCTCCCAAATCTGCAACATGAGTGTTCAGAGTGTAATAAAGGTTCAACCACGTTATAACAGAATACAGTAAAATGCAAAAATTTGCATACGCGTAATATGTTATACCTCCACCGCATAATTTGAGAAAGCAATAGCCAGCAGGTTACTGGTGGGACAAGCGTGACAGTACTGCACCATGCTCAAACGATTTGTTTTGATCTCCAACAACATGTCCGATGTCTCCACATCAAACACCTGCGAAACAGAACAATTAACACGTCAATAACAGTATCAGTATATGACAGTTTTAAAACAAACACAAACTGCAGTAATATATATACACTGAAATAAAGATTTCACAGCTTACAGTTTATATATACTTATATCAATATGTCTATAATAGGATAATATCTGGTATACTGTTTCAGTGGATTGATCTTGTGCCTGGAAATTAAATCAGATTTGCATATTGAAGTCTCCTTTTCCTCTCCTCAGAGCCAGAGAAACAAGCTCAAACAACTCTCCAGTGTTTGCGTCATTTCCCAGGATACAAACTAATGAAGACGTAGAGGACACAGAGAAACTGATTACAAGAAGAGAGTGATGGATTTCAAAAAAGCAAGAGTGGAGGGGCTGCTCACATTTGCAACCACGAGACACACTTGACTCTCTGGAAGACACACTGATAAATGGCCTCTCATTCTTGTCTCGTTCAAAGAAAACGGCACGTCAAACAACGAGGGCGCGGAGGACAAACTGACAAACAAAAGAAAAACTTTGTGGCGCTGGATTTTTATCTGTAGAGCTGAGACTCGTACGACAAAACATCCCGTTGCGTCACTGCGTATTAAAACTTCGAATAAACTTTCAAAAACACTCACCAAAACGGCGTTCCTGGCAGCGCATATGATTCCTTTCCCATCAGCAGTCCAGGTGCTGCACTTGACATGGACCTCTTCATCGTTCTCTGTGAACATGCTGCGCACGTTGATCGTTTTCCATTCATTGGCCGACGACACTTGAAACAGCTGCGATACGCACACAGAAAAAATACACACAGAAGTTGAAAGTTTTCAGCACAGAATAACAAAACTACTGTAAATTCACAGCATCTGTGAAAAAAACATCCTTTTTTTTAACTTTCAAAATCCTCTTTCATGAACTTAAATTAATGACTGTTAAAAGTAATTAATATTTGGTATATTTGCTCCTCATAAATTGTGTACAGAGTTAAGTATATTGCCTGGGAACTGTGACAGCTTTACAAGTATCTCATTTTCTACATTTTCTGGCACTCACCTTTACAGTGCCATCATCAGAAGAAGTGGACACGTAGGCGTCATCAGGGGAGAAACAACAGTGGTTCACTGGCTCAAAGTGGCCAAACATGGTGTTCTGGGAGGATGGCTTGTTGATGTTCCACACCTACAGAAACATAACGATATAATGACAATGAGAGAAAGAAAAAAAAAGTGTAAAGAGAATTAGAAACACAGCAGTTGCAGATAAAGGAGGGAAGGTAATAACAAGAACTGAATCAAAAAACAGACACGAACCTTGACATTTAAGAACTTGTCATTGGAGCAGGTGACCAGAAGGAGGCGTCGCCTTGTGTTTGTAAACTGACAGTGGTTAACCTGCTCTTCATGTTCCTCCTCAAAGACCCTCAGCAGCATGGCTCGCTCTACGTTCCACACCTAAGAGACGCACAGTTTCAAGGATTTCAAGATTAAAAAAGTGACAGAAAACTGTAAACAAGGTGGCTAAAGTGACAAACTGGACCATTGTCTACTTACCTTTACTTTTCTGTCACTGGAGCAGGTTGCAAGGAGACGGTCGTCTGGGGAGAAGGCACAGCAGAGCACCTCTTCGTCATGGGCCTGGATCTCTGTGAGCTTCTCACCTGAGGTACTTTTAAATACCTGAAACACACAAATACGTTTCAGGAAGTTGCAATTTGTACTTAAATACTTTAACAGACAATGCTGCATTTTTATTTTTTGATATACAAACTTAATCCTGGATCACTCCTTAATCAAGTATCCCCCCCTCCCTCATAATTTTGTTCACACATATATTCAAAGAAACATATCTGCATCAATACCCTTAGTGTCTTGCTGGCTCCACAGGTGGCAATCTTAGATCCATCACTGGAGAAACAAGCTGAATAGATGGAGCGTTGGTGTGGGTGGATCACCAGACGGGACAGATTCTTGATGCTGCTCTTATTCCTAGACAAAGAAACAAATATAACAGTCAAATTGAATGTATTTTAATATTTTAGTATCTAGTTAAGTAATCTGCTTAAATTTGTCCACAGTTTGCAGGAAACAAAGTGAGATCATTTTTGAACATTCACTGATATTTAATTATTTGTTTGTTTTCCGTACAGCCAGTCAAAGTAGAGGTTTCCTGTGGTGGTACGATGCTGTGCCTGTTGAAGAGCTTGTCTGTAGACCTCGGAGGCGTGTGGCTGAGACAGAGCAAGTTGGACCACGTCAGGGAAAGGACGCTGCTCCAGTTGATGACCGTTCAGAGACAGAAACTCCTGGAATTGACTGCGCACTTCACTGTTCTGGGAGGACAGATAAGAAAAAACAAGCACACTTCAGTCGACTGCACAAGAAAAAATCTACAACCAAAAACGTCACTCTAATTGTAGATATTGAATAACTACTTGATCTCAAGGTATAATTATGTGTAACGATAATATTATTTGTCCTGACCTTACCTTGAGGTAAACCTAAACCTTTTCTTTGCTTGTCAAACATTGTTATATGTACAAGTTATTTGCTTAAACCTTTTGTAAACTTTGTCTTACAATTTCCAGATACACTGTATGTGAGCGGCTAAACTAAATAATACTATATATATTTCACTTTTACTTGAAATATAATGTAGTAAAGTTTTGTTATCAGCTGACCTCCTTGTCCAGAATTGGTCCATACTCCACATAGTCATTGATGAGGTGAGCTGGACCCATTATCTGGGCTTTGAGGCTGACCCAATCCAGAGAGAACATGAGGGAGTAGAGCTCCTAAACAGAAACAGCAAGACACAAAATAAATGGAGTAACAGTCATGTCAAACAATCTTGGCCAACGGCATTCAATGATATAAATATATCAAAAGCATGTGAGTGTTTGCATGTTACCTGCGAGAGATTTGCTTTGGCCATGTGATATGTCAAAAATCTGATCCAGTACAGACACTCTTCATCTCCTGAGGTGGGAGGACCAGCTCTGTAGTATTGCTGATACTGACGTACCACTTTAGTGTGAAGGTTCTGAAATCAATTTTAATATCTATTAGTTACCCGGTAATATTTTAATAATCCCCATTTTATATTATCCCTGCTCCCACCTCTTACATGTTGTTTACACAAAGATTGAAATCCAACATTTTGAGAACTCACCTCAAGCTGAGTGCGGTTCTGCTCAACCAGGAAGTCCAGCTGAAGGTCGTGGAGGTAATACAGGAAGGGTTTATTGTGACTGTCCACAAAAAGCAAAGACTTGTTGACAAATTCCTCAAGAATGTCCTCCACCTCCTCCGGCTCCAGGTCCCACAGAACAGACAGCACCTGGAAGAAGAAAGATAAGCTGAGTATTCAACCGTTACACAAATTATATTGTGTAACATTTGAGTACTTTACAAATGGAAACATCGAAACATGTTTGTTTTTCTGTTTAAAAACCACAGAGAAAACACTGTATAAGTGCCTCACATATTAAAACAAAGAGCAAACAGAGTGAAGTCAAACATTCCTGTTGTGTGTCCAAACCTTAGCAGGGATTTTAATATCCTTCTCTAGTACAGTCAGGTCTTTGTAGAGCTCTTGATGATCGTCAGGCAAAACCTCAATGCTCGCAGCCATGGCCTGATCCAGGGCGTCATAGTCATATGATGATGACTTTCGTATACGCTTGAACTGCTTCTGCTGCAGCTGGCGGAGGTAGTAATCCCAACGGTTGGGTTTCTCTTTGAGCAGAGCCCCAATCAAGGACACAACCAGAGGGGAGCCTGAGAAAAACAGGAAAAAAAAAAAAAAGACATCTGTGTGTTAATATGTGTGAGAAAAAGCAAAGTCACAATGAAATATAAGATATGACTCTGCAATCAAACAACAAAGAGTCTATATTATTAATATTTTTATAGTGAGATAAAGACAAAGCATGTTTCAGTTTCCAGACCTTTACATTCTCTGACAATACTCCGGGCCTGTGCAGGCAGTCCATGGACATCGATTTTAGTATACAGAGAGAGGATCTGCAGTCCTTTGTCCTCATCCAGACCACTCTCCACTTCCACCTCATATTTAGCCCCTACAAAATAAAAGCAAGTAAAGTGAATGCTTTTTGTAAACATAGTCGTTTCTACTCTTAAGTAAATATGATATATGTAAAACTTACCACTAACTGAATTGATAAGGCTTCTATTCCTGGTGGTCAGAAGTATACGAGTGTGGATATCAAACACCTTCAGCACCGCACTGTCCCAGATGTCATCCAGAATCAGCAGACACCTAAAGACCAGAATACAAACCGACAAAAAAACTGGAATGTATTTATCATAATAGTTACAGAGTGAAATGAACAAACTAAACACATTAAAGACAAAAGCATCCGAACATAAAAGTTAAAAAAATTACCTCTTGTGCTTCATTTTTAATTTAATGTATTTTATTGTTATTTTATTATCCGATTATAGTAACCTGGGATATCTGCGCAGCATGAGGAAGCGCAGGCGCTCCTTGGCTTCATCCAGAGAGTTTGGTTGCCTGTGGAGGGACTGAGAGTCCAGGTTCTGCTCCAGACGGAAACACAATGACTGGATCTTTACCAGCAGGTCTGGTTTGTCCAGCTGGCCAATAGATAACCAGTGGACACCTCCAGGAAAACACTCTGCAGATGGATGAGCAGGGAACCGACAGAGGTCAGGTGGAAAAGGGGTGAGAAGTTATTTAAGTTGGCTATTAAACAATTATGTTTGAAACTGTGACATCAGTGAGATTTCAGATTTGTTTTCTGTAGTAAGTCAAAGATTGTTCACCTTCAATGACCCCATGATGTCTGACAGCTTCTGCAGCCAGGACAGATTTGCCTGAGCCAGCCATCCCAAAGATGGTGACCCAGCCAGGCTCTTTCTGCAGCCGGTAGAGTTTTTCTCGGACTCGGTTCAAAAGCTCTGGTCTGCCGACAAACACCACAGGTCTCTGTGGTACACCACCTTCACATAGCATCATCTGGACTATACCACAAACAGGAAGTGGTTAGACATTAAAGGTTGTAACACCAGAACAGATGTACAAGATTTTTTTTTAAAAACATAAACCTTCTCTCACCATAAGGTGTGGAGCCATCAGAGGAGTTCTTATGTGCACCCGGTGAGATCTGCGGTAGGTCATCATAAAGCAAAGTGGCCAAGTCATCATATGCCTCCTTGACCAGAGCGTTGTAGAAGGAGATATAGGCACGGTTGTCCTTCTTTAGCAGCAGCTCCATCAGAGCCACAGCTTGATCTTTTCTGGTGGTCTGGTTGGAGAGAGACAGTAGAGATGACATTCGGGAAGAAAAAGCATCAAATAATATAGATTTCAAAGATGCTCACCTGAGTCCTGACCCTCTCCTCCTCATCCACAGTCATCACACCATCACTGATCATATGGTCCATTAGATACGAGGGTTTAATGTCATCTTCTAGTCTTTGGCGGAAGCGCAGCAGACAGCTTCGGGCCCTTTCCTCCAGCGCCATCTCTGCACGGCACTCCAACCATGCAGGATGATGCTGCACTGCAAATTAACGGAGGGAATACAAGGGAAATCGATTTAATGTGGTAGATATAGAGTCGGGTATTGCCAAATATATACCAACAACCATGCATTACTTTAGCAATGATCTTTTCTGCTTCATCTGACCTAATTTCTTCTCTCTTTGCTGATTGGCTGTGAGGTTTGAGCTCTTCTCACATTCCTACAATCCCCCTAATTATCCTTACCTGGATAGAAAGGCCATTTAAACACTGAAGCCCTGCTGTCTTATTCTTTATTTCTGTCTTCAATTTGTTTTACCATTTTGAGATCGCAAACTAATTTTGCCTTTTTAATATTTAACCTTTACTTCTTTGTTTCTTTCAGAGACAACAATGTTTCTGTTCTGGGTTTTTTTTTGTTTGTTTGTTTGTCTGTTTGTTTGTTTTTGTTTTGTTCCTGAAATAAATCACTGATCACTGGAAGTTGCCATGGCCATGGCTTTTCTAGATGGTGACCACAAACTCATTGTATGTGATTGCTTAAGATGTTATTCCATGGACATATAGCCATGTTATGTACAAAAAGGTTTCTTTTAATTTTTATTTTTTTATTTTTCAACCTGCAAAAATGGTACAATTGGAGCTAACTTTGTGCACAGGGTAATTATCCTATAGTAACTCATTGCACAAAGTTACAAGACCTTAATTTTTTTTTTTCAAATATTTTAATATCCTGCAGCATTAGTCCTTTCTTTACCTGATTTATAATTAGTATTATACGACACTAAGCATGCAGATGCACCCCCAGGATCACAGATCTGTGTTGTAATTTTGAAACAAGCGTCTCAGTCGATCAGACTTGCCTGAAGTGAAACCAAAACTACAATGCAATTACTTAATAACAGTTTGCCTAACTTACGTTTAAGAAACACGTTCAAAACATGTAAATAACTGACTCATTTCTTAGGCGAAAGGGACAAAACTATGGTGTTAAAGCAGGTTCTTTTGACAGCTCTGCGACTTCTGTCACTGACTGATACCGTAAGACAAAAGCTAAATTTTACCCTGATTATTTTACTTATCTATTCATCTACTGAAGCGTCACTTAACCCTTTGCTCATGTCAGTACCACAACTTACTCGCCTCGACAAGTTCAAACAGAATGAAACAAAGAAACCAGAGTTAAATACGTACGAGAAACTTCTTTTCTTTACCTGAAAAACAGTATTTGTTGACGTGTATGAAGTCTTCAGATGATTTAAAGTTTTCAAAGTATCCAGAGAGCAGAAAAGAAGAAAAAAAAAAGACAAAAAATACTCTGCGTTAATATTGTACTACACGCCCAGTTTTAAAAAGCTGTACACCTTCCTGTTTCCCAACAAAAACAACTGCACCCGTGTGAGGCAGCCAATGGCGTTGCTGGATTTAAACCACGTGATCAATGAGGTCACGCATTTACCGATCCAGTAACTGGGCAGACTGATGCTGCATTCACAAAACACTACCAAGCTCGTAAATGTGCAACTTCAGATGTTTAAATATATATAAATCTTGTAAAAAAAAAAAAAAAAAAAAAAAAAAATCAAAATTAACTCAATCAACATGAATGATCTGATAAATACACACGAATTTACCTTTATTATATTTTTCTTAGTTTTAAAACTACATCATTTATACTTTTATAATTGATAAATAATTTTCAAATTCGTTTGCTCGTAACTCGTAATGGTACAATTTCCGAAATGTTTGAAAGCAACGGTGCAACCTGGTAACGACCAGAGACGCATGTTTGTGCAACAGGATGGTGATGCATTGATAATGACACTGATATGCGATTAGCAAGAAACAGATTACCGTGCGGCGTATATAACTGTTCGTAGTATTACAATTACTACTACTAAGAATAATAATAATTTATAATAATAATAATTATTATTATTAATATCATATATTATATTATTATCACATATATATGATATATTATAATATATTATATGATATATAATATTGTTCGTAGTATTATTACTACTACTACTACTACTAAGAATAATAATAATAATTTTATAATAATAATGATTATTATTATTTGTAGTAGTAGTAGTAGTAGTAATACTACGAACAATACTATATGACATATTATATATATATATACATATATATATATATATATAATTATTATTAGTAGTAATATTCTGAACAATATATATTATTTTATAATATATATTATATGTAATAATTGTTATTATTGTTGTTGTTGTTAATATTATTGTTGTTATTATTATGCAGCAAATATTTCATTTTAATTTTTTTTTTTATCCAAAAAACAAATGTTTTGTATGATTAAAAATTTTTTATAAATAAGTAAAATAAACTTGTCTGATATTTCCTGGCAGCTGACAGACATTTTCATAGTTAGATTAACACCTTTTATTGTACTATTAATTTCTATGTTAAATTATTCTGAAATATAACTTTAACTTGCAGTGTCTTACAGTTTCTGAATCTAAGCACCTAAACACCTGGGCCCATATTCACAAAGTTTTTCTCTCAGAGTCCTCTCAGAGAGCTCCTAACTTTAAAAAATCCTCTAAAAAAATTAGCCTAAAATTTCCTAGCAAGGAATCTTAGCCTAAGAGTGATTCAAGTTTCTGAGAACTACAGTGAGCAAGGAGGTGAAAATTTTATCTTGGTGAGGAGGTGTGGCTGACCCAGTTGCTTGGTATGACGCAGTCGTCTAAAAGCTGTGATTGGTTGTTACAATAAGGAAAAAAGGGAAGAAAAAAAAGGAAAAAATGAAAAACAAATACGCACCTAGTAATGAACGGAGAGTGAAATCAACCGATCATAACCAACTTCGACTGTTTTAAGAAATGTGGAAATAATTTTGCCATGATGGTAAAACTCAGCAAAATTAAATTAATTGTTACAAATCTTAAAGATGTTTGAAGTACCTCATTCATATGCCGATTATTATATTGATTTTCTTATTGTTGAGTTTACTCACCATGCTGGTAAATTTTACAACTATTATTATTAATCTAACGCAAACTCAGCTGTCAGCAATTACTGTGATTGTTGGACTCCTTGTAAAAAGTGGTTTGATTTGGCAGAATGATCAAAACAATGAATGAAATGGAGAAAAAAAGAAAGAGAAAAATCTTAGAATTCTAAGATTTTCTTAGAACGACGTCACTAAAAGATACTTTTAGTCTGAGGATTCTTTGTGAACAAGGGCCCTGCTCATTTTCTCTGCTGCCATGTTTTTCCTCTTTTATCTCAGTTTTGCTATTCACCCGTTATCCACTAGATGTCCTTGAACCATCGACCTCAACTCCACTTACACACCTGTTTATCATTCCCAATCACCTTGGCCTCTCTGCCCACTCTAAGAGCTTTTGTCCTTATCAGCAAGTATATAAACACGCCTTTGTCACCACCACCTCATCAGATTATTTGGTCATGTTGCCTTGTATTTGCCCATGTGCCCTACAACTCTTTGTGTAGTTGTGTATAACAGCGTGCCTGTCTGCCTGCCTACCAGCCTGCTTGTCCACCCATCTACCTGTAAGCCAATTTTCATCTCAAGATAGCCCTTCTTACCTGTACTGCCACCTTGATTTTGTCAGTTTTGACAAAAGTAAGTGTGTAATTGAAACATTAAAAAAGAAAGAAAGAAATACACACAGAAACACACATGTTTTGGCGTGAAAAGAAGCATTTTTAATGAAATACAACAATCAACACAGGGATGTAAGCATGCCTGCTTAATTAGGAGGTGAAATAAATAATGTTTTAAATGGAATTAATTTAATTAATCAGTCTGCCTCCTGAATAGTCCATAAAGGGCAGAAAGTCAACAGTACTGACAGAAGTGGTGAAAGGAGTTGGTCATTTGGTGATATTAAACACTTGGGAGATTTCTCCAGGCGTGTCGCAACCTTATACAAGGTCGTTGATATTTCCCTTTTTGTGTCAGAAACTTCAGCTCAACATAAACCCCAACAAGTGAGAGTCATCTGGCAGACCTGATGGGGGGGGAAAAAAAAGTAAAGAAAAGAAAGTAGTTTAGTTGATATATAATGTTTCAATGTTGAATGACTGATAACAGTTCTGGTTTGACTCCATTGTTATTTCCTGCTTCAGTTTTTCTCAGGCAATTCTAACCTTTGCAAATGAAATCTACCCAATACGCCCACTGTTAAATGCCTGTGGCAGATGGCTGACACACTCCCTATCCACTTTCATTAATAAATCAACCTTTGAACTGGAGGTGGTGAGGCATAGCAAGAGTTGAGAGTTTTATTAGTCACACTGTAACAAGACTTTTTTTTTAATTTATTTATTTATTTTTTTTACAAAAAACCAAAAAAATAAAAGAAGCAGACGTTAGTCAAATTAGAACGTAGTTTAATGTCAAGGCTGGTAGCTAAACTTAACAAAATGGTGGGATTTTTTATCACTCTTACCACAAACACTGCTATTAGATAGCGTATTTTACTGATGTACAGGGTGTTTCTAAAGTACAAAGTTTAACCTTTAAGAGATTATTAAAATATGTGGCAGAAAACTTATATTTTTACAATCAGTTTGGACTTTGGTATTGAAACTGCAGGTCTGTGTGATTAATGCAAAAATGACTGGTCTTTTGTTGGTGTTCAGACTGCAGTCTTTCTTCTTCTGGTTAATCATAAAACTAGTCATAATCTAGGCAAACAGTGTTGTGTTACCTGCGTCGAATGAGGAGGATCAAACCTGGTTTCAGATGAGAGCATTTCTTACTCTTTTACTCTGACCAGTAAACATCATCATTTATGTCAGGTGACTGCTGAACTTCCTGCTCTAACGCTGAAACCCTTGTGAAATAATCGACAAGGGTTGAGACTCGTACTCAGAGTTTGAAGAGGGGGGAAATGGACGGTTCCTTATGAGTGTGACATTTACAGTTTTTGCACCATCATAATTTTTTTTGTTGTTTTTTTGTTTTTTTTTTTTTACCTGTGCTTCTCCACTTCAAGGTGAGATGATTGTTCTTTGTTTCTAGTACAACGTTAGTAACATGTCAGTGGGAAGTTGTGATGGTAAACTATTAAGTCATTTTAACCATTTACAGAACATCAGTCTGACAATAGACTGTTTTTGGAGTTTTATGGATCATGGTTTGTATCAGAGAGGGACTTGTTAGTATCTTTCAGCGCATCTCTTGCAATGGGTCTGAAATTATTGATATGATTTTAAGTAATTTCAGTTTTGATTCGTTGGATTAGAACACTTTACTCCTTACTTTTAAAGAACCTGCAACAACATTTTGCATTTTTTTGTCTTTATACTTATCATTTTCTTTCATAAAAAAATAAAAAATAATAATTATTCCAACTATTCATTATTTGTGTAGAACTATATTCTATATCTATATAATCTAAATTTTTTCAATTTCTCTATTTTTGCAATCGTGTCCTTTATTTTGCATGTGTTATTTTGTAGTCAAGCTTAGTTAGAAGGCTTTAGGTTGTCCTGTGATGTATATGTATGTAAAATATGGTAAAAAAAATATAATCCCAAAATAGCCCTTTGAGTGTTTAAGTCAACAAAAACAACTTTTCATACAGTGAATTTACTGTCAAATAATTAATTGTTCTGTCCAAAATAACCAGATCTATTCTTTCTCCAGGGAAGAGCCATGTCCTCCTCAGGTCAACAGAAGATTTCTCTGCGCCAATTTGTCTTCTGCATTTTAGTGGTGGCATGTTTTCTGGTCATATTTTTTCTATACTACAAGCCTGAAATCAGCTTCAACAGTTTTGGCCTTTACATGGAGAAAGATAATTATTCTCTTCCTCCAGTTGCTTTCACAGTGGAAGCACAGACGCAGCCCTCAACACAAAACTGTACTACAGTGCAGCCCACCACCAGGAATAATATACAAACCAAACCTACAGTGATGGATACAGTTCCTGACACTACTCTGTTAATCTGGATTTGGCCATTTGGCCAAAAGACTGATCTAAGTTGCAGTTCATACAATATCATAAAGTGTCACTTGACCGATGACAGGTCACTTTACCATAAAGCCCACGGAGTTATCTTCCACCACCGGGACATTCAAGGAAATCTAGGAAGATTGCCACAAGAGCCACGTCCCAGCTTTCAGAAATGGGTGTGGTTTAACATGGAGTCACCCGCAAATTCAGCCAGAGTCCCTGGACTTAATAATTTATTCAACTTGACATGCAATTACCGTCTTGACTCAAGTATTCCTGTACCTTATGGACATCTGGAGCCACTACCACCTGAGGATCAACCTTTCAAACTGCCAACAAAGGACAAGTTGGTCTGTTGGATTGTGAGCAACTGGAACTCTGGTTACAAAAGAGTTCAGTATTTCAACAGTCTAAAAAATTATGTCAAGATAAACGCTTACGGGAGTGCTTTTGGCCAACATCTAAGTAATGAAGACTATACTAAGATAGTATCCAGCTGTAAATTCTACCTCTCATTTGAAAACTCTGTTTACAAAGACTACATTACTGAGAAGTTATTCAGACCTATGGAGTTAGGAACTGTGCCAATAGTTCTGGGCCCTTCAAGACAAAACTATGAGGAACATATCCCAGGTGATTCTTTCATTCATGTCAATGACTTTGACTCTCCACAGAAGCTGGCAGAAAGGATAAGATACCTTGACACAAACAAAGGTGAATACATGAAATACCTTGAATGGAAAAATAGTTTAAGGGTCAAATCATCTGAGTTTATCAGAGAACATGCATGTAGAAGTTGCAGTTATATACAAAAAAACAGAGGAAATGATGTTTTTTCTGATCTTAACAAATGGTACTGGGGTTAACCACCAAAACTTTCCGGGTCATGTGAATGCGAGACGGTGACGTGTCAGACTGGTTTCATTTACGTTGTCTGTACAGACAAAATTGTATCATGTCATGAAAGTAATTTGAAACACAATATTATCACATTGAATTTCTACATATTGTAGCTTTATTTAACTTTCTGTTGTCTGTGTCACCACATGACTCAACTTTAATATTTCTAAAAAGTTACAGAAAGCAAATAGTATCTTATCATTGACTGCTGAAATGCATAAATAATTAAATGAATGTATTTCACTTTAAAAAAGCACATGAATGTATAATTTTTTTTTTTTTTTTTTTTACAAAACATGCAGGATCTTTGAGTCTAAATGCGGAAGTGTCATATTTTCTTTAACTACCTGTATGACAATGTAAAGTCCAGGCTATTAAAAATTATTGTGTTTTCATTAAGAGGTGCATATTAATATATTAATGGAATTAAGTTAATTTGTGGGTGGATTTTCTGGATTTTTTTTTTTAATATATATTTTGACTGATGATATCACATTTGCACATTCATAACATGAAGAATTGAAATTAATTTTATTAAGACAATTTCAACTGGTACCAAAAGGCTGTTTGATTCCACTGTAACGTCATGTAGATGTTCTCAGACATTTTCTCTGTACTGTAAATCAGGTAAATGCTTAATCTCATTAGTCAAGTTTGTGATAAGTTTCTACCTCTTTTGGGTGCTGCACTTCCTTATCAGCTCACAGATATGCAACAGTGTCACAGTCATTGTAGGAGTGAATGGTTTACCGCTTCTTTATGTAAAAAAAAAACATTACATGAAATATAAATGCTGTGTGTTGAGATTATTTCTGATAAAAAAAATTATGACTGTCAAGAAGATGAAGTCATTCACCTTGAAATCAGTCTTCATTGTTATCTATGCAATCTTCAGTTTTGATACTGCAAAGTCTGAAACAACTAAGACAAGTAACAGTAACATGTGATGTGCTGATGTGATATCTATTTTCTATTATATAAAAATAGACCTCAAAAGTCATTCACTTATTTATTTTCTTGAAATAAATTGTCATGTTTTGGAGGGAATCATAATCATCATAATTGATCAACATAAACGTGTGCTTCATTTTTTTCTTACATATCTGGAATAAATTTAACTTTCTCATTTATGTATTTTTTAGCTTTGTGCAGTCTGCTAGTTCTAATGTGTGAAGCTGTTAAAAAGTATCTAACCACTGCTTCTTTAACACATTTGCACTAAAAAAAGGAAGCCAGCTTCGATGCTAGCAGGTGTGAGCAGAGCATGCAAACACCAAGTGGAAGGGGTTTTAGTGCTGTGGATAACTACTGCCTGTAGCAGAGACTTTACTACCATCTGGTGGCCACTTTGATGTGTCATGGAAAGCGAAGGGTGTCCTATTTTTTTTTTCCTTCCCCTGAACCTTAATCGTTCAGCCTATAGGGAGATTAGGCAGGAAAATCTTTGTTGTCCCTGAGGGACAATTTAGTTTGCAACAGGAGTCTCATCATGCAGATGCACAAATACACAACAACACATACAGTGTTGCACAAATGCATTAAACATAAATACAGTGGATGTCATCATGATAACATGCAATGAGCCATGTGACCTAATAGCGTCTAAAGTTTGTTTTAAAAAACAAAAACAAACAACCCACAGCTGGATTAGGTCCTCCAGACATAAGTACACCTCCTCCCATCAAATGAATAACTATAACATTTTAATTTGTACATTATCATCAATCATCGACAATAATAAATACACAATAAAATATTATCATTAAATATAATCGTGTTGTATTACATATAACATATCATTACATATCCTCATCTCTGGAGACTTGCACTTTTTTTTTCTTTTTTTTTAAATAAACTGTTTATTTGTTTTCTGTTAACTTTTTTATTGTCTATTTTTTTCTTTATGCTGTCAAATAGATACATTTCTCAATTCTATTCTATTCTATTCTATTCTATTCTATTCTATTCTATTCTATTCTAGTAGTGGTGTGAATGTCGTCCCCATATTGTAGTTAAGTGTACTTCTGTGTGTACCACACACTCATACTGTGCTGTGAACAGATATGAGGTCACATCCGTAAACAAAGACGTCCCACGTGAAACAGAACGGAACGTGCCATTTTAGCAAACGCGTTGGATTTAAAAATACTACATTAAAATACCTTCATTTGGCGGAATTTATACATCTACATTTACGTTTATCGATTTTTAGTGCGTATTTGTAAGTAAATATTGAAAATATAGTCGTAAACCGTGTGTTAGCTGTTGTTTAGCAGCATAACAGACCCCTACATGTGTGAAATGGTTTCGCCCGTTCGCCCTGACTGCCAAGTGGGGGACGAAGGACATTTAAACAGAGACGAAACAGTTCAAGACGACGACGGGTTGAACTATTTTTAGTGTCAGTCTTCTTTTCTTCTTCTTCTTCTTCGCCGGAGACATTAATGAGGTAACATTCACTCTGTTTGTCTGTTGTTTATTTTATTTTATTTTTATTTGCAACAGACGGTTGAGTCTCTTGGAAACTTCCACGTCAATTACGTCGCTTTGTTGTGAAACGGAAACTTGGTCGCAGTCGTCGAAAAAATATCAAATAAAAACGTAAAACTGCAATGAGAAATATTTCAAATGCTTTATTTACGTTTATTCTTCTAGTCGGGGCATTTTTGTAGAGAAAAAACAAGCTGTCACGATATAAACAACAATGTTTTTGACTAAGTCCTCTGCAGCAGGAGCGTAACGTGTTTAGCTGTACTGTTTGTTTTTATCTATTTATTCATGTTTGTTTGTTTGTGATTATTTTGACATGACTATTGAAGCGTGGTGTTCTTGTTTTGGTCTGTAGCTCAGATCACGTGTACTCACTTCTTACGCGTGTGTGGTTATTTTTTTTTCTTCTTTAATCCATGTGCACAGCAGTGTAACCAAAGATTTTCCATGTAGGGATGAGAGACAGGGAGCTGCAGCCAATAACATTAGTCCTGGTGCAAAAAGCCCAACCTCCCTGATCCACTGCTTTGTTTACATTACACTGCAGTCAAATCTGGATCCCTTTTGTCCCTGTTTGCACTGTAACAATATGTAACATATAGCAGATTTATTATACACACGCAAGCATTTTTTCTTAATCTTCCATCAAATAAGGATGTTTTTTTGCAGATATATCACCAACAATCAAAAGAAACATTTAAAACAAACACATGCATCCAATCTATTTTAAATGTATCCATGTGTCAAACTTTTTAACGTTGCATAATGAATTTTATTCTGCTCAACATTAAAGACGGTTTCTCATTATAAAACAGCAAATGACGTAGAAGTCCCTCCCTAATCTATCTCTAGAAAGAAAGAAAAAAAACATTGTTACTGCTGATATAATGTGGCTTATGTGTCAAATCAAGCACGTGATCTAATGAATGAGCTGCGACCTCCGTAGGGGGACACGGAAGTCACACGCTGCCACCCCCTCCCTCTCTCTCTCGAGCTATCTTTAAACCAAAAGAGCACTGAGGGAGTGTGCCTTCATTTTAGGCAGCAGATAAGTATGACCAGGGATGGAAAACACCCAAGGGTCTATCTTCTTAGGTAATATTAGCACGACAGAGGCCTGTTTAATTGCAACTGCTGCAGTAATCAAGATTCATTTTTGTTCAAGTTTTATTCAACCAGTTGCGGTGACGATGTTTGTAAACATGGTATCGTTAGTTCACACCAGTGTTGTATAGGTTTTTGTAAATATTCTATCAGTTTTCACGATTACATCATGACCTTTCCTAACTTACATACTTTTTCAAAGATCAGTGTTGTTACAAAAATCAGACCTGTGACTGTTGAGGTAGATGGATGGAGAAAGTTTAAAAAAAAAGGACAGTTTTTTAATACTTTAGTTCAGTCTCAAGACATTGTCTATAAAGATTGTTGTAGCTCCATGTTTTAAAGTGCTGGATAAACTTCATAATATTCTTCTGATTTTATTAACACATGGATGGACAGAGCAAAAAAATCAATATCAAGCAGAAATTTTGGAGAAAAAAGAGCAAACTTTGTACTTCAGTTCAGGTTCAAGACATTGTCCGTGAAGATTGTTTTAAAGTGCTGAATAAACTTAAACTTTAATCACTTAAGTACATTTAAATATAGATTACTTGTCATACTTAAGTACAGTAAATATTAGATACTTTATGACTTTTACTTAAGTATCATTCTAGTTGGTGACTTGAATTTCTACCAAAGTCATTATTTGATTGAGTATCTCTATTTCTACTCCAGTGTAGAGACTATCAGGTACTTTATACAACACTGGTTCACACCTTTCTTCTTTCTACTAATGTGTTTTTTGATTGTGTGGACAACAGACATCACAGGGACCAGCGTAACAGGATCGTTTTGGCTGTTGAGAAACTCTCTGTTGTCCCACGTTACCCAGGAGACACAAACGATCTCAGATAGACCTAAACACACACACACACACACACACACACACTGTTCCTTATATCCTGAAGCAAATGCAGCCGTTTGTTTGTTTGGACCACGTTGTGGAAATACTCTCTTGTTTGTGTCATGACTTTTGGAAGTGTTGACATCCCCCTGTGGCAATAAATGCACTCTGCACCATCAATGAGTTTAACAAGATGTTGTTGTTGAAACTCAGAAGTGTGGAAAAAGGCAGCTATATCTGTTTCCATAGTAACTGGCTGGCCAGATGTTTTATTGAGTGAGATGTTGTGGTGTTTTTCCCAAACACATGTCGACTACCTTAGCAACAGCAGCTACTCAGTCAGTCATAGAGAGAGAACAGGTGGTTCTCCCTCTAACACAAACACGGATTAAACTAAGGTAAAGAAAAAATACTTTGTCTGTTACTACTAGTCTTTGTAGCCCTCAGGCTTGAACCTTATTATTCCTCAGGCTCAGTATTTCCCTAAAATAACTGGGCGGTGTAGTTTTAAAAGAGATGGTGTCTATTTTTAGCCACGTATTTATACTTATTCACTTCTGCTAATTATGTACAATAGCAGGACAGGTTATATGGGGTTTCAACAAAAATAACTGCAGACTTTGTCTTCAATACAATAGAGAAATGTTTCCCAGTGTTGGTCGCGTTTGGTCACAATTGGTCGCGTTCACATGTTTTTAATAACTTTTGAGAAGCGGCAGTTTTATAAGCTCAGAGAAGTAAAGAATATCAGGTTTCAACAACAGATAAAACTTGTTATTTGGGATAATTTCATTGTTGGTTTTAGTCTTTTCCTGCGACCTCTTGCCAACAAGAAATAATAGAATTTCACTCGATCTTTTCCTGTTCAGATTTCTCGTCATTTTTAATTTATTAAATATTTGTGGAAGTAATAAAATACCCATTGACTTACAAGGTTGAGTCAACCATAGTGTAATATCAACCTCTCGTGTTCAGCTGTAACCCAAGATGCCTCTGAATGATGAAAGACCCATCTCCGCATCCAGCGGCGAGGACCAAAGCAGCGATGTGGAGTCGTCGTCGGAGCGTTGTGACAGTATGACGTCCACCAGCGATCTGGACTGCTCCCGTGAAAGTTTCACCAGCGACTGCTCCAGCAAGCACTGCACGCCTTCCTGTGAGTTTGTACCCTCACACTGTTTCTGGTCTCAGGACATCTGACCTACTATTTTCATTTCTCTGTCCTTGATTTTTCTTTCTCAAAAAAAGTTGGAGTTTTAGATTTTATCTGCAATCACATTTTATGAAACTCAGCAATCAAACAACAACACTTATTTGTTTATCTACAATGTTTGTTTCATGTGTTTGGTTCCAACAGCGAGTCCACCCAAATCCATAACTCTGGATGAAGTCATGGAGTCTGCCAGAGACATCTCCAATCTCAGGCTCGCCCATGAGATCATTGTAGACCATAACTTCCATCTAGAGCCAGACAGCCTACCTCAGAACAGGTACACCAACTGAATAAGATCTTCTGACTTAAATTCTTTTCACTGAATCTGAATATGAGTTTGTCAAAAAGCCATGAAAAGAGGTCTGCGATAGATAATAAATCCAGCTTCACAAAGTCATCAAAGTCAGTCTCTTTTTTCCAGTTTATGGAAGGCAGTTAGAGATAACGTCCACAAGGCCTTCTGGGATATCCTGGAGTCGGAGCTGAATGATGACCCACCTGAGTATGGCCAAGCCATCAGATTATTAGGGGAAATCAAAGAGGTCAGCACATATAGTCTGCTGTGAACGGCTTCACTGCAGTTCTGTAGAAATGACTCTGATTTTGCTGATAAGTTATGTAATAATAATACAGTACAAAAATCATTTTCCCCGTTCGACAGATCTTACTGTCATTCCTTAATCCTGGTGCCAATCGAATGAGGACCCAGATCATGGAGGTTCTGGACATGGACCTGATTCGTCAGCAGGCTGACAATGACGCTGTAGACATCCAGGGCCTCGCATCTTATATTATCACCACCATGGGCAAGATGTGTGCACCGGTGAGGGATGAGGAGATTAAGAAGCTGAAGGAAATCACAGATAACACAGTCACTCTGTTCAGGTAAGTACATACTTAGAGTTTAAAGCATTGAAGTGTTTGTCTCATGAAGGTACACTGTGTAGTTATATTCTTAAAAAACAATTCAGATCATTGATTTTGGGTTACTCCTCTGTAATCTCAGGGAGATCTTCCGTGTGCTGGACTTGATGAAGGTGGATATGGTCAACTTAACAATCGATAACATGCGACCTGTGCTGCTGAGACAGAGTGTTGAATATGAAAGGGCAACTTTCCAAAATATTCTGGAAAAAACACCCAGTAAGTGAACAATAAAACATCTTAAATGCTTTTATTGTTTTTCCAATTCTGTCGACAAATGTTAACCTGCTGTATCACTGCTGATAAACAGAATCTGACTAACTCGTGATATGTTGTTTGTGAATTAACTGGAACAGTGCTCACTTATATTCTGTCATAGCTAAGAATAAAACTGCGATAGCGAGTTAATGAGATAAATTTCTTTAGATGCTTTGGACCACACCACCACCTGGATTAAGTCAGTGCGGGAGGAGCTGCTGTCTGCCACCATTTCCACAGAACAAATTAAAGAGAAAGGACAAAAAGCTGCTCCGGGACCTTTTCAGATCCTCAATGCTGCCTTCCTCCATATCCTCACATGGGATTACAGTAAAGGCCCACTGCCTGAGGTAACACTGCATTTCTGGACTTAAGGTATTCTCTAGACGCCTTTAGTTTTGCTGAAGCTCAGTATCTTATTTTGGCTTGTCTGTTAGACATGGATGACAGATGAGACACGTCTGCGGGAGATTCAGTGGAAGCTCCAACAGTATCAAGCGGTGAATGAGGTGCTGTTAATTGTGTACAGCACCGTCGGAGGGCCGATCCAAGGTCTTCCATCTTTGTCCGATCGTTTGAAGAAGATGACCAGTGTGTTGTTGGATGGAATGCACAGCCCGTTGGTTCCCTTTTCTTTTAATAAAAAAAATCATCTTGCATCCACAATTTATGTTTAGTAGATTAAATAGAAGCCAGAGCTCTCTCCATAACTCTCCTCTCCTTCATCTTTAGGAACTTTAACCCAAAAGAGACACTAGAGGGCATCAGTGCTCAGATCTGTTGTGAGCTCAACAAGTCTTTAACAGAGAGGAACTACCCAGCACTGAGCCCGGAGCTACAGGCCACACTGGCAGGCCAGATCTGCAACATCACCCAAAAGGACAATCCCATCCGAACCCTAGTTGGTGAGATAGATAACATGAGTACCGGGTGTATAGTGCACACATAACATTTTTAGTTTTTCTAACATTGTGTCTTCATTTCTGTGCAGAGGATCGTGTGCAACAATACTTCATGGTGCTCCTCTGCGATCCAAAACCCCAGGCCAAACTTGAACAAGTACCAGCTGGCTTGACTGCTATCAAGCCTGAACTAGCACTGATAGGAGCAAAGTTCATCTCCCTGGTCAACTACAACAAGACTGTGTATGGACCTTTCTACGCGGACATCATCAGGAAGCTGATGTTCAGCAGCAGCCCACCTGCAGCAAACGCTCCTCAGGACACGGCTCAAGACTCAGTCGCTTCCAATTAAAACCAAACTTTGGCTTATTCAGTCTATTGAATCGTTTTGCGACTAGATATAACTGAAACTAAGGAGGTACTACAATAGCTGGGCAGTATTACTGCTTGGCGCGGCCAGTGTACTCCCAATAGTTGGAGTTAACTTCAATGTGTTATAAATGTAGTTTTTTATCACTACATTTAGCAGTGAAGACACTGCAGTGTAGACACCATGCGGTCAACATTTAATGTGCCCTGCGTCCTCTTGTAAACTTTTTTCATAGTTACAAAACCAGAAAACCAGTGTTACATAGGTTTATTTCTGAACCTTATAACAACCTTACACATTGTTCACCATGAAACTCTTGTTTTGTTTTGAGGGAGTCCATAGAAAATAAAGGTCAAATTCCTAATAGGTCTAATAAATAAATAAGCTTTATGAAGCAAAGATTAATAAAAGTGTAAGAAGATTAGCAGAGTAGCATTTAATTAAAGAAATCTATAACCTTTGATCTCCATTTTATTTATTTATCACCCAGTGACCTAGACTTTCTCTTATCATTTTAAACAACTGATATAATTTGACAGAAAAAAGACATAAGTAGATATGAAAAAAAAAGCTTTTTTGATATTAAAATACTGAAATAACAGTTGTCTGCATGAGTAGCTTTGTGTTGGGATTTTGTCATTTTAGTTTATAGTTATATCCGTGTTTGTTTCTATTTGTCATACGTTGTATGTTCTGTACTTTATAATAGGAATAACTAAGGAATACTTACGTTATGTTGATTAAGTTGCTATGTTGGTTGTTGAAACCATCAGTCAATGAAAGGTGCTGAACTGAAAAGTGATTTTGTGTCATAGATTTGCAACAGATATGCAAGAAATGAAAAAAAAAAAGTTCTAAAAGTAAAGTTTACACAAAATGTGGGATGTTGTTATTTTCTTCACAGTTGATATAAAGGAACTGAAAGAAACAAGTTGGATTATGTTTTCATTTACTGTGTTTAACTGCAGTTTTGAAGCACTGTGTGTGTGTGTGTGTGTGTGTGTGTGTGTGTGTGTGTGTGCAGGCAGGTGCGCAAATTTAGGAAGTTGAGTTTGAGCGTAAAAGTAATTTATTGTCCAAAAGTAGAAACACTGCGTTACAGTAGCTGCTTTACAAACACACCTGACAGGATCACACCAGTTGGTATTTGCATAATAACATAAACTGGAACGGGAAGTAATAAAATTATTTCATTAATTACCATTTCTTTATTCAAATTACAGCACAATAGATATTACAAGCGTACTGTACTTCTGCACGTCACACACACCTGTCACATCACAATTTTTACATAGATTTGAATCAAAATGCATAAACAGATATAGCTTAAAGCGACAAATATATCTGTTACATCAAGATCCCAATATCATATATTTGAGGAACAGACAAAAATGTTTTCTGTCTATCAACAATGTTGAGGTAAGTGAAATTATTGCTTTTATCCCTGTACATTTACTCTAAATGAGTCTATGCCCCATTTAGTGCAAACAAATTCAGTCCTGACAAAAAAAAACAAAGCAAAAAAGAAAAACAGACATGGGTAAAAACATAAACTATTTTGTGGGGAATATTGGCAGTAGTTTGAATTGAATTAAAAATATCAATATGAATTTGTAGTTTTGTTTGTACTACTGTCATGTAAGAAAAATTGTAAATGTAAATGTAAAGACATTTTAGTGGTAATTTTCTTTCTAATTAAATAATAAAAGACATAAAATGGCAGTTCTTCGTGTAAGAAATTCAGTTTAAAGCAGATTCTCAATATAAACACTTGATACCTCAGACATTTGATAGCCTGAGCACATTTGAACATATGACACATATTCTCTACACTCTGTCGTCATTTTACTCCAGCCGGTCGAGACAGACGACCGTCCACTCTGAGTCTGGTTCTACTGGAGGTTTCTTCTTGTTAAAAGGGAGTTTTTCCTCCATTGTCGCCAAGCGCCTGCTCATTGTGGAAATGTTGGGTTTCTCTACGTAAAGTGCCTTGAAATAAATGCTTTTATGATCTGGCGCTGTATAAATAAAACTGAAATGAATTGAAAATTTAATTTTTTAAATAAAATAAGTTACATTGTGTAATGTTTAAATACTGTGAGCTAGCAATGAAAAATAATAATAATAAAACATTATCAGTATATTATAATATTATGATATTTTCAGGAAAAAGGTCAATTCAAGCCACAATATATAGAAGGCAGTTCAACCATATCATCTTTGAAATTACTCTCATGACATAACTTTGTCTGCACAAAACACAAATCAACACATTTTTTTTTACACTTTTAAAAATGTGGATTTACTGTTCACCCCAGTACCATTTGTTAAGATCATGAAAAGCTTTGTATCCTCTGTTCTTTTGTAAATAACTACAAGTTTTGCAGGCATGTTCGTTCCCAAACACAGACAGTTTAACTTGATACCTTTTTCTCCAGTTGAAGTATTTCATGTATTCACCGTTGTTTTTGTCGAGGTAAAGTAGCCTTTGTGCCAACTGCTTTGGAGTATAAAAGTCATTGATGTGAATGAAAGAGTCAGAGGGAATGTGATCCTCATAGTTTCGTCTTGAAGGACCCAAAACTACTGGTACGCTTCCTAACATCATAGGTCTGAATAACTTCTCGGTAATGTAGTCTTTATAAACAGAGTTTTCAAAGGAGAGGTAGAATTTACAACTGGATATTATTTTTCTGTAGTCCTCTTTACTTAGTTCCTGGCCAAAAGCTCTGCCATAAACATGTACCTTGACATATGTCCTAAGGTTGTTATAAAACTGAACTCTGTCCTCTGCGTTCCAGTTGCTCACAATCCAACAGACCAACTTGTCCTTTGATGGCAGTTTGAAATGTTGAGCTTCAGATGGTAGTGGCTCCATATACCCATAAGGAACAGGAATGCTTGAGTCAAGGCGATAAGTGCATGTCAAGTTGAATAAATGATTGAGTCCGTAAACTTGATCTGAGTTTGCTGGAGACTCCATGTTTGACCATATCCACTTCTGAAACCATGGACGCGGTTCTTGTGGTAAGCATGCCATATTTCCCTCAATGTCCCTGTGGTGGAAAAGAACTCCATGGGCTCTATGGTAAAGAGACCTGTCATCAGTCAAGTAGCATCTTGTGATATTAAATGCTTTGCAGTTGAGGCTGTATTTATTGCCAAAGGGCCACATCCAGATAAGCAGAATAGTATCGTGGTCACTGATTCTCCCGGTGCCGTTGAGAGGTGCCTTCTCATGGGAACATGTGTTGGCGGAGTACCGGTCCTCATCACAAGTACTTACAGGACAAGCATAATTAAAACTGAGCCGAAAATGGTGGAAATTGATGCTAGGGTTGTAGTACACACAGAAAAGCACCACAAAACACATCATCACCACAGTGCTGATTGCAAAATGGCGCAGAATTTTCTTTGAATCAGTCCTTTGGTAGCCCGAGGAGAACATGGCTCATCCTTGAAGAGAAAGAGTAGATTTGGTTTATGTAAACAAAGAATGCGGGAATAGTTATGTAGTAAAGTTAACATATTAAACACATCAGTGGTTTATTGTATTGTGTTAAAATAAAGGGGCAGCAGAGTCAATAGTAAAAGTCACTGAACAGAAACAATAGGTAACAAGAGACGTTTACTTGTCAAAGGTGCGCCATGACCTGCTCCTTTACTTTAACTTTTTAAAATGTGAGAAATTGATTAACAAGCTTAAAATTTTTACCTTCGTAATTGTCCACTGAGGTTTAACCAACGCTATGTTAAAAAAAAAAAAAAAAAAAAAAAAAAAAAAAAAACGATATAATCCAACAGTCTCACCTTGATGTAGAAAAACACTGGTGACACTGGTAGTTCTCTGATTGCACAGGTCCGGTGACAGCCACCTTTACAAGAAAATGTCCATATCCACCTCACTTGTAACTTGAAACGTGTCTGTTGATTGCACTGGCTGGTTGTTCACTGTGGTTTCAGGGAGTGTAACCGTCACCTGACCTTATACAAATAATGAACACTGATATATGTGCAGTGATCATTTGAAGACTGGAGTAATAAAACACAGAAAGGATACAAAACTCTGTCTCCATTTAGCTTTGGTCACGACATAATAAGATTAAATTACAAGATCGTGGAGGACGTGTTTTTTTGTTTTTTGTTTTGTTTTGTTTTTTTTTTTTTACTTTGAAGGAAAACAAGAAACAGCACTGTTACACAGAAATCAGAGCAGATGTTAAACATCAACAGAGAGGAGATTAAAAAGGGTGTGAACAAGCTGACTGGCTAAACAGGTTCCCTCTACAAACAAGTCAGCCTTGACCCCCACTCTCTTATCTGCCAAGTCATTCACCCGATTCCTTTCAGTGAACTGTATTATTATTATTATTATTTTTTTTTTTTTGGTTATTCTTAACCTCTCCCTTTTGCTTGTCATAGCAATTCTTTAAGCAAGTGCATTTCTAAGATCTAAATAAACTCAAGCTGCTTGTTATTGTATGTCATTATTTATTATTTATGTGCTTTTTTCCTACAGTGACGTGTCAAAGTGGCCACTAGAAGGTGTCAGTCTCTGGTGTATGTTACAGAATTAATGCAGAAGGAGATGTCCTTTTCAACTGCTCATATCTTTATACGATCTTTATACTGATCCCTCTGACGGACTTAAAAAATATGTAGACAAGTCATTTCACTAGTATGTAAGTAACTAAGTATCAGGTTGTAAGTATACACCTGAGGAAGCTTTTTAAAAAAATCAGAAATTCTTCTTTTTTTTTTGATTTATCTGTTGGACATCTTTATTTTACAACTGGCTCTCATAACAATTATTTACTAACAAAACAATTGACATAAAAAATGTAATAAATGGTTAAAAAACACACATACAAATAGTACAAATTAACAATGGTTTGCACAAGCAAAAAAACATAATGGCACCCGGAAGCTTACAAACTTTCACGCATTTCCACCAAGATCACATCTCATTATTTACAATGGCATCATGAAGATATTTCTAATTGTGTCAAAAATGTAATTTACTGAAAGTACAGTACTGACAGTCTGTGGGTTTTCTTTGGGATCATATTGTCTTTTGACTCTGCTGTACTTTTAAAATTATTTATTGTGTTTTATTTCTATTGTCTTTAAATTCTCACTGTAAGGCACTTTGAGCTTCATTGTTTGTATGAAAGGTGCCATACAAAAAAAGTGATTAGTATTTATTATTATGAATTACAATTTTGTTTTGTAGAAAACTGAGACACCTCCACTTCCAAGTCTGTAGATTCACATGTAATTTGCCGTTTCGTTAAGAAATGGATTATTGTTAACCCCAATACCATTTGTTGAGATCAGTAAAAGCTTGGTATCCTCTGTTTCTTTGTATGTAAGCACAACTTTTACAGGCATGTTCACCCCCGAACCCAGCACTTGAGACCTTAAATCTCTTTTTCCATTCAAAGTATCTCATGTATTCAGTCTCATTTTTGTCAAGATACATTATCCTGTCTGCCAACTCTTTTGCAGAGGGAAAGTCATTGACATGAATGAAAGAGTCAGAAGGAACATGCGTTTCATAGTTCTGTCTTGAAGGACCCAGAGCTATAGGCACAGTTCCTTTTGCCAGAGGACTGTATAACTTCTCAGTAATGTAGTCTTTGTAAATAGAGTTTTCAAATGAGAGGTAAAATTTACAACTTGTCACTATATTAGTATAGTCTTCATTACTTACACGTTTGCCAAAAGCACTCCCATAAGTGTTAATATTGATATATTTTTTCAGTTCATTGAAGTATTGAACTCTTTTGTAACCAGAGTTCCAGTTGCTCACAACCCAACAGACCAACTTGTCCTTTGGTGGTAGTTTAAAAGTCTCCCCAGATGTTTGCAGCTCTAAATGTCCATAAGGTACAGGGATATTTGAATCGAGTTTGTAATTGCATGTCAAGTTGAATAAATTATTAAGTCCTTGACGTTGGGCTGAATTGGCGGGTGACTCCATGTTAAACCACACCCATTTCTGAAAGAAGGGTCGTGGCTCTTGCGGCAAATTCCCCAGATTTCCTTGAATATCTCTGTGATGGAAGATAACGCCATGAGCTTTACTGTAAAGTGACCTGTCATCGGTTAAGTGGCATCCTGTAATGTTGAATACTTTGCAGTCCAGGCTGTGCCTGTAGCCAAATGGCCAAATCCAGATTAAGAAAATAATCTTATCCTCAGTTTGAGCCGGAGTTGTAGGTTGGATCTCTTTAATGTCGTTTCCTCGTGTGTCATTTATTTGGGTGTGAGGTGGGGTGACGTGGTGCTCCAACGAACAGTTTGGGATCATTTGCGGGGTCTGTACTGGCTTTTCACATACAACTACAGGACAAGAATAATTGCCTCTTTCTGAAAGGCTAAAAGAGGGGAACTTGATGTCAGGCTTGTAGTATGCATAGAAAAACAATAGAAAACACATCCCCAGTACGCCAGCAACCACCAATCGGTGCATCCAATTCCCTTGGAAGATCGAGGACAACATGGCTCATTCCTATAGAAAAAGAATTTCATTTGTGAGTAAACTGTGCTGTCTGGAAAATTTGTATATTTTAAGCACAGTAGGTAAAATGAATAGGAAACATATTTTACAAAGTAAGAAAATTTTAGATTTGACTCAAATTTAATATCAAAGCTAAAACAAAATGATGTAAAGGCCTTTAATGTTGTTGTTTGTTGTTGTTGTTTGTTGATGTTTACAAATAATAAACAATCAGTCACATTTACAGCAATCAATCTTTCAACTTTTGTCATTGCCATGTCAGCCTGTGTGTTGGCATGTGTACATTATGTAAGTGTACAGGACCAGGAAACAACAGGACGTCTTTTCTTCCTGATAAACCTGATCTTCAAGACACATTAAAACGAAACACCCAAGCTCACTCATGTTTAAATATACCCAAACTAATAACTCAGCAGCTCTTTTTACGTTTAATGAAATTTAATAGAGTCATTTTTTTTTCTTATTCTTATGTTATTGTATACATGACTGAACATATGCTAAAAAAAAAAAAAAAAAAAAATTCAGACATTGATTCTGTTTTTCAATTTTAAGGTACCAATGATGATGAACAAAAATTCACCAATCAGATGACAAATATAACCTCACAATAATAACGTAAATACAATTTTGGTGGAATTTAAGTTAATTTAAATTTGAGCTAAAATCCCTTTATTTTTATTTCATAATTTGTTATTATGAAATAAATAATTTGTATAAATAAATAATTTGTATGAATAAATAATTTGTTTCCCCACTCAGGTGTAGTATAGTTTAGTAAAGTATCGTATTGTATTTGGTTGAAACAACCACTGTTTGTAGTAACAATGTAAGTCTGTAAGTCTGTACATTGCCTGGCTGGGCACAGACTTACACTTCAAAAATGTTAAAGGTCAATAAAAACGAATTCTTATGTTGCCATTGTAACAATTAGCCGAATGAGTCAAATGTAATGTTTGATAATAAACAGATTAAATATCTCACCTTGAAGTAGACAAATACTGGCAAAACTTTTGATGGAGACGTCAAATTTAAAATAAAGATGTCCTCGTCTGTGCCTCCTGTATGAACCTGTTGGATATGAATCTCAAATCAACTCTCAAATGCAAATCTCACAAGGTAGTTCTCCTCTGTCACACTAGGAAGCATAGCACCAGACAGCAAAAAAACTAATGTTCACTGGTAACAATGCAACCCACACATCTGAAACCAGATCGTACCCTTTTGTCAGGGCAGGTAAGTTAACAATTTTTCTAACTGCCTTTGGCCTTAGGACACGAAAGAGACAACCAATCAGAAAAACAGTAGACAAGAGATGTGGAACGTTGAGAGTTAAGTCAGAGAAACAAGACAACCCAACAAACAGGTGACACTTTTGCATAGGAGGGGACAGTTGCCAAATACAGGTTGAACAGGTATCTAACCATCAACACAGCACCAGTCATCCTTCCCCTTCACTTGCTCACCCCTTGTTTGTATGGTTTGTCTGTCAATAAACACTAACTCACATTTTTGCTTGTTTAAATTTGTTTCATAGGGAAGTCACTGCATCAGTATTTACACTGTAACTTCAATAAACTGCTCACCACTATAATTTTATGAGCTAGGCTCCTTCTTTCATTTATCAGAGACAGTGTAGAGAGACAGGATGGACACACAGGAAAGGTCGACTCGAGGTCAGGACTCGAACTGGCAAACAACCGCGCGGTGCATCTTAGCCACTCTGCCATCCAGGTGCCCTCTACTGACCTGTACTGTACAGATACTAGAAGAACCAAACATAGGCTGCTTTGTACTTTTTTTTTTTTTTTTAAATGTTAGAGATTGATATATTAACATTTAACATTATATAGGTATCCACTGAGACATAGCTGATGTGACAGTATGGATCAGATAAAAATAATCCTTTGTGCTTTTTTGTGCCTTTGTGCTTTTCTTTGTAATTTCTATTGTAATACAAACTAAGACCATTCTTAGGAAGGACTATTTGTTTAGCAGGTTTGGTCACAGTATTCCACACTGACAACTGTCTGCCCATGTTCCTGTTTCCCTGACATTTGAGAAGTCACCCATATTATGTGTAGAAGGATCCTGTATTTTCCAGAAATGGTGGAAAACTGAATCTGAAACTGGCAATCAAGGAAGTCAATGAACTTTGTTAGTGTGCTCTAAGTTTTACCCCACTTCTTTTAAATGTTAATATTTTTTTCTGGAGCTGTCTCAGCAGATCTCTGTAGTTTTTTAAAGTTAATACAATAAAGTGAGACACATACAGGACATTTTGTGACTGGAGCCTCAGTATATATGGTGTATCTGTAGTAAAATACACAATTGGTCACTTTCACACCCACAACACAATGTGCAAAATTAGCAGTAAGTGTTGTTCAGAATTGTTACAGTAGATCAAATTATGTTGTTAAAAAATTAAATTAAAAAAGCTGAAAAAGATGCACTATAATCAGGAAACTGTTGGTGTATGTAAAAGCTAGATAAGATCATTTTCTTAATACAGTGATTGTGGGTTTTTGTGTCTACTATATGTAAATTTGATTTTTTGAATATGTTATTTTGGCTGTTTTTGGACAGTTCAGTGAAGCCGTCACTGAGATGTGACAGCGTTCCTAGTATATGTAAATTTATATCACGGTAGTCTTCATTATATCATGCGATGCTGTGGCCTTTTTTATTTTTATAGATTCTAATTATTTTTACAGTAAAATAAGCAATGTGTGGGGAATATTTATAAAGGACTAAAAATAAAAAATAAATATATGGTTACTACTTCGTAGATTCTGGAACCTAAACCCTGCGATAGGCGAGTATTGTTTTGTTGCCAAAATATTTGCAAATGTTTGCAATAGCTGTTACAAACTTCATGTTAATCCAAAACAGCTCACCTATGGACATTCAGTTTACTGTCTAGTTAGATATAATGTTGGTGTGTTACCTACTGTTGCCTCCTCTCTGTGTGACAAACTGTAGTGCTTTTGATTAATCATCTAATCGAGACAGTTTTGCAACGGTTTCAACTGTGTCGCTTTGTTCGCTTCTTCGATTCTGTTTATAGAAACTATTTATTGATACGCTTCTGCTGCTGGGTCAGGGTTTTCATCACGTTATTATTAATTAACTTCACGCTACAGTGTGTGTGTGTGTAAAGTCATGTAATGACATTTCATGACGAATTTCAAACCAGAGTGTAGTTAAACTGGTGCTCAAATTTCCAAATGCTGAACATTGACTAATGTTTTTTACTGGAAGTGCCCTGTATCCATTGCTGTTATTTTCTGTTATAGATTTTATTTAGTATATTATAGCACTGCAGAATATTTTGTTTTTGAAGTTTGACCATATTTAGATTTTGCCATACATGCTGGTGTCTGCTTGTGTTTGTTGATAAAATCAAAGCCGTGTGAATTAATACAGAAAACAGATGTGATATTGAGATTCACACCTTTAACGTAAACCGATCCCCCTCCATGTTAACAGATGGTGTTAATGTGGGGTGTGTGTGTTTTTTGTCTATATAAAAGTAATTTTAAAAAAGGACATGATCATCAGCTGTAATGACATGACTGGTTGGACAGGTTTATGCACTTAACCTGAATAACACGTCTCCACTCCCTCACACATGACGGGTGAAAGAAAAATGCAACAAATACAATAGTGTGGAAACACACTGGTCCAAACCAGATTTAAACAGATGCACACATAAAAAACGGTGAAACTGAATTCGCTGAATTGAATATGAACATTTATTTTGAAATACATACAGTGAGCAGCACTAGGTGACAGTGGAGAGTAAAAACTCTTCCGTCTGTTAGTTTGTCTCACATGTAATTTAGCCAATGACCTTTCCTCAGAACCGTGTCAACCCCAGTACCATTTGTTAAGATCATGAAAAACTCTGTATCCTCTGTTTCTTTGTAAGTAACTACAGGTTTTACAGGCATGTTCTCTGACAAACATAAACAATTTCACTTGAAACTTCTTTTTCCAGTCAAAGTATCTCATGTATTCAGTATCGTTTTTGTCAAGGTAGAGAAGCCTCTCTGCCAGCTCCTCTGGTGTGGGCAGGTCATCAACATGAATAAAAGAATGTGGTGGAACATGTTCCTCATAGTTTTGTCTTGAAGGGCCCAGCACTACTGGCACAGTTCCTAACTCCATAGGTCTGAATAACTTCTCAGTAATGTAGTCTTTATAAACAGAGTTTTCAAATGAGAGGTAAAATTTACAACTGGATACTATCTTAGTATAGTCTTCATCACTTACACGTTTGCCAAAAGCACTCCCATAAATATTTATGGTGATATATTTTTTCAGTTTATAGTAGTATTTAACTCTTTTGTAATCAGAGTTCCAGCTGCTCACAATCCAACAAACCAACTTGTCCTTTGTTGGCAGTTTGAAAGGTTGATCCTCAGATGGTAGTGGCTCCAGATGTCCATAAGGTACAGGAATACTTGAGTCAAGACGGTAATTGCATGTCAAGTTGAATAAATTATTAAGTCCAGGGACTCTGGCTGAATTTGCGGGTGACTCCATGTTAAACCACACCCATTTCTGAAAGCTGGGACGTGGCTCTTGTGGCAATCTTCCTAGATTTCCTTGAATGTCCCGGTGGTGGAAGATAACTCCGTGGGCTTTATGGTAAAGAGACCTGTTAGTGGTTACATGGCATCCTGTTATATTAAACACATCGCAGCTGAGATTGTATTTGTGGTCAAATGGCCACATCCACATTATTAGAACTGTTTGCCGAATATCCAGCGGTGCAGCCTGGATCCTCTGGGTGTGATTAAGAGGTGGGTTGGTTTGATGTTTCATCGAACAGTTTTGGGTTGAAAATTTGGTCTGTGCTTCTGTTGCACACACAATCACAGAATCATTGTCTTTCTCCATAATGGAGAGGTACAAAAAAGAAGACTTAATGTCACGGTTGTAGTAAACAAAGAAAATGATTAGAAAACATAAAACTGCTGTGAAGCTGAAGCCAAAATTGCGCAGGCAAAATCTCTGGTAGCCTGAGGAGGACATGGCTCATTCCTGGAGAGAGAGATGAGACCTGGCTATTATAGACAATTAAAATTATGTTGTCTGTACAATTTCCCACAGGGAATTATATTTGTTTACACAGGTTGCCAACAGCAGAATAGTATTGAATCAGTTTCTGTGCATGATAAAAATGTGCTACAATTGAATTCTACCTTTGAAAACTAGTATCTAGTCTCTTTTTTAATGTTAACCATCCAAAGATAGAAGGAGAAACCACTGGTAATTTAATTTGTTTGTTTCTAAGTGGTTAATGAAACATTTCACCTGTGTCTGGAGATGGTTGAACATGAAATGCTTATAGTCTCTCACAGCCGTTGGTATAAATGGCTAATTTATTTAAGTTTTACTTTCAAATTTAGGACATTAATCAAATCTATCTCATTACAGACCATGGAGGCTAACAATTTACTGAAACATAGACAGGCAATCTCACCTTGAAGCACAAAACAGTGAAAAAAACAGGATTTTTTTCTCTCTTTCCCTTGAAATTCTGGCTACGTGTCCCCAGGGTCCATTTTATGTTGGTGATCGTGCATCACTGTGATGATAGTGAGTTTAACGCTTTACTTAATTCTTGTCCAACTTGACCCAATAAAAATACAGTACAATGACACCAGAGCAACGCCCATATTCAAATATTGAAACTGAGCTCATTTATACGTGATGAAAAATTAGGGAGATATGAATGTGCGTGTGCTATGGTTTTATGTATTGTGTTTCCAGTTTAGTTTCTGTCTTAGATACTCCCACAGATGGGCTAACTGCCATGATACACAGCCCACATTCACACCAAAGCTCTGTTGGTGTGCTGTTTATTAAATGATCACTGGATTACATTATATTCGCTTTGTTTCTAAATAAATACTGCTGTTTTTAACTTATTTTTGGAAGATTGAAGCAATGTTTGTAAGTGTAAATTTGTTTCAGATTTGTGGCACTGATATAAAATTCTTACCAAAATGTGGAGAAAATTAGCAGGGAAAGATGGGAAGAATAGAGACAAGATTTGACATAAAGAAAAGAGGAAGAAAGAAGAAGACTTTAAAAAAAAATTAAAGTATCTAGTATTTACTGTACTTAAGTATGACAAGTAATCCATGATTAAATGTACTGAAGTAATGAAAGTAAAAGTACAAGTAAGTGTTAATAAAAACAGAAGAATATTATGAAGTTTATCCAGCACTTTAAAACATGGAGCCTACAACAGTTTTCATAGACAATGTCTTGAGTCTGAACTAAAGTACTAAAAAGCTGTTCTTTTGTTTTTAACTTTCTCCATCCATCTACCTTTTAAGATGGAGCTTACATCGACCCTCAAACATGGTTTCGATAGTTTAAACAGTCACAGGTCGACTTAGAGTGAACCGGAGCAGCAGAGAAAACATTTTTGTATCAGAGTAAAATTATGTCATTAAGATAGGAAATGTAGTGAAAGTTAACAAAACATACGTGAAGTATTATTTCTTCGTTACTATAAAAAACTGAAGATGAGGACAGAGAAGAGGATCAAAGACAGAAATTATTATTTGCTTTTCAATCTGAAATTAATCATTTTTTGGCTCTCAGGTTTAGGTTTAGAAAAACCTGGGGCACATTTAGATAAAACGCAATCAATTCCATGCATTATTTCAGATTTAGACAAATATATACTTTTGTGACACAACTTCTGGAACAGCTTGAAATTATATACAGTTAAATACAAAGTTCATTCAAGGTGAAGTTCATTCACCTGTCTGCTCCACAGATCCAGGTGCTCACACCCTTCTGAGGAATATCAAATATTTAAATGTCAAATACGTGGTTGTGACTGAAAGTTGTTAAACCAGTATCACTTATGCCAGTCACTTCTGTAGAACATGCACAGGGTGTTTGAGAGTCACATTCGTTCCATTTCCACTCCCTTACATGACAAAACACTAATGCTTAACATTAAGCACAGGAACAAGAAATATCTATCTATCTATCTATATATATATATATCTATATATATATATATATATATATATATATATATATATATATAATACATTAGAATTATAGTTGCCTTTCCTCATCTGGATTTTAGTTGCAATGTCATTTACTGTGTCTGGATTTCGAACACCATGTGCAAAGGGGAGTGACATATCCTAGTGCGGTCACAATATACAAAAATGCAGGTCCGGTTCAGCTTGTCAACATTGTTGCCATTTGTGATGCAAGCTCCTTATTGTCATAATCACACAAAGAACAAAGGTATGACGCAGTATGAGGCAGGTAAACAGAATTAAACCAGGAAACTGTTACTATGATCAGGCAGAGGGTATGTGAGAAAAAAGCAAGCAAAAAAAACAAAGATACATAAACTCTGCACCTGGACCATTAAGATGTAGGTATAATAAAATCTTAGAAAAACAATGACGTGATCTCCACTCACAGGTGGAGATTGTGCATCATGTGCATGTAGGACAGTATACAAATAGACTGAGAACCTGAAAGTAAACCTCAGCCCTACACCCGTCAGGACCTTACCCTGAGTAAACACAAGCTGGTTGACAAGTTCTTCAACATTTGATCTTTCAAGAGAGAACCCATCAACTGGCTGGTGTCACCTGTGTTAAACAATTCCTGCATTTACTGTGAAACAAGCACAACATACTTAACAATGTACTAACACAGCTTGCAAACTGTGTCATGTCACTATCATCTTATATCAATCATATTATATAAAAGAAAAGACTAAATCATTGTTATTTTGTGTGTTTTGATGTGTTGCGACTTTGGGGAGAAAGTATTAGTCATTTTTAAAATCTTGCTTAACTCTTCAAACCTTTGTAAAAATGGTTATTTTTGTACCAAACAGATAACACTAACCATCATATTAATAACCACACAATGCGCCAACTGTTGGTATGAATGAAAAACACGTCTGGCTTTTACTTTTATTGTGCACAAGGTATGTCAGTTTTAGGTCAGGGATCCAAATTTCATGTATGGATGTTTATTTACACACATAAAAACAAGCATAAAGTATTTTTTTTCAAATCAAAACACAATAAAACATACAGTAATTTCACTGAGAGAAAAAAAAGCTTCCCTCATGGTCATTCCATGGTTAATGACATGGTCTATGGTACCATAGTGTAGATTAATTATTATGGCAGACAGTTGATAAAATAGCGTGAACAATAGCCAGAAATGTGTATAGCTTTGTTAGGAGCGCGTTGATCATATTTAAATTAAATGTAAAGCAGCGACTTGTGTTTTCAGTTCCGCAAAAAGAGTATTGAGCATTGTATTTATACTTTTGCAAAGTGTGTGGTACAAAATTGCAAATTGGTTGCACAGTGAGTGTTTTTGCTATAAGTATTAATAGTTTAAGAAATTGTGCGATAAGAAACACTATTAGTGTTTAAGCGTTCAGAAAGATATGAAAATCACCTCGCAGTGCGTCGTGCTGCCTGTAGGGGGCAGCTGCGCGCGGCCTCTTAGTTAACGTGTAGTAGTAGAAGAAGAAGAAGAACGTATGACGTCATACGCAAATCTCGTGATGGCGGTTGATTTGACTCCTCGGTTCAGAAGACTCAACAGTCAAACAAGAAGTTTTCGTGAAAATATACAACACGGTAACGATAAATAATCATCTTAAATTAACTTAAATTTGTTTATAAATCCTAATACGACCAAATAACACAGTTTAATGCTGTAAATAATCTACAGCGTAGCGTAGACGGAGCACTGCGTTAGCTCCTCCCCACCGCCGTGTTGTTGTTTATCTTTATTTTTGTTTAAAATTGATTTTTAGACCAGTCTGTTGTGGATGTTTATATTTAGAGATGTGTTAAAGTAGCATATAAACATCAAAAAACAGCTCTCGCTTACACGAGTGTTACTCCAATATATAATGTGCTATGTTGTTGATTTATAATCACAAAATGCTCGATATCACATGAGAATATATCACATTTTACGATCTTATTTGTTTATTTCTGGATGTAACACTTTAACTTTTAAAGTATAAGATAAATAAATGCTATTAAGTATAGCAAAAGGTGGAGGAAATATCTTTATTTATTGAACTTGTTACAAAACTCTTTTTGATTGTTTTTATTCTCACATGTTTAAGGTTTTGTTTTTCCATCAGCAGCATTTTTTTTACTTCATATTTACCCTGAATTTGAGACTGAACTTGTTTAGAAGTTATATTATACTTATAAGAGTATATAAACAGGTAGATGAAGTATATGACATCTCAAGGGTTTGATCTGTTTTGACCATTTTTCCTTAAACCTTTTGTCTCCTTAAAGGTTTCTCAGGTCCCTTTGGTGCCACTCAGCTGTGGCACAACATCATCCAAGCCCTGCAAACTCAGGTGGAGGTACGCCGCTGTAGGAGACATCTACGCATTCACCCCGAATGTTTCACAGGCTCAGACGCCGTGGACACAGTCCTCAGTTATTTGATGCAAAATGTGGTGTTTTGCACCAGTGAAGTGTCTCGGCTCAAAGCTGCTCGACTCTGCCAGGCTCTCATGGAGGCCAAGGTGTTTGAACCAGTGGGTACGAAGCTGTTCTGTAGAGAAAAGGAAGTGTCCTTTGAGGACAGCAGCTCCAGCCTTTACCGTTTTCTGGAATATAAAGTGTTGTCTAGCTCTTCCATGAAGCAGTGCAGTAGTGACACGGAAAACACGCCATCAGAGGAGCTAATCATGAAGAAGAAAAAGAGCTACAGGTTTGTTTTACTTTTGATAGATAATAATGGTACTTCATCAGTTCTTCTAGTGTGGACGTCTTGAATTAATATTCATTTTCACAGATTAATAGAAAATCATATAATATAGATATTGTATAGATATGCTGATATATATAAAACCAGATAATGTCTGGTTAATGTATCTAAATCTTTAATGTTGTGCTTGAGAGGTCTTAAGTCAAGTAAATAATAAATTTTTTTCAGGGACACAAACTCTGCCCTGAAACTGATTTAATGTTGTTGGAAGCAGCATGAATCATATTAAAAAACTGTGACTCAAGTTTTGAGATGAGTGTTTATTATTGACATAAAGTATCCTGTGTGCAGGCTGAACGAACTAGGAACAATCTCCAACCCTCTTGCTGTTGGACCATCAGAAAGGAGGGTTGAGAGGCTTCTGAGGACCATCAACCTTCAGCCTTCTATGTCTCCATCTTTATACACATCTCGGACTTCCTCTGCCTTCTTGTCCAAAGCTGGTAAGACTGAGCCTGTCTGATCCTACAATGTGTGGCTTCTACAGTTTGAAACAGTGTGCAGCATTTACAAGAAATCATGTTGGACAGACATTTTATCTAATTTTGCCCCATTAGAACTATGTTCCTTCTCTTGCAGTCATTGAGGACATTTGGAAGCAGCAGACACTTTTGCAGCTGCTTCAGATAGTGGAGTTGCCCATGCTGGACTGTATCCTGGCTTCTCCTGCCAGGGCTCAGACTCAGACTCCTCCGGCTGCACAGGACCTGGTTATATCTAACACATGTCTGGAAAGAGAGATGCCTGACACTCTTAACTTGGCCCAGTTAGTACACTGAATGAGATTACAGATTGTTTCATATATTCTATCTTACGGTGACAGCAAATTGATATTTTGTTCTGTTTAATCACCTGTTTATCTCAGGATGGATGAGTGGCTTTCGGCAGCGGCAGACTGTCTGGAGCTCTTCCCTGATCAGCTGATTGTAGTTGCAGGGGAACAGCTCAGCCAACAAGGCACTAATGGCTCTGTAGTGGATGGAAACACAGAGCAGATGGCAGGCCAAAAGAAACTGCTGTTTGACATTATTTCCAAATACTACAGTGGACAGGAGAAACATCCATTGCTCTCGGGACGTTATCTAGACATACATGCTGCAATTCTGAATCTGCTGGGTGAGAGATGAAAAGTATTATTTTGTTTTTGTTTTTTGTGATTTATTCATGTGCCACTTGGCTCTTTGCCCTCTCTTTTGACCACACCTTCTCTCTTTCCAGATGAAGGGAAGGTGCAAGATGCCATCAGAGCATCTCAGCTGTGTTTACGGCTGCTGGAGACAAGCGTGAGAGATGAACTGCGGAGACTGTTGGCCTTCATGGCTGCAGCAGCTCACCCAGATGCCTGCCGCCTTCAAAAACAAGTAGGTCACTGAAGAATTGAAAAAACAGATTTACTAACCATGTTGCATACCATTTTAGTAATTAGTCTAGCTCTATTTGTATCAATATGTTGGGATCTGTTGCTGATTTTCTCTGTTTCTTTTTTCTTTTAGATTGATAATAGGGCCTTGGTCAGCCGCACTTTTCAGAAGGCAGTTGTCCAGAATCACGAACTGACTCGATCTCAGAGTGAAACCTTGCTGCTGTTTCTCATGGACAATCACACTGAACTCTTCAAGGTACAACTCTGTTCTAAACATAACTAACATGCCTTTTTAAAGATGATGGAGAACATTTTGATAGGATTTAATTTGTCAGTATGGCACAAAATAATTAAATTGTACTATTAAATCATTGCTCCACTTTGTGTTGAGGCCTTTATGTACTAAAGGTCGTAGAACTTCCCTTTCTCTTTTTGTCTGTAATGAATACAGACTCCTACCTCCCTTATTGAAGCTGTGAGGAAGACAATGAGAACCATGCAGCAGGGAAAAGACCCTGACTCAATTGCTAGTAAGTCCAAAAACAACTGAAACAAACAAAACAAAACAAAAATACACATTTCACACCACCATTTCATAATATAACAACTCAGAATAGAAACATTTAAACTCACTCAAGGTCACTTTTTTGTCCTCATTTGCATCCAATTCTGCAAAAAAATGTCCATTTTGAACACAGGATTGAGCAAAAAAGTTATGTCCCAATGAGGTGTTTTGTCCACATGGTGGCACTGTTGCTTCAGACTCCCACCAAAACATAATGCGCCCGCTCCTCGCTGTGCCCTACAGCGTTTACCTTCTGTCAGCAGGTGACACCACAGGAATACGAGGACCAGCGTGAGGTGACTACCCTGGAGAGTCTGAAACAACTTCTTCGTGACATTTCGTCCAGCAAGACCATGTCTGTCAAGGACAAGAGGAGACTGCTAAAAGAGTTTGAGAAACATCACCCTGTGGTTTTTCTCCAGCATTTTTCCAGCACTTTCTGAAACATACGCCTAGGGGGAGGGTTATCTGTTTAAATTCCAAAGTGCACTTCATGAAGCCAGTCTGCTATGGTACAGCGCTTACACTGAAGAATTACACTAATTTGATACACATCAGGGATCTTATAAAACCAACTAGCCTCATATTCCTGGATGCTTTAGAAACTGACATAAGGTCACACCTGAAATGCCCCTGTAATGTCATATGTGTATATGGATTTTCACTTTAGGTGACAGGTGTCAGTGCAGCTATTCTGGTAATACATCAAAGGTGCGTTAATCTAACTGATTAAGTTCTAAGATGTATTATTGTTTGTTGAAGAAAAGGCATTAACTGTAATTGAGACTGAGTTTTGCACTAGTTTATAATCAATGAGTTATAAGTTTATCAGAGACATTAAGAGTATAAATGGGGTAAACTGTTTTTATTTTGGAGAAATGAATAATGTTTAAAGAGAAGATTTGAAATGATTATGAATTACATCTAAGTTATAAAAAGGATAAAAGGGAGTTTCATCAACCATTTAACCAGATGTTATAATCAATATACAGATGATATATTCATTGATTATTCTGCTTTATCTGGATAAAACTGGTGCATTATCCTACTGAGTTAATTACTGTATGTAAATTGGTTAATTGGTGCTTTGGAAACTGGAATTGAGGTCTGACATAATGCCGTGCACTTGGATCAGGCATTAATCGTAAAAAGAAAGGTTTCTTGTTTTGAGTTTTTATTTTTTACTGTAGCTTACAGTGTGGTTGATGAACGTATAAATAACACTAATGTAGCTGAATGAAGCTTAACACAACATATAACTTTTTTTTTTTCTTACAGATTAGGCACGAAGGTTTTTCTCTGAAATTTTTAACTTGAATTTTTTAATATAAAAAAAAGGCAGATGGGGTACAATAGTGTTAGACTAAACATAGCTCAGGTTATTATATTATATTATTATTATGTATTTTAATTGCATGAGTATTAAATACTTCTAGTGCCAGTAATTTTTAAATACTAAAAAAGTAAATACTAATTAATCCCAGTGCCTCAGTTGGATTTTAAATCTTTTAACTGATGAAACCACGATCGTATGATCTTTGCAAAGTGAAATCATGTCAGAATGCACTTTATGATGCTATAACATGCTTTAATTTCTGATGAAATATCGCATCAAATAAACATTTAATTGATCTCAAGTAAAATTGTTCTGTTCATATTATTCTATGGGGACCTCAGACCTTTATTTATACTTGTGGCTTTAAGATACAACAATTTAAAAAAAACAAAACAAATAGTTTCACATTTTAGGTCACAAACAAAATATTTTCTTATTAAGGTTCGTATTTCCGTGTGCTTTAATTTATAATCTCACGGTTACAGTTTGATATGGAGTTTATTGCTCATACTGTGATTGCAAAACAGTAGGTGTTAAAAAAATAAATAAAATGAAGACGTAGATGCACCTGACGCCAAAAAAAAAAAAAGAACCCGGAAGTAGGATTGTTCGATCACTAGCATGCTAAGCTAACTCATTTCGTATGCTACTGGAAGAGATGGGGGCTGTGTTTCACAGCCATTACTGACAGCGTTACTGCTGAGCTGAAAGTCCAACATATAAGAAATAAAACCCAGAGCCTCGTTTCACCTTAAGGTAAGTAGCTGCGAAGACACAGTTTTAATTTTTTTTTTTTTTTAATATTTGGAAGCAAACGAGTTTTTAGTGAAAATGACAGTAACGTCACTGTTCGCGTTGTTGGCTAGTTAGCTTGGGTTGGTGACTGTCGTGATCTGTTTGTGAATAAATAGATATGAAAAAATATTTTTATTGATTAGAGTGATGATGTCAACTGTCTTGGGTATCAGGTAGATAAAGGGTTGAAATAAGGTTAGGGAATAAAGCCGTTAAGGGCTAACTACAGTGTTACAGTGCAGTGCTAGATGTGTGCGTAGAGGCTAAATCAAGACAACTTAGCTAACATCAAGGTATTTCTCAATCGGGCTAGACAGTCGCGCTCAAGCGATTAAAAAAAACAACACTGAAATGCCTCAACGTGAAGCTAAGATATGTTTTAATCTCCTGGCGTGAACAGCGTGTTAAAACATATAAATGTTAACCAGCTGTTGTTTTTAAAATGTTTGGTATCGTAGCGGCTAACGTGCTAACGAGTGTGCTAAGCTAGCTGGTCTCTGTGTTGCAGGTGGTTTTGTTGAGGTTGTTGTTAGAAAAAACGCTGCTTTCACACTTTACCTCTGTCCATCTGATCACTATCTGTCAGCTAACGTCGACAGGTATCAGTTTGTTTAAAGAAAACCGACTGTCACGTTAATGTCGGTGCTTTTTAACAAACAAACCCTTTCAAACTTGTTGCCCTTTACAGCTTCAAAAAGCCTCAAGCTGTGACACTGTGATGCCAAAGTGTTGACAAGTGAATATTGCTGATGCTCACACAGGTTTGTAAATCAGGCCCAATTAAGCTCAAGTAGATCAGATCAGATCAAATTATTAGAGTAGGAAGAAATGGCTTAGCATACATTAACTTGAAGTGGGTGCAGTAAAATAAAACTGTATAGTAATATTATATATACAACACACGCAGGGATTTCATTAACAAAATTGGTCAAGGGTATATTGGCAAAGACCTCCAATCTAAAATTGGATGTATATTCACTATGCTTTGATCCATTTTGCACTAAAGCCTACATTTTTTTATGCAGGAATCTAGAAAGCATCAATTATGCATGCTACTCAGTACGCATTTCGTTTTATATGATAATGACATATTTTTGTATACATTAAAAAGCTTATTCAGCCTAGTTTCAGTGCTATGAAATAAACATCATAGTGGCGGAGAGTCCACAAAATGCAGATAAAATGAAGTAAATATAGTTGTGTCATTACTCAGCCTTATTCTTCACTTCTTGACTTCCTGTTGTGTAAAAGTCACAGATGTATTTTGAAACAGAGCCTGGCCATATGTCGCTTGAGGTTGCAGTGAGTCATGTTATATTTGTAGGGACAGCTTAAGCTGTTATGATGCTCATTCTCCTTAGCCAGCACAGGCTGGACACTGGTGGACACTTTGATGTGCAAATTTTTAGGCAGGTGCTAATTGATTGTTAAAGGTTTTTGCTTGGTTACAAAACTGTCTCTTTCAGTGATTGTAAAGACTTATTGTTTTGACGCTCAGGTTTCTGGTCTATAATTCTTGACTGAAAACTATATATTTCTGTTTATTGGCCTCTCACCTCAGCTGCCAGCTCAGGCTTAACCATGGAGTCTATGCTGAACAAGCTAAAAAGCACTGTCACTAAGGTGACGGCAGACGTCACCAGCGCCGTCATGGGCAATCCAGTGACACGGGAGTTTGAGGTTGGACGACATATCGCCAGCGGTGGCCCTGGTTTGTGCTGGAGGATCTACAATGGAACCAAAAAGTCCACAAAACAGGTGTGTGACCATATCTAACACATGTTAGATATGGTCTATTCATGCTCAGACATAAACAGATGAATAATTAACGGTGTTTATTTGGTTGGTGAAGTCTGCTGAAGACTTTTTAAATGAAAAGTAAATGTGACACTTGTATAAAGCCAGTTTTAGAGCTGTGCTGTTTGTCTTTGAACCTCCAGGAAGTGGCAGTGTTTGTATTTGATAAGAAGATGATTGACAAGTATCAGAAATTTGACAAGGACCAAATCATTGATTCGCTGAAAAGAGGAGTGCAACAGCTGACCAGACTACGTCACCCTCGTCTCTTGACTGTGCAGCATCCGCTGGAGGAGTCACGGTGGTTAACACATTCTTTCTCTCCCTCCCTCTCTCTCTCTCTTTCAAACAAACACTGTATATCAAGGACAAATTCAATGAGTCACATCTCACATCTCACCTAGGAAGGGAAAAAAATTGATAGCAAATCTATTTGTTTTCCTCTGTGTGTGTGTGTGTGTGTGTGTGCATATGTGAGCTGAAGCTTGTCAGCATCAAAAGACTATGGACTAGTCTGTGAATAATGTACAACCTCTGAGGGGAAAGGAAGGTTGAGGCTTGTTGTGCTTTCTTCTTGTTCCCCACTGTCTTCCCTTATCTTTCACCCAGTCTAGCTCTTATTTCACAGTGTTTCTGTCTTTGCTTTTGCCTTTGGTTATGTCTCTGTCAGATCAAGAAGAAGTCATCATTTAAAAAGCCAGTTATTTGATGTTATTTTTTTGTGTGGCCCACAGGGACTGTCTGGCTTTCTGTGCAGAGCCAGTGTTTGCCAGTTTGTCCAATGTACTGGGTCAGTGGGACAACCTGCCCAGCCCCGTACCCACTGACATCAAGGAGTACAAACTCTTTGATGTGGAGACCAAATATGGCTTGTTACAGGTGAGAAACACCCCTTTTGCTTTATGGAATCCACTTGTCATACAACATACTTTTCAGCCACAGTAACACAGTAAATTGTAAAAACAATAATTAAATGAATACATTGTATTTTCCCTTCAGTGGTATGTCTGTAGTGATACTGTTTGCCTGGCAGGTATATGATACATGTTTATATTGGATTGTTCATTACTATGAATACATTCAGTCTTAGCTGTCTAGCAGGTTTTAATACCACTTAGTTGATATGTGGAAATCCAGTACACGTTCATATGTTGTTGCCTTTGAAAGCCAGTTGAACCAGCTCATTTCTACATCTTACCTGTTTGTGGCTGCGATGTTAGCTAATGTGATGACGTATCAGATCCAAAACAATTCTTTGTCACAATGTGTGATGGGGATAGTTGACACATTCACTCTGGGAAATACAGACTTATCCTGTGGTGTGAAATAAGTGTGTGATTATCTTGGTGTTTTCCTGTTTTCTCAGATCTCGGAGGGTTTGTCCTTCCTCCACAGTGGGGTCAAAATGGTTCATGGCAACCTGTGTCTAGAGAACATCATCCTCAACAAGAGTGGCTCATGGAAGATCATGGGCTTTGACTTCAGTATCTCCTCTACAAACCCTTCAGATGCTGAGGTATGATGAGGAATGTCAGCTCAATGGGCAGCATTCAAGATGCTCAACAAAATTAAAGCCTAACATCATTGTCGCATCTTAACGCTTTCATATTCTCTCATTCCCTTTTAGCCCAAGTACTCATGTAAGGAATGGGAGCCTAACCTTCCTCCACTCTGTCTCCCCAATCCTGAGTACCTCGCCCCTGAGTATATCCTGTCTGTTAGCTGTGACTCTGCCTCTGACATGTACTCGCTGGGCGTGGTCATGCATGCTATTTTCAACGAGGGCAAGCCAGTTTTCCAAGTCAACAAGCACGACATTTTTAAGAGCTTCAGCAGGCAGCTGGACCAGGTGAGTGGAGGTGGAAGCATCACTAAGGAGTGGACAGACTCAGAGGTTCATAAATCTTTCATAACATTATGAATCTCTGCTCTGTCAGCACTTTCAGAATATCACCAGAACTCAGGATGGACCTTTGTTCTTGAGAGGGGAAAAAAACAAAACACATTTTGATTTCCTTTTTTTCAGTTATCTCCTCCTGGCAGCTGCTCATGTGCTCAGATTTGAGTCACTCATTAGCTCATAGAGCAAGCAGATGTCTTGCTCAGATTTGATTTGATTGCTAAAACGGAAATATGCTTGAAATAATCCTGATTACTGTGACTTGACTCCATCTAATATCTGCCGCTCTGAACTAATCTAAAGAAGAAATAAAGCCTTTGTGCCTTAACTCAAGATTGTGTTACTATTACCAGCCTAAGATTCATATATTCTATCTATTTTTTCCACTTGTAGCTGAGCAGCATGAGTCCAGCAGTGCTGAACAAGATCCCTGAGGATGTGCGGGAGCACGTCAAAATGCTGCTGAGTGTCACACCCACTGTCCGGCCTGATGCAGACCAGATGACTAAGGTTTGCTCTTGTCATTACATCCATGAAAAACATGTCAATTCACATAGTTTACTGTTTGTGCTTGCGTTAAAAAATGTTTTCTGCTTTCATTTGAAGATCAGTTTCTTACTGTCTCTTTTTGTGTGTAATTCAGATACCATTTTTTGATGATGTTGGAGCAGTTACTCTTCAGTACTTTGACTCCCTCTTCCAAAGGGACAATCTACAGAAGTCTCAGTTCTACAAAGGCCTCCCCAAAGTCCTGCCTAAACTGCCCAAGGTAAACGCACAGGAAATTCAGTGAAGTAAGGTACAGAGACTGAACTCTGTAGTCGAATAGTCAATCCACCAAATATGGATATTTTCCAGATTTGTCCTCTGTCTGAGTAAATCCTCCTGTATCCCATATCAGTCAGACAATGCTTTCACTGTTCCCACATCAATGACACGTACTCCCTGTCACTTTCTGTATAAACTGTCTCACAAAAACACACACACAGACTAACTATTGTGACATGACTTAAATGCCGTTTACCACTTAATTTGTTTTGTTTGTTATGAGTGCTCCCTAATGAAACATACAGTTTTCAGTTTGACACGTCATCTTTCTTTTTTTCTCACAGAGAGTGGTGGTGTATCGAATCTTACCGGCACTGACCTCTGAGTTCGTCAACCCAGACATGGTTCCCTTCGTTCTGCCTAACGTGCTGCTCATCGCTGAAGAGTGCACCAAGGACGAGTACGTCCGTCTCATCTTGCCTGACCTCACACCTGTGTTTAAGCAGCAGGAGCCTATTCAGGTAAACACATATAAAAAAACTGCGGATATAAATACAAATGACTGTTCAAGAGACTTACAATAATGCAAGTATATTATTTGTTAAGCTAATTTCCTGTGTCCTTTTCAAAAACACTCTGAAAAGTAGTTTTCTTTCTTAAAACCTTTTGCATGATGTTTTCTCCCTTTTGTCAGTTGCATGTGTGAGATTTTAACATGAGATTAACAAGTTATGAAGTGAACTGTGTGCTCTATTTGGGTTCAGTTTGTTACTTTATCAAGACTTGTCTCTCTCTGTATTTTTCTCTCCATGCCTCCTCAGGCTAGTAACATGGTGAGTGGTCTCTGCTGTGAATATGCTCCAGTTATATCATCTAATGTCTGTGTCTTGTTAGTGTTGTAGTACTAAACTCTGCACTAAAACCACTGTCATCACAGACTCTGCTCAAATCAACTTATCACTGCACTCACTAGTAGAACCAAAAGGAAATATTCTCCTGTTTTCAAGCCTTGATTTCCTTCCTGTGCTTTGCAGATACTGTTGATCTTCCTGCAAAAGATGGACCTGCTGCTGACTAAAACACCACCAGAAGACATTAAGAACAGTGTGTTGCCTATGGTCTACAGAGCTCTGGAAGCTCCTTCTGTACAAATCCAGGTATGCAGCTGCTCAGTACAAATGAATTACAGTCACCTGTAAACCTTTAAAATGAGATTGTGCCAAAATTATTTTGTGAAAGTCGTTATCAACACATCATCTCACACACACACACACACACACACACACACAGTTGCTTTATCACTTCAGTTGTCACCTTGTTGAACACTTTATTTTTAAACTCCACTGATGTTTATTTTAAGCATTCTGCTTGGAAACGTTTGAGTTTTTTTTTTTTTTTTTTGAACCAGTCACCAGCTGGTGCTCTTCTCCTCTTTTCAGTTTTATCTTGTGAACAGTAAGAATTGATGATGTTCTTGGCATCGTAAAAATGTCATATTTCATCTCGTCTTATCTGTGTTTGAGCAGGAGCTGTGTCTGAACATCATCCCGACGTTTGCCAACCTAATTGACTACCCGTCCATGAAGAACTCCCTCATCCCTCGAATTAAATCAGCTTGCCTACAGACGTCCTCACTAGCTGTGAGTTTTTGACTTTTTTTTTTTTTTTGGCTCTCATCTACATTTTACCTCAGCCACTGATGTATTGTTTTGCTATTTTATAGGTACGAGTGAATTCTCTGGTGTGTCTGGGAAAGATTTTGGAATATCTGGACAAGTGGTTTGTCATTGATGAGATCCTGCCGTTCCTACAACAGATCCCCTCCAGAGAACCAGCAGTGCTTATGGGTGTTCTAGGTATAGAAAAACAAACCAACAAAAGAAAAACAAAAACTGGTCACTCTACACGTTTTATTCATGTGACTGAAACAGATGAGGATCCTCTCAGTTTGCTTAATCACTAATGGTCTTTGCACTTTATTTTAGGAATCTATAAATGCACCTTCAGCCACAAGAAGCTTGGTATTCCTAAAGAGCACCTTGCCACTAAGAGCCTGCCCCACCTCGTCTCTCTTAGTATAGACAACAACCTCAACTTGAATCAGGTACCTATTTACTACTAACCTACTACTAAACATGTTTTTTTCTTCATCTAAAAGCCTCATTTGTCTCATTTGCTTGATTCTGTGTTTCAGTTTAACTCGTTCATGATGGTTATACGGGACATGTTGAGTCGTATGGAGGCTGAACACAAAACCAAGTTGGAGCAGCTGCATGTTATGCAGGAGCAGCAGAGGTATCTGTTACCACAATTCACCCTGTACAGTGGAGTCTCTCATTCATTTTGATTATTAATTACTTAGTCATAAATATTAATGGACATTTTTAAATACAAATTGGCTGAGACATTCATATTAATTGAATCGCTAATAGAAAGGAACAGTTGATACGGATCACATGAATATGATAATAGCTCTATTCAAATTTGTGCTGTTTTCTGATTCTGTTCATTTATTGTCTATTCTGACAGGAGCATGGCCATTACAAGCCCAGGGAACCAAACAGAAGAGACCAAGAGTCCACCAAGCAGCAGCAACCAGGTGAGAGCTTGAAGAAATATTTTTTAGCTTTAAAAGATTCTAATTATGTTGAAATGTCATGTCTTAAATCTCTTTTTGCTTTCAGATTGAAGAAATCTTTGGCAGCTCAGGGGTTAATGGGAAGGAGAATGGATCTGCATCAGCAGCCTCGCAACCTAATAGAGTATGGAAATGATTTCATGCCTCATTTACGCAAAAGTTCACCTTTGCTCGTGTGGTTTATGAGCCAGTTTATTCATATTCTCTCTTCCCTTCAATTCCCCCCACTTTACCCCTCCAAGATGTCTTTGACTTTAGAGGAGAAACAACGTTTGGCTAAGGAGCAGGAGCAAGCAGCCAAACTGAGGAACCAGCAGCCTTTGGCACCACAGACGATCAAACCAGCCGCCACCACCAACTCACAGGTAGAAATCACATATTTCGCACAAACACTCTGATGTTCAAACAGTGCTGAGTTGTGGAGATGAATCTCATCTTGTTTAATGTTTCAGACTAAGGATCTGACCAGCAGCCTTCTCAACAACATGACTTCACTAAACAGCATGTCATTGGCAAACACACCACGATCAGCCCCAGTTCAGGGCTCCACCATCTCTGCCTTCCCCTCTCCGAGCCCCATGGTTGGCTCCATGGGCGCCTCGGTCTCTAATGGCTTCAACCCAGCTATGGGCTTCCAGGCAGGAGGCATGGGGATGGGCATGCGGCCCGCAGGCCCCAGCCTCTACGGCGGCATGGCCAGCACCACCAGCACCCCTAACTTTGGAGCCCTCGCACAGAATCACACGTCCGTCGGGCAAACGAATAAAGCTCCCGACATGTCGGCCTTGGACAATCTTTTTACAGCCAACAAGCCCAAAGTCACGCTCAACCAAATGGGTCCCACACCTGCACCTGGCAACCCCACCCCATGGCTCAGTCAGTTCGGTTCAGCTCCGAACTCTCAGACTCAGATGCAGGGTGTGTCGGTAGGTATGGGAGGGGTGCCCAGTGGTTTTGGGATGCAAGCAAACCCTTTTTTCAGCCCGCAGAACTTTTCTCAACCCGCCGCTGCCCCTAGCATGAACCAAAGTGGAATTAAACATAGTGCATCTGTCAACAATGATCTGAAAGACTTGTTTGGCTAAAAGTCAGTGGAAAAGATGCCCGGTTAATTATATTCTTTTAATAACTTCGGACAGATGAGCCTTGAATTCTCACAGAACAAGACACTGGTTGAATGTGAAGATGTAAAATCCTTTCAAGGATGTTGCTGTGTGTATTTTTAATCCAACGTGGTTTAAATTCTAAATCTTGCTCACATTCAGCTGCGCCTGAATTCCATTTCTACCTGACCAGAAGGACAAAAAGGTTTGGGGGTGGGAACTACTACTTCTTCTATGCTGTGCTCTTTAAATGCTGGGGGGTTTCCTACAGTTTTGTACTTGACATTCTTGGGTAATTGAAATGTCACGGGTCGAGATAAATCCCAGCTCTGTTTATTCAGGATGGTTATGTCTTCGTATCATGGATGATTGAGTGGATCGAGTGTATTTCACTTCCTGAACAAGTTGCATCAGAATCACCCTTCAGAATTGGCAGAGAAATACGATACTGGAAAAAAAAAAAAATCTCCTTCATGCTGCATATCTGCTTCCTTTCAGGCGTCTGTACCTTTATCCTTTCTCTCAACTATTTGAGGATTTGCTGCATGTCTAAAGAGATCAGAAGGTTGGATTAAAAACAAATGCCGCATACACCAAAATGTCTGAACCCAGCGGGAGAAGGCTTGAAACGTGGCACTGACAAGCTCCGCAGTCACTGATCTGCTCCTCTTTGGAGACGATCTGAAAGGGGGTGTAGAAAACTTGACAGCTCCTTAGATGAGGCAGAGTAACCCCTTGGCAGTTCGTCTCCATTTTAAGAACTTGGGCTTATGATCCACTTTGTTTCCCATTTGTGCCCCCCCCCCTCTCCTTTGGTCTCATTCCTTCATTTGTAGCTCTGGTGCTACAAAGCTTGCTTTTTTTTTTTTGCCATCACTTAATTTTACATTTAGCAAACATGTTAAAAAAGGGAGGGGTTAGTGGTTTTGTCTGGTCACAGTTTCTTGACGATCATTTCGCCTCTTTTGATGACAACAAAAAAAAACAAAACACTGTATCAGTCTGTAAATGCAGTATGAATGAATTAACATGTCTGATAGTGAGTGGGTTAGGTTGTGTGGATTAGCTATTACAGCAGTGTCCTTTTAATGAGATGCTAATGCTAAAAGCAATGAACAAGGACCACATGCACTGCTTAGGCTATTGTGCCTTATATGGGTACATGAAACTAGACAGCACTCATCTGTTACTCAAGTATTAATAATTTCTTCGTTAAATCAGCTGTCTGTCGTTTGCTTCTCAAATTACTTGCTTTGTTGCATGTTACTGAACTTGACCACTTTTTTAATAATGATTCCTAATGATTTCCAAGCGACCAATGATTTGTTTCACACATCCAGTCAGATTTGCTCTGAAAAGGTTTTTAGTGAGGTCTGAATCCCTCCGGTGTAACATTTCTGTTGATCAGTTTGTACAGTGAAGAGGATATCAATATATATTATCACTATATATTTTGATTTCAGCACTTTTCAGCCATCAGAGGACCTGTGCTGGTGACATATTATGAAGTGTAAATACATAGTTATTTAAAAGAAGAAGAATAAAAGAAGGATTGATCTGTGAGGGTATTGGCATTTTTATGTTCTTGTGATAATGGTTAAGAGGCCTTAGATGAGTCGTGTGCAATAATAATCCTAATCGGTTTTTGAGGGTGCAGCTGTCGATGTGTCCTTACCGTCATCTCCACTGACCTACAGTAACGTCATAGGTCCGTCTGATTTTCTAAACTGTTAAAACATTGATGTGTACTCATTCTGAAATTTTACATTTTGGAAACAAATTACACCATTTTAGGGGTTTTTAGATGCACCTTGGTCACACTGTTTCTGCTGACAATGATTGTTGTTAACATGCTTAAGTGTAACGTCTTTTTATTGGATTTAATTTCACACCAGTGGTGTTTGTGTTTTAGTTAAAAAAAAAAAAAAAAAAAAATGCCACCCCCATACATGGTGAGCTTTCTCTCCAGCTGCATGGCAGTGGTATGCGCTTGTGAATTTGGCTTTTCAGGTTCTGTTAATTTCTTTTTCGTCAAACACGACTACAAATGTGTCCGATTTTTTTTTTTTTCATCTATAGATCCACATTCACTCTGTGGCGGTTTTTTTTAGTTTCATTACAGAGTGGATGTCTTGGCAGAACTCCAAAGGATAAAACTAAAAGCTTATTCTTCTACCAGATCGTTTGTATACTACTGCTGTCATATATGTGTAGTGTGGCCTGTGTTTTCTGTGTTAAGGTGCTGGTCTGTCTGAGGTGGTTCAATGAAAATCTGTACATATAAAGGAAAAGTACACAATCTAATACTCTGACTGAAAACATGGTCTTTATTTGTGCAGTAATTTTTAAACATGCGCATATTACAAGGCAGTTTATAAGAGGTATTTTGTAAAATGGTTTACAGTGAAAACAAAAAGTGCACTAATTGTGATTTACAAGGCAGTATTGATGAATAATTTAGAATTCAACAAGGTGCTAAATAAGGCAGAGTTATTAGAAATGCTGGAAAACACCCTTTAGGTTTCAGGGCCAAATGTTAACTTCAAGGAATTAAAGAGACAACCTGAGATGGGCAGTGATGTAACAGGTCACATCAATATTAATCAAAAGCTTATTAATCCAAGCTCCAGATCTGCTACTGCGAGAGTCGTTGCACTGGTCTGGGGGTCAATGTAGACAGGTTTCTTTGGGTCATGGCTGCAAAAAAAAAAAAAAAAAACGAAACATCATAATCATCCTTTTCATTTCAAAATCTGGAGTTCAGATTTCTATGTTTGACACTCACTTGAGAAGTTCAGCTCGTAGCTAAACCTCCCGGCGGTAAACATCATTGTGCCTGACGGGTTTTGTTGATACTGGAGCTCGATGTCTTGGCTGGAAACGCTGCACCTTCGATTTCCCTGTACCACGAAGAGAGCAACACAGGAAATGAACTTAAAAAACAAACTCGCTGTGTCAGTTATTGTGATGATAAACTGCTGATACGTCTCACATTAGAGAATTCTTTCCAAATTCCATCCATATCTAGGAACTGCCAGCGAGGTGTTGGGACAGAACTGAAGAACGGAGGAATCAAAGTTGAAAACATTTACAGTGGCATTTTATATATTTTAGGCTTTTCTGAATGAGTCTCTTCTGACCTAAATGTTCTCCTCACTGTTCTCGAAGTCCTGGTGCTGTTGTTGACTTGGCACATCCCTGTGATGAACCAGTTTTTGTGAATTAGTTTAAACATTTATTCTAACATCTGTTGTTTTGTCTTTTTACCCAACGCGTAGCTTTGCTTTGTGTGTGCATTACTTGAAAAATCCAGCGTGTACGAGAATCTCTGGGTGTTGAAGTTCAGCTGTCCGCACTGGTTCTGCTGGTATTGTCTCTCAATGGCGGCGCTGTCTAATGAACATATCTGTGCACAAACACAATGCATATACGAGTAAATACCACATCCTTGAGGTATTTTCTGATTTGACCACTAGATGCCAGTGTTGACTCTTTGTTTTGACCTACTTACATGTGCTTGATATTCAGTCCACCTCCCCTCGTCTCCCATGTATTCCCACCTGATACTTCCACCAGTTTGAACCGAGCTGCAGTAAAAACATCATCACGCATGTTCAGACCAACATACAAGTTGGTATCTGGTATGTTTCTTCATCAGTTTTTACTTTCCAGATTGTTAAATATTTCATCCACTTCAAATACTAACTTAAAATTCTGTTTTAAGTCATTCAAGACTGAAACAAATCCACCAAAGTAAGAGGGAAACATTTTTACCTCGCGTTGTTGGAGCTGAATTTTGGTCGCCTGCGTACGTTCCTGCTCACGCCAGTGGTGATGTTGGTTTGGGTCATGTCTGTTGGGTGAAATACCATCAGATTAGATTAGATTCATCTCAGTAAAATCACATTTGTTGATGTTAGCCAATCTGAACATTTAAGTTATTACAAATTTCACATACTGGCGAAATTGAGTGTGTAGCTTTCGGAGCCAACTGTGAAGTTAAAGCTTCCCTGAGGGTTGAGACCAAACTGATACTCAATATCACTACTGAGGATCGATGAGACCCACGTGCTGGAGCCCTGGTGAAAAAGAGGAGGAGATTGCACATGGAGATTTATTTATTTTTTACGTGTGTAGAAAATCTAATACGTGAAATAACCACCTCCTCCTCACCTGGACTCCATATTCATGCCACAGCTCACTCCCTCTGAAGTACCAGCCAACTTCCTGTGGTGGGCCGCTAGTTGTGAAAGTCACTCTCTGAACCTGCAGTTGTCTGTTGGTTTGCATGTTGTCAAAGTCGATAAACACTTGCCTGTGGAGACACAAGATTCACATTGATCGGTTTGATAAATGTTGCTTATTTGTTCAGTATTACTGCTGCTTCTTTTCATTTTCTCCCTGCGTTTTCTCCAGATGGTCCGGCTTCTTCACACAATCCAAAGATATGTAAGTTAGTTTAACTGGTAAATTTCTGTTAAATATACTATTAGGTAATTTTTATTCATATTTTCCAGCTCCAAGTTATATAAACTTGAATGCTTATTGGATTGAAGAAGTATCAGATGACGTATATTTGTGTAAGGAGGAAGTGTTTGACCCTATATAAAGTTGTGCAGCTTCTTTACCTCAGGCAAAAAAAAAAAAAAAAATTGAATTTAACAGACTCTGAAAGTGTAAAACTGTAAAATGGCTTTGAGAGGAATTCAGCTGTTGCACATTGCAGGGGTCACACAGGGTCAAACATGCGGAGATGCAAATTAACTGCTAACGACTTGAGTAGAATTAAACCTGAAGCAACCGGGAACCATTATCCTCCAGTGTTGCCACATTCACACGTCTCATAACTTGAAACGTCAAGACTGAGTCAAGAAATATCTGGAGACTGACGACTTTTTCAAAGGTTTATGGACTAAGGTGAAATGAGAGCGGCTCGTGGCGAGGTGCAGCTGTGGTACTTGTATGGAGCTGCTATTATTAAGGATGAGCTAGTTCAGAGATAGCAAATATTCTAGCTGTAGCCTGGCAGACATTTGACATTTTTGGATTCATTTTGGCACAGAGGCAGGAGGAGCGAAGGCCTTTGGTTCGACTGTGGTATAATCGTGGTTTAACACACTACTTTAAAAGTAAAGGTAAGCAAAGTAAAGGCTTTTGGCTCAACTGTGGTGGATTTTGAACACTTTTTAGGGGGCAGTTATGGATACATATGTTTTGGAGTTTCATAATTGGTTTTGGATAAGCTTTGATGTCATTTCTAATTTGGTCCACATAGAGGCCGTACATCCTTCCAAAATTTAGCAAAAACCAGGCCAAATTTAGCCATAATGACTTTGCCATCTGTGTTGGACCTTAGTAGTCCAACTAGCCCTATTGAGCTGGGATTAGCTCCAGCCTCTCTGTGACCCTTCAAAGGTTCAAATAATGGATGGATGTCAGACAAATGAAGGTAAGAGCAGTTAGTCACATCACTGACCCATAGTTGCGAGTATTGATTGTGATTCCTTTAGCACCAGGATGGCGGTAATGGGTCTCGATCACATGGTCGTTATTGATTGGCTGCCATTGAGATCCAACAAGCAGCTGCCATTCATAATTCTTCCCACCGACTGAAGAAGAAGAAGAAGAAGAAGAAGAAGAAGACAGGGTCGTTACAAATATCTGCTCTATAAATAACTTGTGATTCACATAATCTCTGATTGAAGCTGTAAACCAGCTCCAACCTGGTTAATGTTTCACTCTGACTGTTTGTTTCTTTACTCTCTGATGATGCACTTATCCCACACTTTACATACAGGTCACACAGGTCATACATGGACCCACAAGTCTTAATTATAAATCTGTACAATATTAGGTTTAGTAGTTTGATTCATTAATGATGAAATCTAGATCAGAAATCGAGAAAGAATCAACCGAGAGTCTGAAAGTGACACATCAAAATAAAACGATGAAAAGTTTTAAAATAGAAAGTTCGCAGCTTGATAATTCATTTCCTCTTCAATTTCCTATTTAAAACAACAAATACACAACTTCTGGTCAAAGATCTTTTGTACAAATTAACATTTGAAACATAAAATCGCTTTTACATTTTCCTAAAAAACGCGACGACGACTTCTTGTTTCTGTTTCAGAAGAAATGATCAGTGATATCGACGAGAAAGCGAATTAAAGAAACACAAGAAACGACGAAAATTAATTCACTTTGCTTCCCCTTTTTTAATAGTCCAAACTCTAAATAATTGAAATGTAAAAGATTAAATCTGTAAAGACTTTACTTACTTGAACTCAGTTCATCCATGTACATTGTTTTTTCTTTCTACTGTCGTTTATCGGACACAGTCAACTTTCACTTTCGTTTCTCTGACATCACGACTAGTGTCATCAATCAATCACCTCAATTAAAGTTAATGATAATAGATGATAATAACATAAAATGACTTATTTCATTTGGATTATGTTATAATGATGTAGTGATATATAATTGTTTTTTAAGAGTTAATTAAAGAGTGACGATGTAAAGTATTGATACACAAAACAAACAAATTGACAATACATATTTATTTTTTTCTCATTATTGTCAATTATATAACATTTATAGAAGAACACACTTGAAACAGAATTAACCTTCAATCACATTGACACAGAGTTTTATTGCATAACATAACCGCTTGATTTGCAGCGTCAGAGGTATGTCATATTTAAAAGAGAAAAAAAAAAAAAACACCACAAAAGTTAGTAGTTTCCATCATTACCATTTGTTTTAATCATCTACCTGCTAATTAATACATTACAGGTAGTGTGTGTTGATATATTGCAGCTTGATGTAACATTAAATGTTGTAGCTGATGATTTGTGCTACAGATTTAATATCATTAAAAACAACCTCCTCCATCTCTTTTTTAAGGTAACATGGAAAAAGACAAGAAGACAAGTTGGTACAGTACACAGGAGATCATTATTATTATTCGAGTGCTGGTAAAGTTTGCAAAACTAAAAAAATTATGGCTTATTATCTGATTGTGAATCAGATATGGCAACATAAAACAACTGCATTTCTTTTTTAAGGCAGTGTGAGAGAAGCCCATCATGATGAGCACAGTACATTACTTGAGTGGTAAGTCTGTAAAGCAGCACTGAGGTGTGTGTTAGTAAATGTCTTCCTAAAAACAAACAAACAAACAAACAAAAAAAAAAAACAATAGCCTTCACCATGATTCGATCATAACCTGAATTCTAAATCATATTCTCTAATTCTAACGTAAACACATTCATGACATTCATGTGTCTGTTATAAGAATAATATTATAATACTGTAGATCCAAAGCTACTGAAAACCAACAATGACACATTGGCTCTAAACTCCCTTCGATAAATGAATTTGTGTCTGGAGATTCAAAATCAGTCCAGCACACGTCTGATCTTGTGCGTATGCTTGTTCCTGAGGTTGATTAGGTTCAGCGCTGAAGAAAATATTAGCAAATGTGAATGTAAACGTTAAAATCATCGAATTAAATATTAAAATCAGCATCAAAGTCTGGATTATGTCACATGATTGAAAACATGCTACTCTAATGTTTGTCCTCTAAATATGTGCTGTATATATGACCAGCTGCTTTGTAGCTTAGCTTAGCATAAAACTGTGGACAGTAAATTCAGCTACGCTGGCTGTGACAGCGTAGCTGAATAAAAACAAAACGGTCTGAAAATGACACATTTACATTTAAGTTGTGATTATCCGTGTTTGTATTTTCTATGTCTGATTGTCCAGCAGCCGATGCTGCATCATGATGAAAAATTCAATATTGTGCAACTATGTTTATTCATTATTATGGCACTTGGAGAAGTAGAGCTGTTAGATCCCTGCCTGACATGATTCCCAGTTGACTGTACTTCTTTAAATAGAACGAGTTGTGTCGTGTGTGTGTGTGTGTGTGTGTGTGTGTGTGTGTGTGTGTGCCATTTTTGTTTTAGACAAAACCAAACCGGAAAAAACCAAAAGACTGAAAAAGGCAATCCAAAGCTCTTCCTGCTTGCTAACTGGCTTCATATTTGGCGAACAGACATGAGGACTTAGTTTGTGAAGGCAAAGCAATTCTATTAAGCTACAGGATGGAGTTCAATATATAATATATAAAGCACACAGTTATAATGTTGAATAGATTAATAGTGACTGTCTGGGAATCAACATCAGCATATAAACTCATTCCTAATTACCAAATTAAAATAAAATGATTGAATTGTAAAATAGCATGTTACAGTTTTCTCTGAACACAACATAATGAAACGTAAATCGTGTTTGTAGATGTCTCTTCTCTCTGAGGATCAGCTGGTCACAGTTCTCTGTTGAAATGAGATCGTTTAAATCATCAGGATTTAATTCAACATCGCAGATAAAAAGTAATAACACTTGTAATTCTGCCGTTACCGGTATCATACTCCGCTGCTTCCGTCAGATCCGTCACTGGCGCCTGCCACCCAGATTAACTTTCTGGAAAGCTGCAGTGACCTGGTATCTGATAGATGTTAGAAAATAAACTTGTTTGCATGTATCTCAATGACAGTTAGATGAGATGATAATGAAAAAGTTACAGCCAGCAAGTTGGTTAGCGTCGCATTTTGCAGTTGGTAGTTGTGGTTTATGACTAATTTTGTAGTTAAAGTTTCAGAAAATGTGGAGATAAGGGAGAGTTTGTTCTCAGGTAATGGTGAAGTGGAAAGATGAGGCTATGCAAATTTAGTTAAATTCGGATGAGACAAGACTTTCTGTTTCCTCTTTCCTACAAAGTTAAATAAACCAGCTGCTGGCTGAAGTTAAATCTGATCAATTTTGCCAACAAATAAAATCCAAACTCACCCAGCAGCTGCTTTCCATTGTCTGAACTCTGGACGACGAGTCACCTTCCTCTTCTTTCTTTGACCCACCTGCCGCATTTCTAATTAAAAAAAACAACAAATAAGAACAATGAGGTAAGTGACAAAATGGTTCTACCCGTAGGATTTAGTTTGAACAAGTGAGTTGTGAGTTCGTTTCACCTTTAAATCGAATTTCATAGTTGCTGCCACCCATCTTGAAAAAATGACTTCCTGTAGGATTCATCTGGAACTTGTGCTCGATCTCAGCGCTCGTCACGGAGCTGGATTTCCCCTTTGAATCCTTTAAAAAGAAACAATAAATAAATCTTTAAAAAAAAAAAATACATACTTTAAAAAAAAAAAAATTGTTGACACAAACAAACAAAAACAAAACAGAGTTGTTGTTTTTTTTACCCTTTCTCCATATTTGCGCCACTTGCGTCGCAGAGTGCAGTACCAGTTCCACCTGGTGTTACCATCGTCCAGACGTCTCACTTTCAGATCCCTCTTCCCATCAACCCTCATCTTGTAGAAATCGATGCTCACCGCTCTGCAGAGAGATGGAGAGATGCATCACTGACCGACTACGCTTTCAACTGTACTTTAAGGATAAAGGCGGTGATGATGGGAACTGTATTTTAGCTCTTACCCATAAGGCGTGCTGTAGATTTTAAGGCTTTTGGAATGAGGCAGGCAGTACTGGGCCTCGATTACATGATCGTTATCGATATCCTTCCAGCCTTTTCCATCATTCAGCTGCCACTGGTAGTATCGACCATCATTGAGTATTATCGCTAGTGGAAAAAAACATTATATTTATTTTAAAAATTAAATTGAACAGGACAAATATGCTCGTATGGACTAAAAATGACGGCAGCAGATACAGAGCAGTGTCGTATGGTAACAAAGTAGAGTTAAAGAGAGTTGTTGTTTTAATTTGCTCAACTTTCACTTTTGCTTCACTACATTTTCTAACTTAATCATGTACTTTTACTCTGATACATTTTCAATGTTCAGTGTTGTTACAAAAATCAAATGAAATGAGATGTGGTGTTTTTCTCCAACGCTCCAGTTCACTCTAAGTCGACCTGTGACTGTTTAGACCATCAACACCATGACTAAGGGTGTTGATGGAGGCTCCATCTTAAAGGGCAGATTGATGGAGAAACTTTAGTAGTTTAGTTCACACTCAGGACATTGTCTATGTAGATTGTTGTAGCTCCATGTTTTAAAGTGCTGGTAAAACTTCATAATATTCTTCTGTTTTATTAACATGTAATTGTACTTTTACTTTAATTATTTAAGTTCATTTAATCATAGATTACTTGTCATACTTAAGTACAGTAAATACTAGATACTTTAAGTTGTTAAGTCATTAACTTCTAGTCGGTGACTTGACCTTCTACCAAAATCATTTTTTGGTCAAGTATCTGTAGAGTGCTTGTCTATTCAACCCGGTCTCTCTCCTCCTCTTCCTCACCTCCACCTCCATCACTTGAATCTCTGCTTCTTGGACGAACCGACCCTCCAGGGTGTGCCAGTCGACACTTGGCTCCATATTTACAGTTTCCGTTCACAGCGTACTTGCAGACGTGCCAGTAATTGCATCGGGAACCGTCCTTACAGTGTCCACTGTTGTAGTACTTGCAGGGTTGTCTCTGCCCTTTGGACTTGAAATGAGAATATAAAAAAGTTTTTCATCATTGTGACGGTAAAAACATTTATGTTCTGTATCAGTATCAGACATTAACCTCTTAGTGGCATATTTAAAAGTGTGTAGATTAGATTTAAATTTAATTGGATTTGCTCATCATTTCTATAAATCGTCTTTGTCAAATCGACAAACCTTAGATGGAGTTTGAGCAGGTTCAGGTTCGTGCTGAGATGATGCGTCTGAGTCGTCGTCGCTGTCGTCACTACTGCTTTCAGACTCACTGGTCGAAGAGAGTTGGTCATCATCTTTAGTCGCTGAGGAGAAAAAAAGGCACAATGTTCGATACACACTCAATTCAATTTGATCTTGTTTTTCATTGTTTGACCTCGAGGCTTTGGTCACTAGTAACACAAATAGTAATGGTCATTCAGCATACAGCTGGTCTTTTAGACTTTGTGCCAACGGTTGGGGGAGGGGAGTGGCCGTAGCTGTTTCAACACCTCCACACAGACTCTTGACCTCAATACTGAACACCAGCTTAACTCTATTATTGCCCCATATCAGCGGGTCACTGAAGGGAAACTAACACTTGCGGTCACTGTTTAAATCTTGTGGAAAGTGTTTATACAGCTGTAGCTTTGAAATGTGGAACGTTGTGCCAGTAATTAAGGTTTCTAGTTATATCTTATCATTGTCACCCCTATAATAAATCCAGTAAGGGTGGGGTTGGTGACCAGATAATGTTATTATTATTATTATTATTAAACTTATTTCCTCATTTGTTCCTGTTAAACTGCTTCCTCTGGTCACACTGTAACACATTGTCAACAAATGACATAAAAACTAAGATGCAAATAATTTAACTCCACTTTAATAGAAAATAAAAAGCTATGACATGTATCTTATCTGGTAATATTTAGAGTCAAAACAAACAGTCAACAGTACAAATACACACAAGCTTAAACATGTGCTGCCCCTGCTGGTTGGTTTATTTAACTTGCGTGTTGGGAAGTATTTAAGAGATAAAAGTTACACATTAAAAATAATGACGATTATTTGTTTTAATAAAAACAAACAACCAAATAAAATAGTCTAGTTTTTAATTCAGGTTAAGTGTCTTTATTTTAAGCTTCGTAAGAAAAACGAAACTGAAACTTAAAATCTGCCAAATGACACAATAATCGCTACTTATAAATCACTGTACCGGGAAAATAAGTGTTCAAATTTCTTTACAAAGACTATTTTAGTGAATAAAATATTATAATGTTTCATGTCAGTCTCAACTGTGACCGTCCCTTGAGATTAACAGGCCTGAGACGCACAGCGCTCTTTTCATGACCCGAGGCAGTAAAGAAAAGAGGAACAAAGCGAAGTCAACACACAGCTGCAATAATCAGTCAAATCAGCGATAAAACACACAGTGAACGCGACACAATCAGAAATAACAGATAACAAACATCAGATTTTGACGAGTACTTACGGAAAGCAGTCGCCATTCTTAACTTTGTAAAAACACTTTCGTTTTCATCTTATTAATATCGTCCCACCCACTGAATATCTTCACCAAATAACAGCTGAGAGGCTTGTCCGGACAAAAGTCCCCCAGAGAAACAGTGTTTACTTTCTATTCATTTAGATAAAGATAAATTAATTAGGTTAAAATGGTGCTGCGATAATGTACAAAACAGTTTGCATTCAGTGGTAGAGGGACATTAGTATTGGCAGTAAATCACTTGTTTTGCAGAAAATAACAACAACAACAACAACAACAACAACAATAATAATAATAATCATGAACTGCATTATCATATGATCCTGATGCACCAGTGTTTACAGAAGAGCTGGTTCTGCAGCTTGGGGTGGAGCAGGTCTCTGAAGGATCATTTGGATAATTAAATTATTCAGTTGGATAAGTTGGTTCCCGTTATTCAATTGACAGCATATAAGACATATGATGGATGATTTCTCTCCAGTGTAACTGTCAACAGCTCATACATGCCAGATTTATTGGTATTAGTATCTATGTGTTGTAGTTTATAATCTTATTGTGGTATATATATTGTGGTAATTATTGTTATTTATTTTATTATTCAGGTTAAATTGTTAAAGAGTGAAATATCTGTCAAAGATAAAGTGGATTACAACAGGCACAGCAGAGTAAATATTATATAATATAGTTATATGTTTAGTGCGCGCGCACACACACACACACACACACACACACACTCATATGTGTATATATATGTGTGTGTGTGTGTGTGTGTGTGTGTATACGAAGGATACTTGATTAAAAAAATAAAAACAGGCTAAAATAAAATAAATACAACAGGCACAGCTGAGTAAATATTATATAATATAATATAGTCACATGTTTAGTGTGGTGACATTTAAATATTTATCTCAGCTTACATTTATTATTTTTATTTGATACATAGAAATACAATCTGTATATATATATATATATATATATATATATATGTGTGTGTGTGTGTGTGTGTGTCATGGTTTGTTGTGTAGTGCGCTGAAACCACCGCACCGCTAGATGGCGATAGTGAGCTGATTCTGTCACTGACGCCTCCTTGTCTACAGGCGGCGATGAAGAATGTAGGGTTCTTTAAAAAAGCAGAAACGACCTACGAAGGATACTTGGTTTAAAAAAAAAAAACAATAACAGGCTAAAATAAAAAATAAAACAAAAAGACTCACAGACGGAAAACAGACCGAAATGGAAAACCATGATCACGCTTACACCAGCACATATATAAGTAAGTACTGACGCAAAGAAATATGAAATATGTCATCAAGTGTTTTATCAAGCTAGCCAAACACTGATATTTCAAAGAGTTAGCTCAGCTCCTAGCAAGGAAGAGTTGAGGTAGCAAGCGTCCATTCATTAGGTTCAACATTAATAAGTAAACGCTTTGTTTTGTAGTTGTCGTCAGTGTTTGTTTCATTCATGAGCATAGACGAAGTGTGAGAACAAATCAACCTGAAGTTGATAAAATGTAACAACACAACCTGTTGTTTTAAAATAATTCAAATTCCATTGAATGCAAATAAATAATAAAGTTTCAAAACAAAGACTGCACTAGAGCATTTTTTTTAAAACTTGCATAAAAAAAAAAAAAAAAAAAACTCAGCATCTATCATCAATACAGCTATTTGAAACAGATTTATTTTTTCCCTCTTTCTCTCAGTGAATTCAAAAGAAGTGGAAGAGTTTGTGAAGCTCAGAGCTTCAAATGATTATTTATTCACCGGAAGAAGAGATAACTCCAGGTGTGGGTGGAGGTACGCTTTCAAACTACATTTCTCAAATTCTCTGATCTTGTGTGTAACAATAGAAAAGAGTCTAAGTAGGTAGTTGCTTTAATACACACATTTTTTAAAATAACCTCTTTCTTCTCGCTTGATTTATGTTTTTGCTATTTATCTCAATGTACATGATGTCAATATCTCCACTTGTGTAATGGTGTAATATTAATATGCATTCATAAACCATTATTATGATCAGTTTTGTATTTTCAGGGCCATTCTCAGACATATGGGATTGCAAGAAAAGTTGACCCACAGACAAGCATCCAAAAAATGGGAAAATATGAAGAAGAGGTACAAGGTAAGTTTGGATTTCATTTGTGTTTTAATTAATCTGACAGGTGTTGTAATTGACCTGATGACTTGATCTGGTTGATCAGGAGCTGAAGAACCCTCCGGATGGAGTGACGGCGTTCCCTGAAACGTGGCAGCATTTCACCCTGATGGACGACGCTGTGCGTGGTCAGTTGAGAGGGAGCGCCCCCATCCTCATGGTCTTGCCCAGCGACAAAGCTGCTGATGATTTCTTACCCAAGAAGAGAAAGGTATGCTCCCCTACAGTTTCAATAGAAGATTGTCCAGAAATCCAGGTTTCATTGAGCGGAAACGAGGATGGGGATGAGGAGATGGTGGAAGGAGCTCAGGACATAGAACGTATCATGCAAGAGGTGGAAGACAAGAGAAACGTCATAGAGAGTGAAAGACAGGAGGTGGAAATTGAGAAACGGTTGATGGAAAGGGAGCGGCAGGTACTGCAGAGGGAGAGGGCGGTGCTGGATCGGGAGTTCGCTGCACTGGAACGAGACCGAGCCATGTTGGAGAGGGAGAGGGTGGCACTAGAGCGGGAGAGGGTGGTGATGGACAAGGAGAAAGCGATGGTGGAGAAGGAAAAAGACGCTGTGGAGAAAGAGAAAGCCAGACTGGTTAAACTTTTTACACCAAAAGTTAAAACTGGGGAGGTCACAGAAGACGGCAGCAAGTTGAAAGACACACATGTCATGGACAGCAAGGAACAGCTTTTTTATTTGATTGAAAAACTTATTGAACTTTTTTAAGAGAATCATTTTTCATCATCAATTTTTTTTTTACTTCACGTTTGTTCATTTGTTATTCAAAATCCACAATATATTGAACTTTACACCTGTGAGCTTGCAAAAGAAAACGTTGAGCCACTCCTGATTCGGAGAGGTCTTCAAAACAACTTTATTCACTTGTGGTTATTCCATACAGAGCACACAATAGCAAGCTATTAGCATTATTCTTAACCCCATCCACAATCAAAATCAACAACCCCCCTCCCAAATCAAACAATAGTCTTTAGTTGATTGATTCTAGACACGAGAGTCTTTGGTGTAGGCTATTGTGCACGATTAAAACATCACTTTTTGAAATGTAATATACCAAATATTGCAGTTCATGTAAAAAAAAAAAAAATCGTTTTTTCAGAATATATATTTTTTATATTACAGTACAGACTTTACAACAAATGATTGTGTTTAAATGCGTCTTTTATTGCATTGAATATTCAAATTTACCTTTCGTTAAGCTCCAGCTTCAATAAGTTTATGCTAGTATACATTTCCAAAAGTGTTAGATTTGTCATTAATAATAATATTATTTTTAATTTTTTTTTTACAAAACAAACATCTTTAAACAATATTACTGGTTGTTGTTGTTTTTTTTTTTTTTTTTCCGCCAGTCTTGAACAGACACAAACAGAAACATACATGTTGTTTGAGGGTTTTCAATAAACTGATTTCTCCAAATGCCACCTATCGGTTACACTTTATCAAGTTGTGAAACAGATTGGGTTTTTGACAAAGTTCTTGAGTGTGTGTGTGTGTGTGTGTGTGTGTGTGTGTGTGTGTGTGTGTGTGTGTGTGTGTGTGTGTGTACGTGTGTGTACATGTATTTTGGTAGGAGAGAGAGTAAGACAGTTGAGTTGAGATGGTTTCAGTGTGTATGAGTTTTTATGTTAAGTCTGGCAAAGATCTGTCTGAACAACAGGAAGGAAAAAAGGTGCAATAGAGCAGTGTATATGTGCGTGATCACCAGAATCTGACTCATCATTTATGTTTGTGGATGTTTATGAAACATAAATTTCCACACAAAGTTTCACTGATCTGAGCAGCAATGTTTGACAGTTTTTAAAAAAAGCCTTTGACATCAACTGATTGTTTGAGGAGAGTTAGAGATGGTATATGTGTCTGCGTGTGTGTGTGTATGTGTGTGTGTGGTGTTATGTGTTAATATGTACAAAGATGTGTGCATGTGGTTGTACTTGTGGGAGTCAGTGTGCAAGAGTGTAACAGTATGTGTCTGTGTGGTTAAATGAGATCCCCGATGGGTATGCGGGGCAGGCAGATGTAGGCCTGCGGGGTCCTGCTCAGATTGATTGGGTTGCCGTCCAGGCGGATGTCCTCCAACGCGTTCCTGATGTAGTTGAAATCTTTCAGGTTGCAGAACGTGTCCTCATGCATCATTTGAATATTGTTACGCTGCGGGAGGACGTAAAGGAAGACACGTAATCAGATATCTCAGTGCATTTTACATTTACTTTGATGAAATTGTGATCGTTTTGTTGTAAACACTGTCAGTTTACACAGCAACTGTGGAAATGGCTGTTAATTCTGGGTGAAAACAATAAGGATGAACTAAATTCTAAAAATCCTCTGTGGTTGACTCCTTTCTCATTTGGTATAAGTTTAAAAAATATTGATCATAGATGCTTTTACTGAAAATTTTCTTTTTAACTCCTGAGATGGGTTCAGTTATATATAAAATATGTTGTATGTTGTACACATAGCTTCACTGTGTATGTGTATATATAAAATGGTTTCAAATCGAGGTACTGGGTGATTTTGTTCCACTTGTTTAGGTGTATAAAAAAATACAGGTCTGTCATTCATTCATTCAGGTTTGTGAAAGACCAAATAAGTGAAAACACCTGTGAGGTTGTTTAGGATCAACACTGATCATCCACAACATTAAAACCTCTGACAGGTGAAGTGATTGATCTTGTTACTGATGTTGTTTCTGTTGAATCAGAACTAAAAAGAGCTGAGGCCAGACCTGTAGGTGTAGAGATCGCAGGCTGTCTGGTAGAGGCACAGGGATGTAATCGATGTGGTTGTCTGTTAGGTACAGGTACAGCAGACCAGTCATATCCTAGACACAAAGACAAACAGATCATGATCATTACTGGCTTTGAAATGTGCACGTAACTTGACAGAAACTTTAAAGGAAGTGACACCATATTTAGACAATTGTGACTGTGACAAAGAGAAGCTTCCCTGCATTCAGTCATGAAAGCTGAAACAGTCACATGTCAATGTCAGTGTCAGCAACATACAATTTTACAATTTCCTCAGCAGTTTTGTAATGAACAAGATCCTGAATAACAAAATATAATGTGTGTAACCCAGTTTTATAAACACCTCTGACCTTTTACTAATTTTTTAAATCTTATTTTAGACTCCACAGTGCCCCCTGGTGTACAAATAACCTCAAAAATATCTTTTCCTCTTTTTGTACTACCACTGTTTTTGGCAAATAAAAGCTTTTGTCATGTGTCAGTATTTTTAAGGGAAGTGAACGTACTTTGAACGCCTCTTTGTGAATTCCCCTGCTGCCAATGTTGTTGTGGCTGCCGTCGATCAGGGTCATAGTCTCTGGGAGGGCAGGCAGCTGTGAAATGTGATTTTCTCGGATCACCAGCTCCTCCAGCTCGGGTAGACCCAAGAATGTTTTGTCATCGATGGCCGTTATCTCGTTGGCAGTCAAATCGATCCTCTTCAGCTTGTCTGGAAGGAGGCAAGACCAGATACTCTGAGATGCTGCTAACTGTGTTTACTGACAAGTCACTCCAACATCAGGTTTTTTTTTTTTGTTTTTTAAAAAGGGGTGCAAATAATACTTGGCATTCACCTTTTACATGTGCTTCTGAACATCCCTGGTCTAATATTCAAACATTTTCATTCAAACAGGAAACATACTCATGGAGGCGAAGTCAGACTTGTTGATCTTGGTGATTCTGTTGTAGCGTGCATAGAAGTGAGTGGTGTCTTTGGGTAGAGGTGGTACACTATCCAGCTTCAAGTCGTCACAGTAGACCGAACCACCGAGGCACGTGCACAGCAAGCAAGTAGGCATACCTGGAGTTTATATGTACATGGATGAAAAGAGGAGAAAAGGGAGTAAAATATGACAAAAAAAATAGGAGGCAGAGTGGTTGGTAGTGGGATATGTTTTAACCTCAAGACTCAAGTGGTTCTGATCCACAGGTCCCCCAAACCAGGCCTGAGGATGTCTGAGGATGAGACCTTTTTTTTTTTATCATGCTTCTCTGATTTCTGTGCCTCTGCTGTTCAGTACTGACCTTGTCTATCAATCACAGGCTCTTCAGGCTCATCAGGTTCACCAGGCTCTGGTAATCCAGAGCTCACTGACCCTTCTTCACTGCCTCCAGTAACCTCCTGAGAGGTGTCTGGTGTAGTCGGAAGCAGCTCCTCCTCTTGTTAGAGACAAGATTAGGTGTTAAAGAAACAGGTTAGATGAGCATGGACATGGAACAGAAAGTCTGGCAGCCAGTAGACAACTGTTTGCCGCAGTGATAAGTTACATATGTTATAGCATATTAGCAGATTAGCGCTGCTAATATACTGTGTTTGTGACATTTAAATGATGGATGGAAGTTAAATGAACATGTATTTTTAGTGTTAGTGACATGAAATGTGATCTGTTGAGTAGTTACAAAAACATCATTGTTAGCAAACAACAAAAAGTTTTTCGGGGAGTCGTCTCAAAATGCTTGGTCTTTAGTGTTTCAGTTGCTTCCATGATGGGTGGAGTTTTTGCCCTGCCTTAAGTAGATACTGACCTTTATCAACGCCAGGTACCAGAATCACCTCAGGGACCTCAGTGTCTGCAGAGCCAGAGACACCAGAAGTCCCAGAGGTTCCAGAGACTATGTCTACGTCTCCAGAGGCTTCTACATCCACTGAGGTTTCAATATCCACAGACGCTTCAATATCCCCTGAGGCCCCTGAGATTCCTGAAGCTCCTGAGATTTCCCCAGAAGCACCCGATGCCTCTTGGGTTATAATGTCGGGAATGAGGGGCAGCTCCTCCTCTTGTTAGAGCCAAAGGTTGGCGTTAGGAGATGTGAAGTTAGGAGGGTGGGGGTGAGACAGACAATCGATCAATCGACCCAAGTAACCAATCAGTCACACTCATGATTAGACAGAACATTAGGCTGATTATGAGAAACACATACAATGACATTCAGAAGAACAATTAAAGTAAGATCATCATTTAACTACATATAAAAAAGACGCAGTTAAATGGAATTTAAGGTAATAAATCAACATAAATCACACAAATTAAGAAAAAGATGAAGAAGTAGTTTTGTCATAAGCCTCATTGTCTTAAATCCGCTCAGTAAAGGTACTAACCTCCAGATAATATCACAGTAATTCCAGACTCCCCGGACTCATCAGAGTCCCCAGAAACCCCAGAGCTTCCAGAGGTTCCTGAGATCAGGAGATCTCCAGAGAACCCAGAAGTAAACCCAGAAGCAGACTGGTCCCCAGACTCTCCAGAGCCCAGGGGGAGTTCAATGGAAACTCCAGAACCTCCAGAGCCAAAGAGGTCCCCAGAGGCTCCAGAGGTTGCGGATCCCATTGTATCCCCAGATCCTGAGTGATCCCCAGATAGCAAGAAATCCCCAGATCCCCAGAAATCCCCAGATATCAAGGTATCCCCAGAAACCAAGAACTCTCCTGATCCCCCTGAGCTGAGGATCTCCTCAGAGACCCCGGAGATTAGGACAATGTCACCAGAACCTCCAGAGCCACTGGAGACCAGTACATCTCCTGAGCCTCCTGAGCCTCCTGACCCAGAAGCCCCAGAAGCTGATGAGGCCCCAGACCCTATGGACCCCTCAAAATCCCCGGACACATGAAGGATGTCAATGGGCGTCAGACGCAGCTCCACCTCTTGTTAGAGACAAGATTAGGTATTAATAAACAGATGGATGAGACTGAAAAGGATTATCAATCAGTTCGCGGTGATGATTAGGTTCAGTAGTATGTGACAAATGGACACAATTATTAAAGGCACAGCTAGTTACATGGAAGACATGCACATGGAAAAGATGATTGATGAAGATGAAGACAATTAGTTTTGATGACAGATTAGTGTTGCTTTGTTTTGATTTGGGTTTTTTGTGTTCATTATGGGATGCACTGCTCCCACAAAATCCAGTGGCCCAAAGAACAATTGAGCCTTTTCTCATACCAGGTAAAAGTTGTGTATCAAGTGGCTTTATATTTATGGGTGTGCAGACATAAATGTATGTGCTTTTTCAGACCTTTCTGTGTGTCTGGACCCATGAGAACCCCAGATCCTCCTGAGCCCTGAGGGATGAGCTGGGGTTTCAAGGGCAACTCTTCCTCCTCCTCTTCTTCGGCTTCCTGTTCCTCCAATGAAGCCTCGGGTACGGGGTAGTTATAGTCAGGTGGGGCCAGTGTTCCAATCTCTATCTGAGGGAAAGACGGCAGCAGTGAGTACAGAAACGTAAGAGAGTCTGACTTAAGAGATGAGCAGTAGACATATTTAGTCTGACAATGTTTTCCTCTGGTAATCTGTGGTTTGTGTTAATTTAACTTTCCAGAGAAGAGAACTTTATCCCATTAAAGTGTGATGTCTATAATGTGTGAATGAAGACAGTAATGTCACCCATAATTATCATTATGGTTTATAGTATTTAGAAAACCGACTTTTCCTCAGATTCCTGTAGGTAATCCACAAAATCAAAATCTGCAAAACTCTGAGGCTCATTGTCAGTACTGGGCAGCTAAATGTGCATCATATACCTGCATGAGGAATAACATATCTGTGTATAACTGTTAAAAAAGTAATCCCAGAGGGGCAATATGTTATGAGAAAGTAAGTTATACATACAATTAAATGTTAGAAATCCATATCTCTGAAAAATGTGTTGACACAGATCAAGAATGCATTTATTATTTAACTCTATAACTATAGTGATAGTAGTAGATGTTAAGATTTTAACATATTAACACACTTTTTTTCACAACAACTATAAAAGCCTACGTTTATAATGTGGATATCTTTAGAAGAATATAAAAGTAGCTGTGACTATTTTATACAGATCACTGAGTTGCTCTGTTCATGCACAACCAACACAAATGTCACTCCCAGTCTCTGAATCATGCTCTATATTTGGCTCATCCTTAAACCACTTTCCTCTCCTCTTTCCACATGTAGCATTAACAGCAATGTGTTAGCTAATAGAAACCTGCAGTCATCAGCCGTTGGCATGTGTGATCACAGTAGGGAAAATAACTCATGTGAGTAGAAAAATAAACTAGAGAAATGTTAATTTAGTTTGACACATTTATCACCATTTGCACTGTGGGAAAAGCAGCATCACATCCTTCCTCAGCTTAGTATTCATTATCGATATTATTTTTTTTTCTTATATCAGCTTCTCCTCAAGTCAATGTGGGTTTTTCTCAATATGTTGGTCCAGTGATAGACCTGCGATTAATTCAGGGCATGTGTAAACCATAATATAAGGTGACTATTAGGTCAACAATTATATAAGGTACATTAATCAACAATCAGGAGGGGATCAGCATGGCTCCATCCATTCAGCTTTGCAGTTTAACTCTCCTGTTTACACCACTAGATGGCAGCAAAGGTTCCAGATTGAAGTGTCAGCAGTAAAGACAGCAAAGTGTACTCTAAAAATGCCATGTGGGACATGTTTGGATTACTAACATTATATGATACTAACACACTTACAGTGATTCTCATTATTAATCTTTGCACTCACTCTCTGTATGTTTATCTTCTGATTATGAATCTTTGCCTGTGTAACTGACCTTAAACACCAAAAGTGTTTAAGGTGAAAAATGACTTCTTTTAAAACTTTATTGACTTATCCAGATATTCAGTTACAACTTTGTTTTTGCACATTCTTCAGATAGTTTCACAAACACTCTATTTCACAAGTGATGGGTGTTTTCAGATATTATTTTGTTCCTCTTAGTAAATGGAAAGACCAGACAAACTGCAGAGGACACAAGCACAAAGAAGAAAAAACATACCAGTGTTAACTTCTACCTCATTTCCAAATATCAAGTTACTTCACAAATAAAGGCTAAGCACTTTTGTTTATCAACTTGGCCAACATTTTTGTTTCATGTTGGGGAGGAAATTAAAAGACAATTTTGCCAAACTAACCAGAGCTTTATGGATTACGTTGCTTTTGGTTTCTTCATTAAAAGCTGCAGGTATATCCATCTGGTATTATAATTACATTCACAGACATTGCAGTTGCTCTTTGATGTTTTGGTGTTTGATGAAAGCTGCAGTTCTATCATTCTCCAGACGAGGGCAATGAACTACCACACTCCGCCACAGGTAATACCTGACACACACACACTCTCTCTCTCACACCCAATAAGGCAAGACTCAACCCTCCAAAAAGGGAATGGTCCTTGTGGAACCAAGACACACATGGTAGCTGCAAGAATCCATATTTGAGTCTTTTCAGCTTCTTTCTATCAAAGTAATCAGATGTCAATAAGCCAAGAGGCAAAGTAAATGCTTGTCCGGAGAAAGTAGTCAAACTAAATAGAAGCTTCTGGTCACCAGAAATAGAGCTGAATAAAAAAAGTAACGCAGAGACATTAGCAATGAAGAGCTATCTTGCTCTGAATGTCACATTTTAAAGCTTGGCAGAGACACGGTGTGGGATACAACAAGGTAGGCCTTTGAAAAGTCTTGCACAGAGTTAGCTCACTGCAGCTCTCCCCTTCATTTCCCCCCTTTCCCCAAAGCAAACATTTACACCCGAGGGAAACGAAGAGGCGAAAGGCTGGCAACCAAAAATACAGGAAAAAAAAGCTGGAAACTGCATGGGAATACAGAGAGCACAGGCAGAAACGCTGAATGTGAGCATCAAGTCGAAGCCAAAAGTTGTATATGTGTATATGCTCTCAGTGAAGTTTGTGAAGTTTCAGCAACACGTTGGTTCACCAGCTGCATCAATTACAACAAACAAAATGACAAAAATGATTTGTGAAAAACAGGTCACACACATCTCACGGTTCATCTGCGTACCACAGCCTCAAGCATGTGCAATGTCAAGTTATTTCACGCAAAGTCTTGAGTCCAAAGAAAAACCATGTGGTAAATGTGGTAGTTTTTATGCTAGGCTAAGCTAAGCTAACCAGCTGCTGGTTGTACCGTCGTATTTCATGCTCAAACATAAAAGCAGTATCAATCTTCCTGTCTAACCCTTGAATACAGCTGATTAAAGAAAGCTCACACTTGTACGTGGCATCTATTTATTTTAATTTGTACGTGTTTTGACAAATACCTGCCTGCTATAGTAATAAAACTGTGACAGCAGCAAAAACAGCAGTTTTAAACCTCGCCAATCAGAAATGTAGTGTATATTGTGCAAATGTCAAAGCAAAGATCCACCAGCTGCAATCAACAAAACCAGCTTTCTTTTAAATGTGTTATTCAATTTGAGAGAAAATGACAGAGTTAAACTAAGATCTAAATGTATCTAACGTTGGTGATTAGAGCATTTACAGAAACTTTTAAGTGCAGCAGAGCGAAGACACTTTGCTTAGATAACATCGCAGATGAGCCTTTACTTTTCTCAAAAGAGGACAAAGAAGAGACGTACTAACAAAGAGCTGGAAATGGAAAGTAAAGAGTCAGCATTCCTGAGGCATGGAGCTCATCATCGCTTCATTTCTCCCTTGACGTCTGATGTGTGTGTGATTAAAATCCATTTAATCTTCACTCATCTTAAGCAACTAGTCTATGTGCAGCTCTGCCCTCTCACCTTTAGCTGTGTGTTGTCAACACAATCAAAGTGTGTGATTTCTCAGCCCTGCAATCATAAGATAGTGTTTATTTGGTGTGCACAAACGGATGAGTCTCATAACTTTTAATTGTTTTGTTCCTTTTCCCTGCTTGCACAGACTCACATAACATCTTATGCAATCTGCCGTGTCATAGCCAGGCTTGTTAAAACAGAAAGACATTATCAAAGCCATTCCTCTGCAATGGAAGACAACTTTCCCACAGTGAACACTGTTATGTTGTGAAGTTTTGCACAGCAAAATTCACATTTTGAATTTTAGCAGGAGATTGTGATTGTAACCTTTTGCAAATATGGACAAAAAAACATCACTAAAGCGCTGTTTTATGTTGTTAAATCTACTACATGTTGTCATATTTGCTAAAGCTGCACTGGATTGTGGGATAGGTCATAGCTATCAGCAGTAATGTGAGAGCAATTCACATCAGGTTTGACTTAAGCCGCTGGCTCAGTAGAGGCATGTTGAAAATCCTGTGTGGATGATCTGCCTCGTGCCATCTTGACATCGCCTTGGCCTAATTTCCTTGTTACAAAGAAGTATAAATGGGAACATGAAATTTGACTAAACCGTGCCATCCCAGCATGCCCTGCAGACTTGCCACATCACACTCAACTTGAGCTGATTTAGACAGCACTTCTGGAATACATTTTTCATGTTTGGTAACCCTTTCTGCTTCCATCTTTTTTTCTTTTTTTTTTTTTTTTTTTTTAAAAAAAAGGCAGTTGTGCACAGCTGAGTCTGAGTTGAATGACAAAAGATTTAAATCCCTGCGGGCACAGTGATCCTTGCGGTTTTTGCTCATCATGAAACAGGTCGTTTCCTCTGTGTGACACAGTAACAGCGGGCTACACATACACAGAAATTATTCCATGGCAGCTGTCTGGCTGATTGATGCACTTGCTAAAGCCTCTTGTAGAAAGTATACGATGTGGGAAAATGATATGTGTAGTTACTGCTACAGTGTTGTTCCTATATTTTTCCTCTTTGCCCCGTCACTGCCAGAAATGTATATTATAACTGACTGAATGGAAAATGAAACCAATTCTTGACTTTTTTCATGAAAAAATAAGTATATCTATTACTGAGGCATCAATATTGCTTAGTTTCATGGATAAAACTTCTCCACATGTAGATATACTCAGCCTGTGGAAGATTCTAAGGTATGTAAGTTAAAATGGTAGCTGGCCAAGGAATGGAAGCGAAATATTTTGGCCACAATCAGTGCATAAAGCTGTAAAGCTGCTAGTCCATTTTCCAAATGGCCCCTGTTGGTACGCCCATCTGCTCCGTGGACCTGGTGACCTCGGATCAAAACCAGCTAGTTCACCTGTATGACGCTATCAGATTTAACAAAGTTCACTGTATATCATGCTGATGTGATATATTTATATTTTAGGGTTTTTCTCCACCAAGTTTCCAGTAATCACTCAACATTAAGTGTGTGATATGAATCTGGGCAACAGATAAATCTGCGTATAGTGTCAAACAACTATTCTGATGAAAGTAAATGTTGCAGAAATCTTGCGTTTACGGCTTTAGTTGAACCTGCTATCATATTTTTTGGTGCCTTGCTGCAGCAGAAATATCATTATTACCCTTTACATTGACATAGTAAACCAACAGTTGCCCATTAACCAAACATACAGTATATATGGAACAGCATTTGCATTCATTTAAAGCTATTTTTCTGGCAAGTACAAGGTTACCTCTGTTTTAGCTCTGTTTTTGGTCTCTTCTAACTCCTCAGTGAAATATCAGACTCTTTAGCAGCTAAATCACAGATAGAAATCCTGGCCTGCTGTTTGGTGCTGGGCAGGAGTTGTTGACTTTCTATTTGGCAGAATAAATAACAACATGTCCTATGAAAGCAAAAAACAAATGTGCAGTGTTTCACTATGGGCTTGGACTTTGAATACATTTTCTTACCTGAGGTTCGCCAATTGCCAACCCGTCTTCATAGTCATAGATATCCGGGTTCACCAAATTTAAATCCACATCCACATCATAGTTGGCACTGTCGTACGAGTCCAAGTCCACTTGTCGGGAAAATCTGGGGCTGGCAACCACCACTTTGAGGACGAAGAGTCCCAACACGAGCCTCACGAACACCCTCATTGTCCACCTTGATACATACAGAGAGATGTAAAATCAATGAGGGAACATCCGGATTTTCAAAGATTTATAATTGTTGATGCAGCACAAGGCACAGAGAGAGGTGAGATTTCACTTCTTCATTTTCATCTAGGCAATACTAATTGCAAAATGCTTTGTTAAAATGAGGAACCAACATGCTGAACCTGACCTTGAAATATCAATGTGGCAAACTTTGAGGAGCTGTTTCAGTTAACTGTTAGAACGGAGGACATGCTAATTATTAAAATATGGTCCCACATAGGTGCACTTAAACAAGGCATGCCTTTATGATATTGGCTTCATAACTATATCATATAATATTGGCAGCATAAGTGCTTGACTTTGGGTCACATCACTGAGGTCAATGAATTCATTACTGAGGTGCAGACAGCTCAAGGGAGTGAAATATGAGGGCCTCCTAGCTTCCTGAGCCAGATGCTCATTTTTCCAGGGAGCAGCCATCTTGGCTTAAATCAGTGCCTGCCTGTGGCGTGTCAAAGGTCAGAAGTCAAAGGTGATCTGATAAGCAACTGTAGGAACATTTTGAGTCTAAAGGGCTTAAATTCTTCTAAAAAAATCTTTGTTCATCTTGCAGGATTTTTTTCAGTGATGCTTTAAAATTCATTAAAAGGAACAGAGACGTTTTGGTTACTTCTTTCCCAACAAAACAGGATTAATACCGCATTTGAATTCCTGTGTTTTTGGCTGTAGATTTGATTCTTTTCCCCCAATCATACCAAAAAGGCGTTTGGCAGAAACTGGCAGTAAAATTTTTGGCAGCAAATTATAAATAAGGGCACAAACAAGAGGCTTCTTTTCTACTTGAATATGAATTAGCAGGTATGACAGAGCTGTTGTACACTGCCCTGACCCACATACCTGCTCATTTCCTCAGCTTAGTGAGGTTTATTAAGTCCATATATGTGAATCCAAAGTGGAAACTGTTAATAAGATTAGCATACGTTAATTACTGGTTATTTAGCTGGCATTAAATGACATTAGGCTGATCATCTGACAGTGAGGGAATTTCTTGGCTCACTGCTAGCAGGTGTAGCCTCATCACTGTTGGTCTGAGAAGGATCATGTCAAGTCCCAAAAATGGTTGAAGAGGTTTCAAAGTGTCCTCTAGGCCGGGGCAGATAAATGGAGAGCAAGGGAAGGGAGAGAGTGAGAAAGAGAGAGAGAGGTGGACTGGATGTTGGCCCTCAGGGTTAGATGGAGAGAGTGAGGAAAAGTCTCAGTGGGAGAAAGTGAGAGAGAGAGACGGAGAGACAGAGAAAGAGAGAGACAGGTTTCTAAGCTAACTCGACCCCTCGCCCTTTACAGAGGGTCTTTATGAGGCCCGGTCGCTGCCCGTCTCAGCACTCAAACTCCAAATTCCACCGAGGTTTGTGGACAGGATGGCAGTGAGTTACAGCTGCAAGGAAAAGCTTCATTCAGCTCAAACACACACACACACACACACACACCGACACACACACACGTACACACACACACACATGCACACAGACACGTACACATCACATGCACATGCACACACATATTGACATTTATGTACACACTTGGACAGACACATCCTCTCACAGATGCATACTGTCTTAGCACGCCTATCTTTTTCAGCGAGAGAAATTTGAGAAACCTCAGCTGCTATTTTGGGATATGGACAGATATACATGTGTATATATATATAAAAAGAAACCTTCCCTTAGGTTATTTAAGTCACTAATCTAATCTTTGTTGATATAAGAGAAATGGCTAATAATAATAAAATGGCTAAAGTGATCAATCACTTCATTGTACCTTTATAAACATCCAACATAAACTTAAGTGCACATGATTAGAAAAAGATGAGTTGACTCGTTAGCATCCGAACTCAACTGACTTCCTGTCATGAAGGTACAAAATCCAGCATGGCTACACTGAAAGACGGACTATGCTAAAGACAGAGGTGTGCTTTTATACAGGCCATCACAGTGTACAGTGTGTGGAAACTGTGTATGTGTGTGCATGAGTGTAGCCTCCGGACAAACTCTGTGTTGTGCTTGGCTCCACTTTGGGCATTCCTGATATCCAGTGATTCTACCTTTTTCCCTCAAAAACCACAAGCAAACTTGACACACATCCCTTTTGCTACCGGTTTTTGAGCAAAGTAGTACACTTGTATCGCAAAAAAGGTTTTTAAAAAAAGAATTTAAAAACCCTTCATCAAAACAGGTGACAGAGAATTTAAAACAGTGAGTAAAATCATTAATGCACATAATTTAGTTTTGAGAGAGAATGTACATAGAAAAAAGATTGCTACAAGGTTTTCATCATGTTTTCCTAAATTACAAAGAGGTTTTTTGAACAAATTTGCTTGAAAAAGTACAAGAAACTGTCAAAAAAAAACAGAATAAACCAAAATCATCAAGGTTGTCACATATCCACAAAACACCTGCTGAACACTCACACATGAACCAAGCTTATAAAATGTAGCAGCCAGTATTTAACAATCACAATAGCAGTCTGTCATTATCATTGTCACTGCTAGAGGACAACAGGGATGTCTGAGTTATAGACACCTGCAAGCCTCCAAAGCAAATGCATGAGTGAAAATAAACAGCTGCATCACCAACCAACTTGCAAGAGGTTCCAATGCAAACCCTGAGTAGCAGTATTTTGGGAATGGTTAGTCTGTTGCCTGTCTATCTAATCCCCTGCACCAGAGAGTCATTGAACCAGTATGAAGATAGCACCAAGAACGCTTACCTCTGTCTCCTGCTTTCCCGAATGGTCCCTTCAGCCGTGATGGAGATGCTGAGGGCTCCGGGACTTGGCCAATGGTGAGAGGTCGTGCAGGGTGCCTTGAAAAGGGAGGGTGCGTGTGTGAATTGTGTGAAAGGTGTGTGTGTGTGTGTGTGTGTGTGTGTGTGTGTGTGTGTGTGAATGTGACAAGTGTGATGGTGTGTGTGTGTGTATGTGTAGGTCTGTGTGCTCTGGCAGACCTGAGTGCCCTGCCGCTTATGTGTGAAGGTAGGCACTGAGACTGATTGGACCAGAGCAGATTGCTTTTGGTCACTAGGAGTGCACCCACCCCACACCGTGAACCCGCTTGCACGACCCTCTCAAACACGCACACACACGTACATCCACACGCAGACAGACATCAGACACAGAGAAAAAGAGAGAGAGAGTAAAGGCCCCCCAGTGACAAAATACCTTTTTATCCCTTACAAGAGTATCCTTTATTTTAACAAGAGTGTGGCTCAATCAGACTGAAATATTTGTCCACCTTTTCCTGGGGTGAAATTCTGGCATGTGTTGCTTTCATGTATGGGGGGGATCCACGGGGCTCTTGTACACAATGGGACCTCTGTGAGGAGCCCCTGTTAGCATGGTGCTGAGAGGAAGTCCCCGCTTGGAGGAAGGCCTCTGCCCTCCCTTTCAGCTGAAGCTGCTTTCTCTTTGCTTTCTCACTTTCTAAATATTCTGCTGTAACTACAGACCTGGATTCAGCGGTGGGATAACATAGTTTGACTTGATGGAAAATTATCTGATTTGGTGTCAGAGGAAGGCAAGTGGTTCTTTTTCGGTTCTGTACAGATCTATGCATACATTAAAAGAGATGCACACTCTCATAGTCTGTCTTTAGTGTCCAGTAATAATAATAATGGACAGAAAGCTGAAGGCTAACTTTACTGTCAGGTTCAGTTGGCTACAACTTTGTCTCAACATGTCCACCTCTCCCTCTCACTCCTATGGTAACTCTAGACCTTTTGATGAGTGAGGGGAAAAGGACGTAGTGGGAGCGCCAGAAATCGTTCTGCACCTGCCACATAAACGGGGATTTATATTCAGAGCTTTTCTTCTGCCAGGCATTCTCAAAAGCCAAAGAATTGAATGAAATTTTGCCCCAACTGCATCGACACAATGATTGATACCCAAAGTATATAGACAGAGACCATTGTACAGCGCCTTAAATGTCATGTGATACTTTATAATGAAGTGGAAACTTTATGCCAGCAGAAACACGGATTATGTGATGAAAAGGACTCTGATTTTTATTATTGGCTTTATTTCCTGGCTTCATCAGGAGCCTTCAAGTATTTGACAACAATAAATGTCAGGGAGTAGGAAGAAGTGATATGTGTATGTTATTTCAAAGCTCAAAAAAGTGTGAATGAGTCATTAAATAACATATTTCTGTCATAACTACACAGTTCATTTAATAGGAGTCCACTAGGTGATTAATGGAAGATGTTCTGTGGATAATGATCTATCTAAACTGTATGTTTACTGTCCAACGATAAGATTAAAATGATAAATTATAATCCAATATGTCCTGAATAAAATGTGGTGGGAAAAACTCCCTAGACTGAATGTCTGTTTGAAACTGATAGCAAATGACAATTTACAGGCTACCATAAACATGATCATTATTATTTTAATGATAAAGTGCAGGAGATACAAAAAAAAAAAAAAAAAAAAAAAAAAACAACAAACGAAATTATACACACACACACAATTACAGTAATGTTTAAAAATTTTATTCAAATTGAAGACAATTAACATGAAATGTATTTCTCAGCTAATTCAGAAAAATAATGACCAGAATTAAAATGTGTTGGCATTTAAAAAAAAGTTCTCACATTTTTTGTTTTTGCATAGAAAACATTAAGGAATATTGGCCTTGGTTATTAACAGGACTCTCAGATTTGCACTTTTTTTTTGTACCTTTTGTTTTGTTTTTTAACCTTCAAACAACATTAAATAAAAATAAATTACCTACACTAAGTATGTATAATGTATAATAGTTTTTTTTCTAATGTTAACAAAAACATAAGACCATTCATTTGGCTTCAAGTCTACAAATATGAAGCACTCACAGGAAAAAAAAAATTAAGTTATTAATTAATGAATTAATTAATTACCCTAAGTATTCATAAAGTCCGCCTCCTAGTGAAAAAAATAAAAAATTTATATATATATATATATATATATATATATAACAAGACCTGAAAGATGTTCACATGCCATAAATACATCCTGTTCCCCTAAATCACTGTCATGCTACATTGTAATAGATTTTTTTGGTTCAGAATGCTACATGCAGATGTTTATACCAACGTAAGGCACAACTAGTGGTCAACAGATTGCAGCCTCAATTAAAGCGTCTAACCGATCAGCACCTTACTGACTTTATTGTTACATTTTGATTTTATTGAAATTCTACTGAAAAAACTAGTGGTTTCTGGAACTGAAACATTACCTTGTCCCCAAGACACACCAATAAAATAAGTTGATGCCAACTAGCGTCAAATATTTCACAAACATGCAAATATTACTCCTTTCACCACTTTTGACCTATGATTTCACAGGTCTCGTATATCAGACCAGCATCCACATTGCATAGTCATCAAGAAATCAGATTTGCCAGGAACGTGTAGATGATTTTCCTTTTCTTAGATGACAATGGATCTAAGGCGACGGAAGCAGAGGATGACGTCTCTTGGAATTGGTGGCTTAATCTCATTTCCATCCAGTCGGAGGTAGCGCAACCGAGGGACAGTTTCGTTGATATTGTCATCAATTGCGTCAACAGGGATGGGGCAGACATTGGTCCCACTTACACCTATAAAAAGACAAAGCAAAGAGCATTAATGTTACAAGTCTTTTATTCAATAGAGGCAGAAAAAACTCTCCTCTGAGACATAGACTACAAGCAGTAGATGCACTTGGAACTTACTTTTGATCTTGTTGTGGTCAAGGTAAAGGTGTTCAAGACCTGAGGGAATGAGGGGCACCTCAGTCAGCTCGTTATGGGATAGTTGTAAGTCCAAGATGCTGGAGACATTAAACACAGTTTTGGGAACTCCATTGCTGGCAAGTTTATTGTGGTTGAGCCTCAAAAAAGCCATTTTTGGCAAACCTTTGAAGTAGCTAGCTGGGATCTTCTCAATGTTGTTGCCATCAAGGAAAAGCTGAGTGGTGGTGGGAGGTAGGCCAAGTGGCATATTTGACAGCTGGTTCTTAGCTAGGTTGATCTGTACCAGGTTGTTCAGACCCTTCAGGCTCATCTCAGTCACAGCATCATCCATCAGCTTATTCCCTTGAAGGTCCAGGAGGTTAAGCTTATTTAGACCATTGAAGACCCCAGCAGGGATCTTGGAGATGCGATTGCGAGACAGACGTAGATGCTCCAGACTAGCTGGCAATGGAGATGGCACAGAAGACAAAAGGTTGTCATCCATGTACAGGTGCGCCAGGTGTGGCATTGTGTTCAAGACACCTTCCTCCACTCTTTCACTAGTGATTCTGTTGCGGTTCAGGTTCAACCATCGCAGCTGTGTGGCATTACGTAGGGCATCAGCTGACAACCCTTCTATTAAATTGCTCTGCAAGTAGAGATACCATGTGTTTGGAGGGATTTTGGGGATGGTCTTTAGGCCTTTATTGTCACAGTAGACAGCACGTGGGAAATTGGGAGGACAGCGGCACTCTTTAGGGCAGGCTTGTAACTGAGCCAGATATTCCTCATAAGGCATGTCCTGGCCAGCAACTGGTCCAACCAGGAACAAGATGCAGAGAAGGCTTGGGAGAAGTGCCATTTCACTGTTGAGTCTAAGACAGAGGAGGAAGAAAAAAGACAATATTACGGACAAAGCTCCAGGTCCACACAGTGTGACAGAATCCCTAAGGAAAAGTGACATCTGGACACTCAAATCCAAATTAAAGAAGGTCAGTTAAGATACTATCATTTGTAAAGGATTGGGGACTTTGAGGTCTTACTGGAGGATCATAATGTAAACGAGGACCCAAATAACTGTCTGCACTTGGGAACCTGTGTCTGTTTTAGTTTAGTTTAGTTATAGTTTCAATAATCAAAGAAATATTTTGGTAATGTGTCTTTAATCAAGAGACATTTGTCCCTTCAAATTCTACCAATGATGTGGCTAACTTTAAATGCTGAAACCACAAACAACAAAACAAAGTGCTCACAAATACAAGCTGTAGCCCAAATTAGCCACATCAGTGTATATTGCCTACTCTACCACTAATGTCATTATCACTGAATTCCAATGGTAGCTGCCAACAGAGAAACATAGTCTGCTTTGTCGGGGTCAGTACTTTACTTGCCAACAGGTAAAGGACAGGTAAAGCTCTAAAGACAGGATGCAGACCCGGGTCAACTTTAATTGCATTAGGACAATCTTAAAGCTTGGATTTGAAGACTTTGCATGTCAATTGTCAGCTGCACACTGTTCATCAGGCTTTCATTGCAACGCATATGGTTAAGCATACCGCACAACTCATTTGCACAACTAAATGACAGTTGCAAATAAATACATGAGTAAGCATACACACATTTCAGCTAAGCATTGCACATACTCAGTTGAGGAGAGTTGGAGTGTTTCCATTAAGGATAACAGTCCAGGAAAAGGGCAGATGGCCAGGTAATAATTACTAACAGGTGTAAGGTGAAAAGTGAGATGCAAAATTCCTGAAACAACAGAAACTATGCACTGTAGAAGTACAAGAACTAAAAAAGGGAAAAGAAAAGACCAAAATCCTGTCAGCTTCAGCATCTTCAATCTATCATCTCTTGAGCCTGTACTTGATTCCTCTCAGCTGCCATCTGGTACTTGTTTAAATTTTTGATGCACTCCATGTTTGTCTGGAACTCATTTCGGGAAGGTCATGGTTTTCCAAAAATGAGTGCACTTCAAAGACAAAGCCGACACACCTGTTTTAAGAGGTGCTCCCCTATTGTCTTACTGTACAGAGGTCAAAGCTGACTTCAAATGGTAAAACTGTGATACATGCTTCCAAAAAAAAAAAAAAAAAACAGTCACTAAAGGTGCAAGACAAATGTCTACCAAACCAACCCATAATGACCCTGACACTCTTCTAGAAACCCAGCTTACCTTAAACTTTATAAGTTCCCTTGCTTATGTCCTCCTTCAGCAAGTTATCATATGTTGTCTGAAATGACAAGGTTGTACCTCTCGCTCCCCTGTATTTGTACTCTAGCTTTTTCATTCAACGTGTGCCAGCATGTCACTAAAGCTTCTTTCAGCCAATCAGATTCTTGAAGGATCAAAGGTCATAATCCTATGGTATAGTGTACTAGGCTTTTTCAGCACTTGAGACATGGCCCACTTAGAACCAGACTAATGCAGGCCTACCTCTGCTATGTTTGCTGACTTCCACATGTACAACCATGCCTCACAAGGCATGGTAGCATGCTTGATCTCTTTTTAACTCCACTCACAAATCCCCAAGGCCTCTGTTGACCTATGTGCTTATTTTGTACTGTTGACATCCACAGGGTGATCAGGATTAATTAATCTGCTTGGTGCAAATCAGTTATACAGTTTCGTCCGTCAATGGCAGTTGTGGGATAAGCAAAAATTACACACATATTGCGGTGTATAGAAAAGGCTCTCTGTATGCATAGATTACTGGAGTCTGAGGTGGATTCAGCATGAGGCCATCTAGCCTTTCTGCCAAGATTTTGAGTACATCTAAAGCAAAACTGGACTTTTTCAATATGTGGGAAAATGGTGCTTGGTCTGACTAATCTTGGAACAAAGCACAACTCATAGATCTCAGTGAACAGTCGAAATAATTACGCTGATACATGGTATCTAAGTATTATTTGGGGCATGTGTATGTCTTCATGGCCACAGTGTTTCTAATACTTCCAGTAGTGTTGGCTTGAAGATGATGGAAGGAAGCTCTGTGAACCCAACAATGACTTCAGTATACTCCAAAAAACTGTTGGGATGAAGTGCAGCATCATTAATATTTGGCTGAAAGATCTGCAGTTACTGAATCGCGCTGTAACAGCAGGAGTGTAGAGGCTAGTTAAAAGGTAATGGGACTTGTGTCTAGTTGAATATCATCCACTCAATGTACTTGTGTTTTATTTATGCATGCATGTTTCTCAGCTTACAGCTCAGTAAGACAGAAGACACATGGTTCGGTAAAGCTTATAGCACAATGATGACACTCTGTACTTAAGTACAAAACATTGTCTGCAGACATGAGAGGTAATGGTGTTATAGGTAGAAGGTCAGACTTAATCTGGTGGGATTTTACTGCATGCTAGCCAAGCAAACTGTTTTTACAGAAGCTAGTGAGCATCGGGATTTGTGACCTTTCAACATGCCAACATGGGATTGTGCTCTTTTCCAGTGATGACATCAAAGGCTTGAAAGCAACAAGATAACCCTGGCTTACCTGTGTGAGGATAGGAGCAACACTTATCCATGATCAGTCATGCAGGCTCTGTACAGCCTCTGCTGGGTTTGCCAAGCTGTATTTGTGAATACTGATCATTTCCCTTCACGTTTGTAACCTTGTGTGATTAATTCCACAGCTAGACATTAGTGCCAAGCACACATATAGGAACTGTACGTCAGAGACTAATTGATTACGTAATTGAATGGACCCATGTCTGCACAAGTGCCTGTTCTGTTCTTATAAACTTAGCTGATTTAGCCTCTTGGTTGCATTCTGATTGCATATTCTCCACACCTTGATCATTTCATGACAGTATCTCAAAGTCTCTCAGCAAGATGTGGTTTGCTGTCAGACTGCAGAGGCATTTGATTTTAATTGGCATACAACCCATGTTTTCGAGCGTTAGGATAACAGATATACTTGTTAATCTTCTGAGAAAATTCCACTCAGATTTTTTACCACTACTACTGACCCAGCAGCCTCATAAAGTCCTTGCAGATGAAATCATGAACCAGTTAAAATATCCATCTGATAAGGATTTAATGTAACAGTTAGCATTCTTTTTCAAAACTAAAACAGAGGGCAGGCACATCTGGTTACTCTCCCTTCAAGTTCCTGCAAAAAGACAAACACTTATCCAAGATATCAAAAATGTAAATAAAGTTTCAAAATACAATCAATGGCGTGTAAAGACCCAAAATTGATTTTTTTTTTGATGTAACTGAAATTGGCCACGATTTACCCACAGAACAGAGGGGATATCCTTCTACTCTCACTATCAAGAAACAGTTATTAATAATGTCATTAAATACAGTATTTAGATTTAAATATTCAAGATGCTGAAAACGGTGACTAAGGACTTCCCAGTACTCAAAAGCAAAATGGAACCTATATAACTGAAAACAAATGTTGGCTACAATTGTTCTGACTGACTAAGGGAAAACACATGCAGAGGAATATGATAATACTAATTTCCTGCCAGGGGCTTTGTGTTTTAGCCAGTTATGTTAATTACACAACGGGTTGTATTTACACTGCATGGGCTTTTCAGGATTTGCTCCAGTTGATGGCTTTACTGAAATCCACTTGATGACTTTGAAACATTTTGGAGAATTAACATGAATTACTGCATCCACAACTGAGACACTAGCTGTGTTTATGGGTAAGTATTATGTGAAAAAAAAAAAACACATCTGGCAGTAAAAGTGACTTTCCAAGATATTTGTCATTTGGAAACATTCAAAAAACCACAGCTGCCTTTTCTTAGATAATTCATTTCCAGGTGTAAAGTTAATTGTAAAATGGTTGTAAATTCATTCATTACAAAAACGTCTTTCTACATTGATCCTGATGTCAATCATTGTAGTTTATACAATTAAAATGAACTGTGACCAAAGCAAAGAAAGAAAAAAAGAAACTGCATCTCATGGGGTATACTTACATCTCACTCGCCAAAGCCTGCTTATACATGCAAGTTTACCACTGTTATCACTGTTGGATGTTCCCTATACGTTTTGAATGGTTGGCAAGGTGCACAACATCAAAGGTAAGGATCAGTCCAGTAAGATTTAAACCATCTGAGAAATGCACTGCACCTCTGTGTAAACCCTCCTCTTTCAAATATGTTTATCATAAAAAAGACAAGATCAGCTTTACCTGCTTCTCCAGCCGATGTAGGTAGTCTGCATGCAGCCAGGTGATGTTTGTCTCTTCTCACCCTCCACTGGTTAGCGCTGATGATTGTCCACAGCCCTGATGTGGTCAAGACTGAGCTAACCTGGTTAGTCGTGTGTAATTATTGGTTTGATTCCGTCAAGGCTGCACCTTAGACATGCACCGGTTTAAACAAGAGGATGGAGCATGTGTTGTTGGTGGGAGGACGAGTGTGCGCGAGTTGGGATGTCCTTTCAGAGTTTGTGTTGCCTACTTTCCTGCCAGCCCTGCAATATTTTTTCTGCCTCTTTCGTTTTGTCTCCTCTTCTCTGGAGACATTGAAGTCATCAGTATGCTGTTGAGGGTTAAACTGCTGTCACCCCACCCAACTTAACCATTTGGTCTCCAATCAAGAATTTGCTCTTAACCTATCTCTTTTGGGGGAAGGGAGCGTGACCAGTTTATGACTCGTTTCAGCTGACAGGCCTTGGGGTGTATTTTCTAGGCAGGTGAGGTTTGAGAGGAGCGTGGACGGATTTGTACTCAGACATTCACACCCAACTTGTTTTTACAGGAAAATTCCCTTTATTTTACAACCCAAGTCTTCTTTTTTATAGTTTTTCCTATTACAGTGATTAGTGATAACATATTACTCACAGACATCACTGCAGAAGATTTTTACACAGTCATTGGCAGAAACAGCTTCACAGTACAACTGTCTATTGTAGTAGTCAAGGAGCCTCAAACCACCTCTAACCGCTTCTTTGGCAGTAAAAATCAAACTTTATTACATTTCTAGTGACTCATTCATGAGAGATCACAGACATTTTTTAATCCCAGTAAACGTGACAGAGTATTGGACTAGTACAATAATTTGTATGTAAGAACTAAGTGTTCACACTGATAGTGCAAACATACCTGCTGACTGTCTTATTCCATTGTTTCTCTGGTATTTGAGCGGTGGTGCTCGTGTTTTGTAGATGTAGTCACGCTAAAACTGTCAGTGCGTTGGTCCAACGGTGCATTCCAAACTCAAAAATTACTGGATCATTTGCAGTGATTTTTTTTCTTCTTTTTTAAAAAAAAAAAAAAAAAAACTTTTTACTGTTCCCAGATGATGAATCCCTAATGGTTTTGATGACTCAGTAAATTTTAATCTAATCCACCAATGGTTTTTCAACAAAGAGTTTAGATGATATTGGAGGGTGGGTAAAAACAATGATACGATCCCTCACTGGCTTCCCATTGGTGCACATTAGTTGTGAGAATTCCCTCTTTTTTACTGCTTACAAAACTCTAAGGATGCTGATAAATATGGACATGCATGTTGGGCAATGCATTAGTTGAACCAGAAAGTACTTCAGAAACACAATAAACTCAATAAAGTCATTTTGAGGTTTGGGTTAATTGTTGCAGCCGTCCTCTCACCTCCGTTTCCCCTCCCCATTTCATTATTCAGCTCAGCTGTGTGTGTTTTCAGGTCCAGGCCACAGATGGGACATCTGGAACCCATGTCCAAACTTTTGGGGACCAAAATCAAAAAAAATAAAAAGATGGATGGAGAGTTTGTGATAAGAGAGGGAAGGAAATATCAACAAATTATTAAGAAAGTAGAAATTAAACATGAGTTGTGTTAAAATCTATGGAGAAGTCAGACACCAGATCGGGTGACAATGGATTGATGCAGAATATGAATAAAAATACATAAATAAGAGAGAACAGCTGGAGTTGAGCTGCCAGGGAGCAACAGCTGATTATACTTTCACTTACCGTTCCAAGCAAGAGGATGTGAAGCTTAAGGTTATATAAAGGGCTTTATTGTCTAGACACGGGCAGCAGGAGCTCTGCTCAGGTTTGGATAACAGCGACACAGGAGGAAGAGGAGGAAATTGTTATAGGCTCTGAATGTGCAGAAAAAATGGTTAGAATAAACATGTACCATGTAGCAGTGAATAGACTGCTAATATTTGAACATGCTGAGTTATAAAGTTGACTTAGGCAATAATACATTGGATGGTATAGGGAAGTAGTGGAATTTTATAATTATCCCTCATAACTCAGACATACAGACAGATAATGACCCTCATTTACATAAGAGAGTCTAATTTTGAATATAACCTACTTTAACAGCTGGATGTCATTACAAACACCTAGCAGAAATGAAATGGGCCATCTGGGATCCATTTACATAATAACTGTAAATGCCACGAATCTAATCAAGTAACCTATCAGGTCTGAACAGCGTCTACTCTAATAAGGAACTTTTGACTAATACTCCAAGAAGAATTTAGTGGTTCCAGCACATATGGTGCACATCAGCAAGGATTGTCAGTGTTACAGTTAGTGTACAGCTCTACAAAAGCACTTCTGATATCGTAAAAACAAATGACAAGTGAATATCAGAAACAATGAGAGTGGTCCTGATTTATTATCAAAGGTGTTAACATGTATCACAAGGGACATTTTGAGGAGGATGTGAAAAGGAGCAGCAATTTATAATAGTTTCACTAGAACCTATTTGCCCTCATTGGCTCTTAATATGTACAGTGGAGGGAAAGATTGAGAGCAAAAGATAATTTTCAATCTTTTTAATTCCAGAAAGAGCACAACTGTTCTATTTCGTATTGTCTGCTGCAGCTTCCAGATTTTTATGAACACTCATTGTCTTTGGAAAACACGAACAGTAATAATGAAAAACAGATTTTTTTTTTTAAACTCTGACAGTATCCAGTGTGTTGTGGTGATGTAGGCAAAATTTGGTCCAGTTTATGAACAAATGATACCGGACAAAATACTTTGTTTTAAGCTGTAACTTCACCTGACAATAAGAGGAAGAATTCACAATATTCAACTAACATTCAACAAGAAATACAAAATCCCAATTGTACAGCAACTGCTGAGTGCAGTAACAAAAGTGGGGCAACACTATCTTCTCCTCAGCATGCATGTAAATCTTACATGCCATTATAAATAAAATAAAAATGATTTAAGCCAAAAAATATTCCTAACACCTCACATCAATTCCATAATAAGATTTATTCTTTAATGGATGGTAGACTTTTGAAAAATGGTGCAGAAACCAAAAGGAATGTGCTGGTTTTATGGTTTTCTTTCCCTCTGGCACACCGTTAAACACACATTTCTCTGACTCGTCCAATCACCACAAGACTAAATGCACTTGGCCAAAAACCTGAACAGAGTTCCCTAGAACTCTTATTCCTCTTCATTGTTTTCAAGTGACCTTTTGAGACATAAAACACATAGAAGACAGACTCAAACACTGATTCTCTCTGCAGGACCAAAACAACAACAACAAAACATTTTGATGTAAAACCTATGGTTTATTAAACCTACATTTATTGCTCAGTGTTTAGATGAATGTTTTAGAGCAATTGCATTAATCACCTTTCACCATAAACAGGGGGATTAAGCAGACTGAGAATCCCTTGACAAGCTGAATACACAGACTAAAAGTCACCATATTGGACTAGGTACAGTATGTCAGTGCTCTTTTAAGGAGTTGTCAACTGTTTGTGTTGAAGTTTCACAGACCAGTTATAATACTTTTTAAGCTGACGTTGCGAATTTGTGGTTTTTTGATATGAAAACTTTTGGAAGGGTAGATTTGCACTGAAAATATCTGCGGTAAGCTGCGGTATCGAGTAAAACCCTGCAACCCCTGCATCCCTCCAGGACCAGCAGTTTTTGTTTGACTGCAGTTACATTGAAATGTGGGACTGAACAAAGATGACAGGTCCTTCATGGAGCTTTTGAATGAATGACTTTAGAGACACAAAGTCAAAACAAAGGAAGATAAAATGCAAATGAATACCATAATGTAGGAAAAACAGCTGAACTGTGCACATAAACAGTATGTCCAAAACACACTAACAGGCTTTGGAGGATAAATAAAAGGATCTTCCATTTATCTTGAAAAAAACAAACTATATTTTCCTTGTGTAAATCATGGGAAACATCATGACTTCATCACAAAGATATAAGCCAGAAAAAAAGCTGCCAAAAGTAGCACAGCACACACTTTAATCAGAGTAAGGAGCTGAACTAGCAGCAGTTCATCACACCCTGTTTTAATGCTCAGGTGAAATCTGCCATGACACGTCTTCAGTGCTTCATATGGCCTATTATCTCTCTGGGCAAGACGTGTTCGCTGGTTCCTTTCACTTGGCTTCAGCTTGTTCCTAAAGGAGTTTTTAATTTTAATCCTCTCTATTGTACCTATGTGTTTTAAACTTTTGTCAGAGAAATAAGAAAATTATATTGAGGTCTAGGTACAGTAAATTTACTGTGTACACTGACTATTCAGAAAATACCTACCATTTGCTTATTTAATTTTAAACAGTATGTATTTTAAACAATAGATACTGATAGATAGCTAAATAGATACTTTTTGTGTAGTAGTTAGTTAAATTGCAAATGATAAATCCTCCCTAAAAATAGTATTATTATTGAAGATTAGAAGAAAAATTGAATTCATAAGCATCTTGTTCCAGTCAGCATATATAAAATGGTTTTAACACTTTGTTTCCCTCCATGCTAGAAATCGAATACAGCAGGTTTAAAAAGTCATATCATACAAATATGTTGGAAACATAGTTTATTCAACTGTGTTTGGTTTCCTCACAGTAAATCCAAGAGCAGTTACTGAGTCAAAAGCCACATACGAAATCACGATAAAATGACAAATTAAACCAGAACAAAATGTAATATTCTAATGACATAACTTCAGTCTACATGACCATACCGCCAAGTTGAGTTTGTATTGTTGAAAAGCATCTGTCAGTCATAGTAAACAACAACGTAACAATGACAGCACCTTAACTGCAAAAGCTGTAGTTTATTATCAGAAGAAGAACGGTACCATTGGATGCATGCAAGCAATGCAGATGTTGTATACAAATCAGCAATGTGCAGTGACAGTTAGGAGTTAACTAATGTGAAGAAACGACGTAACTCGTTATATCTAAAACAGAAAGAGTTCATTATGATAAGTATTTACTTTCCAGGACAATTACAGTGTCTTTCATACTTGTGTCATTTATTCCACTTTTTAATACCAAAGTCTGCAGAAATATGTAACTGTGAAGTTATTTCCTCTTAAAGATGATGGGTAATTCTATTATCACTATCAGTCAGGTAATCAAATTAAGTCAATCAGTGGGACATCATGACATTTGCCTGAAGGTATCTTATGTGTAAATTTCAAGTGGGTAGAAAACGACAGACACAAGTAATTAATACTGGTATTTTCCTTAAAAAATCATTTAATATACTGAAAATTTGACTGCAATGTAACTGCTATTTTACAATTTGATCATTATTTTTCACATAGGTATTACACACAGAGTACACAATCCTCATCTGCTGGTCCTTTGCACAGCAATGGATTAGTTATTGTACCCATTTAATATTATACATGCTTAACACTGCAATATACAAGACAGACAACAAAATGACACCACAACTGAATTGAGACATTGGAAAAACCATTGTTCACTCCATCATGTCTACATTCAGTATATTTCAATGCAAGTTTGGAATGTTTTAAGTGTGTGTTTTTTTAATCGAAGCATATGAATCAGTTTCTATTTATACACCTTTGGTCATTTTATTTTTTTATATCGTCTATTGTCATTTTTGTATTTTTTTTTCATTTTTTTTTCATTATGTTTATTTCAATGTTTAAAATATTCATTCATAACTACAAATGCAATGAGATGTATGTATCTCAAATTTGCTCAGCTTTAGATTTGTTGAAGATATATATTGCATTTAACTGATGAAGATGCCATTATACTATCCCAGATTTGCATAATACTTATGTCAGTGCAGAGACATGTTGGTACTTTAAAAAGGTGGGATACTATGACATAGGAATCCACAAAGCTTGGGGCTGAGCTGTGTCATGATAATAGGGAGGAGTGGGGCGGGGCATGGGACGGAGGTCATCATAGGAGAGAGGGGGAATGGGAAGGTCATGAATTTGTGGAGTGTCCTTATTCAAACATGATGTCTACAGCTTGGCGCAGGCAGTTGGCAGCATCAGGGGGCATGTTGCTATGTGTGACGTTGTTGGCGTCCAGACGCAGATGCTTCAGATGGGAATAGTTGAGGGGTCCGATGAACTTGCAGAAACTTGTCATTTCAATCTCTGCAGAGAATCACAAATTGAAATAAAGTTATGGGAGTTTTTAGAAAACAAATTTTTCAAGACCCTCATGCTGGGGTGTCAGAAGTACCATGTGAAGTTTTTGACCACTAGTAGCACTGAAGAGCAATGTTTTTACAAATGGGTCTCTGTTTTAATGACTCATCTTGCTCTCCAGGGCACACATATATTTATCCAATCAAATGTAATTTAGGTTTGTCCAAACTACCATATAAAACCACATTGGACTGTTATCTAGTGAGTAGTTAGCAAAGCAATGTCTTTAGACCTCAGTCGGAGGTGTGTGTTTGGATTTAATTTGGCAAAAACTCTGTTTACATTTCCAAAGAATGTGGTTGGGCTTTAATTTGCTTAATTTAGCCTTATCCTCCTCCTGATCTAACAATGTGGGTGGGATTTAGTAGAGGCCTACTGTTCTGCAGTAGTTTGCAACCCTCTACAGCTGTGCATCGCACTGTATTCAATAAGTCAAACCCACTTCAGAGCAATTCAGTGACATCCGGAGGATTTGATTTAACTGAACCCCACCCACATATGCTGTTTTATTTGGAAATGTGTCACATGACTAAAGCTCTAACTTCCATTTCATTGAGCCTTAAAGAAAACTCCACAAGGTACCTTACAGAAAATGGTCAAAGCCATTTAGATTGGAACAAGACCCTTCAGGGAATATCTGAAATTGCTAATAAGTATAAACTGTCACTCACTGCTGATCTCATTGGCCTGGAGGTAGAGTTGCTCCAGCCGCTCATTGATCTCAGGGATGGACTGCAGCTTGTTGAAAGACAGGTCCAGCTCCACCAGTGATGTCACATTGAAGACTCCAGCAGGGATCCCAGAGTCCACCAGCTTGTTGTGGGAGATCCTTAGGTACTGCAGTGAGGGCAACTTGTTCAGATATCCAGCTCCAACACCGTCAATGTCATTGTAGTCAGCATAGAGGATTTCCAATGAACTGGGGACTCCAGTTGGCAGCTTCTTTAGCTTGTTGTGGCTGACATCCAGGGATAACAGCTTCTTGGGCCCCTTGAATGCACCAGAAATGGCTTCAGATGTTAGCTGATTGTGCTGAACATTGATGGAGGTCAAATTTTCTTTGTCAGTCAAGAGTCCAGAGGGAAACTTGGTCAGCTTGTTGTGCATCATCTTCAGCTCATCAAGGCCCTTTGAGGGTGGGATGATTGGCTCTGAGAGCTCATTATTGCTGAAGAATAGCTTCTCCAAGCCAGTGAGTTTGTCGATTGTTCCCTTTTCAATCTTAGCATTAGTGATCTTGTTGTTGTCAAGTACAAGCCAGCGAAGATCAGCAGTAACATTATCAAAGACTCCTGCTTTGATCTCTTCTATCAGGTTGTTCTGGAGGTACAGGTACTTGATCCCTGTTGGGACTACAGGAACGAACTTGAGGTTTCGGCTGTCGCAATACATGGCAGAGGGGAAGTTCATTGGGCAGTCGCATTCTTGATTACAGTTGGGCCCTGAGGGTCCTAGAGCAGAAGCAGGCTGGTAGTCGTAGTCATAATACTGGCACAGGGCCACACTGACCAGTATGGCCAAAATGGGTAAACGCAGAGGAACCATGGTTTCTGGGGATCCAACAGATAGGGGGGAAGGGTGAGGCAGGGGATAAAAGAAAAGTTAGAAGTTAAAGTAACCAAGAGTAGCAAAATATAAATTCATAATCAGAAAAAGACAAATGCACATGATTTATTGAAAAAACAGTGTAGTGCCAACCATTTTAGTTAATGTTCACAAGTCACAAATCTTTCACAAAACTTTCATCTTTTAAGAAAAAGGAGAATGAAATGAATGTGAGCTTATTTTAAGCAGTGATTGGAAAAAAAAAAAGAAAAAAAAAAAGATTTTGGTTTTGTCTTTCAACAAACACCATAGCCCACTGCCACACCCACTCCCGGGAGTGTTGGTGCATGTAATTGGTCAAGAGTTCATTGCAACCGAGACCAAGGAGTTCTACATTCCTTGATTTGGTTATGTGTGTTGAGCCACATCCTTACAGCTGCAGCTTGAATGAAACTGCACGGCTCCAAGCATAAAACATTAATAGGCTAAATAATGCAATGCACATGTTTCAATAATACACAGAACAAATATATGTGTCCACATTACACCAATCTTTAAGATATGCTTCATATGTAAAACAGCAAAACACAAAAACAGGAACTATAACCAGACAAGAAAACGAAAAGTAGTTTAGACTCATAGCTGCACAAAATAAACTCTGCAGACACCAGAATGATGAATTCCAGACCCATGAAAAATGCAGACAGACATTGGATCCAAGTGCAACAGCTTATTATTCAAAGTGTGAAGTCACGAAAATCTATGAAACAGTAATAAAAAGCCAGCGTATGTCTATGTCAACATGTGAGATCTAGATTAAGACACTGTTGTTGCTGCTTTTCTAAATCCAATATGCAAATCATAAAACTTGTTTGTTTTTTTTTTTTTGCTGCAAGCAGTGGTATTCTTTTCTTCTTTGTTGCAGCACCAGACCATGCCCAAAACTCTAGCAGTGACAGCTGATAATCCCATCCGGAAAACAGAAATAAAGAGGAATAATCAAACAGGAAATCACAAATCCATGCCTCCATATGCAAGCTTACCTGTGCTTCTCTCTCTTCGCGTGTGTGGGGTGGAGGGCCAGTAGGTAAGAACAGTGTGGTGTTCAAAAACTGGAAGTCTCTGGAGAAAAACACAGAGGGAAAGAAAGAGAGAGGGGGAGGAGAGAGAGAGAGAAGGGTAGATGGAGAGACAGAGAAGGAAAAAAGAGAAGGAGGAGGAGGAGGAGGGGGAGGAGAGGAGGCTTCTTCTTCCTGGAGAAAGTGAGTTTGTCATATAAATTTAGGATGTCATTAATATGAATGTTTGGGACAACATCTTCCAAAAACTGGGGTTAAACAACATGGTGCAACAGGTGCAACAGGACACAGGAACAAATATAGGTGTAGTGATGTTGATATTTGTCACCTCTCCCCCATTTCTAACCTTTACATATCAGAAGGTTTTTTGCATCCAAACAATGACCTCAAAACATTTGCAAATACTCTTTGGACTTGGGTAGACGGTGCATGGAAAAATCTAAAGAGTAGGAAAAGCTTTGTGTGGAAAAATGTGAAAACGTCTCTGGCAGCCATTTAATCCAGACACCGGTTATGAAGAAGACTAAATTCTCGTGTACCTCTTGAGCTGTGAATAAGACTTTGGAAAATTTGACAAAAGAGGTAATGAGACAGCCAGAGAAGTCTTGCATAACACTTGACGCAAACATTTCTTCTCTTCTGTTTTTGAACAAAGACATTGCATTGTAAAAGAAGGAAGGTGGCTTAAAGCACATCCAATTGATCCCATATGTTTTTGCTATAAAGTTTTCTACTTTTCAGTCTTTCACCCCCACATTTTTCTTCTTTAAAACCCTACAATCATCCCTCCCTGCAGTACACAAATAGAGAGACAAATGGACCAGGGTGATGTTTTACTTATTTGAAAGGTGGGCTGAAGAAGAAGGGGGTGGGGGACAAAACAGCCAAATGTTTCTCCCATTTGTTGGTGGACGTCCATCATGCTGTCAGAGCATGCTGGGAATTGATGCCTGGATTTAATTGGTCGCAGGGCAATCTGTTACTCTATTCACATACCATTCTAAGAAACCATGTTGGACACATTTGTGGAAAACCTTCAATCCTCACATTGTAACTGAAAGTAATGAAAGTGTTTCCCATTTAGATATTTGATTCCCCCAAGATATAAAAGCTAGATTTGATTAGTTTCACTGCCTTTTCATTATAACATCATATCTGATTCTCTCTATCTCAACTGAGCTCCACCCATTCAGTGAAGGTCCTCATTGGCTTTCCTGAGATGCTGTTTCTGAAGTTAAAGCCTCGGCCTTCTAAAGAATTCTTACTAAAGATGAGGGTCACATTTTATGACTGGTTAGACAAGGCTGGCCCAGACTGAAGCCCAGCTGTACAAGTCTGGATCTGTTGGGATTGACAGTCAAGAGATAAAAATCTATCTATGTGTTTGATATATAAAGATTCTTGTCTTCAGCTGTCAGAGGTAGTCATCCTTATACAAAGTTTGATGTTTCATGTCTGACATATTTATGACTGAAAGTGAACTCCAGCCACTGATTAATTTATACTCTTGGTTACTCATTACTCATTCTTGGTTTGTGCTACTTTCTGAAACATCTTCATGTGTGGTTCATCTGGTCTTTGTAGATTTCAGTTAGTCTTTGGGTTTGTCCTAATCTGTGACTGATTCCATAAAGGAACAGTCTGGATTCACTGGATATTCAAACTAATATTGTGTTTGATACATCTGTGTTTAGTTTACTTTAAGAGACTGTCTATATTTACCATTTTGATACAAACAGCTGAATTTATCTTATGATATTCCTTATTTTTGGAGTTGATAGATTGATTTAAGGACTGCATGATCTCTCCAATTCTCTGTTAAACAATTGATTGGTGCACAATAGACTGGGGGATATCAGGGATTTATGTCTCTAATCTGGAGATCCAACCATTGATACACACCTGTTACATGCCAGGCAGGAGCAGAGTGATTGAGTCCACCTGAGCAGATCAGTGGAGGAGGGACTATTGGTTGTCTGTTTGGTACAGTGGCCAATCATCTGCTTGGAGTCCTCCATAAAAGAGGAACCTGGCTAAGGTGTTTTCTTTTGCTCTTATTGTCATGTGTGCTGGTTACACTACCAGAGGCGTGGGATTGTTTGGGTTAGATGTTGAACTTCTATGGTGGGAAGAAACACATGGATATGTTAAGTATCTTGTACATGTCATCACGTAGTTTGTATTTGTCTAAGCATACCAGGACATTGTTGGGTCGCACCCCTTGTAGGTTTTGGAAGCTGTTTTTTTGGATTGGACAGAAGTTTTCTCATGTATTTTGAATAGCAGTAGGTAATAGTTTGGGCCTTGTCTTGTTTTAATGTTTTTGGAGCACCGTCTTTGTCTTATCACAACCTACATCTAACTTTATTCAGACTTGTTGGTTTTCAGTTCCAGTTACCTTAAACTGCAAGTTGGCTCATTCCAAGTCTTGATTGACTGTGATGAATTTCCTGTTTATCCCTTGACCCAGCAAATGGATTTAACACACCTATGAAATAAATATGCTCCCTGATTAGCCTGGTTAAATTGGTGGTTATTGTTAATGAACCACATCGGGTGTGTGTGGCACCACAGTTGGCTCATTGAAAATCCTCTTTATTTTGATTCAAATTCCTTTCTGTCCCAGTTGGAAGATGTGATTCTCTGTGCACTGCAGTTCTTTTTGTGTCAACCTCACAACTGACCTTTGAAAAGGGCAGCCAGATGTTACCTATGTGATACATGGTGTGTCAGCATTTCAGTTGACCAGAGAAGCCAACAAATGACTGAGTCAAGGACGGAAATGTCTAGTTTGCATTCATAATGATCAAAAACTATGGACAACCCCTCCCCAGATACAGTTTCCATTGGTCCAGACAAGGGTCACATTTGTGTCACATTCAGAAAATTGCCCAAAATATTTATTTCTTTGTGGTTGGTGTGCTTTACCTCTGTTACAGGCAGTGTTTTTTGTGTTAACCCAGACTTAAACTGTTCCAGACTGTTTTCCAGCTTCCAATGTATGAACAAACATTATGTCTTTTTTGCTTAGTCACTGTGCCTCTTCCTGTGTGTTGTCTGTCTTTTTGCTCTCATGCCCTTTCCATTGGACCAGATGGTAGACACTGGCTTTCCTCAGTTTTTCCTAATACCCTTTGGACTTAATTTCCCAGCAATAATGCCATGTAGGGAAATTATATTAGAGTTTGAATTCATAAAAAGTGAACACATTATTAGGATTTAAATGAAATCAATGAAATAGCAAAAAAAAAAAAAAAAAAAAAAAAAAAGTTGGCAACAAGGATATATTTGCCCTTCTAGTTTTTATTGGGTAATACACAGCAGAGAAGTGAGACCACGTCTCTTTCTTCTACTTTCCTGCCATAGGTCCATGTATGACCTTTGTGTGGTTGCCATTTTTCTCTCAAAATAAAAAAGTCTACATTTCCTCAACTTCCACAGGGATAGTCCTGCTTTTTTTTTTTTTTTTTTTTTTTTTTTTTACTAAGAATCAACATTTCAGGCAGTGAACAGGCAGTTTCCTATTGCCCTGCCCCTTTTTAAGCCATGTTTGCTAGCTAACTTTTAACAACCTTTATTCTTGATTTGTTTGTTCATGGCATGTTCTGGTTGCCAAGTTTATGATGCTGACCATGCCATCAAATGTCCATTCATAAATATCCATAGACTGATTGACAAGCACAAGCTCATCCAGACTAAATTTATGCTGTTAGCCATGTGTTAGCATTTGTACTGTTAGCTATGTGAAATAATGTATTGTTAAGGGAAACCAAGGTCAACTGTCATGTGGATTTCCAGTTTAGAAGAAAAATGGGAAGTTTAAACCAATTGTTGCCATTTTGCTTCATAACTTCTGACCATAATGGTTGAGTTAATCAAGCAAGGAATGCTTGGAAGGCAGTAGTGGTTCCTGGACCGTTAGTGAATTTCTTACTGCTGTATCTGAAAGAGGAGTTTGAATGCAGCAATTCTGTCTTCTGACAATTTCCAGTGATACAAAAAGTGCTGTGCATTGTAATCTGAATATTGTATTTGAACATCTGAAAGGAAAGGGATTTAGCTTAAATTGGAGGGGGGTGCTTGCTGGAACATATGGATAAATCCTCAGATACAAAGAAATTATGGATTTTGCAGGAATGTTTGTTTCTTTAGGAGTTGGCTAACTGTTTCTTGCTGTGTTTTGGTGAAAGTGAATAAAGCTGTTGCAAACTGAACCTATTATAGAGGCTGTGAAACATTCATTCTTATGGTATTGCTTAGTCAGCCTGCTTCCTTTCCTAAAACGAACTCTTTCTGGTTTTTATCTGTTTTTCTACAATTTATTCATCACATTACTTTGATTTATTTCAGCTCCTTGTGACAATGCCAAGTGATGCATCACAGCCTCTAACAGAAAAGATCGAAATTTGGGGGGTTTGAACATAATGACTCATGTGTAAAGTTTGATTATTGCCTTGCACAGATGCAGGATTATGTGAAATTATTCACAGGAAAGTCAGTTTGTCAGACAGTGTTGTCCAACTGTTTTGGTGGCAGATGTCTGTTTTTTAACATAGTCTTCTGTGTGTAACCATCACAGTGATAAGTAGGGCTATTGTATGAGCAATACATTGCATTTACAAAGTTTACAGTTGGTTGTTTTTGCCTATAGCTTTTTAAATGCAAGAAATATGAGCAACTACTTTAAGATGTTAGCTTGTCTGTTAACCTAGCTAATTGGTTGTGGATTATGTTAAACAAAAACAAACTCGGTCATGACTTACAAATCCACCATGTGGCATTTCCCTACTGTGCGGAAGTTGATCCTGTCTGCTGTTAAAGTGTTCGGTTACATCATTGACCCTGTCCTAATTGTTATTGGATTGGGGGCAGTTTACATTGTGGAAACATTGCTGATGCCAATCACTGGTTTAGTTCTAATCCTAAAAGCCTAAAAAGTGAAAATATGACCATGTATTGCCTAGTAGAGGTCGTATTGGAATGAAATAGATTGTTTTCTTAGTTTATCTGTATAATTTTAGGTAGTAACAAGATCTACTTTACAGTAAAAGAACACGTGATGTGATGTGGGTCAACATTGTAATTACAATGTTGACTTGTAGTCTGGTGCTACTACATTGCCAAATAGAAATGAGAAACCTTCTTTTGTTAGCTTCTGTCTTTGGTCAAGGAATATTTCTCCAAACTTGAAGCGGTACCAAACATAGAAACAGTGACTCAAGGTTAACACAGTCCATGAAAAGTGGATCAATAAAAAACATATCATCATTCAGCTTCAAGGTTTGATTTGTATTCAGATGAAAAACATCCTCTACTCTTCATAACTTGTTAATCAGGATTGGATACACGCAGTTTACTAAAGACCAACAAATAAAAACTGGCACAAGTAAAATGATCTGGTATATGTGAAAGTTCAGCGCAACTCATTTCCTGTCAACATCACACATGGCCACATTCACTGATACATAAATAAGAGCACATGATCCAAAAAAGAAAACTTTACAGCTGAGATACACATGCACATGTTCTTACAGAGGTACACAGATGGAGATCCAAGCAAGCATATTAACAAACAGGGCTATTCTTGGACCTCCTGGCACGGACACACAGAGTCTTCTAATAAAATCTCAGACAGCACCCAGACACCACCTTCTGTTCCTACCATGTGGCAAGCACTGCGCTTAAAGTGCTCGATGTCTGCCGGGCCAAGTGATTCTTTCACCTTGTCTCAAGAGCTGCAAGAGTGAACTGGCACTAAAAATCAAATGGGAAGATCTGCTAAATGTAGCACAGTACAGCTCTGTTCCTCAGTGTCTACCTCCATCTCCTGCTACACAAAAAATATCATATAATTATCTTACAGTCCCTAATTGTAGACCAGCTAAAGTATATTGTGATATAAAATATTGTACATGGTAATAACAGTGTTTAACACATCATTGTGATGTTAAACGGAGGATTTGATGGAGGAATTAAATATCACGTTTCAGGCTGTCTGACAGGTATAATCCCATGCGTTTCTGCGTTGGCTACTTTTGATTAATGTTAGGATTTGCAGATTTCTGCATGAGCCTGCTGCACATCTGGTCTTCGACAGGATCTCACCACTTTTAACGCTCAACTACATAGTGAAGCAGCTCAGGTTACTTTGTTGCATAAGTGCCACAAGACATTTCACCTACAGACATGCATGTGAAAACGTAGAGGACGGAATGAGTCCATGTGCAAATAAGCTTTGATTTGAAGTTGATGGGAGTTTATTTACAACAAAAATGTCTCTATGTCTTCACACACATCAACTCATTTGTTTAACACACACAAAATAATGGCACTGAGCCTAATGTAACAAGTTTTAAGTGCTTTTGGTTGAGAAGATAGACGTGTGTTTAGGAGATCAAGTTGCTCTGTGCTTATGTGACTGTTCTGTCTCAGGGTAGAGAAAAAGAGAGAGGACAGAAAGCGTTGTACCGATGTTCACCACATGGGGGCAACAGATTGAAGTACATTAGGTGCATTCATGTTGGCTGTATTGAACTCACTCTGAGGTGCTGGGATGAGCGCCAGAGCTCAAACACTAATGCTTTTCAGTCTGTCCTTGTCTAAAGAAAAAAAAAGACTAAGTCATATCAGAGGGAGATGATTCTGAGCCAGACATAACTCTTAAATGTTCTTGTTTTTTTCATAGCTTGTTTTCTTGTGTAACTCATTGTCGTTATTTGTAATTTGATTCCCCACATTTATCGATGTAAGATGGAGTAACAAAACTTTTATTTCTGTGCCATCTGGTAACATGAGACTATAAATTAATTTGTGGATACAATATAGAGTGAGCTAAATAAAATGTCGTATGTATATCAAATTTACCTTTAATTCACCCTAGCATACATTCAATCATTAATGTAAATTTTATAAGTTTTCCCTATTTTTCTGCCAACATTACCAATTCATCTCATATTTTTTTGTGGTTGTGTCATATCATGAATCGTTTGATGAGATAATGCTGTTATGCACTGATAATTCTGATACTGAACATATGGTAGGATGGTGAAGAGTAGGGACAACGTGAGATAAATCCAGATAAATCCAGATCATTGAGACACCGTACAACCTGCTTCAAAAGTAGTGGGAGGAGTCTTAACCACTACATTTCTCTGGGGAGCTCTGTCTTTTTTCTTTAACCTAAATATTCCCATTACAGTCACATAAATGACTCAAGGTCTGTAAATCACTGGTGGCTCACAGGCCAGAAATGGTCCTTGTGCAAATATTTTTTTTTACCTCAGTCCACAAAACCCATCAATATAAATTAGACCCTGCAGAAGAAGCCAGAAGTGAATTAATCTTTTTCAGACTCTTCAACCCTTCAAGGGTTTTTGCTCACCATGGTACCTGAACGTAATTGTGCGACAGACTAGTGATTCACATTATCGTCTCACAGCAACGAAGATCTATTATCGAACCTGCTGGTTTTCTGTGTCAGTGTGGTTTCCTCAAGGAGCTCAGGTTTCTCCCTCAAACCTTAGACCCAGTGGGCTGGAGACTCTAAATTGAATGCTTTGTCTCTCTCTCTCTCTCTCTCTCTCTCTCTGTGTGTGTGTGTGTGTGTATGTGTAGACTCATATGTCCTGTACAACCTGTGATGGACTAAGCGACCTGTCCAGCGTGTACCCAGACTATTGACTAGTGCATGCTGGGAATGGTCATGGCCCCAGAAAGTAATTTAACAGAACACCGTCACGGATTTATTTTACAATGCCGTTTTTAATCGAAGCCAAAAAAGTAGCTAAGACCCACCTTTTCCTTCAAGACTAATACCTACACTTGCACTTGATGAATGGTCTCTACGTTCTAACTTTTTTGACATAGAAAAATCCAGCATATATTTATTCCTTGATAGTCTCCGTGGTGTGTTGTAAAATCTGAAATTCGACTTATTGTTACCAGATGACAGAGAGAGAGAGAGAGAGAGAGGGCGGCACTTTGTTCTAAGAAACTGAGAAAAATGTGTGATAAAAGTAAAACTGATTCATTGCTTTGAAAAATTGCCCATGAGGCTGAAATGGGTTTGAAGCCAGACGTCTTATAAAAGCTGTTCTCAACTGCTCGGACACCTTATGAAATATCTGAAATAAAATATGTTTGTGTCCATTCATTTAATTAATCTTTGTCATAAAAAAAGCCTATAGATTCCATTTTTTATATATAAAGATTTAAGCTAAACAAGGTTGTTTTTCACACTTCGAATCATTATTGAGACTTTATATTCTATAATTTGTCAAACGAAGGAGTTTCACAAAAATGATGTAAACACTGGTTTCTCACCTGTTCCTCAGAATATTTTACCTTTTCCTCCTCTTGACCTTGTTCGCCAGGAAGCTGCTGTCCTCTCTTAGTTATTTCAGCATCATCCACTGATCACGAGCACAAATATTTACATACCTCATCGATTGTATGCATGTTCCGGTCATTACATCCATTAAAAACTGCTACTTTTTCCATTAGTATTTTTATTTTTTTCAGGACACCTTAGCTGGAGCCCCTGCTCCGGAGGGAAATAAAAGAGGAACACCTTTGTTGCTGATATATTAAGTCTGAGCTATGGTAAGTGCTTGTGCCTTTAAGTGATGAGAAGTTTTTATACAGCATTTATATACAGCGTCTATACATACAACATTCACACCAAACATGGGTGCTGTGGGCATGTCAGTCCACATAGACCCTCCAATTTGTCTTTACTCTTGGGAGAGAAAAAAAAGAAATAAAGGTCAAGCAAACAATGAGAGACATACATACACGCATTAACAAGAGATTCCAGAAAGCACCAGGTTCAAGTTGAAAGGAAAAAAATAAAATAAAAGCATGCATATAAATCTTTGGGAATGGCGTCTGTTTAAAACATACACGGTTTATTCTACATTTTTTTAGAAGCTATTTTCACCTTGTTATTTTATGGAACAACATACACTAAGAGAGAGGGTAGGGGGCGCAGGGGGTGGAATGTGATGAAGAGAAAAAAAAAGTGTAAAAACATCCAGAACAACAACAACAACAAAAAAAAAAAGCAACACTGAAGTAAGCACAAGAAATCACAATGTGATAGACGTCACGGTTGCTTTTTATCTCTACTTGAATTGAACACAATACAAATAGAAACTCGGAGTTCTTTCATGGAGTGCAGCATGGAAATGTTACACTCTGAATGCTATTCCTAGTACACAGGTAATATCTAGTACATTCTAGTATACCAGTTGTTAAAGGTATTGTAAAACACAAGTTAACCCCTGCTGCCTGCTCTACAGGCCAGCTTTTATACAATGGATAATGGTTGTAAAAGTGGGATTTAGAACATTTTCCACTGAGTAAGATTTCAAATATTTTTGGTTAGGGTTCACCTCTGAATTTTCAATTTGTCCACAGAATGAATTATACATATTATACACAATAATATGTCACAGCATGAATGTGAGATCATACTTGTAATGTTAATGCTTGATAAATTGGTCATATGAATGATGTGCCGTGTTTGTGAGAGCATCACCATGTTATGCTGGTGTTTTTTGCTGTAAGCCGTGTGTACTACTGTTGCACCAACTTCGAAGCTAAATAGTGAAAATGATATGTTGTGTTTGAGGTCCATGTCCACTAAAAGTTTTGAAATGAGTGCGTGGATTAATGACATCATCATTTGTGTGTTGGAGGGGGAGGCAGTGTTGGTACGGTGGGGGGGTGGGGGGATCAGTGTTGTGGGGCTGTGGTCAAACACGCACACTTACAAAACTTACACACACTCATTTACAAACACACACTTCCTTGCAGAAGGGCACGGGTCGCTCTACTTCTTCCTGTAGTTGCCGAGCTGGATGGCGGAGCGGTCGAAGACGCAGCGGAAGGTGATTGGCTGAACTTCCCAGTAAGGCACGGGGTTGCTGAACAGGCTGATGCCAGAGTACATGGCCTTCTTGGTGTTGAAGCCAGGAGGACAGAAGTCCCCTGTTCCCACAGCAGCGATCTTGTTGACATGGAGGTAGACCACCTAGTGTAGGGATTTCAATAATGACAACCTTGGGTCACTGACTAGAATGTGGATGGCAATAATTTAGATTTTCCAAAATAAAGCAGATAGAGAGGATAATAATAAGTCACCAGTTGAATAATAACAGCTCAAGAAAACCTTTTTTTTTTCCTCCTTCAGGATGTTTGACAAAAACAGTGGAGAGAAGAAAAAAATAGATCACACACCAAAATACCAAAGTGTTATAACTGCTTGATGCTTGAGAACAAGCATGGCCTTAGATGTACATGAAAAATATGAGCACACACGAGCTTAAGAGTAACTAAAAACAGGGTGAAACTAAACACTGTGTTTGGAGAACAGTAGTTCTGCACATGCAGAACCTGTAGGAGACGAGAAAGCTGCTGAAAAAGAGAACAAAAGGAGGGAAGAGCCACAAACTCACAGAGACAGACGATACAAGGACAACTATAGATTTGCAACGCCAGAAAATGACACATAGAGAAAGGTCATGGTGAATTACAACTGGTCTTACATTCATATACACACTAGTCACCTGGAGGAGGTTTGACCTACTCCTGCAGCTGTGTATTTAAACCAGGAGTCTTTGCAGACATCTCAATCTGCACTGGGAAAAATGTGCACAGCAGTTTTTCTGGGGGTGCAGCTATTTCTTCTGACTTTTAATTAGAGCCTTTATTCCCCCACACTTTAGTTTGTTGTGGCTGCCGAGGACAATACTATTAAAACTTAAGTAGCTCACAAAATAACTGCAAAAAGATGGTTGACAGGTGTTTGTGAAATTATTTAATGAATGGAAATGGGATCGATGCAGCAGTCACCTAATGAAGCGATTAACTAAACTGAAGGCAAGTGAAAGTTAAAGGGCCTGGAGTCAGGTCTGTTTACACCCTCCCACCATACACCCAAAATCTTTAATACTATAGGATGACAGGCTACCAACACTCTACTCAATAAACAAACTAAATGAAACCATGTGACGTTTGTTATGGATGCCCCGGTTGACTTATAATCGGGCAGTGTGAACCTAAACAAACCACATGCAAAAATGCAATAAAGTAAACTTTCCCAGTATGGTTTAAATCACTGAAAATGAGCTGTGTGTGATCACACATAACAGAGTGAGTAATATAACTATACTGCAAGAGGAGAGTTAATTTGCTGGAACTAAATGGTTGCAATAACAATCTTGCTGTGATTGCATTGTGTACAAGTGCTGTACCTGGATGTACTTATGGTCGGGCAGGCCGGGAGGAACGCTGGTCAGAGCGTTGTTGTCGAGATGCAGCTCTCGCAGGTGGGGGGCGTTAGCCAGGGAGCCGTTTTCTACAGAGCTGATCTGATTGTAGCTCAGACCCAGTCTGCAAGAAAAATAAGCAAAGAGATGAAGAACACAGGATAATGAGCAAAATGTTTGTCTCTGATTAATTATCTTTAACTAGTAAAATGGTAAAAAAAAACAAAAACAAAACAAAACAAAAAAACAATAACATATTAACTTGATAATTCTGCAACAAAGCTCTCTTTGTTCTCTCTTTGGCCCAATCTAAAATGCGATCACATAAACACAGCAACAACAATTTTATGAGCAAACCAGTTATTTTGATTATCCAAAAACTACTGTTTAGGTTTCAAGTTTTAGTTAAAGAGTCAGTTAGATGAATAGTAACACCAGGGTTGACACAGAGAACAAAGAACAGAAACATGAAGCGTCGTGAAAAACAGTCTCGCTGTAAAACTCCTCTTTGTAATATGTATTCCTTATCCTGTTTATATTCTGTTTTAATTTAAAAATGTAATAACACAATGTTCCTCTTGACGTTGAGAGAATGTGAGCAAATTAAGACTAATGTCTTAAGTGCATCTGATGTCAAACACTAAATTATCCTGAATTGCTACAATGGCTGAGGCTGGTGTGAATTCAAAAAAGAAGAATCATAATTTTCAGTACTTAGCCAGGTTCTTCAAGCCTTTGAGGCTCTCGGCTGTCACTTTGGTGATCTTGTTTCCATCGAGGTGGAGCTCAGACAGAGAGCCGGGCAGACCTGGCAACCCGCAAGACACAGATTACCATCATGAACTAAGTGACTCAAGACATTATATCTTTGTAGCTTTGTAAGACTTATTGTGGAAAGCCTGCAAATAACTACAACTATCAAACGTTACGGTGCTGAATGACTCTGCAGCACAGTTTGACTACATGTGTTCTCTTGATAGAAGCCAGTTGTTTTTGGCTCAGTCTGATTTCTTTTTCCACAAATAATTGGCTTATCTGAGTTTTATCCAGTCAGTGTTATACCTTTGGGGATCTCTGTGATGTTAGTGTCTGCGATGCGAATGTAAGAGACCCTCTTCAGGTCGGCAAAAGCGCCGGCGTCGACTCCAGCGCTCTTCAGAGGGTTGGACCCAAGCTCTGAAAGAAAAAAAGTAGAAAATGGAGACCACAGAAAGAAAGAGAGAGCACAGCAGTAATGGATCGTGTGTATGAAAGCAGTTCTCCTCCTGGTGTGTTACGGGAACATAGAGCTGAGTCATGAGTAAACAAAGTCTTGGACAAGAGAATATTTTAGTTTACAGGCGCAGCCTTTCTCCACACCAATTTCTACAATTAGTCACAGTGAGATCATCATTTTCATAACTTTGCATTTTAAGTAACCAAATCCACACTTTCCGCTTAAGTTGAGCAATGACAGAATGACACTTTTTAATTTGTGGAACAAGTTTTACAAGTCAGAGATAAACTGTGCAGTGTAAATCTGGACGTCTAACACCATGAATCAAAGTTTCCTTTGGGCCTCTGAAGACAATCAGCTGGCCACCAGCTGCCTGCTTGTTGTGGTTACATGAACTTTTTTTCCCCCTTTGAAAATGTATCCCATTGACCATTTCCACCAAAAACACTACTTTTGATATATTAAGGTCTACATTTACAACAATGAAGGCCATTATACACTTGTTTCAGCTGTTGAGGTGCAACATAGTGACCTAGGTGATGGCGTCTTTCTGCCTTTTAAGACTGGTTGTGAAATTCATAAATGTATGAGGATTGTCAAGGTTTTTTTTTTTTCCTGTATGTCACCTCATCTGTTACCTCAACATAGTCCCAGATAGTTCTTGGAATCAAAATTAAGGAACCAACAAAATGATTGGATTGGATATTTCACCACATCTGGTGAACAGAAAATATCAAATTAAAAACTAGAACTGTCTGAGCAGGAACTTTTTGTCAGAGAGAATTATTGGCCCGGGAGCTAAATTTAGACTCAACTGCTTCTTTAAAAAGTTTCTGCTTTCCTGGTAAAATTATTGTGGTGGAAACAGGCGATGCAATTCAGTCAGATGGGCTTTTTTTTAAACCAACCTTAGAGGAAAAGAAAATATCACCCACAGGTTATTTATACGCATTTTTCAGCAGTACGTTGTATCTTCAGAGGCACAATCTTGTTAAATCTTGAAATGCGACAGTATTATAATTACAACTACTTGTGTTATCCAAGTAATTATTCCCATTCTTAAACAAATCTGGATGTATCTTTGTATTTCCTACCCATGACAATGATGTGGGTCATGCCCTGGAAGGACGCCTTTTTGATCTTGGTGATCTCGTTCTCGTGGATGCGCAGCTCCTGCAGGCTCTTGGGCATGTTGGCTGGCATTTCCTTCAGCATGTTCTTAGACAGGTAAAGGCGCTGCAGCCGGTTGAGGGGCGTGAGGGCCTTAGGATGGATGAAGGTGATTTTGTTGTTCACCAGGATCAGGGCCTATAAGATAAAAAACCAGGGAGATGAGATACTGGTGCTGTTTTTTTTCTTTTCCTTGCTACGTGGTGCAGTGGAGCTTTTAACACTGTCTCCACAACACTTCAGGTTGGGGGAAACATTTCAAAAGATGAATTCAAGGAATTCAGTCTGGCACAAAAACATTTAATGCATCAATGAAGTGGAGTCAAAACTATTGGTATTAGTTTACAGCACTCTTTTTTTCAAACCCAGTCTGTTTTAGTTCTATTATTTTGGAATTTGAAATTTATTTGAAACTTTGCACAACAGCTTCCACAGAAAACATTCAGTGCTACAAATCCATGGTGGCGTAACAAGAACTTGACATTTCCAGATGAGATTCAACAAAAACAAGACATTTTGAGCCCAGCAGCTGATAAATACTACAACCGGTGTCTGCTCAGTCAAGATGGAGGGCCAAGTTCAAAGCCTGTGATTTATCCTGAATGCATTTACATAGGACTCTCACTCCTGCTGCTCCACTTTTGTGTAGTCTAGTGGGGCATGTGGTCTATCCCCCTTGAGAGGCCAGTTACAGTATAGTGGAAACAGCCATGGTTGTCAGACAGAGGTATTTATGGCAAGGAAGAAAGCTTTAAGAGTTCAGGAGGTGTGAGGGCGTGAGATTGTTAAGGCCTGTGGGTGAATAGTTTCCATCCACCTGATAACTGGAGAGACCTGCTGGTCCTGCTGGGATTCACTGTTTATAGATGGTTAAGGTGTTGCTTCATGGTAAATAACTGTTGGATGCAAATTGCTTGACGGTTTCTTGGCAGAATGTTGTTATAATCTGTAGACACACATATATAAATATGGATATCATCCTGGAACATGTTTTCTCTTGTTATGTCTGCCCTGACAGTTCAAAGAAAACCCAACAAATGGGTTTAATATAGGATGTTAGAGGATCATAGTTTTCATATGGAAGAAGGGGCGCAGTTGGTGTAATGGTTACATAAGACCTCATTACATAACTTTAAAGAATAATACATGGTGGCTTTACAGAGGTAAAATGTCTCTTACATGAAGTCCTTTGAGGTTCTTGAAGTCATTCTCCTTGATCTCAGTGATCTTGTTGTTCTGCAGATCTAACAGGGTGGTGTCATCTGGGATATCTCCAGGAACTGCTTTCAGACCTGATGGTGAAATTTTTTTACAAGATATTGTTTAATTAAATGTATGCCACTGTAAGCAGGTTAAAAATAAACCCATTGGAATGACAGATCATAGAAAACAGAATCTGAAGTGAAGGTGATGAGGTGTTAACCATACTCTGACCTCGACAGGAAATCGAGACAAACGTCTTATATCCTGTGATCTTTAAGCGTAGTTTGAGACTCACTTTCACAGTAATGTTTAAGTTTTGACAAAAGCAAAGAAAACCAGATATTTAGTTTCTATCAGACAACCAGTTTTATGGCTAGCTAGTGTTGGTACTTGCTAGCATCAGCAAGTACCAATGTTAAAACTTTATGAATTACATCCTCAATTTTCTTTTCAGTGCTTTCAGTTGAATTGTTTTAATATGAGAATCATGTGAAATGGTCTTAAGTATAGACATAATAGCTGCACTTTAATATAATGTTTAAAGACTGAGATTAAAACAGTTTTAGACAGAAAGTTAACAGATACGGTTGCTAAGCTAATGACTGGACAGTCATTAGCTTAGAATGTATCAAAAACTTTCCTTGTTGCTTTTCTCACATAAATGGAGTTTTAATCAAAAGCTATTGTCATTTGCTAGTTTTGCTACAGGAGGGTACTTTTGATTTGAAATCAAGTTTCCAGGTATTTTGAGCTCTTACAAACTGCACCTCTGCAGGAGCAGGAAACAGTAATGGGGATTTTCAGTAGCAACACTCAGAAATAACAAGGTCTGCTTTGTCAACTTAGCATGCTACATAAAGTCTCAATGATAGGGACTTATGCGGAGTGGGTTTTATGGTGACATTCCAAAGGGACCAAATAACTATTTGATGTGCTCCGAGGCACACATGGTGGAAATGGACCTTAAAACAAATTTCCTTTGGAGTAAGAAAGCGACTGCATACCTGGACACTGAGCTCACGCTAAATTGTTTTGCTTGGACTTTAGCATGGCACGTCATGGCTGGTGTGACAGAAAATGGCATCTGTAGCGAAAGACCATTTGGTCGAGTGCACTGTTTTTAAAAAAACATTGAGCAAAGACAGCTGGGAGTTATTGTGCATGCTTTTGTGCATCCGTGGCAACACACACACACACACACACACACACACACAAAATATACACACACACATGCACACATAATGTGCAGTTTACATTTCAGAGGAAGAGGCGTAGAATAAACTGTTTAACAAAGAAGCTTACACTCCGTATCTCCAGGCCAATATGTATGTCCGGACACATTTTGTCCTAAAAGCTTGTGACGACTTCTGTTCAGCTCACCCAAACATTACTTCCAGTTAGGTTTGCTTTTCTGTCAGCTTTTCCAACTCGGCAGTGAATGACCCACAAACCATCACAGCTGTTTGTGGTCACCTCCATCATTACAGCACCATACTGTGTACCTCTATACTTGCACACACATTCTTTTTTTTTTATTGTTCCTCTCTCAAAGTCAGACTCCCTTGCTCAGCCTTTGCTGCTTCAGTCTTGAATTTTGCTGTTTTTAATCTGTACTCTCTTTATGGAAATGCAAAACTAAGTTGCTGGGATGGCTTTTCGAGTCCTTGTAAACAGTTTAAATAAATCTGTGTTTGTCCAATGAAAAGTTAAAGATGTTAAAAACAGTTTTTCAGCCAGATTTGATGCCGTTATGTATCAGTTCCTTCTGCTACTACTTTCTACTTTATCACTACAACTTTTCCAACATATCATAACACAGAATAATTTGCACTACATTAAAAATCTGTGAGATAATGACAATAACACAAACTGTCTAATGACTAATGTAAATTATTTGAAAGTCATGTTACGGCCAACGTCTCAGTTTTCAGCCGATAGCGATTTGGCAGTAAAAGAAGGAGACAAATGGGACTCGCCCCCACTGTTATAGTCGCTATTAATCACTTCATCTTTAAACAAAGTGATTGGGATATTGAGGGATTGATTACTTTGGACCGGACTCAACTCATTTCCAAGCTTTCAACTATTAATGACAGTGTTTAGGTAAAATTCTCTCCTTGTCTGGCATTGATGTTCGGCAGGACATGTTGTCTGCATCATCAAAAGCTTGATTACCCCGGGTTTGAGTAAGTTCAGAGTTTTTGGTGAGTTATTGGTGGCGTGGGTGGATGTGACTACACACCTTACACAATCACTGCACTGAGTCTGTGCTGTGTAACATTTTATACTTCTTACTTACCTAAAAAGAACAAAATGCTGTTTTTTTTGATCAGCAAAACCTTAACAACAGAACTGTTGATGTAATCACAAGCCATTTGAACCCGAGGCTACATTTTCCCTCCTTCTCGCTGTCATTGTGCCAGGTGCAAATTCACATATACAAAAGTTAAGGAGTGTGTTCGGATGGTAAGCAGACTGTTTCTGCCTGTGTGTGTGTGTCCAGATATATACATGTATTTATTCCTGTGTGTATTTGCATGAATGCCAGCAGGTCTGGGGAACAGATGGAGGATTGGGGCCAACATTGCTGATGCAGAAGTAGAGAATCCAGTTGTGGAGCTGCCTTTCTGAGTAAAGTGCTGCTTCTGCTGCTTCTGCTGCTGACTAGGGCCTCAGCTGCAGCACTGATGTAATGGAAGCAGTCTTTTCCTGGACATCACTCTCTCCAACTGTCTACGTTGCCTGTGTGTCGCTCTGACTCTTCAGCCACCTGTCCATCTGAATCTGCATTCTCTCTTAATTCTTCACACCTGTGATTGTTAACCATTTTCTTTTCTTTTCTTTTTTTCACTGTCCAATTCTGTTAATCTGTGTTGTCGCTCTCTCTTTCCTCTTTTCTTCATCTGTCTGCTTCAAGCTCGTGCCCCTCCCTTAGTAAACAAAAGCGGAGCCAAAAAACTACCAAACCCATCTGTCTTGTGATGCAGTTTTTATATAATATACAAGAGAAAATGAGATCAGGGACTTTTCTGTGACAAAGTTTGTGAGATGACTCAAACTCTTGTATATGCTATATATCAAATTAAATTAAACAGAACTGATAAACTTCCAAACACTGATGATAACTTTTGAGTAAATTGTTGTGACTAGTTTCAAAACTGTAAAAGCATTACACTGAAAAACAAATTTTAAAACAGTTAAGACACAAGGACTTAACTTTAAGCTTTGCCACTATTTTTAAAATCATTTTGACCAGAGAGGGGAAATAGTGTAATTAAACAGGAAGTGAAATAAGACTCACATGTCTGAGCATTTAACTTATCAGCACTGTGTGTTGTTCTCTGGGGGACTCTGGGGGACTTCAGCAAGCAATGTAGCACAACCCTCAAATGACCCGTGGGTTTTGTTGGTTGGTTCAGATTTGCAGGCTTGTAAAAGTCACTGACTTATTCAGCTTCTAAAAACAAGCGGTGTCACTCTGCACAATAAAAGTACAGTAAAACTACTGCAGACACCCGTCTGACCTCAACATCTGACCCGTCATTGTGAGGCTTGTTGTTTGGAAACTAGGCCAGTTCACAAAATGGAGGTGTGGAGGAGTTTTTTTTTTTTTTTTTTTCTTTCTTTTTTTTTTTTTTTTTTTCCTTTCCTCCCTCAAGATTAAACACACATTAATGGATGTGGTTCAAAACGCCAACAACAAACATTTTTTATCTTGTAATCTTAGCATTGTGCTTTTGCTTGAAAATAAATCTTTTCCAGAGCTGATCCACAAGGATTCATCTTTCCAGTTTATCAAACATGTTATTTGAGAAAGTGTTTGAATTCTTTGTGAAATTGAATTATTAGATTTTGGACCATTGAGGGCTTGCGATCATATTTTTTATTTTTTTTTACTTTTTTGTCTTTGGGTCCAGAATCAATATGGTTAATGATTCACTGATGCAACTTATTAACACATAAGTATAGGTATGAACAGAATAAGAAAAAATCAAGAGAGAATCCTACACACCATCTTAGTGTATATGTGTTTTTCTCAGTTTTATCTAACAGGGCACTGTTAAAATCTTCAACTCTTTTAATAAAGATCAGAGAAGTTTGTTTTTTATTAGGTATTAAATATCTGCAATTTTACAGCTTTCTACAGTTTGAATGTTATCTGTGTAAGAGCCTCTAGAGCAGTGCGTGCAGAGGCAGGTTCACCTTTAACCCTGAAGGATGAACGGGATCATGTCCACACACATGAACCATCTCTGGGAGGCATCTTTTCTTACCGAGGTCAGAGCACTGAATCACACGAAGGTGGCACTGGCATCTGAAGGGGCACTTGGGTCCGTCAGGCATGACAGGGGGTGCTGGAGTCTCGTCACCAGATCCATCTGGCTCATCCTCCAACATGAAATCCAGAAAGCCGGACTGGCGGAAGGGCAAGGCCCAGCAGGCAGTGACCAGGAGCAGAGAGAGACAGGCCGACCTCATGGTGCTGCTAGCAGGGAGCCTAGAAAAGCAAGAGGACACAGCTCAAAGGTTTGGGTGGATACACTTTAAAAACTAATCATAGACAGACTATTTTCAAACTACCCTGCGTGTAACTATCTGTTTCTGATTTGATGTTATAATCGGAAGGAAGGAAGGCAAAGAGGGAAAATAGATTTTCAGCGTGGCAGAGATTCAAAGGCAGACAGAGGGAGGCTGTGTGAGAGGCAGAACATGAGACACTGACTGAAAACCAGGGAGGCAAAGGTGAGAGGTGGAGGGTCAAGATGCTAGAAGGTTAAACACTTGGGTGTAACAATTCAGGGAGGTTGGCTAAATGAACTATTAAACTCGTGGGATTATGGCAGAAAGTGAAAGATGACGAAGGAGGGGGCTGAAAAAAATTCACAACATGACCTTAGAAGAGACGAGCCTTAAGGATACGCAATGTTTCTTATCAAGGAACACGTGGTAAACAATAACTGGGCCTGAAATATTTAGTTCTGGTCATGCAATGTCTTCTTTTACTGGTAGTGCACAACCTTTTTATTATTAAACACAATATAGTATCTGTATTTTAAGTGTTCATCCATTACTTTTGACTAACTATTCTTTTTCTTTGGCCAACTAGACATTTTCACACACTCAATCATGGCATATTTTATTATCTGTTAAGTTTAATCTTTAAAAAAAAAAACAATTTCCTCCAAACTGAGGATCTATGTAATTTGCTTTCACGGTAAAAGCTGAATATGTAACATCTGCATTAACATTTACAATAACACACAAGGGATATATATAATGAGTCATTTTATGGCTGCCACTGTATCCTGCTATGTTACATCTTCTTTTGTGAAGTAATGAATCATAAGTGATTTGTTTGCCAAGTGCTTTATGGTGTCAGTGTAAGAAAACAATAAAAAGAAGCGAGCATCCGGAGTCACTGGGAGAATCCTGCTTCCTTATGCGCTTGTCTATTTCTAAACACAACCGCAACCCAGTTGACACATACACACACTCGCTCTCTCTCTAATTCATATCCAATGTGGACATCCACACAAACTCCCTGACCTTTTACATAGAGGCACACACATTTGAGTCTCAAAGACCTAGCAATCTGCTTGTCATGCATAAAGCCAAAAGTTGCTCCTTCCCTCCCTGTGCCACAATAATTGAAGGGCGGATTCGAGCCGCAGCTGCTAACAAATGATTTGGGAGCAGTTGGTCTGCAGTAGACCTTGACCTGAACATCATGACCAGGATGATGAAACTGACCCAAAACCATCAACTGGCCTCAGCTGAAAGTGATTCTGGGCTGGATTATAGGATCTGTGGATAATGCTTATGTGCATTTATGGAGGTGTGAATAATAATTCATGATTGATCATGATAAGTTCATGATTTTAACTATCAGAGTAGGAGCACATGTTACTTGTCTTCTGGCATTGTGTGTGTTTGAAACTCTTCCATTGCTTTTTAATCTTTTTCTTGATCTTATAGGGATCTGTCTGACAATCAGTGAGAAGATGAGACGGTGCGAGATGTGCTGATGTAGTATTATCCAGATTGAGGTTACGTCAGGTCACGACTATCACGTCTGCGAACGACTCTCAACACAAGCTGTAATTATAGACCTTGTCCACAAGACAGTCACCGCTTTGACACACTGTACAGCTTCAGTCCAGTGGTTACAGTGCTCGCATACAGTATGACCAAGCTTGAAATCACTCCTATTCAGAACAGACTTGTGTTGGATGGGACATCTCTGCCTCTTAAATGTTTCTTTTTTACTCTTTCTCTGTTGCTACGAAGTGGAAAAAACCTGAAAAACACTCCAAAGAGTGATTTCATATGTCGGCATTTAGAGCCTGGAATTGTGTCACATCGATGTTTTAATGTGTAGATGCAGTTTTTCCACTTGGAAACATGGAGTACGTAGTGTAGCAGGAGGCGCTGAAACAAAGAGCCCTGGTCTGAACGTACAATAGATCCAGAGGACACGTTGTTCTAGTGTTCGACACTCTGAGTAATCTTGGCTGTGCGAGGCCTTCTTATCTAAGCGCAACTGAAAGCTCAATCCAACGAAAACCTTGTCTGCAGTCTTGGCAGGAATGTTCTGCCGTCTTTTTGGATTTAAGGACGCAAAGCACTCATGGGTCAAATAGTTGATGTAGGTGCCTTTGATGGTTCATTTTATTCTGTTTAGATGCCAGATAGGTTGAGCTTGTCTTGTAGTATGATACATTCATTGCCAATAACAGAAAGTGTTTGAAAAGTCACTTTAACTAACTTATTCCCAATATTTTTGAACTCCTCACATCTGGCACATCTTGCAGGCTGAAACATTCAGAGTTATCTTGTTTTCAGGCATGGCAATGCAGACAAAATAACAGAGCTCTCACTGCCACTTACTGAACCTTATCTCCTTGCCCTGACCCACGGCCACAGGCACATAAACACATATGCATGCACATGAGCACTGGTGGAGGATTTCGGGGCAGCCCTCCATGTACCCTGCCATCAATCCATCAACCTTTGTCCATAAATGTTTCAGCAGCTTTTTAATGTGAGCCAGACAAGCAAGAAGAAGAAGAAGAAGAGCAAACTGAGTCTAAGCTCTGGGAGGACTTAATGTCTGCATCATTACTGTGGAGACTGTAAGAATTACTGCGAGTTTGTGAATCATAATCAGATGCAGAAGTTGTTGATGATCCCCATAAAATATTTTGAAACAAAACCAGGAGAAGGGAATACAAGAGATTTACAGAGATTATTATTGGTTGGGTCATTCAAGCTATAAGTGGCATCGATACGTCTGAGTCTGGGAATTTTGGATTTGGAACTTGGAGCTGTATATTGTGAAGATTTATGACTTTGTATCAACAGCAAAGTGGTGAAATAATAGATTCATGTTGATCCAACGTCTGTCTGAACCTAAAGGTAACTCTAAATTCAAAATACAGATGAAATAATTGCAGTCGAGTGAACATTTTAAACATTGAAATTTTAGGGTTTTCCCAACTCTCCCAGCCAAGATGATCCTCTGAAGATGAACTGCAGTGCCCCAGGGATCATTTCTTCTATTAGCAGTCTGCTCAGGTGTATCTGCGGGCCCTGCAGGATGGCCTGCTTTAAAAGGATGCCCCCACCTCCATTCAAACCTGAAGCATCTACTGAACATGTGACTCTAACAACATACTTGTGTGCGTGTGTGCATGCTAAACCCAGAGGCCTGTCAACACAGCATGCTGGGACATGACTGTGACATGCAAGCTCCACATCTTGCCAGTGTCAGCATTTTAAATCCTTTCACAGAAGGAGGAACTTTCAGCTGTGAGATTAAAGGCGTTCAACTTGTAATTTCGGCTTCATTCGGGGGGATGTGGCCGGTATCATGCCTCGTAGCGTGGCTCTGAGCCAGTTTACAAGGAAATGAAAATGGGACAAGCTTTATTCACAAGAAGTGGACCAACACTAATCAGTGGAAATGTGGCAGTAACTGGATCATAATCAAGATTCCTACTAATGGACTTTTAAGAGCTCATGTAAGAAAAAATTCACTGTAAAAGCTTCAAAAAAGTCTGCAGCAGAAGAACTATGAGAGGTCATAGGGAGTTTAAAAGAAGGTTGAAGACACTTTCAGTAATACCACTGTGTCTTACATGCTAGAGCAACTGTAAACACTGGGAAGAATGAGACAATGAGAATTACGTTTTGACCTAATTCTCAAAACAGGATATGCACAAGGATCTTCATGTACTTGGAAAGTCAGTCTGCAACGTTAGCCACGTCTCTGAACACGAAAACAATTAACTTTGCACATTTAACCGCTTCGAGGCAAACGCTGGTTCAAAAGTACAAGTATCAAAGGGTTTTGAAGATGCCTGTTGCAGTGCAGCACATGGAGCTCTGGTAGATAAAGAAAGAATGTATCAAAAGGTAATAAGCACCGGCATCTGTGATTAAGTTTAGTCTGTATTTTCACAAGATTTACAGTCTACCATATCCCAGAAAAGGACATGTGGTAAATGGTACACTAACCATCTCTATCTTCATCTCTTCAACTCTCTGAAACCTGCGATTCATCATCCCATGTCTGAAAAAAGGGGCGGAGGTTGACATTTCCTGTGGCGGCGGCATCCTTGTCAATTCTGTCTCCTGCTTTTGTCTCATCTCTCTCCTCTCTCCCCTCCTCTCCCTCTCTCTCTGTTTTTCCCCCCAAAGTCTGGCCCCAGCATTACTAATGATTCCCAGACAGGAAGCAGAGCTTGCATAAGGGAGTACAGTAATTTTCCCTCCTTTGCCTTTTGTCACTTTCTCCTCCTTTTGTCGTGACCTTTCATTGAATAGTTTGAGCTCAAAAAATCAATGAGGACAGCTACCACATCAATAAATGAATGAAAACCAAACAAATCTATCATTCAATATGTCTGCAGCATAAAAAGAAACAGATTTGATAATTCAACACAATGACATTTTGATTTAAGTGAATTGAACCATGTTGTAATGAAGGAAACAAAACAAAGAAGGACATAAAAGCAGAGTGCATGTACCATCCCACCCTCCACTCATCCTCTACATCCCCCTTCCCGTCTAACTCTCCACAGGCCTACGTCTGCCCCTGCACAGCGTCTGTCAGCAATGAATCACTGGAAGGTATTTACAAGGCCACAGGACATTTAAAACACGTGTGGCCATTTTAACCCGTCAGAAAATGAATGTGAACTCCCCTCCCACGTGGTTGTGTAAACACATATGCCGACACACAAACGCCTGACTGATAACGATCCTTAAACACAAATTTGTGATTTTAAGAAATCTTCCTTTGGCATTGGACTGTGGAGTCAGTGGTCATTATTTTCAGTAAATGTCTGATATATATCAGGGGAGTTTGTGAGTGAGAACATGTGCATTTGAAAATATGCAAAGACACAGCCAACAAACAATTTGAGAGCCAAAACATTCTTGTAATAAGAGTTTGGCCAAATCAGTCCTGTCTGGAAAATAGCCCTCTACACTCCCATGTATGTCTGTATGGGGATTTTTTTGGCTCCAAGAATTCCCCAAGACCCTCCCTGTGACTGCTACAATCAATTTCTTTATGCAGCAAAAATAAAGTGTCAGAGCCATAACAATTGCTGAGAGATTCGTTTTAGGGTCTCTTGAGCATGTCTGTTGTTTAGAGCCATAGCATGAGAAAGCCAGCAAGTGGTTAAACCACATTTCAGCTGTTCCATGAGAAGAGCTGTCGGCCTGCCATCAACCTCAGTCCCATTATCAACAGTCTGCGCTGCACAGACGTGGACGAACTTCCCAACCTTCTATCCCTTTCTTCTCTTTCCATCTCCTCCTCCCAGTTAAAGCTCTTTCCTTCCATCTCCGGCTTCACTCCCATAGATTATGGCATTTCTCTCTTTCTCTGTCTGACCCTTAAAAACTTTGGCCATAAACAGTGACATGTGGAACTTTCTGGTATTCCAGTGAGCAGAGAGGGAGACAGAGAGAGAAAAAAAGGTTACATGGCTGATATCCATTCAATTCCATTGTACTATTGCTCTTTTTGACCCAGAGTTCAGGTCCAGATGGAAAAAATGCAGCCCCTGAGTGCAAATCTGGGCCTTGTCTCCTCCACAGCTTCCGCTTACTCATTCCTGGTTGAAATGCTAAACATCTGCTCAGTTCAACTCAAAAATATAAACTAGTGAGGTTGTTTTATAGCTCTGAGTGTATTTCAGTACAGTATGTATGCTTCTTTTAGCCTTTATTCTATTCTGAGTTCTACTTCTCGTTCTATTTTATTTCTCTCCGTTTTTCCCCTTGTTCAGTCTCACTCCAGTCCACTCAGTTCAGTACAATTCAGTGCAGCTGAGCCTTATTAGGTTTTTTCCCTGCTGGCAAAAAGGATGTAATGAGTTAGCTGAGAGCTGTGTGGTGGCTTGCCGGGAAGCCTTCAGACCTCTCTTTGATAGAGGAAGCTGTACCATTACGGGATTAATGGCACTGTGCTTTGCCAGGTACAGCTTTTTTTCATCTCCTCTTCAAAGCCTCTCACTTTAAGTTGCCCCTAGCAATTTGGGTCCTGTTCCGCTTCTGTGAAAACACGGCAGCAGAATGCCACGGTGGGCAGAGGAGGGTTCGTATTGAGAAGTAACAGAGCTGCAGAGCAGACAGATAAGAGATTGGGGTTAAAATGGTCTGGCTGCAGTTTAAAATGAACTGCTGAAACGGAAAGTGTGAGAAGCACCAGAAACAACTTTTCCAATCAAAAACTTGACAAGCTATAATAGGCTGAATCAACACAAAGAAATCCTCATTGTTGTTTCAGCTTTTTTTTTTTTCCCCCTTCATATCCTTCGTAGACTTCTCTAGTGCCACGGGGAGAGAAAGGACAGAAAGAAAAGCAATGATAGAAAAAACCAAACACACACACACACACACACACACAGAGAAAAGGAACAAATCAAAAATATTTTTCCCGGATGTTAGTGAATGAAAACAGAAAGTAGAGGCAAACAACTCATTTTGATGAAACTCAAGCTTTCCCCTGACTCTGCAAGTATAATAATAATGATTCACTTGCCATGTTTAAAAACAACACACTCATGAATCTACCTTGAGGAATGCAGTCCCATATGGGTTACATCCAAATAATCAACAAACAAGAGTCCAAACACTTTACTTGGTCCAAAATTACAAAAAGCAAAACTTCAAACTAAAATTGTAAGTTAAGAAACCGCCGAAAATATCACGTGGCACTTTGGAGATTAACACTGGGCCAGAAGATTAAGGTTTTTGGCAGCGGAGTGAGGTACCAGCATCAACAGCACCACCACACCCCCTTCCCTAGCTGCTGCTCTTTTCACTGAGCTGTATGCAGATTGGACTGGAAATGATTAAGGTCTCTCATCACAAAAGCCAAGAGTGCTGTGGAAACAAGACCTGGCAACATATCTGGAATATACACAACGCACACACATTTTGCAGAGAGAGGTAGAAAGCAACACAATTTGCATGAAGAAGTGAATCAAATATACTCAAAACCACGTCATCAAAATGACAGACACATGCACTAATGGAACTGGAAAAAAATCAAAAACACAATCAGACGTTTCATGAAAAAATGAAAAAAACACCATCATCAGCAAATAATGTGACTTTTCAATCCAGAAATGGAAAAAAAAAATTGGTCATGTTTGCTTTGGTGCAAAATCACAATCCAGCCAAAAACTGAACCAACCTGTCAATACTTAACCCTCTTTAAAAATTAGTTCAAAGTGAAAGCTAACTCATTATTCCTTACATCACTTCACTCATTAATAGCCCTACATTTCTCCTCTCTTAGAGTTAAAAGATTGACCTACCTGTTCTCAGTAAAAGCAAGGCAAAGAGAGCAGAAGTGGACGAGATGAGCTTGACTCCCAAAATCCAGCCGAATGGGGGGATGAGACTGTGAAGTGGCTGCAAAGGCCTATGGGGTAATTGGACTCGGAGCGCGTGCAGCCAAGATCAAGCAGGTGTGCTCTGTCACAACAAGGGGAGGAGAGAGAGAGAGAGGACGAGAGAGGAAGGGAGACAGAGGAGAGAGAGGGGAGAGAGACAGTAGGAGGGAGGGGTCCAACCGCCGAGCTCCTCTCAGGACCGAAACAATTGGTGGAGGACTTCCCCCGTTCTCGCTGCGTTCTCCAAAAACAGCTGGAAATGGAAGAGGGAGGAGGAAAAGAAAAAAAAAAGAAAAAAAAAAAAGAAAGAGGGAGAGGGAAAAGGGAGACAAGGAAAGGGAGCAAAGGGAGAAAAGAAGAAACAAGGAAAGAGGAGAAGAGGCAGAGAGTTGGAGTTTGAGGCAATGAGCGGTGATTCGGCTGGCAGCCACCCTCACTGTGACATCTGGTAATGATAGGTCCTGTGTGGAGCTTAACTGAGAACTGAGCACCAAAACTCCCTTTCTCCCTCTTTCACACTCTCTGCCATTCATTCTCTTTCAGAGTCTGCATTGACCACCCCCTAGGAAAAAAAACACTACACACACACAAACATGCAGATGCACTCACACACATTCTTGTTCATGAATTCCCAAACCTCCTTACTCCAACATTAATCATCAACTAAATGTCTAACTTTAACTTTTACCCTAGTCCTTATCCCCAACTTAATGTTGCCTTAACTCTAAAACAAAGTCAGTGACATGGGACCTCATTAGTGACCATTAAAGTCTAAGTTTAAACCAGGATTGAGAACAACCTTTACACACATTTGTCACTTTCTCACTTTTCCTCTTCTTTTATTAACCTTATTTCCACTCAACTAGAGAACACTTATATGTCTACATGTAAACTACCCTGAGCAGACACCTGATTGATGTCTCCCTTGTTTAGGTCATTGAAACAATGAGAAATTGTACATTTCATTGGAATTAAGAATTGAAGAGGATTCGTGGAGAAGGGAATTATGTTTTCTAACTTTTGTAGGAGGCTGCTGCACCTGTTGTGTTATGATCCTTATGAGATTCATGATATTTTTTTTCCTATGTGTTTTTCAAGCCAAAACCATTACATGCAGTGTGTTTGTTATTTACCCAATAAAACACAGCCTTGTAGTTAAAACTAGCTCCCTTTCATATATAAAACAACTTCTCAAAATGCCATCGCAGCGTAGTAAAACACATCTGAACAGCATCATGGGTGATGTTATATCAGTAAAACAATATGACAATAAAAATCACAGTTACTCAGATGTCAAGATAAATCCTTCAACTGCTCACAGCTTTGGTTTGAGTGATATCTCCTTGTTGCATCTCCTCAGGACAAGCTGTTTGTGAAAACCTTCCTATTTATAGCCAGTGCCAATGTAAATCTGAAACCTTGTGTTAGTGTAAGTAGAACCTCCTGAAAGCTGGATCTAATCAGGTCAATGGTTGGGGGTGTAGTGGTGGTGATGGTGTTAGGGAATCTGTTTTTTAACCCCAAATGACCCAGACCTGATCTTATCATTGTGACTGGAAGGCATCATGATGGATGTGTTCAGTGAAACTGTGTCATGTTGCAGGAAATTCACAAGTTTAACTTTTGCATTGGCTAATGTCTCCGTCAGCGGCCATGTGCTAATAGTGAAGTAAAACTCATGTTCTTTAGAAATGATGATCTGTTGATTGAATCATTAATGATCAGTCTTTGTGTAAAATTAAGACATAGTTGCGGCTTGATAATGCAAACAAGGAATGAAATTTCCACACAGTCAGTGCTCACTGATATGTGTCATAAACTAAAGTTACAGAGACCCAAGTTCAAATGATCCATTTAATAGATGTCTTTTGAAATGGTGCATCTAGTGTTACAGAGTTCTTTTAAGGTTTATCAAACCGCTGAAGTTGTTGCAGCCTTTGGTTCCAATCAAATCTGTGTCTCATCACTTCTTTTCTTGTGTTTTATTCCAAGTCTTGATCAAAAGGACAACTGCTGGATGACTTTAAACATGGAAAAAAAGACTACCTCCCACAGCCGCTCTCTTCCTCTTCCTACTCTCCGTCTTTACTCTCTCTTCTAAAGACTAAAAAGGATCAGATAGCAGATGAGCAGGTTTCATCCTGTTGGGCTTTTACTCTTTAAACTTGACTGTCTTTCTCTGCAAAAGGCAAAGGGCAGACCACACATGAGGAGACCCCCAAATGTCCATTTTGGTTTCAGGATGACTACTCTTAAACTTTTTTGTAAGAAAAAAAAATGACTTTAGCTATTGTGCATTTTGTTGCTTGGGGTTTGAGTTTTAATCCTTTACAGAGTTAAAGAAGTTCGAGTTGAGACCACAGAGAGAGGGAAGAAAAAGAAGAGAAGACTAGTATGGAAAGAGGTCATAGGCCAGGAGGATTACAGCATGATGTGGAGTATTGGATAAAGCCAGGTGTCCAACACAAACGCTGAGATCATACCTGGCACATTTTTCAATAATGGGGTCGAAAAAAGAGAAAACCCCGTCTGCATCCTTCAATCTTTGGCAGATGATGGAAAACAGACCTCTTATTTTAGAGAAAGGAAGTGGTTTTGTCATGACACGTGGAAATGTGGATGTGTTATAGAGATCTAACCTGTGACCCGCTGGTGACTGGGTGACTGGGTGGCCTCTGCTGAAGAATTTTTGAGGGAAACTGTAACAGCAAAAATGATATTTGACCTCTGAAGAAAACCAAGGCAGAGTGTTTTCATGGAGGATAAAAAGAGCTCCACATCAAAAACATTAATTAAAGCCTCTTTGCCATGTTTGTGCTCAGATGTTAAGCTCCCACTGCTGAAACAAAAGTAGAACAGAGGGACAGACATTTACAGAAGGGATAATAAAGGGTGTGATAGGATTAAGAAGCTTAGGGATGTCAAAACAAAAGAAATTAACCTTCGAGAAATAGTTATAAGGGTGTGGGGTCAAACAAATGCAATTCTTTAAAAGTGGATTTCAGGTAGCCCTTAGTTTTTATGTGTGTTCAGAAGAGAGAATGAAACAAACCTGGGAAGATGAACAGAAGTGAGTAGGTATCATTACCTGGAAGAACTAAGTTTCAGAGAGAGGTCAAAAGATCCCTATGGACCCATGATCTCAGTATCTTTTTTATTTTGCTGCAAACTGCAAAGGATTTGCCAGAAGCAGTGATGTTGACAGTTGTGATCCATCTGGGCAGTGAAAGGTCTTTTAACTTGCTTTCATACCACAAAAATACTTTTTGAAATGTAGTTTTACAAGTTTACAAACAATTCATGAGCAGGATTTTAGAATAAAAAAAATCCCCTTTGGAAAAATGTGCATTTGGTTAAAAATGCAGATCATAATTTATTAGTTTCTATGTGAAAAAGGGGACATTTTGACATATATTAGAGCTCTTGTAGGTTGGTTTTCCTGTGTGGACGTGTTCACTAGTGGGACTAACCTCCACCTCATTGCCTCATCACTCAACATGCAAACACACACATTCACACTGTTCTGGAAAAAGCTGCAGGCTACGTGTAACGCTCTGTTTCACTTCTATATACCAACTGGTCTCTCTATTACTTGGCATTTATTCTGTAAGAGGAATCTGTCTAGATGTTTTTTGTCCGTTTTTCAAGCCAATCCTAGACTACAACAAAACTCAAAACACCTCCAGCTACTACCATTCACACACACGTGCACACACACACACACACACTGACTCTGCTATGTAATACAAGTGATGGGACAGAAACCAAATCATTTAGACCCATTACAACCATTCAGTGACACCCTAAAGTGAAATGTATGAGAACATTAATGAGAAAACACTATGTAAAAAGACTTTTATGGCTGACATCTTTAGGTCTGGGCAGGTTTGAAAGATGGAAGTTAGGAGACGGGTGTGGTGCAGGTAAGAGACGTAGCCTCGGGGGAAGTCTAGATGAGCAGCTTAAGTTTAAACACCTTGTCCTTTTTTTCTTTTTTTTTCTTTTCTTTTTTTTTTTTTTGTAGCCGTTCTAATTCCAGTTTGATTAAGATTTATTGTATTATGCAATATCATAATACATTTTGGCGTCATGTGGAGTTTACTTAGCATAATCCCGCTGCAGTGGAGTTGGGTACTGGATTCTGTCCAGCGTCAGTACCTTCCTTATGAGGACTTTGATGGCAGCTGCTGTGTGAAGGGAAATCTGCTCATACGCACGTTATTAGTAGATTATATCAGCTGCTTGTGGACTCAAACCGGTGGCATTCACATTAAAAAAGTAGCTCTCAGTGCAACCAGCAGTCACCATCTCCGGGAAAAAAAAATTCCCTGTCATGTTCTCATATACCGAGAATGACCCGACATGTCGTTTGTGGTCAGCAGGACGCTAACTCTACTTTGCCATAACGAGCTAAAATGATGTTTCATTTACAGAGTCAGTGCAGGAGAAACTTTGATGTGGCTTCAGTTACGAGCGGAGGGGGGGTGGAGGTGGGGGGGTGGACTCTGAAATGCTGCATGTGTGAAACTGTAAAGCCAGATGCCACATGATGAAGTCGCCAATGACCAAGTTTGATTCAATTAGGGAAATTTTTCCAAAAATGCCACAAAATTATTATGTGTGTAATCCCGGCCCAGTCAGGCATACCTACAAAATACCTACAGCACCATTTATTCTGTATAATATCTTTATGGTAAACCTCTATATTGGTAACAGACCAGCAAAACTCTCTTTGTGGAGGAATGTCATGTGCTTGTCATTCTCAGTGACAAACCAACAAAAGCCTTCAAAGCACCGAGAGCAGGACTATACATCCCAGACTTTAAGTAACTTAGCAGCGGTGAGGTGGAGGAGCTCTGTCATTCCCATCTCTGACTGGAGTATCTCAGCCGTGATGGACAAAACAGACCGACTACACACACGCATGCATGCTCACACACACACACGCAAACACACAGACACACAAATGCAGAGCAGAGGCACCAGCGATGGCAGTGATGGGTTGACAATCGGGTTCTGGGCCAGTGGAACTGTGGGAAATGACCTTGTTTGAGACCAATCAAAGTGAGACTGTGTGTTGATACTTATTCATATGATAATTGCTCTGAGGAATCCCGTCAGTTTGGTTCACTGTTTACACCCTTTCCTTTAAGTTACGAGGGGCCACACACACGCACACACACACACACACAAACAAAAAGCTTGGCCAGCTTTAATGGGTATTTTTCATGTTTGAGGTGAGATGAGTGCCATGCTGCCAGTCTGATAGACCATTACTGCAAAATAAAAACCAGTGACTCTGCCATTAGTGGCGCAGTGAAATTTTTTAAAGTACTGGAAGCCATGTTGTTCCCATTTGCAGCAATTTATCATCCAAAACTTGACCCTTAGTATCAGATTCTCTTGTGAAATAGGCAGAAATATAGAGGTTAAATACAAAGTTGGAAGAAGATTCTGCTTGAATATTGATTTGATCTTTGTTGTCATTTTTTTTAAGGATTTTACTACAAAGAAGTTGGATTGAGTCTGAAATGTTTATCACCTATTGTCATAATAATGTTCACACACACAAAGACTTTTTAGGAAGGCAACTCTTCTTTCACTAGACTTCCTCGGCCCCACACGGCTGTAGGAAAGCGAGAAAAAAAAAGGGGGCGACGGAAACACTCGCTCAAGTGGTGTTTTGGTATAAACGTGGCCATTCAAGGCCGGCAGGACTTTTTGTCTCCATGGTGACAGACTCCTGCTCGGCGGAAAGAAGAGTAAAAGAGGGAACACTTAGCCACTGGCCAAGTTTACATCGCACCCTGTAATAAAGGAGAGAGATATGGTGGAATAGGCAAACACAGCTGCCTGGCTGGTGAAAGAGCGAAGCATTACAACGCTGATTAATTCTGATTGTGTGGTTTTAAAAAAAGAAGGTGAGGATTTGGATTATTATAGATTGAGAATTTAGAGATCCAGTCTGTGAAATAAAGGAAAAAAAAAACGTGGACATTAATGTGCAGTCGCACAGCGGCAGAGTCTCCCCAGCATAGCCCTCACATAATAAAACCATTCACGTAGTCTCATTATAAATATCTACTCAAACACAGCTGCCTGGCACATGAATATTATGGCATTAGGGGGCTGATTTAATGTGATTGCGTGGTTTTAAAACGGGGAAGTAGAATCACAGTGAACATGAGCAGTTTTGCAATTTGAAATGGAATATTTGCAGAAGCAAAGACTCTACAAAGTGGATTGTTTATAAGGAACCTTGCAAACAAATGAATTTTAACCATCTCAGTGCTCTGTGGGGCACTCCATACTTTCTAAACATGCTGCAGAGCACAGCTGAAACTTCAATCTGCACATCCAGTCTTCTCCACACAGCCAGAATGGAATACAATCTCTCTATGCGTCAAGCGATTAAACAAATCACATCTTGTTAATTTGATATGAGCATGAATCAATAGTATTGTAATGTCTGAAGCCCATAAACTCAAACCTCACATTTATCCTGGTCTGATGTGATGGGAAGTGTCTGTGGTGTTGGATACAGTTTCTATGCAAATGTTTCAATCCTTTAAAACCTCTCCATCAAAAAAAAAAAAAAAAAAATATCAGTGGAAGCGTTACATACAGAAATATTAGTTTTATTCAAAACAAAGATATTGTAATTAGAGAGGCTTTTATAGGCACACCGCCTGTTAAAATTCAGACCTGGAATAATTCTCTCCACAGCTCAGTAAGTGCATAGTAGTTTTTTTTGCTTTAAGAGACAAAGCAGATTTTTTTTTTGACAGCTTTTATTGTGTGGATCATTAAAATCAGTTTCAGAATGCAGTTTTGTCTGTTAACAGTTACTAAAATGTGAGACAGAAGTGCCTGAAAAAGCTGTGATGAACATGAAAACACATGGAAGCTTCATTGTGTTCTGGAGGCTGCCTGACTGCAGTTATGTTGGAAAATGTCAGATGTCACTATAGGAGGAAGCTCAATTTGCAGCCCCATTACTGTAAAGACATTCAATATTTTAAATACACCGTTGCAGCTCCATTAAAGAGTCACCATCCGCTTAAAAAAACTAATTAAACGTCAGTGTGGCTGTGGTTCAGCAGAATAGAGGAATATTGGAAAATACGACATTCGTTGGCAGGTGTTGGATTGAGGAATTACCACAAATTAAAAACCCCACACTTTTATGTTCCAGCACTTTGTGGCAGCTGTTTTTTATAACTTTTTTTTTTTTAACCACAGTGCGTTTGTATCAAGGACACACTTTTTTTTTTTTTTTTTTTTAAGAAAAGCCAGTAAATGAAGATATTCTGAAAGTGCTGATATGGAGCTAAAACTGACCAATTGTTTTTCCCTATTTAATCATGTGGGCAACTTATTTAAACCAATGTGGTTTGGTATAATTGTATCCTTAATCAAAACTTTGACCCAAGCTGCCTTATTGCGGTCACTTTCTCTTCATGTGACACTGGCTGTCAAATAATCCTTTTATGGTAGCGGGACATCATTTTCTCAGTATTTGTGTCCACAAATGTGCTGAGAGTTCATCATCCTTCAGTAAAGTCCTCCATCCATAAGCTCGAGTGTTTGAGCGACTTTATTAATCTCCTGCATGGGTCTGGATACGTTCGGTGGGCATTTTTCTCTCTTTTCCACTTCAGTCTGTTCCTGCTTTACTGGGCTGAGGTGAGCAGCCAAGCACTTCTCGTCTGCCAACAAATCCAGTCCGACCCTCATACAGCTGTTTGGGTTTAAATAGCAAGTATGATATGTTAGCTGCCAAGCTTTTCAATGAAAAAGAGCATTGAGATCTACATATCTATGTTTTAGCCTTGGTTTTATAATTATGTGTTATGGAAACGAAGTATAGCATTAACTCTTTGGGGGCATTTACTGATGCTGATAATCACAAAACTTCACCTGCCAAATACTACACTCTAGTGATTCTATAGAAACCTTTACTGGAGGCACCATCATTAATATCGTACAAGGCTGGAAAGTCTATAGGCATCAAAGACTTTATGTCTTTGGAAAGGTTTTATAGATCTCTGGTGGAAATTAATGACCAACTTGTGCTTGAACAACCACAATCAACTCCAACAAGTCAAGCAAAGTAACATGGGTCAAGTGATTTTTATGAATTGGAGGCCATGATGGAGGGTGAACATTTCTGAGGAAACAGCATCACATGATATCAAGTAGCCTGCTCCTCTACAATTACCCAACATCAGATCTTCATTTCTTTTGTTGTTGAGCTTTCAGTGATGGCGAAGCTGCTTGGTATACAAACCATCAAAGTGTCTAACATCAAGGCTGCTTGATCACACTACTGTATGATCAGACTTGATAGCTGTTCATTTTCCACCCAAGATATTACAGATGAGAAGCTGGTCTCAGATTTCTTTATCCTTGGCATTAAAGGCTTTTAATCAAAGCATATTTACATTGAATCTACAATTTAAAATTATTTTTTCACAGTGTCAGCAATGCAGATTTAATCTCTAATCGTCCAGAGTCAAAATAATGGAATTTCACTGAAAGGTTGCATTAATTCATCAGTAAACAGCAGCAGCACCTAGTCAGCATTTTGTAAGAGTGAGGAATCCATCAATGTAGGACGAAGTCTGTCACACACACTCACATCACATATCAAATAAGGATGACAATCCATTTGGACCTGCTCAGGCAATTCAGCATAAAAGTATGATACAAATATGGTCCACCAAATTATTGAAAAAAAGAACAGAAATCCTCTATGGACACAAAAACATCTAAATATGCACACAGAGAAGAATCAAAGGGTTTAGCCATGAGCAGCAGCAGCAGAAGATGCCAATAAACACGGGCACATATGGTGAATGAGTGTGAATTCTTTTCAACGAGTCTCCAGATCAGCTCAGTGTGATGTTGACCGACACCGTGACTTTAAACATCCTGCCATAATGAATTTATTTATGTTTTGCTTTGATATACAGATCAGAAGAAAGACACCAAACTCATAAAACAATTTAAACGCCAGGACTTTACCTAAAACTCTGGTTTAAATCCAGTAGCAGCTCATTTTGATATTTATCAAAGTCAAAGTTACAGTCCTGGTTGATCTGTCTTATCATTTGATGTTTGTGCAAAAAAAAAGTTAATGTGATTCAAAAGACTGTTTATGTTGTAAATGCCTGAATGGCATTTACTATGTAAAGCTTGGCTTAAGTCAAGGATATATATTCAAAAAGAATACAGCCTGAGATAGATGAGTCTTTACAGCCTGAAACAGATTTATGATTGTTTTTCCTCAGGAATGTTTCATAAGACGCGTGGGACCTGCACAAAAAAAGAAAAATTTAAACTTGTATCAACCTTTACGCCTTCAAGTATTAAAAAAAAACCCTTCTTATAAAGTGTGTGAGTTCACAGAACGGTGAATGATATAATCACACACAGTATGTTATTTCCCTCCTCATATGCATCACCGTAACCTTTTCCCACATGTAACTTTGACATATTCTGTCTGAATATTGTACTTTCACTAGATTCACTAGATTTACGTTCCTTTAACCTGGAATATGATGAGAATATAAGAGTGCTTTTAGTGGAAACATTCAGACTGGCTGTAAAACGGGTGATGTCTTCACCAGGCAATCCAAAAAGCTCTCGGGTGCCATTTGGCCCGAGGTGAAGCAGAAAGTGTCTGACTGGGAAAGACATTACGAGCCAAACTCTGCCATGGCATCGTCAACTCACCATGGCAGAGACAATCATCTCTAACAAGGACTGGTTTGTGTCTTATTGCTACTGTGTGTGTCTAAACTACTCCGAGAGAGCCTTTATAGACACGCAGAGTGCTAATTTGATGACATTAAGGAAAGAGAGAGAGAAAGAGAAAAGGTTTGTAAGGCAGGAAGAGAGTGAATGGAGTCACTTAGGATTTTATCAAACATCTCCACTAATAACACGGAATATGAAGTAACATTAAAATGCTGTGACCTAGTGTTCTTTTGGACTGAGTGAGGTAGCTCTGTTACTTTAGAGGAAACCCAGCTGCCAAATAACGTGATAAACAGATGCTAACAATACATGTGCGCGCACATACACACACATACACACATTCATGGTTCGTAGTATTAAGCAACATTTTAATGTACAGTTCCAGTTAAGTCCCGTCTGGCCGATGCAGATGTTCCTGACGAAGGGGCCAGTCTGTCTTCTCTTAAAAATATTCTCAGAATTTTTCGGCTTAGTGCAAATACAGAATAACATAAAATACAGTACCCATCAACAGCACATGGAGAGCAGAGGATATGGATTATAAACAGGCTGCCAACAAAATGACAGATGCATATGTTAAGTGTCATCTATTTATTATTCATTTGGAAAGAGACACTGTAGGAGGCCGATGGAAGAAAAAGCAACATTGTCCAAGTAAATGGCTGTAAACAAAGAATTATGTGTAATATAAATGGAAAATAACACGTTATTCCCCTTAAGTCAACAATCTAGGTTCTTCTTTCTCATAATTTCCATAGCAGTCACTGAATGTTCAGTCAGTTCAAAAAAAAACAACTAATTATGCAGTTTTCAGGAAATGCAACTTTTAGCTCTATTGCTGAATTAGCAGAACATTTATAAACCACTTTTATATTTTTTTGTTAAATATGAAGTGGGTAGAGTAGCAGAAGATTAACACGTAGCATTATTTCTAATACTGGAGGTTCAGGTAGATGGAAATGTTACGTTCGGACTGAGCCATTTCCCCCTGCTTTGAATCATTGTGTTAAATGAAGCTAACCTGCTACATGTTGTAATTTCAAACTCATTGAACACAATGTTGTCCAACTGCTTTGTCACAGTTTATTTTGATCTTATTTCCAACAGCTTTCAGCTTGTTTGTATATTTATCTTATGAGGTTTCAGTTCCTTCTTGTTTTTCCACTGTTTGTTCGCTCCTCCTCTTTCCTAGAAGTAACTACAGTGAATCCCACAAATCAGATTCCTAGCAGCCAAAATTTCCAGGTAGGTTGAAAGGCAGGGATGCAGTCAGACGTTTTATGGATGTCTTCAGTTTATTTGGCCTCAATCTTCTAGTTTCAGTAAAATCCATGAATTTGTGTCTGTGTTGCGTGCAGATCTCTGCAGGCCTGATTGATTTTATCACTGACTTGGCAAATCCTTATTACGTTTGGCTAAATTTTTAGCAGATGCACTGGAAAAATCTCACCAAACATCTTTAACCATTATACAGCAACGTGGAAAACTGTCCTAATCTATTCATAGAACTTAATAATTGACTCGTGCTCTCGGAGCAACGGACAATTACAGGGAGTAAAATATAGAGAATATAGCACGAAACTGCTCTGGATCAACCGTGTCTGAAACTTTCTGTAACTAACAATGTCTATACTTTTGAAACTTTACTTGAACCTTTTTCTTTCGTCTTGTTTACATAGATCCATAACAGAAAAAAAAAAGACTTCGATGTGGTATCTGGCCTACACAGTCCCTCATAAGCCATCAGAGTGTCCACACCCTGTATTGGCAGGAGCTGCACATGTCAGGGCTTTTTGGTGAATATAAGGTCAACTGTCTTCTCCTCACTGGGAATTTAGGCCAGAGGAGCCAGCCTTAATCCTAATTGAGCGGAGGGTCTTTACCAGACAAAACACTTCCTTTGTATACATGAGAGGCCTGTTTCCAGCCAGACAAGATAGACAGGTGGCACTGTTTGTATCCTGTAAAAAGGTTCTGCTCCTCCATCACATTTATCATTCTGCGTGCCAGAGGAGTAGCAGTCCAGCTTCCCTTTTTAGCTTTTAAGTTTATTTCTTCAGAGTGTGTGGTAAGAACCTGCAGGTTTGTTAAAGAACAGAATGTGACTGAGAGGAGGAAAGTGGAGAATAACATAGTAGAGACGTGTATCCTTGCTATTTGCTACTTCTCTGAATAAAATAAATATTCTTGAGTTTACTCTATCATTTCAACGCAACTGACGGGATTAAATATTACTTGTATATTTTGGTTAAAGGGCAAGAATTTCCCCATTTCCCATGTTTTTATTCAATATGGTGTGCTTAGTTTTCACTCCCAGCTCCTCAGTGACATCATAGAGCAAGTATGAAGCCATATCCTATCTCACTTGCTGCTACACATACATCCACACTGGTGAATTCCTCAACTCACAAGAGGCAGAAACAGGATTTGTCGGACCCCTTGATATTCCATGTGATTGCGCTTCAGGTGGTACGACCAGTTTGTGCAGCGACACATGGGAGCACTCACCAGACAATAGAAACTGCTTTCGAGTGCATGTAATGTGCAAGACACATGTTAAGGCCAACTTCAAAACAGTGATGGATAGTGCTCCCAATTTCTCGGTGCAGTGGAGAAGTGAAAGCTGTTTTTAGGGGAAGGGAGTAGTAAGAATGAAGCAGAACAAGAGGGGGAAAGGCATAAGCAGACGGGGAGAGTGTTGGTGGAGCCAATTAGGTGTTGGCCACATCTGTTCTCTTCCAGACTCTTGATAATTTATCTGTGGTCAATGGCAGACCGGCTTTGCATGGAACGGATGAGATGTGGTCAGACTTTTCTTCAGTGTTCTCATGATGCTTTCCAAAACGCCTCGAACAGTCCAAAAACTTTAAACAGTCCATGTGTACTCTGTTGTAAGGTGAAATTAAATATTCTTGGATTGGCCACATCTGACCAACTTACTGGTGCTGTAGCAGCCAGCGTATGGCAGGCAATCACAGGGTCAGAAGCCAAATGACTAAGTCTACGATTTTACTTATTGGTCCCACTGTTTCTGATCCAGAACTTCTGCCTAACTGGTTGAATCTGGATATTTTAGTTCTTAAAAGACCAGCAGGCCAGAGGATCATTCAGTTTCTCTTGGATCAGTCTGAGTTTACTCTAGAGTCTGCCCCCATTCTTTCCACATACTTCACATTTTCACATCCAAGTTTGCATGGCTTTGCAGTGTCTATCCTGTCTAAAGTCTACAACTGATGGGAAAGATGACCACACAAAAACAGAGGTGTGGTCACAATGTTTCCACCTTAAAGTCTGCATCTGTAACCTGGACATAAGTAGCTGAAGGAGTGAAGGATGCAGATGTTTATATCTCCTCTACTAGACTGTGAAACATTTGTCTGCAACAAAACAAATACGGTAATGGAGAGGTACTCTCTAGTTACATATTGTACCATTTTTAAAGTCGGTGTAGCGCAGATGTCTGCGTTATGAGAGGCTTTGACTGTAGAGAGATTGAGGTAATGGATGGCAATGGAGCTGAATCTGAGCTCATCAGGTTTTGATTAAAATTCAAGAAAATTGGGAAGATTACAAGAGGTGGTTGGACCAAAGGCAGATTCAGATTCTACGAGGGTGAGAGCATCGAGAGTGATATAAACACACACATTCTCTTAGTCTGAGATGCTAAATGATTAAAGACCACATGAAAGCAGCGGTGAACATCATTATACTACAACTTATCCATCATATTATTGAAAATGGATGAAATTCACAGAAATACAATGATACATTTATCATTGGAAATATGACTGAGCTGATGGAAAATGTTGTATAATGACTCTAGGGGGAAGTAACTTGGTTTATCAGTTTGCACAGACGTGAAAAAGGTCCTGTATTTTGTAAAGTATTTAAACTCTCAGTCAAGAAAACTCTATAATCCGCTGTTATGTGATGTAAAACTTCCAGATCACCCAATGAGGTGTTTTCCCATAATCTTACAGTAACATTTCTCTTCTTTGAATCATTTGATAGTCCTGGAAGAGAAAAGAAAAAGAGAAGAGCAATAGTGAAACAGAAAAATGGGCAGATGTGAAATTTGGCAACAGTATTTTCACACAAAATTGGATGAAAACATGAGTTAAATGACTAATATCTGAACTGTTGGTAACAGCTGTAACATATTGGGCAAAAGGTCACTGTTTCACAATACCTGGCAAAACACTGAGCCTGTAAATAAATCTGTCTTTCTTTTTTTTTTTTAAATGCACATCAACAAGAACATGTTTTAATGATAAGCTGGCTGTTATGCTCTGTATGAGCTTGAGTATGGGAACTGTTGATTTGGGCATCTCACTGAACTGTAAATAAACATTGTGAATAGATGTTAGTGGAATATATGCAGTATCGCTTTCAGCTCAGAAAAAAAAAAAAAAAAACAGAAGATGAATGACTATGAAATATAGTAAGTCCAGTTTTTAATAGTTTCATTGGTTTCTTGAATTAAAGCAAAAAGTAGGATAAGCATACTAAATTTCTGCTTTTTAAATGAAAAAAGATCATTATGAAATAAAATTGTATACTAGGTGAAGGATGAATAACCGTTTCATTGTGGGACATCACTCACTGGCTTGGTTTTGTGACTAAAAGAGAGTTAGATGTCACAAATTTGACACATCTGTTTTGTGTCTCCCAACTCCTCCTTTCTGGAAAGTTTTCTCCTTGATGAAGAGTTAAGTGCATCATGTTGTTGCCAAGTGTTGCTTCACTCTGTGCTGATGCAGCAGGAGCAGTGAATCCTTGAATAGGGATCAAAGTCACCAAGACACTGGGCGAATATGTGCAAGCGAGGTTACAATGTCAAAACATAAAACATAGGGTTGGGAGTTAAAAACAGGAAACTGGAAGAGGTTGCTATTAATCATGTTGTTTTATAACCAAAATACAAGCTAACAGATCTAATGTGGTTGTAATGTACAGTGTTACGGAGCTCTTAGCATGGTGGTAGACTCTTTTAACTTCAACAGTTTTGAACACTGCTTCATGAAGTAACTTTGAGCTTCATGGTTTTATCCACACAGATAATGTTTACATCATTTCCTCCAGTCACTGCTTTGACTTTAATATCTGTCACGAACGATAAACTTTTGTGATCATTGAAAACCAGCCCGATCTTTTTCCTGTCACATTAATGCTCCATTGATCTAGTCCATCAATTGGGTTTTTGTTATGGTGGAAAATATGTCACTTTCACTGAAGTTGTTAATGGAAATAAAATTAGCGTTGACAATCATTTGGAGAAAATCTGAGCTGTATTCACACACTCACATACACATTTCTCCGTTCCACATTCGAATGGCATCTTCTTGTGTTTAGACTTGCCTCCCTTTAAGCAAAGTATCCAGTCGCCCATGCCCTCGCTCCCCAACCTTTCTTTGCCTGCGTCACATCCCCTATTGCTCACATTAAAGCTGTGTAATACCTGCCGTGATCAAAGAAATCACCTCTAATTTGCAATCTTGTTGCCAGCGCTACTTATTAATTTTATGGCTGTGTTAATTAGAAGCAACAACAGGAAGCTGAGTCAACTCTCAGATGTTTCCGATGTTTCTGAAAGTGATCTGTGGTGCGAAATGATTTGCTGACAACTGTACAAAACCCTTGTAATATATTTGAGTCATGTAATGCGGTGATCTCTGGAGCATTGGACCAGACAAATGTTAGCAAGTGACCATGGAGAGTTCTTAGTAGTTCTTTCCTTACATCCCCTTTAATGACTCAACTGGTTTTGTCTGCCTCAATTTCTGCTCATTGACATTCAAAACAGACATCAGTAAAAATGGGAGTGGGGGAATGATTTCTTAGGTAATGTCTGCCGCTTTGCATGGAAAACCCTATGTTCCAGTTGTCTTCCACAGAAGACATGCAAAATGAAAAGTGCTTCTTAATTCTTTATTTGAAGTGCTTATTGTGTTACTTTCTCCGTCTGTCTCTTTATTCCACTATTTTTAGACACTTTGAACAATGTCTTGTTATTAGTGACCTGATTTGCCTCATACTAACCTGTCTAGACTTTAGCTAATACCACAGTACTTTGGTAATAGCCAGCAAAGGAAGCAGGAAAAAAATGGGGGAAGTGCTTCCTGTGGTGACCTGGTTTATAGTTTCTGTGTGTTCACTACCTGAGGCAGACAGATGGTTGAAGACAAAGAAGTGGAGGTACACGAGACCACCTGCTCTGCCGGTGTCTTCAGTCAGAGACAGTGGCATTTCTTTTTAACAAAGCACTCATAAATAGGAGTTACTAAAAAGTTGCTCCATTAATGAACCCTATAAAATGTGTTACAAGCACCAAGTGGAATGCTATTAAAAGTTGTCTGTGGTTTTGACTTGTTTTCATGTTTTGGGGGGGGGGACACCTGAAAGCCTAAAGGGGTTTTCAGTTTCACTGGTCTGCCACTGTAAAGCCAGGAATTTGAAGGAAGTCAACAGGGAAGATTAACCTTTGACTCACAGATGAGATGATCAAATCAAAGCAGAACACATTCTGTTCAGTGGACACGTGTTTCTGTTGGATTTTGGCAGATGGGTCAACCTCTCTTTGATCTGTGCTGGATGAACTGAATAAAAAGTTTTACTTCAAATCTAGATGCCAACTCTTTAAAAGAAGAGACACTGGCATTCATAGTGATGAACAACATATTTAACAAACAGATAAAGATCATAGTATGGGAGATATCTAGTCTGTTGAGTCAAAACATGTCATTTATAGCCATACCACCAATTTCAAACAAACAAAAATAACAGACAGTTGGAGAATTTAAAAACACTTATTACAGAGAGCATACTTGAAGTTATATTTCATTTTGCAGGTTATTCCAACAGAAATAGCAGTTTATTCTAAATCAGCTGTGTCATGTCTTTATTGAAGCAGCAGCAAGCGATTGCTGCTCTGGTCCATATTTAACTCACCCAAAGAAGAAATATAAGATGGGAATTTTCAGGCGAGGTCTCATTTGTGGATGAATGAATAACCACTGGTTATATGGAAACAAGCACAACTTGAAACTGACCACTTAAAATTTCAAAGGAGGGGAATTCAGACCACATAAATTCAGATAGATGGATTTCAAAGTAGGATATTTCGCTGCTTTAAATAAATAATAGTGGTATTTAAATGTCTACATTAAGTGTTCAAATCTTTGACCATTATTTGCTTCTATAATTATATATCTTGAGTGAGTCGAACATCTGTGGATCTGTGGACCCAACACAATGGAGAATATTCAAATAAAAATCTGTCTGTGAAAACAAAGAAAATGATTATTTGTTTTACTGAAAATAAAAGTGTAACTTTAAGTCCACTGAATCATCAACATGAAGATATATGTGGCAAAAGAAGAGACCATTTATTTGCTGTAAATGATGAACAACAATGGGACCAGTATGCATCCCTGTGGCACACCTTAGCAGCAGCAGCAGTTTTATTGGTCTGTTACCAAATTCAGATGTAAAATATCTTATAGCTAAAATCCCCAGTCACACAACTGTTAAAAGGTGGATGCAGTGTGATTTTATTGTCTACACCAGTAATAAAATCTTCTCAAACTAATGTTACAACACAGATATTGGAGCTGGCCCTAAAACTACACTGATCTGGACTTAAAATGAAGGGCTCCAAAAGGAGAGCCTTCAGCCAGATACTGGCTGGTGTCTCTAGGATTTCTAAAAAAGCACAGCATCTTGGGGATTGTCCAGGAGTTGTCTGTCTTTATACTGATGGGATCTGTGGATCGATTTCAAAACACTAGGAGAATATGAGAGAAAGATAAAATATACACTTGATTTACTCTGCCAGTGATTGGTGCAGATAAGAGGAAAGCATCCAAGTTGTCCTCATGCTGAACAGAGAACAGAGACCCCAGGTTGGCTCCATACACGCACAGTAATTGCTATTTGCAGGAGTCCTTGTGCAAACAGTCTCAAACAAATGGCCCATGGCAGGAAAATCTGTTGAAATCTAAACAGATATTGACTTAATGGTAAACATCCATCAGATTTAATACTCGGAGGCTGAGAAATGGCAGCTCTCTGGTCTGAAATGGAACATGTGAGAAAGTGTAACTAGCATTGCCAACTTTAAGCCAACATTAAGATCCTCCAAAATACAAACAAGTTAAACTTGAGTGTCACTTATTATACAATTCATTACGTTCACTAATCTTGCACATAATTAAACATTTGGCAAATTTAGTTGAGTATACAAGGTTCTTTGTTTTAGGAAATCATGTTTAAAACTCTGGCTTCTTTGACTGGCAGGTGGTTCTGTCCTCCCACTATAATCTTTAAATGAGAAACACCAGATGATAGTGAGCAACATTTTTAAAACAGGGCAGCAAAAAGAAAGAACAGACTAATAAGAATTAATGCCATACAGAGCTACTGGCAAGTGAAGGACTTTAATTTAAAACGTGACATCTCAAGCCTTTTCTGTCTGTCCTACTGACTTTCCTTTTTCTTTTACTAGCCCGCAGATTAAAGTGCATGTAAATCTTTTTTCAGCAGTAGCAGATATTAACTTTAGTAGATTTTTATCTTTATGTGGTTGATTCAAGTGTATTCAAAGATTGTAACCAGAAGCCAAAGAGACTCCTGCGCTCTGCTGCAGAGCAAGATATGCCGTGTTCGTGCAACAGAGGATCACTCAGAGGCCCCCTTGTGGAGTCCTTGAATAACAGAGTGCATACGTGTGTGTATGTGTGTGTGCGTGTTAACAGGAGAAAGGCTGCACCACATGTCTTCCTTAAAGGTGTGCAAGCAGAGTTGTAGATGTAGATGAAAAACTGTAAAATTTCAGCTCAACAATGCTCAGCTTCTCCATTCTGCACATGTGTACAACCTGGTCCAAAAATCTGTGAATTGTTTGCTCCTTAAAATGTCAAGGTGTGTGTGTGTGTGTGTGTGTGTGTGTGTGTGTGTGTGTGTGTGTGTGTGTGTGTGTTGTCAATGCAGGAGCAGACCAGGAGCAGATGATGGGCTGTATACGTGTGTGTCTAGAGGTCCCTCTGGCTCCCATGGTTTCTCTCTCTATCCCCTCCTCCCTCTCATTCTCCCCTCCCTCTTTGCCTTCCTCCAGTCTCACCCCTGTCTCTCCGGCTAACTCAAGCGCCACCTCCCTCTCACACATGCAATAGCACTCTGCTCTGATCCCGAGGCAGTTAACCCTTCGCAAGGACTTTTTAGAGATTAGGTCTGAGTTTCATGGGAGACTGGGGTCACAGTGGTTGATCCTAACTTCGGAATTTGGGTTTAAGGTTAAAGTTAGGGGTTAGATTTGGTTTGGTTTGGGGTTTAAGCTTCACTTAGCTGAGATAGTCAGTTTATGAATTTGGACTGAATTTAGGGGAGGAAAACAGTGAATGGGAGGTTTTCATGATACAGTACAGTGAGACAGATGTGTGTGTGTGTGAGAAAGAAAAAGCTGCATCTGCGTGTGTGTTTTTGGCAGCTGGAAGAAACACACAGATACACAATGTGTGTGAGCTTTTTCACACACATTAGTGTATGTGAAAAACAACCGCAAATTATATGCTGTCATTTGCAAGCATCACTGAAACATATCATATTTTCTTGTAAAATTCTTGCTTTAGCTCATGCGTCTTTTAACATTCAACTTGAATCTGTTTTAAATTGAAGTATTTGCGTTTGTCAGCTGCTTATACTGGTCAACAAATACGTATTGGAGAGAAAATTCCTCATATATTTCCAACTCCTGAGGCATCTTGGGAAGAAAAGCTGCAAAGATTCATACGTTTGAGAACTGGAACAATGGCTGAATAGTACCACAACTTGGTCTGTTCGTCTGGCTGGCTCACATCATGTAGGGTGTGGTTTAATATCCTGTTCCCTCTGTTCTTTCTCGTTCTTCCTATTCTCTTTTTGCGTGGTCAGATTCCTGTAAGAGCTTAATGAATGTGGTCAGCTGTGGAACAAAAGAATCACAAAGTAGCTGTGATTTTAGTTTTTTTTTCTGCTGCAGTATCTACACCAATGGCTACTATGAGGAGAGAAACGAGAGAAAGTACACAATAAAAAAAATGTTTTTAAAAAGTTAGTTCGGAAACTAGTATGAGGCATTTCAGTCGGACAAAGATAAACGACCGTGTGGATACTAATGACAAAATGCTCAAGTACCACTGAACCATTAGTTCCGTCTCTTTCCAGGGAGAAGATTGCTGGTTGATTAATGGTGTTGTGCTTTTGGCTTGAGCATTATATCTGTTCACACTGCTTTCTAAGTCATGTCTGAGTTAGCCACAATCAGTCAAAAGCAAATATTTCCTGTGTTAGGTAGAAAATTAAATCAAAGACACAAGTTAAAAAAATTAATTATTCACACATGAAAACATGGGAAATTTAAACAAGTCCAGCAGATGTGTGACACACTAACAACAGGCTGTTCTCAAAGAAGATGGTAGTAAGCATGAGTGTTACTATTACTACTACTACTACTACTGCTACAAACCTCCTGTTGGGATAAGCTTAAATATCAGACTGCTTCCAGCACAGGATACAGAGGTACACAAATAAATTCAACCATCTGCCAAACTACTTAAATGAGCACATGGGTTCAGACTCTGTCGAGGGAGCAGTTCACATGATCATTACTTATGCGACTCCCACGCACACACACACACACACACACACACACACACACCAGACTACTGTGGAAACAAGTGCGCACACAGGTACTGTGTAGGTATGCACATATGTATGCATGGTCACACAATCCAATGTTAAGATGATAGAGTGGAAGGAAAGTGTGCAAACAAAATGGAAAAAGAGAGAGAGAAAGCGGAGTGTAGAGAGAGAAAGCAGACAAAAAGAAGGGAGGAGTGATTCCAGGGGATCCAGGTGGACATGTGGTGTTGTGATACGGGGTCAGGGTCCTGCTGGACCGTAGGGAGGTGCTGGTGAGCTCCCTTGCCCAGCCGAAGCTCTTCCCTTCTGGACACGCACTGAGTCAGTGGAGCCTAGATCCATCCTTCAAGCCCTCCCTCCTACCCTTCACTCTCTCTTCTTCTTCATCCCCCTCCTTCTCCCTCCTCCTCCTCCTCCTCCTCCTGGCCCTCCCTCTTGTCCCCCTCCTCCTGCTCCTCTTTCCCAGGCCCTATGGGTGCAGTGCCACGTCGCTGAGTGAACTTATTAGACTGAAGGAGAGAATGAAAAAAGAGGGAAAAGTGCTAAGCACCTCCACGTGGGCTAATGCTTTTTCTCTCCTTTTTTTTTTCCTTCTTCTTGTTTTTTCTCCTATAGGGAAAAATCCTCCTCCTCAGTTTTTGTCTCTCATGTATATTATTTCCAGACTTGTGGTCAAATTGAATATTGCAAAAAGAAATCCATAAACATCTTTTCTTGTCTGTGAAAAATCTCCTGTGTGACTTCTCATACCTGTGTACATAGATGTGTGTGTCTGTGTGTGTGTATGTGTGTGTGTGTGTGTGTGTGTGTGTGTGTGTTCAAGTGTGCGGTGTTTGCATTGCTGTGCTTCCAGTCTGGTGTGAGCCTTAAATATACCATTTTCCCCACAAGATAAACTCCCTGAAGCATATGTATTTTAATTGCTGCAGTTTCGTATTTGGAGAGTGGAAATGAGCCAAAATCAAGTTTCTTACTTATCTTTTTTTTTTTTTTTTAATGTCTCATTCTACACACCTTTAAATAGACTTAGCCCTCATGACAAATATTTTCCTATACATTATTGCCATCTAGTGGATATTTTGTTAACCACACATTTACCTTTTCATGGACACTAACACTTAAGTTAAATAGATTATATATATTTATATAAACACCTGCTGAGCTTATTTCAGATGCATTTTAGTCTATGTATATTATGTTTAGTCTATACTGTCAATCATTTCCATCATTTGACCTTGCACAGGCCCAAAGAAGTTGCTCTGATGTAAATGTCCCACACAGAGTATAAAAACAAGAACCTTGATTGATTTGTTTATGGAAAAATGGAGCAAAAAAAATCTCTGCAGTAAAACATGTGGAACAGTGTCCATTTCTCAGCATGGGAAAACAGCTTTAAACTGTTTCATATCATAGCTGTCAGTTATTTATTTATTTTTCCCCCACAAATTTTGCCCCATTTCTGGACGATGGCACAAATCAAAAAATTTGCAAAACCCCAAGCACCAGAAAAGCTCAAATAACATGCAGCGAATTTGTGTTTGAGTTAAGTACGTTATAAAGAACGCAGCTCTTTGTTGGGGAGGTGGTTTTTGTCAAAGTGGTTCCATGCAGAAACGTTTTGTGTCTGCTCGCGGTTGTTTAAAGGAGTCGATATATTTAACTGAGTGAGACATGAGATGTTTGGGAAAATGTCTCTCTTTTGTCTGAAGAACTGAAGGAAAAAAACTTCTTCCAACATTTCAAAAGTTAGAGGATGGAGCAGCACATCTACAAATTTAATAAAAAAAAAAAAATCTATTTAGAGTCTATTTAGCTGTCAGCACATGTCAGCTCTCTGCTGGTAGGGGGTTATCTAGTCTATATTAAATTTAATAACATATACAACATCAAGTCACATGGGGGTGTTGGCAGACAAGAACGACAAGGGAATATTTTCATTAATATGAATATAAAAATAAATGTCTTTTTTGAGATTAAAGCACCTCAGACTATAAATCTGAATAAGTTAACTGCATATTTATTGAATATTTGTATCAATTTATTCACACTAATTAAGTCCTTAACATAAAGCCAAGCCACATAATGGTACAATTTTCCAAAGAATGCAAATTTCCTAATTGACACGGAGCCTTTCACTTCACTGTGGGACGAAAATCATCTTGCAGACACTTAATCCATCACATCAACATCCTTTTTGTTTTCTGGAAACTCCCTGTTGTTGGATCTGCAGAGACATCCCCAACTGCTTTTGAAATTAGATTTTCTTTTGTTTGTTTGTTTTGACTTTGTACTCTTAATTTAATTGTGTCATGTTAAATTAATACTTTTCCACATTTGACTAAAATGCGCCACTGGAGACGGATTAAAGATGAAAACAAAGACAAAAGAATGTGTTTGTTTGATTACCTATGTTTCATTTCACTTTTTAAAAGCTACAATGAATAGAAACCAAATGTTGCCAATTATTTTGACTGTTTTGGAAAATGACAAAACCGCACTGTAAATTGTAAGTTCCAAAACAGTTTGAAATTTGGCGTCATGTAATTTGGGTTTTAGCTAATTTGGTTATGTAATCCATTATTTTCCGACCTTTAGGGCATCTTGGTGAAACAATCTGCAGGGACAGAATTAATGTTATAAAACAAGTCGCAGAGAAAGATTTGAGTGGGATACATTTGATAAATTGAATTTTACACAAATCACATACATTTTTATTCTGTTGGTCGGTTTTATTATTGTTTCTTGACATAGAAATGGCCTTGGACAAAGCTTATGAAGGATGAATGTGCCGAAATGTACATTGAAGGTCAAAATTTTATCTCCTTTCGAAGGTCCAGTGGATCAGTAAAAGTGAACCACCTGAAATCCACGTAAACATCTAAAAGCGAGTGTATCCAGCTTCCCCATATCAATTAAGTTGTGTTCTAGCTGAATTTGTACGAGTCTGCTGAGTGCCAGACTTTTATTACCCCAGCAGAAAGCATCACGGGGCACTGATTGAATCCTGTTGTGCGTCAGAGCCACTGAGTGCAGGTCCTGCGGCAGCTGTCTGGGCACTTGACGTAAGGTGTTGTGGCACAAGTCTAACTGGTGCAACGCTAGCAATGTCCTGAACGCACCTGGTGCCACTTTGTAGATTTTATTCCTGGCCAAACCTAGGTGTTCTAGGTTCTTCAAGGTTGTGAAAGCTGCTTTCTTTATGGCAGATATGAGGTTTCCCTGCAGATTTAGAGTTTTTAGTGAGCGGGGAAGGTGGCGGGGCACCTTCTTTAGTCTATTTCCTTCCAAGTTGAGGCTCTCTAAGTGAGTTGCATTAAGAAGAGACTCCCTAAGGAGACCTTTGTTTGTCAGTTTGTTTTCACTCAGATCTAACACCACCAGTTCAGATATCCCATTGAAAACCCTCTCACGAAACTGCTCAATGAAATTCCCTTTGAGATACAGCTCCTTGATGGACAGCGGTAAACCCAGAGGAACTGATGTTAACTGGTTGTGGTCCAGGTTCAGCGTGCGCAAGTTGAACAGAGGAGAGAACACAGCATTAGGAAGAGAATCTGATCCGTTCCCCAGGCTGTTGTTACTGAGGCTCAGAATCAAGAGGCTGGGACAACAGGCCCAGGCTGCTTCAGACATCACACCTAACCTGTTATTGTCTAGACGAAGCTCCTCAAGAGAAAATGGAAGGTCGGTTGGAATGCTTTCTAGCCGGTTCCTGTCCAGGTAGAGACGTTTCAGAGCTGGAATCCCCTCAAAAGCTCCTTCTATGGCACCATCTGTGAGCTGATTGTTGCTCAACACTAAAAATTCCATAGAGACGTATTCATTGAGCAGGTCCAGCTGGATGCTGTTGATGTGGTTATTCATGAGGAGGATGTAGCGGGCGTTATAGGGAATGCCATAGGGAACTTTATCCACGCCTTTGTCTGAGCACTGAACCACTCTGAAACACAACACACAGTGAGACACAGGACACATTGATTAGCAAACTTTAGCAAACCACATTAAACCATCAGAGCTGCAACTGTTATTAACAATTAACATGTTGGAAAATTCACTATTTTGTTGATGGTTAGATGAGACTTAAGTTGACTGGTGAACTTCACAATCACCAGATTCACTGTGTTAATTGGTATTATTTGTGCTAAGCTAACTGACTGCTAGCTGCAGTTTCATATTTATGAGTTGTATTAAAACTCATCAACTCTTAGCCAGACAGCAAATAGTTGTATTTCCCATAAACTGTAAAAATAAGATGTCTTAAAATGATCCCTGATGAGTAACACACGTCATAAATAAATAAATAGAAACACATTCATTATTTAGAAAATCTTCATAAGTTTAAATAAAATGTCAGCTATGGAGGCAGCCATTTTTTTTTTTTTTTGCGCAATGCATTCTGGGTAGTTGAAGTAAAATGGTTGACGACCATGTTGACAACAGGTGAGACACCGGCGCTAAACTTTTCTGTTGCTACAGCTGAAAAGGGAATACAACGCCACATTGTGCGGCTTTTGGTTGTAGTTTCCAGTCATAAGGCAACAAGACAGGAGATGTAAACCTTCACAGCTGCTTGAAAAATGAGAAATGAGAAGATGTTTGTGGACGAGCACAACTGAAGACCCGCGGCTGTGTGTGTCTCATCACTTCACCCCCGATATATTTAATGACCACAGATGATAAAAGAGCTCAGGTGCTGCCGGTTATAAGAAGAGACTAAAACAAAATGTCTTGCTACAAATTTCTCCCACACAGGCTTTGGTGAAGTTAGCTTCAGGTTGGATATTCAACAGCTATTCGGATGGTTACTGAATATCCAACCTGAAACTAACTTCACCAGGTCGGACATAGCGAGTGAAACCTACGATAAGAAATATCAAAAACAAGAGACTCTGGATCTTCTCCTGCTAAGATGTAAACAACCAGCTGCTACAGTTGAACTATCGGACACTACGATCATGAAGGAAACGGATGATTCACCTGCTGAATCAATCAAACTGATGCAGAAACGAGACTGATGTCAACAAGTCGGATGTTCACTATCCGGTAACAACGGACCAAACATAACAGGTAGGAAGTAAACATTTAACCTTTTTTTATTATTATTTATTTATTTATTTTAAAATCATACGATAGTTTGATCCATATTCTTACCTTGGACAGTCGTGACAGAAAGTGTAGCTTTCTCCCTCTTAGTTGCGTTAACGAATAACAAGTCACGTAGATTTGATTTAGCTCAACTCTCGCTCAATAATTTCTCTGATTGTTTTCTTTTTATATAAATTTCGAGCACTGTCTTCCTTATTTATGGTGTGTTCATGTTCAAGCTGGAAAGTCTGAACAAAAGACATGTTTATCTTGTTGTACTGTCAAGAGAATTGGACGTAGAACGGCGCAACCATTTGACGTCACTATCCAGACGTAAACAACAAAGGGTGAAAGTGAAATTATCTAAAATTTTTAATAAAAATTAAAACATTTTGAGTGTTTATATATAGCTGACACCAACATTAATCCTTTTAAAATCCCCAGAGCTTAATGTAACATCTTGAAGTTGCTAGATTTGTCTTGAGTTTTGAATTATGACATTCAAAGACATGAACTGGGTAATATTCACAATCATTTAAAGTTGATTTTACCAGACAATGTAGTATTGAAATTGTTCAGTGTCCTTATTGTCTTACCTTCCATAGCAGGCACACTCAGGTGGACAGTAGTTATCCATGAAGTAAGGAAAGTGCGTTGGTGTTGTGACCTCTTCGTCCTCTCTGATGGTTTCTGGGTTTTATTGTCCTTTTTTCTTTTCTTTTCTACGGTCTTTCTAATTGTCTTATTTTTACGGCTACTGTTGATTTTCCTTGGCCTCGTCGAAGGTGTTTTGGCAGTCGTCAGTTGCGGTTTGGATGAGGGTTTGGTCAATTGAGGTTGGGATCGAGATGCTTTATTTTGCTTTGCTTCAAGTTTGGTGTCATTTTCTGCCGGTTTGATTGTTCTGGGTTTGCTTGTGGGCTGCGTCATGTTTGGTTTACGTGTAAGCCCGACCGATTTAGCCGTGGATATATTTTCGTTTGCGTTTGGTGTAGGATTTGGTTCTGTAGTATTTAAATCTTTGGTTATAAACGCTGCGTCTTTGGGTTTCGGTGTTGCTGCTTGTATGTTGGAGGTGAATTCACTCTTTGGCTGAACAACAGTGTTTATCTCTTGTGCTTTGTGTGTGGTTTGTAATAGCTCCCTCTGTGCAGGTTGCAGCCATATGTTTTCTTCCATTTCATTCTCTAAATTTGGGCCAGATTTTACTTCCAGCTGATTCTGTTTGAGATGATGCCCAGGACTCTGTAACACCTCAATGAGGAGCTCATCAAGCAGAGAGACAGACCTCACCTCGCCAGGAACCGCTGTCGAGACTGTGGGGTTGGCATTTGTGACAGCAAGAGGAAAGAACTGAGGATCAACTTGAGTGTTTGCGGTGGGAGGGACAGACGAGGGTGGAAGAACTTGTGTGGGTGAAGCCGGAAATGGTGGAGGGACATTTTGATGATGATGATGAGGAGGTGGACTTTGAGACTGAGTGATAATTATTGCTGCAGGAATCTCAGATTCTTTCCCCACTTGAGCAGAGGATGTGCTTAAATTAGGAACTCGTATGTGACCCTCTGCTCTTTCTAATTCATTATGCTTTGCATTTTTTATGTCCTCCTCCTTTCCTGCTCTTTCCTCTCCATCCTCCTTTCCACCTTTCTCAGCTACTTCCTCTTTTAAAGTTAATATCATGTCATGTTCGTGAGTTTCTCTGTTTGTCTGCTCTTGAAGATTAATCCCTGCGACCAGCTCGCTCTCTCTCTCCTCTTGTCTCAGCTTCTCCATTTGATATTTTTTCTTAAATATTATATCACTTGCTTCATCTTGTGCCCTGGTTTTATAACTTAAATTTAGTCCCTCCTCTCTTTTCTCCACCACAACCTTTGTATCTGAATCCTCCACCGCGTCCACTATAGAATATCCCTCTCTTTTTTTTCCTTCCTGTAAAATAATAGTTTCAGAAAATGTCTCAGGAGTCTTCCTGTCCTCCCTGCCTTTCTCATATCCGTGATTTCTGTCCAAGATTTCCTCTTCAATATTGAGCTCATCTTCTCTTTCCTCCACAGTCATATCTGTCTTGTTATGTTCCCTCTCAGGATGTGTCTCTGGATTCTCTCTTTCACTCCTATGTTCATCCTCTGTTCTCTCAGTGGATTCAACAGCTGTGTTTTCCCCATTTTCTTTCTCCTCCGTTATAAAAACATCTGTGAAGTCAGTCTGGTAGTGTCTGTCCAGCCCAGATATCTGTGCGACTGTTGATTCTGTAGAACGATACACAACGTTACTGATGTTCTTGATTCAAAAGAAATCATGTGACAAACAAGTAACACATTTGGTGCATTTCAGCATTACAGCAGTGAGCTTTCCCTTTGATAGAGTCACAAAACACTTTGCATAAAAGTGTTTATGAGGTGCTTCTTGTAGCTTTATCATTATCAAGATCAGTAAAGTCAATTATCACAGAAGTGCATTTTGCTAGAAACTTGAAGTGTTGCACAGGCATAATGTGATACTTACTAGGCTGCAAAACGTATGAATAACCAGGAAGTGTGAAGAACATCAGTAGGAGTGTGAACACTTCCATTTTACCTGTTGTAGGAAATAAGAAAAAGCACAATCATTTTCTTGTAATTTCATCAGATTATGTGTGTGAACTGGTGGCATGTTTCCTGATCACAACACAGAAAATTGCACAGTACTTGTAGTTGGTGTCACAGAAACTCAAACATGGTTTAATTCAGTTAATTTTCTTATGCTCTAGTTATTTCTACACATGCAGCACATACAATACAAATACAAATCCATTTTTTTTTTTTGGTAGACTTTATTTTAAGTTGGTAATACTTACATACTTTTCTTTGTCCAAATGACTTTTTGGTTAACAAATAGAATATATACTTGCAGATGAAGCCCAAATAAAACATAAAATATATACTCACTTAGCAATATGTCATAGCAATGCTCTCTGGATTTTTTTTCCATTAAATCATCAAATGTGCTTGTACAGTTTGTGTTAAAGGTAGAGGTTACTACTTCAATACTTTACTACATATTGGATGTTAAATTGCAGAAAAAGAAGAAAAAAAATCTCTATGTACTGGAGTATATCTGTGGGACACTAAGTGATGAGCAAATCAACAAAACTTAATGATAAAGTACATTATTCTAAAGCAACCTAAAGGTATGAGAAGTTTCACAGGCTTTGTTCATTCAGTTTGATTTATGAGCGTTGCTTACCTGCCATGACTGTGGCCTCCTCACGTGCATTTGTTAGTGTGATCCGCCTGCTGCTACACCTGCATCTCTGTATGGGCTGAGAGAGTCTAAAAGCAACTTTTGAACCGCACACAAGAAACCACCGGCGGCAATAGATGTCTATTTAATGATGCATCTCAGTGCCGCTGTCTGCAGGGAGAGTTTTCACACACACGTTCTGGATGAGCCATAGTTAATGACTCCTCAAATGCCTTTATCTGGAAGAGAATTCTCACACTTACCCTCAACGTCAGAGGAATTTGAAGGATCAATAGCAGGAAACGGGGGCAACTTTAGGAAGAAGGGTCAGAGGTGACAGTTGGTTTTTACAGTGGTTACTGTTTGCTCCACTCAGGGGATATTAGCATCCCAGTGGTTATATGAGGGTGACAAGTATCTCCTGGAAACTGCTTGGCCTTTGACCCTTATGTTAATACCCTGCTGTACCTCAGGGTGTTAAGTGGGCCCATAATGCTAATGTGTAACTGGATAGTCATTAGTTTGTTGCAGGTTGAAGGTTTGATTTTGTTTTATGGTCTTTTCCTGGGTTCTTAAACGAGCTTTATCTCACTCTTAGGAGCGTTTCATTTTTTGATCTTTGGGTCGGTGTCTAAAGTCCAAATGTGAGAACAATTGCAATGATTTTTCCTTCTAATTCACAGAGATACATGTATAAGGTCTGCAGTGATATTTACAGACATATTTTGAAGCAAAGTTTTTTTCCTGGTTTTTGCTGCTTGGTTAGAAGTGATCCGTTGAGGCCAGAGGACAGGCTATAAATGGCTTTGTTAGTATGAGTGGTGACAACTGATTTGGGTTAAAATAATCATTTAGTCTATTAAAAATAAAGTATTATGTCCAGGGTAATGTCTTCAACTGTCTTGTCTGATTAATTGACAAAAAACACAAAGCTCAGATGCATTTGAGAAGCTGAACAATAGAGAGAATATTGATAGATAATAGCTAATAAAGACCATATGTGATTTTACTTAACAAAAACGCTCAATGTAACTAAACCAGTTATTAGAACTGTTGCCAAATGATTGAATTCATTTTAATTTCCTGGCAATTTCCCTTGAAGACCTCCAAAATGATTGTTTCACCCCTAACCCCTTTTAAAACACATCTACTTGTGAAAGGAAATGAGACCCTGCAGACAGAAGCTTCTGTCCTTCTCAGCTTTACCACATTATTTTTATTCTTGTGGGAACAAAGGGTGAACTCAGTGGTTAGTTTTACCGTTTCCTCGCTGCATCCGTGTTCCCTCATGTTTCGGTCACATTGTGTATCATGTCAGTTCATTCAGGAGGCAGGACGTTCTCTTCAGATCACCCCAAGGTCTGATTGTGTCAATTTGTGTGGGAGTGTGTTTTGTTACATAACAGCTTGTACACACAAAGAAGAAAAAAAAAACAAACAACACATTTAACTTGAATGAGCAACTGTTTCCCAGCGATTTAAGACCAGAATATGTGACAAGTGATGATGTTTGTTTTATGATACAGTTTTATAACTTATCATTGATGTGACTTGTTTGTTAAAAGAAAAGGGATTTATGAGAGCAGGGATTTAATCCCTGCATAAATCAGTGACTGATTTATCTGGATAACTTGTCAATATAACCCAGAAACACTTAGAATCTGCACATAGATTTATGTTAATAAACCTGATTTTTTTATTTAATGGCTGTCCTTCCACATACGCACATCATGAACTGTGCAAATGTAATATATATATATTTATACAAATAAATAAGCTGGGGTGCAGTACTTTATATTAGCCACACAGAGGCAGCATAAACCCACACACAATTGCATGAGTTGCTCCCACAGAGGGCCTTGTGTTGCGTAACATTGCAATGGAAAGCACAGCAGATGGTTTTTAATGTTTAGTCTGTGTCTGTGCCCAAATCGATTCGGTTCATCTGCTCCACGTGAAGAAACCATGAAAGCTGAACGACAGGAAAAGGAGACTGGCCGATTGATTGAAATCAAAGCTCATCAGGGGAACTGGTGGAGTCATTTTAACAACTTGAGCTGTAGCATCTCATTTCCTGGGGAAGGTGACGTAATGTATAGGAGAGGAGGTGTGAAAAGCGGCAATAATGGGAGAGGCAGAGAGGTGGGGCTGGTTTCGTATGAGACTTGCACCTGTTTTTTGAGGGTAAAACCAGTCTTTCAGTCCATGTAGACCTACTGTATATTGGTTTTATATCACAAATAATAACACATCTGCTGTTTTTAGAAATAAACTGAAGGTCTTTGTTCCTTCATCCTGCTGAAACTGCCTGTCACTTATTTACAGACGTTGTTAAAAGCTTCAAGGTTAAGTTGTGATTATTTTTGCCCCAAAAACACATTTTTATTCTGTGTTTTGGTCACAACAAAACATGCTATTTGTAGGTGTACCCTGACCTCACAACATAAATAATGACCTCAGTTGCGGAGAAAAAACTTAAATGGGAATGCGTCATGTGTTTATCACCAAAACACTGAGGTGAAGGCAGGTGAGAGGGCCTGGAACTGGTCTGAATGGGAATATGTGTGTGTCTGCTGGTGGATGTGAATGAGTAAATGCGAGTTGAGGTGTGATTTCAGTTGTGTGTGTGCGTGCAGGGGCACTGTAGAGTCTCTGTGTATCGATGTGGGTTATGGTAATTGGACAGATAATTGATGACAACATTAACATCGGTTGCCCTGGGGTTTTTTTTGTTTTTTTTGTTTTTTTTTGGAGGAACACACGATCTAATTTACAGTAAACAGACCAAACATCAATATTATGTAACTCGAGGGTAGAAATCCATGAGGGGAGGAGGGTGAAAAATGAGTAAAATGAAGTAGTTGGAAATACAGGCAGTATGGGGGGAAAATGCTTGAGTGACAACACGGCTGCGTAATAATAAACCCTCCCCCCACCAAACTATCCCATCTGCTCGGAGCCTGTCTGCTGGCAGTAGTGGTGTTAGGGAGGTTAACAAGTGCAAAGGCCAAAGGTCACAGACTGTGGTCAATTTGTTGTTGGCAAAGAGTGTCAGACCCACATTTGTGCTGCTGTGTGTGTGACTTACTGACCGACGATACACAATGGAAAATGGACTTTCAACCTTCATGTTCACGTGTGCTGAATGTACAGCACAGACCTTCAGCCCTGTATAGTATGTACAGAGCACTGTGCACTGTAAATAAAACCAATCGGCCCCTATAGACTGGAAAAACTGGGTCACGCCAAGAATAGATGCCTTTATGCATCATTTTCATATGTACAGTCAGATTTACTCTTACAGTAATCTCTGCCCAGTCAAATTTGACTGCGAGTCGAAAATAACAATATGTTCTTATAATGTAATTGCGTTTATAGTTTTCACTTTACGCATGAATAATTCAAGTCTTGGGCATGTGAGGATACAGCAAACATTGCTAAACGTTGACCAGTCCAGTACTAAAGGGCATTTAGCAGCATATTGGAGACCTGATACTGTCAAGGATGGTTAATATTTTCGGGGCGATTGAATTTTTTAAGGTTAATGAACATCCAGTGTGTTCTTTTAGAGAATGAGTGATTATCCTGTGCCAATCTGTGTTGTTCTTTCTTTCCTTTCTAAGAACATTCAAATATTTTTCTTGCCCTTTTTTCCTCCCAGAGAGAGAAATTAGAGGAGTCCATCAGAAGCAGAGGCTCCACAACAGTTTAACACTGTTGCCTTAACCCTGTCTAGAATAGCTCCACCAAAATTAAACTTGTGTTTTGTTTTGTTTTTTTTTTTAAGAATTGAGTGTCAGTAAGCACAAACAGAAGGGAGGAGAGCTGGAGACGGAAGAGAAATGGGGAATTTTTCAACAACAACACTCAGCTTTGAAGATTTAGTGCGCTGCCCTTGAAATCAAATACATAAACTGCTATTGGACTTGTTTTTTTATTTATTTTTTGCTCTGGTGTTAATGAAGCTTATCTAACCTTCAGGTCATTCAGCTCCTCATAAACATCACATACACGGTCAGAACAGGCTGATCAAAACAAGGTCAGGTCAGGGAAGGCTGGCCTCTTAGGAACACTGTGTATTTTAGCAAAAAAAAAATAACGTAATATCAACATGACTAAATCACTCATGGAAACAGGCCATTATAAATGCAGATATTACTTTCCATTAGAAACCAAATTCTGCTCTATTTTTCTTTAGTTATTTCATCTTCTTGTCTGTTTGTCCAAGAAGACTCACACACACATACACACACACACACACACATCTCAGGATGCAAACACATCACTCACACAGACACACACCATGAAGAAGACAACTGATCCATTTAGGGTTTTTTTTCCTTCCTCTTTGTGGCAAAGAGCAGCATAAAAGCAACAATTTGAGGCAGCTTTGACATTTGGCCGCCACATATTCCCTCTGAAAACCAGAATACTGAAGCACTGTAGCAGAGCAGCTGCTATTGTCCTGTAAATGACTCCATTGTTCCTACAGAGTGACTCATATGTCGCTGAAATCTTCATTTAGAGTGTTATGATGATAGTGCTCGATGTGCATATATAAATGTGTGTGTGTGTGATGCTTAAGCGATTATTGATGCCATCGGCCGAGAAAAGCTCACCATACGCTGCATGACGCATGTGTCAAAGCGACATCTTCCAGCTGATCGACTGTTGAGGTCTACGTCTTATCGCTTTGCTTTTTCTGTTCTCTCACCACAGTAGCATAGATGCACTTTAAACAGGATTTGCAACGAGTGCAGAACCAACAAGTGTGAAGTGCGCAGGTGTGAACATGTACAGGATGTATATAGGGGTCGCATTGTTTCAGCAGGACACTGGGACAGATGGACAAACAATGTTTTGCTGGGTGATGTGGGTCATTGGGCCTGGTTAACAATTCTCCAGTGCCATTAGGCAATCTGTCAGAGGACAAAACAAGTCTGACACACAAGGTCAGAGCCTGATTCTTTTTTTTTTTTTGTACTTATGATTTTCTTCGTTCAGTACAGCATGACAAATGAACTATTCAGCACTCACACACTCTTGATAATGGACCAAAACTCAATGTATATAATGCAAATGATTCTTCACACACTCTTAGTTTTATGGAGCATTTGGCCTACAGCTCTACTCTCTTGTTTCACTCTCACCATGTGCATCATTGTGTTCTGCTAAAAGCCTCTATACTCACTTTGTCTACCATTTATTGCTTGAGAGGTGGGATACAAAGGAAGTATTTGACTGTTAAAGACAAAAAAACATACCTAGATGTTTTATCTGACCTGGAAAACAACTGCAAGTGACTTTTTCTCTTTAACTTCATCATGAAGGAAATGGTTGTCTAATTATTCCTTAGCCATAACAGTGTAGAATCAGTATTTGATCAATCGATATATGATTGATTCGGTAATGGTCTCATTTGTTGGCACTGTTTCATTCTGGTTTGATAAACCTTAGATGGACATTCACTCGATGGACATGATCGCACCAGGACAGCAATTCAGCCCAGGACAAATCCACTGGGCATTGATTTATTTCTTTCTTTATTTGTTTTTTTGCAGTCGACGGACTCACTGATGTGCTGGTCTGCTGGGATTTGTCCCAGTCGTTGCAACTTTGGAGAAAACTCCAAGCAAACACTCAGTTGGCATCACAACCTGAAAGTAACAAAAAAGTAAAACTGTTTTACTTTCACAGCACTCAGATCAGAGTTTATAGTCCGCATTTGTTACAAAACAATAAACATCTGTGATTTATTGTCATAAAGAAGACGTTTTCTGGCAGTGGCCTTTATCTTATGAAAAAATAAAAGTATTTTCTGTCACAATCGAGGAGATGATAAAATAGGAGGCAGTTTGTGTCTCTTGCAAAAGTTGCATTTGGAAACACTAGAGGGCAAAAGTTGTCTGTTGTCTGTGCCACTTTCAGCTGCTCTGAGAGAAACTGTTCTCTGCATATAAACTCTGAATGACATTGTTGTCCATGTTGAGTTTACTGCGCGGCTGTGCTGTTCTTAAGTTGTCATAAAAATCTGTTAATGAATGTTTAATTCTCATAAAAACACAAATAAAACAAAGCTTTCAAAAACATTAATCTATAACTATAATGAATAACTAAATATATGTTTAAACCTTTTATCTGTTTGTTAGCTTGTTATTTTGCTGCATATAAATTCACATCAAGATTCAGGCAGCGACAAAACCTTTGCAGTCAACAGGCTCTACACTTGTATAACTTGTTTGTTTTCCACTTTTCTGCTTGAATACAAAGTTGTGGCGAAGTCGAGAACAAATCGCAGCGATGTTTAAAGTCCTCTCACCTACACGTCTCCCATGATGTTGATGAAACTACTTGTGCAGAAAACTTTTATGACTAAAACCCCATATCAGCCTATTGTGTCTTTGTGTGAGTGTGCGTGTGCGTGTGAGAGCACGGCGAGGGGCCCTTGTTATTATGTCCTGCTGCTGTTCAATAGAACAGCTGTGCAAGTCTCCAGCCGCCTCCAAACAAGGCACGGGCTGCCTGGCAACTGCCCTCCCATTGGCCAACTTTCCACCTCCTCCGACCAATCACACGGACCACACGATGAGGAAGTGAATGGGGGAGAAACACACAACATAGAGAGAGAGAGAACAGAAAGGATTGTGAGAAAGTTTGCCGTGGAGAGAGAGAGAAAAAAAAAAAAGAGCGTAGAAACTAATCATACTTTTAAAAGCTTTAACCTCGTTTTAGACAGATTTGCATGAAAAGCTTTTAATGTTTCTGAAAATCCTGTCTTCTGTTAATTCTGCTCTATTAGTTTTGACCCTTTAAAAAAAAAAAAAATCACGAACTGGCACAAATCTGCACTATAACTTTCTCAACTTTGTCCATCTTTCCCTTTGTGCAACATCCTGAAGTGTCACCGACCACAACAGCTTTATTTAAGGAGGTTTTGAGAAATGAAACAAATCAGAAGCGAGAAGTAAAAGGTTGTGACAGAAATGTCAAACACCTGGACGGGGCCGTGTATCAACATACAAACACCTACACATTTCTGGGCTTTTTTCTTTTTTTTTGATTGACAACAAATAAACCGGCTACTTGTCCATTTGATGTTGTCGGCTTTGTGTTCAGCAGGCCGAGACATGCCACTGCAAAACCTGCGTTTGCAGGGCTTTGAGTGGACTTACTGAGGGGATTTGAGTCACATCTCTCGGGGATAATGGATGTTTGTTTTACAGTGGCTGTGACGCATGCGGTTGCTAGATGTGAGGTCGACAGACAAGGAAAATAAAGTGGTTCAGATTGTTGTAGGTGAAAAACAAGAGTGTGTATATGTGCATTATCTCACCTTTACACAGCCTGTGTGGGTGTGCAGTATATAGAGTTTACGGTGTGTGTTGTAGACGAGTGGGTGGCCGCCAAACTCAGATCCTGTAATTACCAATCAAAGCAGCAGCAGAAAGAGAGATCTTTCTGAGAACATTCAACGGGACACACAGCTCTTCTCTCCCCCGGAGGTCACACTTCCTACGAAATCACAATTGCAATTTCTCCTGCAAACAACAAGAGAAGTGAAGAAGTAAAGACTTGAAGGAGGAGCGGTGTGGTCTGTGTGATGTGGTTTTTAAGAAGAAGAAGAAGAAGAAGAAGAAGAAGAAGAAGGCTATAAACTGCATAGACCTGCTTTAAAAAAAAAAAAAAAAAAAAAATGTGCAAACACTCCTGTAATTACAGGCAGACACACTGGTGGAGTCGCAAATCTCTTGCACACACACACATCAGCAGCAGCAGTAGGGTCAACATGCACCAACACTTGTTGTGTTAAACACACAACCATATCAGTAGGATATGCTGACACGGCCAGGTTAGTGGGCGACTCTGACTCAGTAACGATAACGACCAGCAGCAGCAGGACGATGATGGAGCTGACACAGTTCTCACAGCTCATGTTACATAACTATCTGTCATATCAGACATTTTGTAAATGACCTAAATGTGCTGCACAGTTGAAAAGTAGAATATATATATATATTTATATAATGGTAGAATGGTTGTTGTTGGAAAGTTATTTATGTTGAGAACTTCTGACTAGTCTGCTTAGAATAATTCAACCATTAAAGTGACAAATTTATATAATATTTGGTTGTAAATTGGACATCATTGGTTTTTGGGTTGTTATTCAGAGATAAATGTATTTATCTACTTTTTAAATAATGAAAAAAAAAAAAAACATATCCCAGATGTATCTAAGTATATTATTTCGTTACATCTCACTGCTCCGTGCTGAGGCAGACATGTCCTGACATGCAAAAAGATTCATAAATGAAGGCATCCTGTTCTGCGCACAGGGGTGGCAGCTTTATTAGGCAGCTTGCCTGTGGCAAGTCATTTTCCCATTGAGGTAAAGTAAAATTTACCCCTCTTGTCAGGGAATAATTGCAGACTAATGAAACCTCCAGGCCTGCGGGGCTACAGCTGAAAATCCCTCATTTCCTCTCCTGCCTTTAATAAATGAAGTCGACTGAAAGACCTGCTGCTCTTTCATCAGAGGGGCAAATATGATTTAATTTACACTTAACTTGTAACCAACTAGCACTGTTTTTTTTTCCTGGGAAAAAAACAGTTAGTTTGCACCATTACATTAAGACTATAACTGGACGCCTTGTTTTAAGGTCCTATCTCCCTTCCTTCCTTCCTTCCTTCCTTCCTTCTTTCTTTCCTTTCTTCCATCCACAGTGACACACTACAGCAGTTGTCAGCCATCTTACTTTGAAATGACAGCCACCACCGCCTGAGGCTGTAACAGGCGTTAACTGTAAGGACACCACAGCTGTTAAAGACCTAGACAACAAGTACTGGCAAACTGCCCTAAAACTAGTAACTGCTGCTGTTCACTGAGTCTGTTTGTCTGTTGTACAGTTCCCAGTGTTAATGTTTTAATGTTGCACCATGTTTCTCTCTCAGCTCAGCTCAGTGGACACAGTCGTTCTGGCAGGTTTCATAATAAATTCAATAAATCTCTATTTCATGTTCACGATGTATAGTTTCCACAACTGGGTCAGCAGATAATTCAGAGTGAGACTCTCAAATTAAATATTGACAGATACTGTAGCTTTAACTCAAACAAAGAAGAGAGTAGTTCAGTACTTTTATCAGGTCAGACTCGGATCAGATTATGTTTATAATATTCTATATTTAATGGTATTACTGTTACACTGTGTGCTCACCAGGTGTGGATATCTCTTCATTACATAACGTGTTTGTTTTTCCATTTGTATCTGGTTTATATCGTCTATAATGGGGGCAAACACAGGGCATCAGAGCAAACTCATCCTCATTGTGTAATGTTCACAGTCTGAGGGGGGAGTTTACCCGAACTGACCAATTGCCGCTCGGATCAATAATGATCCAAGTTCTTTTCCTAAACTCTGTGTGTGTGTGTGTGTGTGTCTGTGTCTGTGTGAAAACAACTTCAATCTGCTCCCACCACATTGCCCAGACAATCCCAGCCTAATCCAAAGAGTCCAGTCCTGGATTACCATGTCTGCTCCACCCACCATCACCAGGATTATATGAATTGTTGAAAAAACACACAGACTATCAACATAAACTAACCAGACATTTATCCTGTTTTCCTGAAAATAGTGATTACACCTGTCATTTCCTCAGATTAGTTGATGTGGAGCAGATCAACAAATAAACAAACAAAGTAACAAACAAGCGGCACATTTGGACCAGTTTCCTCTTATCTGGTAGAAAGTGGGAACAACATGGCAACTCAACAAAGTGTAGATTCGTTTGTGTTTGGTGCATGAGAACATGTTGCCATAGTGACGGTGATACCTATTTGTTGGTGAATGTGCTGTGCATGCTTGTGATTTCAAGCTCCGGCAGATGGTTTCAATTCAGTGTCACAAGGAGAAGTGTGTGTGTGCGTGTGTGTGTGTGTTTTCCAAATAGTTGAACATAAGTGAATGAGGGGCAGACTGAAGAGGGATTTTGTGAATGTGTGTTATGCGTCTACACCTGACAACACGACGCTGTGTGTGAAGGTTTTCCTGCGCACGTGTTCCTCCATGTGTGTTGCAGCTCCGTTTGTGTTGATGGTTCTGAATGGGTCTGTCTTCTTCTGCTGTAGATGAAAGACCATATTATTAGCAGATGGTTCAGTGACTGTTTCCAAAGTACCAGCGGCACCAGCAGCAGAAGTTTCATTAGCCGTGCAGTCTCTCCGTTGGTCTTATTTTTTTCTTTTCTGAGCCTAGCAAAAACAACAATCAGTGTACCACTGATGTGGTCTCTTTTTCACACACATAGCTCATTTTCCACCCGCTTTTCATGGCTGATAGGAAACCTCTTAGGAGAGCTCATGCAGAGAGTTAGAAATAAAAGAAAAAAGTAAATGTCTCAGTCGTATGTGTGTGTGTTTAGCATAGTTTGAACATGCAGGTAAGAAATTGCCGCTGTTCAAAAAGTGCTCTGATATATGTAGTATGTGTGCATGCATGGAGCCAAAAATTGTTAAACACACACACACACACAGAAATAGCCACATGCATGTGGTTATCATCACACACACAAAGGGTGTAAAAGCAGCCTCGAGGGTGGAGAAATCACCTGACCTTGATACGTGCAATTCATGCACTCGTTCTTATTTGTGCAAAAGGTGAAGTTCACAATGGTAGCTCAGCTGTTTTCACATGCAATACATGTCACTGTAATGTTTTGTGCTGACATGGTAATGTGAGCTTCGGTCCTATTTTTTTTTAATTGTTCTGAAACCACATTATTCAAAAATATGGAAAAATAATCTGAAGAGGTACAACTGCCTCAAGAGTTCACCGACCTTTTAACAACTCAGCACAAACAGAAGCAGGAGACACTGCCCATAGATGTGAGAGATACCTGACCAGCAAGATGTTTTGATGACTGGCCACCGGTCATTGTTGGGCGTATCAAAACTCAGAGAGAACCACAAACCAGCTGTTCGACCCAGTGACCCTAATTCAGCTACAAGTCAAGTACTGGAGTCTTTGAGACACACGAGCGGCAGACAGGCTCCAGTATAGGAGGGGATCTAAAAGCTTTTGCTTTAACAGCCTTAAATGTAAAATTGCAAACTTACGACCGCACAGAAGTGCACCTCACATTCCAAAACATAAAACCGACCTTTTCTTTCTCCAATTCCCTCAGTATTTTACCTACTACTTGCATTTTCCAGTTGGTTGTATTCTCTCTGGCCATTATCTCTAAGCGCAGGCCTCTGTACAAGTGGATGATGACTGGTTTAGTGTAAATGATCCAGACTTAAACAGTGATTTACTTTCCTGGTGAGAGACTCAGTGGTCCAGACACATTCCCCCGGCTTTTCAGAAGCTGTATTTTTCCCTTTGGTCCTTGCAGGCTCCTGCAAACCTCTGCAGGCGATGGACATTAAAGGCCAATGTATTTTTTAATAATTAGATGGTGAAATGGTACATTGAAAATAATGAGGAGCGTGTGTGGAAATGTGGATGCATGTAAATTAGAATTTCATGGAAGCGAAACCAAGTTCTCTCGTACGCTGCAGCTGCTAACACCGCTCCGAATGAAAACACATATAAAAGGCATGTTTTCTTGAGAGAGGTTGCCTTATTCATCTATGTGTTTGTACAAGTATCAGTATTTAGGAGGCGAGTGCCAAACACCTCATCCTCAGAGAAGGAGGCTTTGTTTACCACATACTTTTACAGCAAATCTCAGCCAATTACTGTTGGAGTTAAAAACTTTGCCGTGCCGAGAGAGTTGCCGTGATTTGTGAAAATTGGCTGTGATCAAGGATCATACACGAATGCTTCTTCAAAGAGGCCGGAGATTTAAAAAATGTTGTGTTGGACCTTTGAAGCGGAGTTAACAAACACTGTAGGGAACGTGTACGTTGCCTTCAGAGTCATTTGCCTTAATCTGTGTACACACTCGAAGTTATTTGTCGCATTAGAGCGGCAGCGGATCCATCTGCGCTTTGATATTTCGGATTCAGTGCAGGTATGCAACTTTTTTTTTTTTTTTTTACCCTGGAGTCACAAAGTTTCTCTCATCGCAGATATTTACTTTCACGATTTCCAAGAAATATAAATCACTCTCTGGATAGAAGATTACAAACAGCTTTCCATTTACTTAACTATTAATGATATTTCGTAGGGAACGCAATTTTCCATCATGTAAGAAAAATATACTTTTGTTTTGATTAATCAAATATGTATAAGAGAACCAGTAGGGCGGCAGCATTTTGGTTGAACTCAGTCTAATCCTGACAAAAATATTGACAGAGAAGTATCAGCGGTACGGTCCCCGCAACACTGTCAAATAAAGCGCAGCGCAGTATGTTACTGATGTAAACATAAGCCGCCCGGGTTCCTCCAGAAAGCAGCTAAAGCACTACCTGTTTATTCCTCTACATCTCCTGGAATTATAAGGCAATAACCTGTTGTTTTTCCATTTAACGTCCATGTGTATGTGTAGTGTGTCACAGTTCCAGGAAAAGTCAACAGATAGTGAATGTAGATAACTGATGCAGGCATGTAAAAGGTCACGTATGAGAATTACTGCAGTGTTCGCTTCATATACAACATATACGACTATAACACGCTTGGTGTTTTTAAACACAGGTTACATTTCTTTCTTCATTTAAACTTGTGCGTAAAGGAAAAATCGAGTCAGCTGATAGGTTGTTTTCATTTGCTTTGCACTTTCACTGCATGTTACATTTTATGTTTTAAATAGATTTGCATGATTGGTTAAACACATTGTGGGTTGTGTGTCCAGTGATTTAGAAACTAAAGAAAACTGGACAAACGGTGCAAAAAATGATATTTTTACTCGCTTGTAGGTGGATTTTTCTATGTATTTATATATTTTTTCTGGTGTACATCACTCTGTGTGTGTTACTACACGTGTTATTTATTTTCCCCACTGGCCTCCCACACACTCAAAAACATCATTTCATTACGGAGTTTTATTGTCACACGCTCAATCATGGATCTCGCACACAATCACCCCATAAAACACATTTATGGAACAAACAAGAGCCACTGCAAGTCATGAGCTCATCTACGCTGCCAGTATTAAGTAGAAAATATCGTGATACTTTCAATAGTCTGTTACATCTATGGAGCATCGTTGTTATCAGTCATATCTTGCTGCCAGAAATGCAATAAAATAATCTATAGTAAAGATTAATTCTCAACAAAGGATTATTTGATGCAGTAACACGCTGAGTAGAAAAGTGAGGCAAACATGTGAACGCAGAAAATATGTTGACATATATGAAAATCCTCTTATAAGGGAATTATCTGAACGTATAGAGGCGTTTTTTTTCTCTATATTTCAGTTTTGTTATCTCTGGTTGCTTAGTTACTAACTCATCAAGTGAAAAAGAAAATCCTTTAGGGGATATTTGCATATGCAAAGTACAGAGATATGGGGGTAAACAATCTCTGGGTATTTGAGGTGTGTGTGTGTGTGTGTGTGCGCGTGAACAGGACTGACATGGATCACAGAGTACGGAGGAGTGAAGTGCATCAGCAGGGCCTCCTGACATACTCAACCAACTGCTGTGTGTGGGGAGATAGCATGTCTGTCTGTGTGTGTCTGTGTGTGTTTGTCTGTGTGTGTGTGTGTGTGTGTGTGTGCTTCACAACTTCAATCTGCAAGTTTCTCCCTGTGTGTGTGTAAACACAAGTGTTGAGTACACAAATTTGGTGAAACTCAAATTACTTTTTAATTAAAGATTGTCTTGTTTGAAGAGTAAACGGGAAAAGTTGGTGCCAAGTCACCCGAAGAGACAGTAATTCATCGGCTGTGAAGACAAAACACATTTTATTATATTGTTGTGAAACAGAATGTTATTAAAATAACAAGAAAAACAGAAACAGTCGTAATTTAAAGTTAAAATCCTACAGATTTTTGAGCTGACTTTTTGGTTTGATCAGATGTGGTTTAATACAAGAACAAACACTGGTTGATCATCTTCTTTGTGTCTAATACAATCGAAGATAAACTGCCAAACTCATGTCGCCTGAGTCGGTAATAATCACGACCAGCATCTGATCTCGTGCTGCATATGGTGCGACAAGGTTTCAACACAACAGTCGGGATTAAAACGTGATCCTCTGACTAAAAATGATAAAACCAAAGACGCCGATTCAACGGCTTCGCTATAAAAGCAGCGCTAACGTTTTCCAGTTAAACAGTTGTGAATCAAAGGAACTCTGGGAAATATGATGAGATAACTTGGCACCGCCTTTCATACGGTTTGGATGAATGAAGTGTAAACAGTGAAGCTGATATATAACAAAGATAAAAGTAGAAAGTAGAAACGGTAAAGCAGGACTTTACGCACACGCTGTTCCTGTAAATCCATCATGCATGTGAAGGCAAGTTTAATCTGGTGCACGAATAACAAGGCTCCAAAACAAACAATGAAAAACTATTACATACAATAGTTATCCCTTTATGCAAATCTGAAAGGCTACTGCTGGGGAAAAAAAGAAAAAAAAAAACCTTTTATGTAAAGAGCAGGTAATGGTTTTGCTTTTATTTTTAAGAAAATGTACTTTAGGTTTGAAAAACAATAATGTGATTGTTAGATTTGTTGTTGCTCTTGTGATTTATTTGAAAAGGCTGCAACAGGTGTCTCTGACCTAGTTCACGCTCGCATGTACACAGTCGCACACACGTCAAAAATGAGACAGAGAAATGGAAAAACAAGTTTGTTCTCTGTGATTGTGGCTGTCACACTGAGCCCAGCCTCAGAGGTGCTTCATTATAACATGTATTAAATACAGGCAGAGCCAGAACATCTTGTCTTCATAAATAACTAACTGGAACCTGTGTGTGTGTGTGTGTCCAAAAACAAGAGATAAATGGAGTGCTATAAAAAAATAAATAAATAAACAGAGCTTGATGACAGAGAATGGGACATGCGAGCAGTGTGTGTGTGTGTCTGTGTGTATTTGTGTGGTTGTGTGTGTGGTTGTGTGTGTGCTGGGGTCAGTGCAATCGGGGAACTTGCAATGAACAGAAAACAAAGAGCTGAAATGATAGATGAACACTGGCAGGCTTCACTAAATGCATTAGCATTCGTCTGGTGTATAAACAATAGACGAAGCTGCACTGTGGATAATAGATAATATTGTACGAAACCGTAGCTTCCATTATTACAGACTGTCTTTAATCACATGTAGCGCCGTTATTGTTTTTTGTTCAGTTTTTTGTTCTCTACCACTACTTGGAAAAACAGCTCATATGCTTAGAACAATTTATCAAATGGTTTGTAGGCTGCAGAGAAACAAGTACACACACTTACACAGCAGTGGCCTCAGCAACAGCATTAAATACAGTAAGTTACGTGACTCATTGGTATTTAAAAGATGAACCTGCTCTTTACAGACCAGCTGTAGAAAGATGTGATGTTTGCTTTAATGAGAGATATACTGGCTTTAATGAGTTGTCTTGACCGTGACCGAAGAGACTGATTGTACTGACCTGAATGAATTCTGCTGCATTCAAGTGAGTGTTTAAAATACCAGTATTAACCTTCTGACAGGATAGTAATAGTTGCTTATGATGCTACATTTCTAGTATTGGTTTTACATATGTGAAGAGTTCAACTGCAAAAACAATTGGCGAGTAGTTTCGGATGATTGAGAGCGAGAGAGAGAGAGAGAGAGAGGTAATGACCCTGAGTGTGAGCGAGGCACAGAGCAGCAACATGAATAACCTCATGATGGAGGGAAGCTTATCATTGTTCCAGTTTAATTCAGACTCACTGAGCCTGACGATAGGGACGGACGTGCGTCACTCGATAACGCGCCGCACCGTCCGTGTGTACGTTCACGTATGTGTTTGCATAACACACTCACTCACCATTTCATAACTGAGATCGTCTCGGACATCGCCGCCTACATCCCTCACTGCTGAATATTGATGGGTCTACAGGCGGGAACTTAAAAAAAAAACAGCAATTACATATATTCATCAGAGCGCATTAATGGTAATGTAAAAAAAATTCCATATTTATATTAAATCCTTTTGCTTTTGATTTTAGCATATAAAGTTTTTACTATTGTCTTCACGAATCGCACGAAGAAGTTTTAGGTGATTTCTTTTGTGTTTGGGGAAAGTTAAATTAAATTTAAACAGATATATTTAACAATAATGATTTTAAAAAGATAAAAATAAAAACTGATTAAAACCAAATGATCTTATTTGTCCTGAATATTTATTAAAAGACCCAAGTTAACACGCGACCTCTGATGAACTTCATTGACATACATATGTATACACCCACGGGCACAAACCAGCTCTCCACTCTCCTGGATCTGATTCAGAGTCAGAGATTATATAACCAGGCCTGCAGTAGGTTACTGTGTTCCACAGTGTACAACCATCTGCCTCTGTGTCAGTCCATGTGTCAATGTGTATGTGTGCACCAATTCAAATAGTTTTAAATCTGGACTGCATCCAGGCAAAGTTGTCTTTTTTTTTTTTTTTTTTAGCATACTAACAAGTGACATTTGATTTTCAAATTTTTTGACCTTTTACATCTGCAGGTTCATCAATATGTGAACATGGTTGTGACTGTCTGCAGGGACCCTGTGGTTTACTGTGAATTCATCCAGAGACACGGTCTCCCCGGCAGAGAGCTATACGCTTGAGGACGCCTCAGAAATCTCCCCAGCTGTCTGTCTCATCTGTCCGCCTGAGCCCGAGGCTTTGACATTAACTTTTTTTTTTATTCAGTCAACAGTTGTTTAGTATATAATGAAAAGAGGTATTCAGGTATTTCGTTTTCATCGCTTTTGTCATTGGAAAGGCGGCTGCACCCGCAGGAAAACAAGCACGTCAGGTGGTGAACTGAGAAGCTTTTGCAAACTGATTCCTGTTTCACAAGTGGGAAGTTTTGACACTTTCAATAATGCATGGATGAATCTGTTTTCACCGCTTTTCTCTTGTTCTGTTTGGGTAACCGGTGTCGTCTGCCTCTGCATTGACTTATGCCAAAAACCAAAAAGCCACAGTTCAGCTTTTGCTCATTTCCTGTCACCACTCCGACTCGACTCCAGACCAAATCAGACGCTGCATCTTCTCTGCAAGCAAATGCATGTCAGCAATTCATTACAGTTGAGAGATTTTACATTGTTTTCATAGTGTTAAAAGACAGGATGATGTGTGTTGTCATCTCTTAGAGCAGCATAGCATATTTACCTCATCAGTGACAATTACTGCGTAGGCTTCGGGCTGCTGTCGTGCTGTTGCCATGACATCTGGAATCCACAAAAAGATTCTTATGTTTGGTGCAAAAGAAAGAAAAAGAACGAGGGGGAGGCCTGTTGACAGAAATGCACATACACAATCCCACTCAGAAAAGACGCAGAGTCAGAATAGACACACACACACACACACAAACACAGATATGCACACATATTTTATCTTCTTTGGATAAAAGAGGAGGGATAATAATCCCAGTGACTGCTTTCATGAAAACATACTGAGTGATTAGAGGTCATTACAACACAGCGTGCTCTCAGGTAGCCAATCTGATTACATCCCTGCAGCAGCCGATGACAGATTGAGTGGCTTCCAGTCCAACTTTGTGTCAAAACACATTCCCGCTCTGTCATTGGGGGAGTTTTCAGATCTCTCCTGACAAATCTCTTGGATTCTGTCAGTAAATATTTCATTCTGCGTGGTGTGTATGCGATGGAAATGTTGTGATGAGGAAAGTGTTTCATAAACACATTTCTATGCTCTGAAACTGAATATAAAAACTGAGGAACTCAGCTTTAGTTTAAAAGGACCTTAGGGAAGAAAGAGAAGAGGAAGAACGGATGTAAAACTACTTGTAAGCTTTAAAAAAAAAAAAAGAAAAGAAAAGAAAAAGGAAAATGTGAGAAACATAATGCAGCAAACATTCAGACTTTAAGTATTTTCATGTATACATGCAACCCACTCTATGTTTTTCCATACATCCAAAACATGGATCATAAAATGGATCATATGTGTTCATATGTTCTATATATTATTAATCTGTCAGCCAGTCATGCAGACATCGCATGGTACAGTGTGTGTAATGAGCAGAGAGACCACATCATGGATTTTTAAACACACACTTGAACAAGTGTGTGTGTGTGTGTGTTGTAGTTTACAGGAGGAAGAGCAAAGGAAAAGGAAAAGTTAAACGCAGTTTTCTTTTCTGAACAATTCAGCCCGGCGACCCTTTTTTGACATTTAAAGACCTCAGTGGGATAAAATGGATTTGATTGGTTGTTATGTAACCACTATCGGGCGGTTGCTAGGGTTACCTTTGAGAAGCAGTGACCCACCCCGGGCTGCAGCCACATGACTGTGTTCTGCAGGATAATAGGTTTACTGGCAGTAGTGTATTGGACAGACTATAGTCTTGGCTGCTGTATAGGTGGGCCATCAAAAGAAAATCAATAAAGTTTTTACTGGCCTCTGTGTGCCTGTCATTCGGGGTACACATGGGATCGTGCTGCATCTGTGCAATGTACTGAACAGATCTGTTTGCTGTACCGTTATATTATAATCCACACAGAGAGGGGATATGTTTCGGGTGTAGTTTGAAGCCTTAAGTCGATCAGACCCAGACCGACCTCTGCTCTGCCTCAGTTTTCCCCTCGTCAGTCTGGATTTCTTTGAGTTTTCTTCTGTCCGTTCAAACAAAACAGAGCGATGTTTATTTTAACATTTTAACATTTTTTTTTTGCATTGAGGCATTCCTGGGATAACAATGAATGTTTAGCTGGTTTCACATAAAACCGTCTTAATAACAAGTGTTAACCATATTTTGATTCCCCACAAAGCAAACATTGTGTCTGGATGTTCCACTGAGAAATAAATAGTTTGCTCATGTGGTACTGGCCTATTGTTCAATAAACCAAATACAATCTGCTGCTGTAATCAGCTGCTGTCTTGCTCAACTGGCCCTTGGACTTGGCAGGATGCTGATAGACTGAGTTGTTTGTACCAGGAAGATTTAGCTCGAGGTATTATTGGTAAAAGCTTAAAACAAATTAAGCCAGGTAGGTGCCAAGTCCTGAAATTTATTATGTCAAACATGTGAAAACTTGATGCTCTTTGAGATTCAGCACAAAGGTGATAAAAACTTTCAGGACAGTCTCTAACATGAATGCAATGCAAAGTCTCCGGATTTTAAATGGATTTAGTCGAATTGTTACTGTAACTATATCAGTTCTTTTATCTTCTGTGATTATGTCTTACTGTGATGCTGTGTTTTGAGTCTGTTAACAATACTGCCACTGTGAAGCACTTTGTGACTGTTTTGTCTGTGAAAAGCACTAAACAAACACATTTTACTTAATTACTTACTAGAAATAGAAAAAACTGCATCTGTACTGGAAGTCACATTGTTTCAAAACCTAATATTCCCCTCTCTGTCAGTGACATGTTACTTAAAAAAATGTCATCCACCACCTATTACCCAACTCTCTTTGAGAAATTAATTACCAAATTTACCACTCAACCTCCAAAAGTAATTACTTTCATTAATACGGTTACAACTTTAGGGTACTGGGAAGCAGTTTTCTTTATTTTTTTTTTCTTAATCCAATCACCTCCAGCTCGTACATCAGGCTAACAGATCCCAGATCAGTCTCTCTGCTGAATTCAGAAAAAGAGAACAAACTGACAGACAACCTGAAAATATGACTGCAACATTTTAAAGGCCTTTTTAAAGAATTACAGCCTCTTCGTTGAAATCGTGACCTCGAGTTCAACTTTGAAAAATACATTTTCCTTGATGCAGAAGTCCCTTTTATTTTCTGAAGCCAAAGTCATCCTTGTAGATATTATAATTCCTACAGGCATTAAACTTTTAAGTACGTATATGTTGCAATAAGAAAGCTAGATTTCTCAAGTAACTTATTTCCATCAGACATTTGACTCATTCTGAAACTCATTCTGTCATGAAACCATTTTCTCTCAGGCCTTTGTGGGCTAATCCCCTTTTACTCCGGGGGAACGTGAAGGGAGGAGGGCATGCAAGAAGCAAAACAGACCTAAGAAGTTCTGAAACGCGACAAGAGGAGTCGGGCCTAATCAGTGAATGCAAATGCCATCCCTTCACCAGCCTCAGGTGCTGCTGCAACTATGGATGCCAAGAATGTGTGGAACTAATCCTCAGGATTTGGTATGCCCTCCCACCTCCACCATCCAACCCCTCCCCCTCACCTTCCCACTGCTTTAAACTCCTTTCCACATCTCCCTTGTCTGTCTTGCTTCACCAATTTTTCCACTGTCCTTTTCTTCACATTTGATTTACGTTCGCACACTGATGCCACCCATGACCTTCCTTCCATTTGACTGTTCAGCATCTCCTGTTCCCTTTCCATCCGTTTATATTTTCAACAGTTTGATTGTTAGCCTCTTCTTGTCCTCATTTTGCTTGTCACTCACAGCCTCCTACTTTTCCCCCTGTCTCCTCACTCATTATCTCTATCCTCTATCCTTCTATCCCTGTGGTGACTTCAGTCCCTGCTCTACTTCCCCTCTTTTTTCCTGTTCTCCTTCTCACCCTTGTCTTTTTCTTTCCTTCATCCTCTCTCTTATGGTGCCATGAACACACTCACTCTGGCAGGGTCCTAAAGTTCATTTACACCTTTGCAGTAGACTCCACTGAACCATTTCGTGGGTCACAGCTTTGACCTTGGCAGAACAGTGCTACTATGGCAACAGTATAAGAGCCATGTTGAGTTACCACCTCTACCTGAGTCCACTGGCAGAGATGAGACTGTTAGAAAATAAACCTTGGCTGTAGATTTTTAGCCCAATTTTCGCGGTCACTATGTCGACACAAATGCATGTCCATCAGCATCAGCAGAAATGGACCATAATGGTTATGGCTGTAATGAGGGCCAGAGAATGGGTCTTATTTTTAGCCGTGGTAGGAGTGTGGTGGTGGTGTGGGGTTAAGGTATTTTTGGATCACAATCATTCTTCTTCAGGACCACCCACGGCCTCGGGCTATGTTTCCATGAATGGCAAAAGAGTCAACTTGCCAGTCCACTACTTTGGTCCAGACTTAAATATCTCAGCGGACATTTATTGTACCCAGCTGATGAACCCTACAGACTCTGTCCAGCACCACATGTTGAAATATCTTACCAATTCAATTTGGTATGGACATTTATGTAGGCCTCAGGATCCTTTCTAATAATTTTATGGTCTTTAACGTTTCATGTTAGAGCTTAGAGTGTAAATTTGTCCAGTATTTACTTTATGACCAAACACCTGCAGCAGTAATGATATTTCCATTAGCTTTAGCTGCGTTAGCTTAGTGCCAGCTACAGTGTACACTATACAATGTTAGGAGACTTTTTTCCTCAAAGCACTGTTGTTCCCATGAATGGCCTGTCAGACTGTGGCCTTGATGATAAATTAATTGGTTGGATAAATTTAGAAATATTAAATTAAATCTAGTAATGAAGTCAACTGGCAACAGTGGACAGAAGACGTCTTGTAATATTGATTGCTGTCTGGCTTTGTGCAATTTAATTTTTCCAGCCAGACTCTCTTTCTATAAATGTTAGCTAGACTGTTGATGTATGCCGAGACCACGACTTCCTTTGTGAATGAAACCAGAATTGTTCGTTTATATCTCACTTCCCAAAGCATCTGAAAGGACATGGGGTAATCACCATCAACTGCTTATTAGCATAGTAAGTAGGTAAAAGTGCAGGTAGCTCTTGACGTGGTAAATCACTTGATGATGATTTGCTTGAGCCTCTAGAACAGCACGTCTGAGAAAACTCCAACCTGTGTTCAGTGAAACTCATGACCTTCTGTTTGCACTTCTAAGAAAAAAAAAAAAAAAAAAACTAATTAATGTTCCAATGAAGGATTGCCAAATGGCAAGCCGGATCAACAAGGTGGAGCAATTGGACAATTGGGGCAGTTACATCACATATGAAATTAGGGAACCTTGCCCCAAGGTGAGGGTCATTATAGAAACACTAAAATGTTCTTGTGCGTCAATGCCTGACTCAGCGAGATCAAACAAGGATATCCTGTTTGAACTGGAAAACAATCTGTTTCTCGAAAGGACCTCAGAGCTTAATTGTTTGAGTGTTCGGAGTGTGTATGTTTATGCTTCCCTGTGTGTGTGTTTGAGAGAGCGAGTGTCTGGCAGAAAGACTGGAAAACAGTACCAGTAAGAGAAAGGTGGGACATGTCGCTCAAAAGTCTGGCTCAGTGTTTATGTTTCTTGTTTTTCCTGGTGATTTCCTCGTCATCCTGGTACAAGACATTATACCTTTTTGTAACTCTTAAACAGTATATAAACAGAGTGAGACTGAGCTTTTCTGCTTTTTTCCCCATCTACGTTCAGGATGTGGTCATAACTTGCCATATTGATGGATATGATCCAAGGTAACATAATGTGTTAATTAAACTAAAAAGCTCACAACAACAGATTTTTTCACCATCAACAGAAACTTATCTCTGTTCTCGAGACGACATAAATCCTTGGTTGTGCTGTGACCGGTATCAGCCTGATGAAAATTGTTGCACAACGTTGTGCCACTGAACTCACCCTTCGTGAATCCAACATTAGCTGATCTTGCAAGTCTGGTTTCTTACCAAGAGGTGAGAGGCAGCCGAGACCCTTCATTAGCCCCATAAGGAATCATTGAACTATCACAGTGACTACGAAGCTGCTACATTCACTTAAAAATCCTCCATAGTTCACCTTTAAGCATCAAACTGAGAATGAATCACCAAAAAGTTTAAGTCATTCGCATTATTTATGAGAAGGAACTTGTTTTGCGGTGGATGCTATTTTTTTTTTTTAGAGGTCACTGCCCTATCTGCCCTTATGAACCGTCAGCGCCTGGCTGCGCCCTCATTGACTTGTGTAAATTCCTGCTGTGTGTCATATTAACAGTGCAGACAAGTTAGACGTCGAATCCTGCGTCACAGGTAGCAACAGCAGAGTTTAAGTGGCGTTACCACGGAGACCACTCTCCAAGTCTTTGGAGATGAAAATGGAAGATTTCCATGCGCTCACGGCGACAGCGCTGCTGTCAAAATCTGCAAGGTGGATGTGAAGGTGAGAGGAAATGTGGGAAACATGACTGACTGACCCGGCCAACATTTTATTGAATGTCAGCCATGTTATGAATTTATCCTCCAGCTCGTCATTCATTCCGACTGTGTGTTTTTTTCTGTTTTAAAATGCTCACTGAGTGTTTTATTGTCTCTGGCTTTCCAAGAAGAAGAAATGGAGCAATAGTGATTTGCAATTTTCGAGCTGGATGGACGATGGAATCTCAGTTTTCCATGTATTCACGTGTAGGGAATGGTTTCCATGTATGGCCATGAGCAGTCGGTGTGAAGTTGGAGGGAAAATTGAGCTTTATTCAGTAATTACCAGCGAGCAATTGAAGCAGATTTTAATCTTTTAAAAAACAGACCTTAACCTTGCACATACTAGTGTGTATTTGTGGATAGAAATTAAGTCATTGTTAAAGCCTGCTTCATTTTCTTTTCCTAATTAAAATGATTCAAAACACACTTGACTTAACTCTTTTTTTTTTTTTTTTTATCAGCACTCAAGTAGCACAAACTTGACACAAAGGCCAGTTTGTTGTGCATGCTGGGATATGCAGTGAGCGATCGCACTGTTGCCAGGGAACACAGCCCCTAACATATTCTCTCACGTGTCTTGTAAACATGTTGGAGGCATTTTCCTTCCAACACACACGTCGGTGCACATCATATACACCGAGCGGTGATCATCACATCACCCCAGCCCTCAGACATGACACAAACAGACACATGCACGCACACTCTCTGTGAGTAACTGTCCAGAATTTTACTAACTGTCTAGTCTACTGTTGTAAAGTCCCCTCTGTAAATGTTGTCAGGAAAGTACGGCAGACACAACTCGAGTTTCTTTTGGCTTATTGTGCACACAAACCGTAATAAATGAATGAAAAAAAAAAAAAAAAAAGACTGAGCAACTGCGCCCTTCAGCAAACTGTGCATGCTCCTTACACACAACCTGGAGATTATGAAAACAACTAAAACATATATTACACATAATAACATACACATACAGCACTCAGTAACTCTACATACATCATTACCACATACTGAGAACGTGAGGCTATATGCTCATTCTTCACCAAGACTGCTGCACACATGCTGTGACAAACAGGAGAGATGTGCTGTATGTTATGCATGCATGATCACACAATTAGCATCATAGTGTGGCACTCGTACATGCAGCAGCCTCCTCATGCATGCACAAGGGCACTCTAACTCTTATTTACATGCATGCATACACACTATGCCCTATTGTTTGCACAATCACACACACACACACACACACATCGTTCTGCCCAGATACTGTATAATGATGAACTTACTTTGGTCCCCAAACAAGATTATTCACGCATCTTTCTTTTTAATGCATCCATCATTCACTTGCTGCCTTTGCTATGTTTCCGTCATTGTCTAAAGTGTGTTTTTGTCAAACGACCTCATGTTTACCTGCTAACACATTTACATTTTGCTAAGTTCACCCCATCTCTTGCATGTGCAAATAATGTTGACAAGGTGCCTGTAAAATGTTGAAATTTCACATGCTGGTGTGAATAATTCAATATCGAACAACATGGATCTGGATTAGCATAGAAGTAAAAAGTTTCTTCGAGAAACTTAAATGGGGGGAAAAATACAGGTCACGGATGATTTAAAAATTTCCGAACATGATGCAAAACCTGTGTAAAAGTATTTAGAATAACAATTTCAGCCTGTTTAGTCAGTTGCCCCGGTTATGCTCTACATCTGTCAGCTTGTTAAGAACACCATACTTCAGTTCAGGAAGTGAACGTGCCAAAGTGGGATAGTAGGAATGTGTCTGCATAGTAACAAGTCCTGCCAAAGCTCGGTGGAATAATGGTGTCGTGTGTGTTTGTGCCTGATGTCTGTCTGGTGCGCTGGCTACAGTCTGCAGGGGGTCAGTTCCTCTTCACTGGGCACAGAGATACAATGTAAACAACTCCCCCGGTCAGCCAATCAGACAACACGTCGCAGTGACCGCCCATGCCCTGACGGTAACCTCACCAACACACACACACTGATGCCATAGCCCAAACACATCCCAACAGGCAAACATTTGATTCTCTTTGAAACTGTGTCTGTAAATGAAGGTGATATACTTGAACAAATGACATTTTATGATCCTTCAATCACAGAAACAACTTCTGGAATGAAATTTAAAGTGTACTTACAATAGTTAGTGTGAAAAGAAGATGTGTTTTTGAGCCAGAACTGTGACACACATGGTGATAGAAATGGTTCTCGCTGCCTCGGGGCAGGGCAGCCTGTGTTCAGCCATAAATCCTGCATCATATCAAACAGCACATGAAGATAATGTGAGGACCGTCTATCCAAAAGTTGAAGTTGAGTCGGAAGAGCATGTCTCAGGAGGATACTGAGCCTACGCACACTAACACAACCACAGAGAAGTGGCTGATGAACAAAAGATAGAGGGTTGTGGAAGGGCCTGGCTGAATGCCTCAGGTTTGAATCAAGCTGAAATGATGTGAGGGGGCTTTGAAACCTGCAGTACATGCAAGAAATCCCTCAAATAATTTTAGTGCAATGGTGTCAGACTAGTGGACAATACATACAAAAAGTTATTTTGGCTAAAGGGGCAGAAAGAGCTCGACTCTGAGGCCAAGGGTACTTTACAAAAGATTGAAAAAGCTGTTTTTCCTTGTGGTTATCTCTAGGCGCTGTATCAAAGAGGATGAAATGTTTGCTTGTCCGAATATGTTTGAAAAAGTACTCCATTCCTGAGGGATGTAGTTATTTTTTTTCACATGACTGTACACGGACGCTCACACAAACACACTATGGCATGAAGTGTTAGAGGACATGCTGCAGAGACGTTCATGACACTATCTGACCTCATTTCAGGGTGAGTGTGTGGGTAAGAGTTTGTGTGTGTGTGTGTCTGAGGTGGGGGAGGTTGCAGACAGACATACATTAGTAATGGAGCTGGGTCTGGGGTCCCACTCGAGCAAACCTAATGGCACACACATTATCCTCTAAAAGCTGTTTCCACAATAAACAGCGTCCACCTCTTCCACTCAGCCACGGCAGCGCATGTGATAGTGTCACCTATAGTAAAGGCGGCGTGAAAAAGTCCCGCGCAGCCGGTTATGATGTTTGTCCTTGTGTGAGTCCTTGTTTGCTGCTGTTTGGTTCCTCTGGATGGGAGCCATAATGAAATCCCTGCGCGGACCACAGAATCCCATCGTCCTCGCTCGTCCTTGTCTGGTTGAGCAGAGTCGGGAGAATGAGTAGAGGTGTCCCGAGACGGATGGACAGACAGAGAGACAGACAGGCAAATTAATTAGTAATTAATGACAGTGACAGAAATGTATGGGCCTTATGGGCGGGCGAGGAGGACAACCTGTCTTTGTCTGCCGACTGTTCTCTGCCTCTGTCATTTCAGCAGTTAGCCGAATATTTGACACAAGCTCGATTTTTCTTACGATAAATACGCTCTGGTCTCTGTTTTCAAAACCGTACCACTCATACCTCTGAAGCATACAACTGTTCACCATCTTTAAACTGCAGGCTGCTGTGGGACAGAAGCATATGGTAATACTTTTTCATAAATAATAAAAGTGACATAGCCCAGAAAGGTTTCAAGTTCACCACCCCCCATGTGCTACTTTAGCACACGTAAGCTAATGTTGTTCTCTTTGCTAATGCTAAAAAGGGGAAAAATATTGGCAATAAAGTACAAAATGATGTCACTTACATTGCTTTTTTTCTAATAGTTACTTAAAAATGTCTCAAAATGTATCCAAAGCTTTAATTTACAGCTCACTATAGAGTAAAATACAGTGTTTATTATGTAGAGAACAGTGAATTAACACACAGTGGAACCAGTTATAATATCACCAGTCAAATATGCAAGGCTTCATTGTGATTTTATGACATATTGTCATAAAATACGACTGACCTGCAGCTAACCAGCATCCTACTGCTTCCCTGCACTTGCTGGACACTTGGATAAAACCCAGTTTAAGTTTCCCTCTTTTTTTTTATCCCCCTTCTCTCTCTCTCACTCTGAGTGAATTACGGTGCTCGTGCATTTGATTTAGTGAACTGTTTTAGTCAAGGACGTGTAAAGGCAGCGCAGGGACAATAGACCTCAGGGTCAGATCCATTTTCATTTTACATCATATTTATACATGACACAATGCAGATAGATTGATTTGCTGCTTTGATACATGCATAAACAACGGCAAAGGTACAGCACCTGAGCCACGCAACAACACACACACGCATGCGTGCTAGCACAGGCAGAACCGATACATCTTCATAAAGCTTACATGCCACTGTAAATTTCTGAAATGTATTGAATGGGCAGAGTGCTTCCTTCCCTATTCAATATTCATGGTGCTGGAGACAGACAGGGGCAAAAAGGCTCGAGTTAAACACACACACTTGTGCTCACTCACACACACACTTTAAGTGTGTTAGAAGCAAAATGTCACTTTTAGACTTTGATTTGCAGCTGAAATGTTTCTTTCGATACTGCCGTAGCAGAGTGTGATTTATATTGATATATATTTGCATTTTTGGGGAGGAATTTATTTATTTTTTCCTGCTTAGATAAGATGATATCTCGTTAGTTGTTGTGTTTATTTGTCAGCAGGATTGTATAAACTTGGTGGGACAGGAATTTTGTTGTAGATTGAGTGAAATGGGGTAGATTTAACGTTGAAAGAAAGAGCATTTTACTGTAATTTTTAACAATTTCAGAGGAAATCAGGTTCAGTTTGCTGCCGATCCAGATAATCAGATTTGGTAGAAGAAAATCTTTGGCCTTGGCAAAGGTACATTCTTTACCAAGTGACGTCCCAGTTTTGGAAATCACATAATAGTTTCCTTTTTTTGCGATTGTACCTACAACCCTCCTCTTGGAATAATCTTACATTTTACTGTGAGCCACAAGCTGATCCTGGGTTTCTCGCTTCTCCGCCATGGGAAGCAGGATTAAGAAACAAAATCCCAGCATGCTGAGTTGAGAATATTCAAATCTTCTTTTCCTCCAGACAGAGGATGAGCAGAGGTGTGGGTGCAGTCAGGCTAAAGATGGGATTGTCTTTTAGGACACGCTCACTGAATCCACAAAAACACAGTCTGGGAGGCTGTGAAGCTCTTGGGATATTGTGCGAGTGAGCGTACTGCATCCATCTGCCCCATCATTCCCCCCTCATCACCCTCCTACCCCCCCATCTCTGTCTCCTCCCCAGTTCGCCTCCTTTCATCTCCAGGTGGGCCGACTACAGCCCACCGCATGCATGTATTAACGCTTTCTTGAAGTGAAGCGACCTTCGGACGCCCTTCAGTTTCCATAGCAGCGAGCAAGCGAGTCGTGTAACATTAGCATTCACCAAGCTAGAGTAGCGGCCTGATCAAAGCTCCATTGATTTTTTTTTTTTGTGGCCCATATTTATTCTGAATACTCCCCTTCCTCCAATTAGATGGAATCAGGGCAACGTCTGCCTCTATAACTAAAATGGGGCTCGTAAATGAATTTCACTGGATCATTGACAAAGAGATGGAGGAGAAAAGATGAAAGGTCGTGGAACAAAAATTTAGGTGAATGATTATGTTTTCTTTTTAAAACAGAATGAACCCCAAAGCAGTGTTGACTCTCTAGGCGACAATGTTAATATGTGACTTCATCACTTTGGTACAAATTGAAACATTTCAACAACTGATGCATTGATTTCCATTAAATTTTGTACAAACATTCACGGTTCCCAGAGGATGAAACATAATGACTTCAATGACCTGGTGACTTTTCTCACTAAGCACCATTTCTTTGATTTACGACCAAATACCTTTGAAAATGATAACATCGCCATTAGCCTCAGCTGCGCTTTGTGTTCGGTGCTAATAAGCAGATGCTAGGATGCTAATACGATCAACTGACACCTGCTAAACGTCAGCACGGTGGCACTGTGAGCATGTTAGTGATCTGAAGTTGTTAATATTAACAAAGTCTATGTGAATTAATCCGTTTATAAAATAGTCCTTCATCATGGCATTAAACATAGTATAGAAAATCATTTCCTACAGAGACAGCGGTCAGCGGTGATGGTGAAGGGGGAAGTGTCCTCTGAGGCTCGTTGGTGCATTGATTTGCGTTTTAAAAGGATCCTAGTTTAACCCTTTTTAATGGGACAGCAGAGGTGGGTGAGGCAGATTAAGAGATGCTCAATTGTGACTGGCTGGAATATATTCATTAAATGCAGGGAACTGATTGCTCTGGACAATATTTTGAGGGTTTTAATCCATAAATACACACAACACAGACGCACAGAAAGTGCTGTGGTGGGCAGAAGGATGGTGAGATTAGAAGTGCAGGGAGTCAGGGATCAGACAGACAGTAAAGACAGATAAGTAGATACAGATACAGGATTACACTCACATGCACACACACCTACTCAAACATACTCATACAGTGGAGTTAAGAGGTGACGGCTCCTTGACCTTAGCTCTTTAAGCTGAAACAGGACTGAAAGATGCTTAACATTTTTGTAAAGGTTTATTTTTTTTCTATGTGCAGGAGGGAAAAACAAGGGATGAAGATGGTGAATGAAAAATAAATCAAGGACAAGGAAATAAAGATTTAAAAGACTCTACAGAGGCTTCTGTCTCTCCCTGGTTATCCGCTGTCTAGTCTCTCGATTAGCTCCTGGGTTAGGATTTAGCATAATCAATTACAAAACGAGCCCCCCAATCCTCCTCTTCCCCTGCCTCCTCCTCCTCCTCCTCGTCTGCCTCCATCCATCCCCTACTGTATTTCAGCTTTTGAGTGCAGATGACTGAATGCCATTCTTCTTTTCAGTCTCTTTTCATGCGTTTGCATCTGCGCACAAGGCAGAATATAGAGACATCGTGGCATTTCAGCTGCCCTTTGTCCCGGGGCTGCTGCAAGACACCGATAAAAGGCGCAACAAGCTCAGTCACATATCAACCTTTTGGGGGCTAAAAGAGGAGGAGGTGGAGGGAGGAAAAAGGGAAAGTGCTTCAAAAGCTCAGTGGAGTGAAGAAGGGGAAAAAAGTCCGGGGGTGGGGGGATGTGGTGATGTAAGAAAGCAAGTGTTGCTGAATTGTGGCCGACAGTGAAAGTGGAGTGTGCAAATAATTTCCTCTCTCAGTGCACTTGTCTTTGTTCAGTTATAGGTGTTCATGCTTGCATGTGTGTAATATAAAGCAGCAGAGCAGACAGGTTCCTCAGACTGACATTTGTGATCCCTGCTGGTTGTACGCGTCTTGGTTATGGCTAAGCTAAGCACGGCCGTAGCTTAGCATACGGACTGAGCTCGGGGCCATAGCATGAGCATGAATAATGCAATGATCAACCTCTAGCACTCTGTTGTCTCCGTCTGTCTGTTCAACACTTCAGGGTAGGCGACAGAACGTAGACACAGACGATACAAAACTCACCCCCGCTTAAAGAGATATTTAAAAAAAAAAAGATTATTCCATGTACCAGGAAATACACCTTCCAATTACACTCTTCTCTGGGAACCATTTAGCCTCGTGACAGCGGTGGCTCATAGCTACCAAGGTAATTAGCGAGTCATTAATTTTATAAGATGCAGTTTGGTTCCACTTATGATTTTTTAAAGAAGTGTAAAAATGTTTTTTGCTGAGCTGCAACTACCTTCACAGATGTGCAGGAACTGAGCTGTGTTTAGCTAACCTCTTTTTAGCGTGCTAATACAAGGCATCCATGAGAAATTAGGAGAATAAAAATAAATGTTCCCTTTCAAGGGAATTAGCTTTTTTTGCTGGATGATATGGCCAAGAAATAGCAAAGGAAACATGTCCTTTAAATGCTTTTTTATCTGGACATAACATGAAAGGTGTCGCAGATCAGCAGATTCACTTTTTCTCACACACATCAGCCTGTTGTTCAGGAAAATGATGAATCTGCTGATCAGGAACATCAGTTGTTATGAAAACAATACATTGGGTAAGTCATCTAAAACAGCCTTTTTAATAAACTCTTATCTAAAGTTATCAGTACTTTGGTTTATGTGTAGGAACCCTAATCATGCAACGTGCTAGTCCTGCTATACATTTTGCTGACCGCCCCACTTACGTTCATTGTTAGCTATTTGGCTGTGAAGACAAAAAACAGTCAAACTCGAAAATCCTTTGACCAACGTAAACTATCTCCTGAGGTGGGGGACCATCACTTTAAACAAATGACAGAAACATGCTAATGATTGTTTGGTTTACCAAGCTTGCTTGCTGCTATGACCTTTAAAGGCGTTTCCAGATATGTCGGAATATTAAACTGACAGTCTGCTGTTATCCAATATGATTATTTTGGTGTTTATCTAACATTACTTGCTGTATCTAAAAAAGCAAAACACGTTGTTTCTGGTTTAGATTTAATTCCATCAATCATCCTGCCAGAGTTGACACTGTAACCAAAGATTTACTGAGCATGACTGACTGACTATCTATTAAATATGGCACATAATGTGTTTGCATTTGAGCCTGTATTTATTCCCTCTGGGTCCCTTTTCACGTAACGTACGTTTATTTCTACAATCAGTTTGGAGGCAACGTGGCCTCTTAACTGCTGATATCATCAGTGTTGGTGAATATGTGGAGCGACTCAGCAACAGGGTGGCAGAGAGAGAGAGAGAGAGAGAGATGTCTATGAATTGCAGAGAGTGGCATAAACAGCAGTCTGATGCAATGTGCTGTAATCACAGGGCTGTCAGATACACACACTCTCTCTAGGTGATCGTGAGTGAGTGTGTGTGTGTGTTCATGCAGAAAAGGGAGAGATTAAAGATGGTGAGAAAATCCATTAGGGCTCAGTAATATGGATGAACCAGAGCTAATCAGAGGCAGTGTGTTTACAGTATATGAATGCGCGTGCTTGTTTGGCAGGCAGTAATTAAAGCAATTAACACAATTGCACAACAGTGACATCTGTGGCTTGTCTGGACCCACAAACAGCAGCAGCAGCAGCAGCATCTACAAAATGGCTGCTGACATGATGGAAAACCAGGTCATAAGATGGATGCTGTTGCATTTTTATGTTGTAAATGTGACATTTTTTAACAAAGATTTAATTTTTTTCAAATGCCAAATGTGTCTTATGGGATCAAACAAGACAAAAATAGATCCAAGTCTATGACTGATGATTCAGATATGAAGACATCAGTCTTCAGTCAAAAAATACTGGACCTATGATTAAATGATTCCTGGTTAGATTTAAAATCTACAACCTGATCCTGGTACAATTCAACAGCAATATAAAGTATATTTAAACTCAAGGAAAAACAGTAGTTGCTACAAATTTAAGTTGTGAGAAACTGAGCAGACTTCAAACACAACCTTGACATCTTAGCACATTATAAACACTCTCTGCCATCTCCTGAGGGAAATAGCTCGACTCTTCAGCTGTTTAAATGCTTCTCCAGCCACAGACGGCTGCTGCCTGTTGCATCTGGGAACATAGTTGAAGAGAGTGACAACAGCAAACCAAAAACAATAAAGTGCTGTTGCTCATAAAAAGCAAAACAATGAGCTGCAAATACAATAAAACACTCCATCGAGTGGAAGAGAAATGGAGGATTAGGTGATAATTGTCTGTGGGTTTGTTACGACACATCACACACAGTGTTTTCCATCATTGTTAATATAAATGACTTATTAACCACTTATAAAGCACCTTTAATTTAATTTATGCATCTTTAAATAGGACGAAGAGCTGCTGTAAACTAATGTCTGGTATTGTCTCTGCGTGATGCTTAGCTGTTATTTACACTTTGAAGCGAGTGCTCTTGTGCTCGTTATGTAATGGCAGACTCTGGTGGAGGCTATCATTGGATTGACTTATGTAAACAGCTCTTCTGCTGTTCTTTGGGTGACTCATTCCTCCTCAAACCTGCGCTTTGTGGGCGGCTGCGTATTATTTAGTGTGTTCTTATGTCATGATACCTCTGATGACGCTTGCGCAAACTTGCAATCACTGCTCTGGCGTCCATGGAACCACAACATGGCGAACACACACGGACAAAGACCCTTGACACTTGATGTCTCTCGTAATTGGTTTTTCAGGGAGAGAGAGTGCATTGAATGAATCTCATCTTCCTACAACAAATGATAGACACTTTGACAGAATATGTTTCTGTATTTTCCTCCTTCACCCTTTTTGTTCCCTCCTCTTTCTTTCTTGGTTTTTGTCCCTGAGCCCGTGCTTATGTAACACCGTCCTCAAGCTGAGTTGACCATGTTCTCATGTGTGAGGAGATGTGACTATTAGAAAAGGAATTGTATTGTGGGTGGCGGGCCTCACTTTAATAGAATCGGTGCCTTGGGCTAAAAGCTGCTTTTCAGGGTGTAGTGGCCCGCTGGAACAAAAGGACAAGAGACACACCCGCTCAGGTGGGCTTTTTCATATGCTAACTATTGCAACATTAAAGCCTCTGGGGGGTGGGGGGGGTCAAGTATCAGATGAATGCAGCATGACTGAAAAACATGTGACACCCATTAGAGACTCTGTTGTTTCTACCATTGTTGTTCTCCCCCACTGGGCTGTGGTGGTTTTTTAATTCCAATGAAAGAAACAGAACAAACAAGTTAATTACTTGAGAAAATTTCCAGAACTTGAGTGTTCAGGAGCACAGTTCAGAGGTCAGTTTTAGTGGGGTTATCAGTTAAATGTCACATTTAATCTGTTGATTATGATCACACAATAAAATAAAATGGTGAATTCAAAACTCTGGTGTCATGGAAACTTCTGAACTATTTTAGCTGCCAAGCTAACTGCGCTAACCAGGCTTGTTGGTATGTTGTTGGTGTGAGGATTTGACATTGTTTCAGTCAGTAGAAGTTATCGATTCGACTCCTGTCTCAGTCTCTAAATCATTTCTCGTTGGTGTAGCTGTTTGTACTATGACTTGTGAAGGGAGGCAGTGCTACACAGCTATTAGCTGCACATTAGCATCCTCCATTTTGGACTTTTGGGTTTTCCATTTCAGATTGTGACTTGATTTTTGTTTGACTAGTTTTAAGGTAGTGTTAGTGTTCATAAATATTTTCCAGATGCTTGATTTTTAAGTTCTTACCCCATTTTTTTCTTTGACAATAAGTGTACAAACTCTCTATGACTCTGAGCAGCTTTTATGCTCTTGATCCATGTTGACTTAAAGGTTGAGGCAAGAATGGATTTCAGAGTCAATAGGACAACTTGTTCTTGATCGTAAAATGTTTTTTTTCTTTTCTTTTTTGTAGTGTACATTGGGTTTGGACTTAATACTTCCAGCTCAACCACGCAGGATATGTTTGACTGCAGTTCCAGTAAATGAGTACACGATACCAGAGCTTGTTCTTTCCCTTGTTTTCCATCTTATGTGCCAACTGGACTGTATTCCCTGTATTCCACTGCCGCCTTGCATTAGGGGCAACATGCTTAGAGATTTATGAGCGAGATAAATGTAACCACTGACATAGAGTAATTATAGGAGGACAGAATAATTAAAGGATGCACTCATCATTAATCACACGTGCCATTAAGATAAAATATCACGGTTCATGTGTGCGGCTTGCAGTGGTGAGATGTGCTACACGGATGTGTGGAGATGAGCGGCTTCTGAAAGATTTATACCTCTATAGGTGGAGAAGGCTGTGTGGTGTGGACAAAGACATGCCTGCAGATAGACAAGGTCACGTGTGTACAGCTGCTCATGAAAACACAGGCACAGAAAACATATAGAGGACGTTTCTACCTGTATCAACAGGAAGACGCCAAATCAAAATTGTCAGCCTCAGCAGCATCCGTTATTGGAAGGAAACACAGAATGACTATGTATTTATGATATTCCATTATCTGCCTTTCTATTTCCTTCCACAGAATTTATTTAGTTTTTGTTTTGCTTACTTGCCTGGTTATTGTCAGCGTGTGAAAAGAACAAACGAGTAAGAGGAGTATGCACAGTTGAGTCTTCTTTATGATTATGTATAGAAGACATTTAAATTCCATCTCTTGATCTATTTGCGAACATCAGCACTTTTCAACAGTCACAGGAATTCAGGGATTATGGGGATGGGCTGAAAATAGGTTGAATGTCAAAGACATCAACATGCAAATAGCGCAAAGCGGTGTATCACATTTGGCATGCGCAAACATTACCGCTGAACAACTCTCTGCCATCGGCTTTCCTGTTTTGCACAAGTGTGTTTGTGCTCAAAGGGCTCGAGTTGAGAAATGCTGAACAGGAAAAAAAAAAATGTGAGACTCAGGTTCTTCAAACAAAACCACAGTGGCACTGTTCGGGCCACTTGGTCTATGAGATAGGGGATTTGAAGACAAAGAAGGAACCAGCTGCTGGTATCATCATCCATTCCAATGCATCTTAAGGATTAAGATGCAAAAAAACAGCAAAACACAAGGAATACATTTCAATGGTTGAGTCTCATATTCAGCCTCAAAAGCTTTGAGAAGTTTTTTAAATTTATTGAATTTTTTTTTAGAAGGGATTAGTTGCAGTTGCAAGAAGGTAAACTTTAGTGTCACTGCTCATTTTCTTACACAATCATGAGAGTTTCACTGTTATAAACTAAATCTGTGCAACCTCCACCAAGAGCTAATATAAGTGAAATCTGCAACATCAATGTTTAGCTTACTGGATTTAAACTCGAGCCATAAAACATAGCAAATAAAAAGGCGTATTGCCTTAATTACAGCACTACAAAAAAAAAAAAAGTCAGCATCACCAAAGTTATTATAGTTCATACTGAGGGTGAATGGGTGGAGTTCAATGTGTTTGTTTTTAGAATTATTATAATTTAAGCTTTGCTAAAAGACATTTTCCCATCTCAGCAGCATACAGCCTCTGCACCAGTGTCATGTATTTTCTTATATCTCTATGGCAATTTTACACAGTGATGGTTCAATCTCTCAGTCAGGGGTTAAAACCTTCCATAATGGGGCCATCCATCCTCATAGTGGGACTTGAGGGAAAAACTTCATGCTCTGTGCTTTGTCACACACACACACACACACACACACAACACACACACACACTCACTCTCACACCTGAGCCAGAATAAATGAGCAGCCCCCCTCCTCCCTGTCTCTCTAATATGGATGAAGGAGCTACTTGGCGACTTGACGACCCTCATTTCCACACCAATGGAGAGCGTCCGATACAGCTGTAGCTGATGAAATACATTACCGGGAGATGCAACTCTTCCCTCCACAGATGATACCACCCGCAGAACAAAGGCTGTCAGCAATGAAAGGACAAAAAGTAGGAACACCTGTTTCTATTGCAATGTGCAGCGTCTATAAAATAAAAAAAAGAAAAATTATAAACTCAGCTGATCTAAAGAACTGCAACACTTGAGTTTACGTTATCCAAATCATTCAGCAAAGTTTAGGAAGTTGAGGTTAAATTCTTTATGTGAAAACTAAACAGTAAAAACAAAGTCAAGTCTTTACTTCAACCATATTAGAGTGATGATCCTAAGTAGCGCTTTGATATAAATAAAACCTGCTCCATCCCCCCTGCTGGTAACTGATCTGCTGGGTATTCAGTGTTGTAATTAATCCCAATTTACAACAGCTTCTTCGTACTTGTTTATCCTTTAACAACCAACAGCAGTAGAGCTTGAAACTTGAATCCAGCACTAATACATTAATGGTGAAGCCTCAAAATATTTTGTTTTTAAGAATATATTATTTCACCATTATATACTTTAATTTTTCAACAAGCAACAAATATCTATTCCCTAAAACAACACGGCAAACAAACATTACATTACAAAACAGTAGCAGTAGTAAATAGTGTGTTTCTTTAGGACTATTTTCAGAGGTGGATTAATACACTTTTGGTGCTCTAATGAGTATTTATAGCAGGAGGATGGTGGAGGAAGTGGAACTGACTTGGTTAGTAAGCACCTCCAGCATTATCCTCTACAGAGTAACTATAACTAAAGTAATGAATTACATTTTTAAAGTTAACTTCTCATGCACAAGCAACACAAAGTGTGTGTTAATATGTTTCTATCCTACACGTGTGCTTGGAGGTGCTTTCACACTAATCAGCCACAAACGCACACAAAGCTGGTAACTGGGTTTGGTGTCAGGACCGATCAGTGTATGTTCTCATGTGTGTTGAGTCCGTTGCTCCACCGATGTGTTGAGCCCATATGGTCAGCAGGTTGGATGGTCCAGGAACAGTCCATTATGTGGTGATTTGGCAGAGCACACACCGTTACCTCCACTACCCTTTCGTTCCCTTCACGCTCCTGCACGGATGATGTGGCACCACACACGATGTGCAGCTTCAGTGTTTGTTTATGAGTGTTCAGCTGCAGTTTGCTCTGCTGTGTGTGTGTGTGAGGTAACGAAGCATCCAGTGTGTGGGAGTGTGTCCTGCCAGGGGAGTGTGTGTCCTCTGAGCGGGCATATGGGCACAGAGACGGCCATCAGCCAGCCTGGCTCAGGTTGCTGCTACCTCTCAGTCACCTCCTGGACCACAGCAGATGCCACATCGGCAGCGAAAAGACAATACACACACACACACACACAAGATGGTCACGTACTGTATTCATCATGCACCATTCATGACTTTTCCTCTTCCTTGTTACTATAAGTCAGTTTTTCATTTTCCCACCCTATACCAGTGCAGTAACTGTAGTTGTTGACTATTAAAAACACACAAACAACTTAAGACATCGATAATGTGATACTTTCATTTTAGTTTTGGATTCAAAGTACTTTCATTTTAGCTAATTATGGGCACTTTTCAGTTAATTCTTCATGGTAAAACATGGTTATTTATTAGAAATGATAAAACTGTGTGTATAAATGATGTTGCCACTAAGGGTTCAAATTCTCTTTCTTGGCGCATGGAATCGATGTATGTAAGTACACAGATAACTGATCTCACTTACACGTGTCAGCAACTTGTTAAGTGAAGAGGCAGATGTGCTGGCAGTTTTTTTTTGCTGTGGTCATGATTCTGTTTTCTTTTTTTTTTCCTAGAAACAAACTGTAAGCATTCAGTGGAGATGAATATGCGTTCCCCTTAGTTTTAATCCGAGTGGGTTTTTGTTTACATTCATTCATAATGTTCAGGACAAAGTCCCTCAGTCCTGTTTACTGTACACACACGCACACAATAGCAGACACACAGATGAGCTAATGAATACAGCTTCATGTGGCAGATGAGCGTGTGAATCCTCTCAGCCGTGATAGAACGACATCAAATTAATCAATGTAAGATGAGATGAAATTTTAACCAGCTCACTGGCGAAAAATGGGTCATTGCAGCTGCAACTGAGCAGAACAACAATATATTTAGTGGAGGATTAAAATGAACTTGAGATGAGAAAACAGCTACTATATTAAAACTTAAGCAGATGCATCTGCCTGTGTAGTAGTTCTCTTGTGTTTGTTTGCACCAGTTTGTGCTTTATATACATAAATAGTTGATATTTAGTCTCTATCACCACAAACATTTGTTCTTTTTTAATCAAACAATTAAAGCACATTGAGGATAATATTGCCAGTTTAACATTGAAGATTATGAGAACTTGATATTGTCAGTTCAGAGGTTCAGTTGATTTAAGCTCATACAGAAAAGCTAAAATAGCAGAATGGTTTAGGTGATATTAGAAGAGACAGATCGTGTCTTAATTTCTGCGCCTGCTTTCTCTCCAGTCTCCATGTTTTGCCTTAAGAAGGAAACACAAATGAACTGGAACGTACTGAAAAAATAGCATTGATGAGTGCACACTAGCACAACAATCCAAGTGTGCTTAGACAGACGTACAGACTGAGCAGTGGAAGTGGGTCATATCTCTATGGGGCAGGAGAATAACAACAGAAATATATAAATATAACCAGCATCCTATCAGAATTGTCCCACAGTCTGTCTGCACAAATGTAATTACACAGCAAGGGGTTGGAAAACACATCACTGTTTTTAGGCCATGAACATCCAGATTGCTCTTTTTTATGTGAAATGGGTGAATTAGGAAATCACTGGCAAGTAAACATTTTGTTTGTGTGTGTGTGTCAGCGTGTGTGAGGATGGGGGTGGGGAGGTGAAAGGTCGAGCCGCTGTCTCGTCTTTTGTCCTTCTGGCTATGCTCGGTTGAATTACATTTCAGACAAACGTGCACACGCTAATCGTTATGCACACACGCACGCACACGGGCCACATCCCCCTACTTGACCTAGCCATTGGCCATTAGCTGTCTACATGTATTGTGTACAACACTGACCTAATGCTGCCACTGCAACAAAAAAAAAAAAAAGGAAAAAAAGGAGGTTAAAGCCTAAACAGACAGCAGGAAGACTAAAGGCAGGACTCTGCGTCACAGACCTTACATGTGCAGTTATTACACTTAGCTGGAAATATATTGAATTGGTTACATCCAATAACTGTAAGATGCTTTTCCTGGTCTCCTGCCCTGTTAATGGGATTCAGCTGACAATCAATCATGTGCACACACACACAAACACACAGCCACTTCCACGCATTTCTACTAGTCCCCTGCGATACGCACACAGCTCCGTCTCCGTCCACGCTGGTGTCCCTTTGTGACGCACTCTTTCTCTTTGTTGTTTGCGCTGGGTGGATATTCATGCTGAGCGTCCTTCAAGCCTTTAGAAAAGTACAGAGGTGTCCAGCGAGGTGCCTGCCTGCCCTTTCACACCCTCGCATGGGCCAAAAAAACGTGTCTTGAAAGGCACCAAAGCCGCGGCAGTCGAGATTAAACTGCGGCATGTAGAGTCGATTTGGCAGGAATTTTGTGAATAGATTTATTGCTTTATTGTTTTTTTTTTTGTATTTCTTATAAGAGACTCGTGTGCTGCACATTAGAGGAAAAAGAGAAGCAATAAAATAATGAACCACACAGTCTAGCCTACAAACACAGATGCTTGGAAAATATATGAACGCACACATAATCTTGTGAATATTAATAGTGTGAGATGAAACGAGTCAGAAACAAACATAACCCTGAGTTCATGTGGCACTGATGTAAAGAATGAAAGACATGTACCCTCACATCCTCAGGATATGTAGTATGATATATATTTGTATTGTGATACTTGAAGCTGTTGTGATCTGATGTGTTATTTCTGGATAGTCTGAAGTCATGAGTTTGGCCCCGGGGGACTTTATGCTGTACTTTGTGCAGCATATGACTCTATATATTGTCAGACCTTTAAGTCAGAAAACAACAGATAACCAGGAAGGAAATGAAATGCCTCATTTAGATGGACTTGTCAGTAGAGAGCAAAGAAAAGAAAAGAAAAAAAAAAACACTGTGCATTCAATCAGCACAGGCCATAATTGTGTATTACAGGAATGAATTGATCTCATAGACATTTGGGTCTTTCCTCATGGTAATTAAAAGGCTGTTTATTGGAGCTCTGGACAGAGGGCTGCCTGGTATGGTTGAGTGGACGTGCAGAGAGAAGAGATGAAGACTGTCCAAAACGCCGCTGGTGCCAAAAACACTCTGGACGGGCAGCCGTTAGCCCAGAAACCCCACTCGGTGACGATGCCAAAGCCACACACACACTCATACACTCTCACACACTGTCGCAGACACAGACAAGCGCTCGGCTGGGGCGACTGTGCCAAAATCACCCCTGGGGTGGAGGGTACATTAACTAATTGCTTAGCCCAGCTTAGAGAACACAACAGCATGAACAGAGGAAGGGAGAGAAAGACAGAAAGAGAGAATAAGAGGAGTGGGAGAGGAGTCGCACATAAAAATGGAGGAGAAGGAGGAGGAGAGATGGAGAGAGGCACAATAAGGTGAAAAGAGAGATCACGATGACATGAATAGATGTAAAAGAGGAGCAGGGAGACGGACAGACAGACAGAAAGACAGACAGGGAGCTTGTTTACATGGGCATGAGTCCAATGCAGCATTAGGACTTAGGCCAGCAGTAACAGGACAATGGAGCAAGCTGCAAGGCTGTGTGTGTGTGTGTGTGTATATATATGTGTGTGTGTTATTCAGTGTGTGGCGTCTAGGACAATGGGCCAGTGGGGTATTGAAGGATAGGGGGATTATAGGTCAGGCCACAGAGAGAAAGACATGAAATTGGAGTTATAGAAAGAAGAAAAGAAGTAAAATAAAAGACCAGAGCAGGGAGGCTTCGATTATCGAACCCAAACAAACATAACACATAACACAGGTACAGACAGTACAGACACAGATATGGCGAGACACACACACACACACACACACACACACACACTCAGACAGACAAACGCTGGCTGTTGCCTTCGGCCTCTTCCTGGCTGTGCTTCAGATGTACCCCTCCATCTTTACCCACGCTGCCCCGAGAAAGTGTCTAAAAAACCAGCATGGAAAATACTCCAGAGTCCCCCCTACCCACTCACCCACCTTCGGCCTGCCTCACCCCTCCTCGCTCTCCTCATCCTAATACACAAAGGAGACCTACAAAACGAATCGGCCAAACAAGTGTGTGTATTGTTGCCGGAGGTTACGCAGAATGGAAAGGCTTTGGCTACTTTGTGGGTAGCGAGGGCCCTTTGGAGAACTTCTGCTGGGTATCTATGGTGATGAGAGTGAAAGAACATAACACTTTTCTTCACAGGAGTGTGTATTCGTGCATGCGTGTGTGTGTGTGTGTGTGTGTGTGTGTGTGTGTGTGTGTGTGTGTGTGTGTGTGTGTGTGGGACGGGGTACTTTCCAAAGGCACAGAAACGCAGGTGTTGGTATCCTCCCTCACACTATTTCTTCTCTTTCGCTTTTGTTTTTGTTGTTTTTGTTGCTTTTGTGAGCATTTCTCTTTGACAGTCTTGGAAAAGCTCACGTCTGAAGCCAGACTCGGAAAAGACGCTTCTCGCAATAACACGATCACGTGAAACCCATCAACAGCGCTCAAGTCTGCAGAGTCAGCCGCAGTTAGAACAAGTTTGACTCACAGACTTGTCAAAACCTCCAGGATTTTGCAATGTTGTGATCGCAGCCATTAACGCAAACTCAACCAATCCCAGCGAATTGTACACAACCTTACAACTTTTGTCCAATTATTTCCACTTTCCAGCAAACTCACTTCCTTCTTTCTTTTGAAAGATTCAGGAAACGTGCAATTAAAAAAAAAAGTCTCACATTTACCTTCCAACATGACTGAAACAGTCTCTGGACATATTTCATGAAAGATGAGGAAAACTGTGATTTTGTTATTGTTGTGGAGCACAAGACGAAGTCGTCTATTGAGAGACACTTTGCCACCAAGAAACAATTGATTGCTGGCTTGTAATAATAAAGACTTTATAATTATTCAAATCAAGTGTGTTTTTTTCCCTTTTGAAGAGAAAAAATCACAACTTTGTCTTGCTTCTGCTACTTTTTTGCAATAAGATGCCTAAAAACACACTTTCATCACAATTTTTTTATAGAAAAGCTGCCACAAAATCAGGCCAATTAGATCTCAACAATCTCAAAATTAGGCCTGTGAAATCCTGGAGATGCAATAAAGGGCTGATCTTAAACTCTCTGACATGTGTAATGTCAAAAATAAAGACAAACCTTCCATCCACCAACCATCACATTAGTGTTTCACCCGTCTGTCTCTGATCTCAATAAAACCGCCACAAATTGGCCAGTTTTCCACAGAACAGAACATCTAACAGTCCATCCATTAAGCGATGGTAAATATAGCCGGTAATGTTCCTGTTCCCGTTCACCAGGGTGATGCGGCCATCTCTCTCAGAGGTGACTGTGCAGGGTATTTCAGCCTACGAGCGGCTGCAGGTGGCGTCATGTCCATTCATGCAGTAATAACGACCCTTCAGTGTGTCTGGGGAGCTCGGACGAGCACAGGAAGAGCAGACGTGGACGGCCGGGTAATTGCATGGCACTTTTTCGATGAAAGCTCTCCTGCTGCGTGACATCCTTGAGCGATGGGCGCCTTGGGTCCTCACTTTAGACGACTGGAGCAACAGTTTTACACATTAATTGTGTGTGTGTGTGTTTGGTTCCTGAGTGACAAGCGAGCTGATTCAAGTCGTCACAGGCCTACAGAGCATTGTGAACGGCTTGTGTTCAGCCTGTGTACATGTAGGGTGACGTACTCGTGTGTAGGTTTAATCCTCTCACGCTGTATCTGTGTGTATGTCTGTGTGTCTGTGGGGAGTGTATTGTACGCTTCCTCCAATTCTTTTCAGCTGATCTATTTTCCTGCCGTGGCTATAGCTCAGTACAAGGTCGCATTACCACAAAGAGACACACTCATTCACGTTCACAAGCACGTACACACACACTCACACACTGAAATCTTGTTCCTTAATCCTCTTTTTAGCAGGCGAGGCCCACCTGTTCAGTCACATCTGCACAGACACCATTTAATGAGTCGGTGACGCATCTGTTGGGAGTTCTGACTGTGCATGTTCACACAGCTGAAACTCTAGATACAGTATGTACTTGTGCAGTTGTTTTTGACCTCTGACCTCAAACGCAGCAATGTGATTGGCCCGCACCACCGCCGTTACCTGGCAGACTCTCCTCAGAAAGCATGACGCTGACGTAGCCTCCTCTCGTTTTTTTTTTTTTGCTCAGTAAACAACCTCCCATGACCTCAGTGGCTAATTGGGCCTCTCCTTCCTTCATCATCCCACCTTTGTGCTGCCGTAGCTCCACGGATGCATATCTTCTTTTCTAAAATCGCGCTGTAATGACGGATAATCACCTCAGGATTTGGCAGAAAAGACGAAAAATGCTGTGGCGGAAGAAATTGCTGCGACGTAAACGCGAACAGTCGGTGATTATAGGTGATCCGTGATTACAAGTAATGGCTTCATAAATACCCACAGATAGCTGAGAGAGAGAGAGAGAGACAGCGGTGAAGCTGCTGAATTATTGGATCATTCACACAATGCACGTCACACAAAAACACACATCACTTTTAAAGTGATCATTAACTTTTGATTATGGAGTGGGAAGCATGTTGATTACTGAGGAAGAATGAGGAGACATTCAGTGTGTGTATGCGTGTCACATGGTAGATCCAATCTATAGTTACGACTGGGTGAGGTCACTTCAGCTTCCTTCACTTCCAGGAAGCCTGTCTCTCTCACGAACACATAAACATACAGACACAGACTTTTTCTCTCTTCTCTCCTCCCCTCTGGTTATTTGCCTTCTTTCATTCCAGGGAGTGCCTTGCTTTACTGTCAGAATTGATTTGCAGGCATCCTACTGCCCTATTAACTGTTTAAAAAAACCCTCTCTCAATAAACGTTTCCAACCAGTTCCACAACTTTGCTGCGAGTCTTGTCTCATCTCGCTCAGCTGCAAAATATTGACTCAAGTACTGAAATAACATTGGTCTTTATTACAGTAATAATGACATCTTACTGTGCACAACTGCAATAAAGGCTCTCAATATTGTTCTCAATATCCTGAAGCCAAAAAAAAAAAAATAGGGTTTGAAACAAATGGCAAACGTAAAGTAAACAAAGAAAGTAGTTCAGGTATCAGCTGTATTCTCTGTGACTCTTCTCTCAACAGGCAGGTGAGAGATGAGTAATACTGTAAAATGTTTACTTTATTTACTTTAACAAAGACAGACGACAATTCTGTTTGTTAGACCAGATCATTCACACGAGAGCTGTTTGACTTCTCCCAGTTTATTTCTAAATGTTGAAAACGGTTGAAAGTGTCGTCATTTATGAGGTTGTAAGGTTGAAATAGAAATGAACAAAAAAAACAGGCAAACATGACACAGTGACACACAAGGTGGAGGACGAGTGACACTGATGTCACTGTAGACTGAGAACGCTATTCATGTGATTCAACTGAAACACTTAAAATCTGTCTGTCTGTCTACCAACTACATATAAATCTAGAGTGATATCTGAAACACTCAGCCATAAAACGCTGCACCCTGTCATATTATCATATATGGTCAACCTTGTCACCGCTGGTTGGGAGTATTTCTGTTGGAGCAAATCACAAAAATAGATGAAAAGAAGTCTGAAGTAACATGTACACACACACACACACACACACACAACACAAACACACATTAACACCTGTTGCTTTGGAGAGGCCACCTCAGGGTACCTCACCACCATCGTCAACTTTGCCATTACATAAGATGGTACAGGATACAGATGTTGCATCACACAGACCGCCACACACACACACACACACACACACATACATGCTGTATATGGTTAGGTCATACTGGGTGAACAGGTGTTGCATCAGTTAAGTCATCCAGATTTACTCAGATACACCTTTTCACACATTTTCCACTGGCAAATGTTCAGGTGCTTGACAATCAAACAAAACACAAAAAATCTAAAATAAATTCTGTATTTTTCAATAACTACGTAACAATACTTTGGAAAGTGTTTTTGCAATACACAGCAACATGAAATCTCAGGCCTGTCGGTAAACGTCAGCAGGATATGAGTGGACATGAGTCACATTTAACGCAATCGAAATTACACCATAATGACACGGAGCAAAAATCAGTCGTCATGACAACAAATACAAGGAACAAACAGCTTTAAATCGCTTGAAACGACTTCAAGGTTTTATTTATATTTTATACAGATCAGGTGACGTTGGAGCAAAAGTCCACATCCACATCTAACCCAGAAAAGAATAAACTACAATGTCAGTATTATTCCAAAGGTTACGAGAGAATTTCTACCTCCATTTATTTTTTTTCATACTTACCTTTTGTTTTAAATGTATATACCAAGACAAAGAGAGGCGTCTTTTCACCAATGAATCTTTTGCTGCCTTTCACAAGTCATAGGTCGCATTTACACATAGAAAAAAAAGGGCAGTGTCCTTTTCTCTGCTCTGGGTTCAGTGGTTATTCATGTAGGATGAATGTGTGAACGCCACCGCGGTGCTTCCTGCCCCCCCCACCTCCTACCTCATCCTCAAAGACTCACGCTGAGCGCGACCTTTTCACAGATGGCTCGCTATACGTCGAGGTTGTCACAGCAGCCACCTTTTACATTCTTACCGGATCGTCGATCAGGCATGTGAGAGTTTATGTGTTTGTCTAAATGGTTGTGGGTGCGTAAGTGTGTTTGTCAGAGCAAAGTTTTGGCAATGATTCCTCACTACTGTTATCATCAGTAATTATTACAACATGGTTATTATTTTAATAGACAGTGTGTTAATCACATATTACTTCTTGTGAACTTTGTGTCATCAGCTCACTTACAGGCTCCTGCACCCTTTCTGTTATCCTGTGTTTTTTCTGGGAAGTTTCATAGTTATGTAAGAACAACACAATATAAAATTGTTTGTGGTTTTAATAAGAAATGGGTGTGACTGTTGCCAAAAAAAAACAGTTTACTGGCTGCTCCTCTCTGTATTTGTGCAGATATCTAAACCAAAACATTGTCCATGGAGGCATTCAGAGCCACTGAAGCTTAAACTCCAGAGCAAACTGATGAAAGTCGACCTCTTATTTGTGATCGGGAGCCGTGAGAGATGGATGAGAGATGGATGGAAGGAGACAGAGAGCTCTGTGACTCTCTGACAGCTGAGGTTGTTTGTTGAAACCTGAGAAAAAGGAGATGGGATCAGTTTTCTAAACAAGGGGGTTTCAGCACGACAGGTGACAGCTATGTCTGTTCATACTATCTATCTCTCTAGACTATCTTCTCTTTCTCACTCTCCTTTGCTTGGCAGCTGTATTGAGCTTTCTGTTAATCATATCAAGGGACAATAAAGAAGGAGAGAGGAGATGGGAAAAGGTCAGTGAGTAAACAGGAGGAGGAAAAACCTTAAAAGTAATGTTTGGAAAGTTTGAATAAAAAAGTTCTCAGGGCTAAATCCTGAACTCATTTTAAAATATTCAGCTTAAGTTAGGAAGATAAGTAACAAAGACAAAAACTTGGCACAAAAGTGAGAATGTAAAGAAACTTTGGCACATTAGGAGAGATAAAGGAATGGCTAAAGTTTGAAGGAGGCCAGGGGGTGTTGTTGACATGCAGTGTGGGTGTCTATGCCTCATTGTCTGCCCCATCTGTCTGGCTTTATCTCTACTTACCACCCCCCTCTGGCCTCACCACCACCTCCTCCTCCCCCTCCCCTTCCCCCCTCTGTGCTTCCCCTTCCCGCACACCCTCCATTGTGCCACAGTCAGTCCCTCCCCGCATGCTGGCAGACGACCAGGGAGCTTCCACCCACAGCAACTGGTGGCATTGTTCGCATGTACGGCACACATATGTGCACAGTTGCCGGCTCGTCTACAATGTGTACACTCAGGCAGAATATGAGCATCTGCTGGTACTGGAGGCACAGATACACATCAGAGGGCAGAAACCATGGTCGGGGGGACAGTGTGACCTTAATCTATTGGTTTGTGTCAGGATTAATTCTTTTAAAAAATTTGCATTTCACATAAATAAGTTAAAGTACAAGTACATTTAGTTTGTTAGCGTTCCACCTGAATATGAAGTTAAGCAGTTAGCTTAGCCTAACACAGGCCCCATTGTCTCCAATATTGACCTATTAGCATCTCTAACACAAACATATCAGTTCAGATATTCTAATAAGTTCATCAACAAAAATGTAAAATCTGACAGTTGTGGTTTTACACCACATTTGATTTGTGCAACACAACTATTTCCTATTACTATTACGCCAGCTACATTAGCTATTTCCTCCAGTTTAAAGGCATCATGCTAGTTAAGCTAAGCTAATGTTTCTCTAAAGCGCCATATTTACCATCGAGTGTTTCCCAGTCTTGGTTTCTGTAAATAAAATGCCAGTGAATATCACCATCCTGTTACTGACTGTCGACTCCATTTCACACACACCAAGCCTCGATACACACCTGTCAGTCCAGCAAACAGGGATATCCCATCAACAAAGCTGGGGTACACAGAAGAGAAGATAAACATTGTTTTGGGTGACATCAAACATGTCCTTGTTTAGAGGCAGGGATGCAGGAGAGGAGGGTTTAGTATTTCTCTTTGAACAGGTTTTGATGTTGGCAGGAAACATGTGGACCCTCCTTTGTTTGGCTTCAATATTAAATTCTGTGGATGAAAAAAAAAACACACGTAGCGTTGATACGTAGGTTGAAATTAGTTGAGCGGGTTTGTTTCATGAGGGTGAATTAAAGAGCTTTGAATAAGTGCAGACTTTCCCAGGAATAAACACATCAAACATGACACTTAGCACATGTACACAAACTGTGTGACTCACATGAACTCGTTTCTTTTTTTTTTTTTTTTTTAAATTACAGCAGCCATTGAACATTTGCAGACAAACCATGCTCTCAGTCACGTTGTGTTTTTTTTTCCCTGAGAGACAGGCACAAATGCAGCCACGGAGAAACTGAATCGGATCCCAACATAATGGGGTTTCTTCACATCAGCCAGTTAGTCATGAAGCTCGTGTCTGTCCATTTTACTGCTTCTCATCGTTCATCTTCTCTCAACTGCAGAACCTAAACATGATGATACTAAACTCTCAACAACCAGAATTATTTATGATATTTACATCTCATCTCTCTCTCTCTCTCTCTCTCTATATATATATATATATATATATATATATATATATATATATATTTACACTGTATGTATACAGTAAGGTTCCCTGTGGAGTAACATATTATTATTATTATCATTATTGTTATTATTATTTGTATAATTAGTTATAGGGTGGACCTAGCTTTTGTTTCCACTGTGTTATTCCACTGCTCAACAGCTGGTGGCACATGGAGAGAAGGACAATACCACCATAAACTGACATAATTCATTTTGGTAAAAACACTTATTGCAAATATAAGAGCAGCTTTACATTTAAAAAAAAAATCTTCAAATGTCCACATCTCTTTAAAGAAGAGCCGGTGGTTAGCCATTAGCTGGCAGCTAACAAGTCTCCGAGCTATTTGTTCCGTCTGCCTTAAGCTCGTCTCATATCTTGTGTTTAAGCAACACATTTACCTGTTTGCCAACAAAATTGGAAGCACACGTGGAAAACATGCAAATAAATGAGTGGCAAAATGCAAATAATCTGGCGTGGTTATTGTTAAAATTAAACTCGGAACAACAAAGCAACAGAGTTTGTCCTGAACCCACAGGTTTCACTGCCTCTTTCAACGCTTCGCTTTACTCCCTGTTTACATAACAAGTCGAGCTTCTTGTTTTTTTGTTTGACGCTTTGTCCTCAGTCTGATTCTGTCCAAGTTGATTTAAATTGAAACATCACAGCGTGCTGACTACTGCTTGTCCCTTTCAACAGCAGCTATTAATATTCTTCAGTCCCATCTGTAGATATTGGTTGTGCTGTGTTGAACAGATGGTCCTGAAAAAAAAAAAAAAACTAAAAACCCCATTAAAATAGTCTGCAAAACAAACAAAAATGAGGTGAATATGATTTAAAGCTTATATGTAAATGTTTAAATAAACTTTGACACAATGATCAATGTGGATATTTTAAACCAGGCGCAAGTTTATACTTATGTTATATCTATAATAAATACATATTATGCTATTGCACATACGCACGATCCTGTAATCAAACAGACATAAACAACAGATCACTACCTCCTTTTGCACTGACTCACACACACACACACATACATACATAAACACACTCTGTATGTATACCATCTGACGTTCAGTTGCTAATACTTAAAAGACAGCGCAGCATTTCCACCCACCCACCCACCCAATAATTTAATGGAATCAAAAAGTAGGCCAAGCACATACAGCCACAGTCAAAGACTACTTTCATGTTGCAGCGTTGCCACTGCAGTTTACATGGTGGATCTACAGTGCAACATTTCCATTTTTATCCTTATAGAGAAGGCAGGAAGAGAAGGGAACTGAGACAAACACGGATGAAGTCCCAACTGTAAAAGGAGCCTTTATATTCTACCTCAAACTGCAGACTTGGCGAAGGTGCACAGTTATTTTATTGGATAATTTAATGACAGTACAATATTTCACGATATAAATGAGGAGTAGAAGGAAAAGACGCAGAGGTAGAATTACCACATTAACTCCTTTAAAGCCACTCGAACAGTGATTATAACTTGATTTGTCATTTGACAAGGAGCTGGTTGCGGCGTCAGCCCTCTCACGTGGTCACCGCGGCCTCCAGTTGACATTTCCAAGAAAACCAAAATTTGTCGTGTCCTTCTCCGGGTCATTTGGCACACCCTGGAATTCTGTGTTTTGGCAAAAGTGAACTACGGCAGGATGTAGGATTGGAACCACAGCTGTTTCAGCCTACTGTGCATAGTTGTGAGAGAAAGAAAGAAAGAGAAATATGCAAGGGAGCGCAGAGAAAGACAAGAAAAGGCAGACAGAAAAAGCTACTTGTGCCTTTTTGGACGGGAACAACACTTCTGTCCAGGGAGTGGAGTGGCTTTTCATAGAAACGCAGCCCAGTTGTTTTCGGAGCCGTCGATGCACTCGACGACGTTTCAAAAACAACCCCAGCTGCTGTGGAGAGTCATTGAAGAGCCAAAAGCTGGGGGCACAACTGAGAAAGAGGACAGAAAAGATAAGAGAAAAGCTGGGAGAAACAACTTCACAGAGAGAGAGAGAGAGAGAGCACAGGAGAGACATGGAGGAAGATTAAAAAAGAAGAAGAGAGGACTCGGATATGAAGGGTAGCAGATGTTTCCCTTATGAGAGGTATTACGAGCTGAATCTGTCTACCACACACTCTCCCGATAATGTGCTTTTATCTTCACTGTGATATAGTTCACTGGAGCACAGTGTGAGATGTGCGCACTCCCATAATGCCTGTAAACAAACTCTATATGTGTGCAAATCAGCATGCGCAAGTTAATATAGTTCACTTTGATGTGTGTGTTCGTGTGTTGTCCATGTGTGTTTTCACAGCTCCACGTTTAAAGTCGTACCAGTGTGTTTTGAGAGTGAGGCAGCATGTGAATGCATGTGATGTGGGCATGCCTGGGCCTGCCTGCGCCTGCGCCTGCGCCTGCGCCTGCATCTGCGTGCATGCGCCTCAGCCTACGTGTGCGCCCACCATGCGCTCTCTTTTATTTACAGTGTCAGCGAGAGACAATAAGATGTCTTCCTCCTCCTCTGACACTGTGTGCTGACTTAGACTGTATGGGTGTACTGTGTGTGCAGTTTCCAGCACCACACCCCTACACCCGTACCCCCACCTTCCCCTGGCACATATATGCCAACCGGAGAGAACACAGCGGCGCTGGAATGTGTGGCATGAGTCCAACCCATTCCAGCCAAGCCTGAGCTAAATCCTTCTAGAACTGGTCCGAAGGCGAAGGGGTTGTAGCACAAATTCCCCCCACCACCACCACCACACCCCAACAGCTGCGAAGGGGGCAGCAGAGAATGTGTGAGCGTGTCCTCCTTAGCCTTCCACTGACTGATGTAGTGTCCATATCTTTGTGTCTACGTGTCTCACCCACTCACCCTGACTCCTGCATCTGTTATCACTCTCTTTATATGGGTTGTGCTGAGAGAATGTACACGATTTTATAGAAATTCTGCTTCTCTATGTCTGTGATATGATTTTTGAAAAGGTGAGATCAATAAGGAATAATAGATTCATCTCATCAGATTTGGGGCGTCTCTGCTCTTTTTCTGTATTTAAGTGAATTCTCTGTGACTTCGCTGCCGTCTCCATTTTATCATCTTTTCATCCTTCACTGTCTAGTTTTTTTTTTTCCATCGTTCTCTGATTTGCAGCCAACGTCCTCCGTCTGCACCGTCTGTCTCCAGGTGCCTCTGGAACTGCCTCAAATGGTTTACGATCGCTGCTGAAAGTCCAAAACAGCGGGAGGAGGTGATTATGGACTGTATACAGCAACATAAACCAACCTCAACTCTCACTCCACGTCGAGCTACATCCCATGGCACATTTAAAAACCTCTCTCTATTAACCCACTCTCCACACTGTCCCATATATAACTGTAAGAAGAGCCAGAGTTATGTTCTCCATACAGGCAAGTTCACACATGCAGAGCGTATGGGGATCCACCCCACTTATGGCTCAGCTTCTGTTCCAGTGGCTTTCATTGCTCATAGTAATTTCTCATATATATATATATATATATATATATATATATATATATATATATATATTTTGCTCGTAATATGAGAGCTGATTATTTTTCATGAATTACACCCTGGTTTGACCATAGCTGAAGGCCACGAGGGGAAGCTTCAGTACCTTCACCAAAAAGAATCAGAAACAAAGCTCTGCTCAGCGCTGGAGGAGGTTATGACGTCTACATGTCCCATTAGAATTAAGGTTGCAAGAAATAATCTTGTGTATCTTCTACTGTGACACGGTACACGGGTAAAGAGTTACATATTAATCCTGTAGTGAAATAAGTCTTCTACAGTTCAGTACTCATTAATCTGCAGGTCTTATGTAGGTCACGGCTGCTGCGTTTTTTTGTTTTGTTTTGTTTAGTTTTGCACGTTAAATGTTTTGCTGCTTGTTTTATCTTCAATATTTCGCTGCTGCAGGAACACGAACATCACAGTCGCAAAAAAAAAAAAAATAAATAAATAAATAATGGTTGGGGATTTTTAACTTTTTAACTTTTGCAATAAACAAATTACATTCAGATGTTTTGTGTGTTAATCATCGTTGCTGAGAAGAGCTTCCTATTTTAGTTCCCATGCTGGTAGTGAAGCAAAACACGAAGAAGCTCGTGACTGTTCAGTAAAAATTAAGTTTCATTAAAGTAAATGAAATAACTAGTAATAGCTTTTTATAAATGTATTTCTGTGTTCATATGCACTAACTCACTAACTGTAAGTCTTCGTTTTATTTCCTCAAACGTGTTTTCTTTGTAATCTTCTTGTGCTTGTGCTGAAGCTGTGAGGGTCAGTGTGTGTGTGTGTGTGTGTGTGTGTACCCAGATGTCAGTGAGTACGTGTCTGTGCGCATGCTGATGTAGATTTGTGAGTAATTAAGCTGTGTTCCCTATTTTTTTACTCGGGCACAGTGTGTTCTGTACATTTAATGCCTGTGTGTTTTCACTGACACATGGACGCTGCTGACTGTTGCATCTTAACTGTGGGTGTCTTGCAGCCGTTTGACAAAGGGTGTGTACGTGTGTGTGTACGTGTGTGTGTTCTAACAGCTGTGATCGTAGCAGTGGAGAAAAAGATGCACACAACTTCCTGTCAGCTGTTTTTTCTTTCTCGCTCTCTCTCTCTGTACAATTTCCCCCACTTCTCAATCAAACCCCTTCTCTTTCTTCTTTCTTTCTGAATATTTTTTTCGTTCTTTCATCAAACTCTATCAAAATCTTTCTCTCATTCACACCAGATTTTTATCTTATTTCATCTTGTTCCCCGCACCTTCTTTCGGTTTTGCGATCTCTAAACTTATCTCTCGTTTAATCTTTCTGATTCACCTTTATTCCTGATCTTATCCCTTCACTAAATCATCCCCATTGCATTTTCTCCATCTTTGCAGCGTTGCCTTGTGCAAGCAAATTACATCTTCCCATCAGCACAAACAGGAAACAGCTGAGGTGTTGTGTTCGCTTGTCTTTTTCCTGTCAGTTTCTCAGAAAACTAAACCAAACCACTAAAAACTAAGCCAGCATCTCCAGTGAAACAAGTCGGGCGCAGCAGGCTGATCATGTGGTTCGAGGTTAGTGAGCTGCATCGTGTTTACAAGCAGCAGGGGCTTTAAATGAACACGTGCTTCGGTGCAAAACACGGAAAACGGCTGTTGGTGTTCTCTCTGTTTTTGTTTTGTTTTTTTTTTGTTGTTGTTGTTTTTATCTGCTGATCTGAAAAGTGATGTTCAGTAAATTAAAGGGAAACCCTGATGATCAACACCCACATTTACAGTTTTGAATTCAATACTATTTGATAAAACAGTGAAAAAATAACAAGTTCAAGAAGCAGAAATTTGAGGATGTGAACCCTGCGCTGTGGTGTTTGTGAAATGGCTGCTGTCAAAACGCCTCTCACTAGGGGATTTTCTTCTCCTGTCAGCAGAAAACCACCGGCCACTGATGCAAGTGACCTTCAATCCAAGCCTGTTTTGTGTGTGTGTGTGTGTGTGTGTGTCCTGATTGAAGTGAGCACAGCCCTACTCACTGTGTTTGTCTCTGTGAATTAACTGTCCTCTCACTATGAGGACCATGAGATTGATTGCAAGTGCTTTTGTCCCTTTTATGTGGAAGGTTCAAGCTAAATAAATCTGATTGCGTGCGTGTGTGTGTCTGTGTCGATTCATATGCATGTGAACACGCATGTATACATACTTGCACCTCAGTATGTGTGGCCAGACCTCATGCGGAGGGCCTCTTGCTGAGCCCCAAGGCCAGGCTATATTTAGGCGACTGGTTTTTCTGTCTTTCCCTGCCTCGGAGCGGTTGAACAGCGTTGCCTTCTGATTGGGAGAGGCCGACCACAGGAGTATGTAGCCTCCATGTCTCACCGCTGACTTTCAGATAACCATATGTGGTGGAATACAAACTGATGAAGACATCAGCGGTGGTTATCCTGTTAGGTTATCATTAGGATGCATAACTTTTCTGTATCGCTGCAGTTGGACAGACAGATAATGTGGGACACACTAGGAAAAACATGAAAAGTTTTCTTTTGATTCTCCTAAAGAGCTGCAAAGTGGCAGGAGATGCCAGACCAGATGTTTTTTTTTTTTCTTTTGTTTTGTTTATTTTTTTCTAACTGTAAATCCCCTTGTTCCACAATGTGGCTACATGGGAGTTTCCTGCTTAAGTTCAAGCCGCTCCAGTAAATATGGACTAACAATGGTTTGAATGACTTTGAGAAATGGGGAAAGGCTCTAGTTGACCGGCACGAAAACAAAAGTCAAAGTTAGAAATGAGCTGGAGAATTTTATGGCTAAAGAGCTTAATGTTTTGATTTTTGTCTCATGAATTAGTGGGATGATATTTAAAAGGCAACATGGCAGCCATAGAGATTTAGAAGGTGATAATGTTTGTGTTGTGAGACCCATTAAACAACCAAAAAACTTGTATATATTGCTACTTTGAAGATACTAAAGCTTAACTGTCATTATTTTTAATACCTTCAGCTGTGACTCTGGAGAAATCATGTGGTGTTGTTTTTTTTTTTTTATATTATTTCAGCTCAGAGTTTTAAATACTATTCCCATGATGGTCGCTATTGCTATGAAGCGCCGTTTTGTGGCAAGCTCAAAATGTTTTGTCGTCCGAGTGGGATTAAAGCAGCCATCCAAAAACTGACCCATTATCCAAAAAGTAAACAGATTACTGAATAAGTAGCGACGTACACGAAAGAATACATGATGATTGGCTGTTGAAACGTCCATCGGGAGCTGTATCCATCTCTATTTGACGAAAAGTCAAAAAAGTACAATCGTAGGTGCATAAAAACAAGTTCAATAAATGTGTTAGTTTCATTCCTATTTTAGGGTTTTTATTTCAGGTACCATGGGTGCCCTGAATAAGACCTTTCGTTTCTGTTCCTGTTCTCTCATTTAGATTTTGTTTCTTTCTCACTCAGACGCCCATTAGTTTTGAAAAAGTGCAGCGTGCACACAGAGACACGCTCCATCACATGACTCCCGCTGACACTCCTCACCTTACCCCAATAAGGCCCGATGCCAGACTCAGGAATTTCCTTCGCTGTGTGAGCGCGAGTCGACTGGTGACACCGGCAGTTTGAAGAAGGAAGGTTAAAGATAGACAGAGGGTGAGGTGTTGGGAGGAGGGGGTGGGGGGCGTTAGGGCGAGAAGAAAAAAGAGGGAGGAAGATGTGCAGAAGAAACTAACTGGGGTGAAAAAAACAAAACAACAACAACAAAAAAAAAAAAAAAATGACAGGACATAACCTGAGAGGGAGATAAAGAGGCAGAGTAATGAGATTAGCTGTTTTTTTTCCTGAGGAAAGGAGAGAAGGCATGAGGAAGTTGAAGGTTGCTGAAGATAGACCGTAAAGAGATACAGATCAAATCACGCGCTCTTACTTTACCTCTGTGTCTCAGTTGCCATAAAAAGACATCTTTACTTCACAGACAAGAGAGGACAAGGCCTGACTGGTTGGACAGTGACAAATGTCTCACTGACCAGGGCTCACATTAACCAACATACCTGCATATATAATGTATAAACACACTTGTTCAATCCAGAGATCACCAAACAGTCAAACAGTTCAAGTCATTTAACGCTTTAAACTTCATTTTTTAGATTTATAGTGTTTGTTTCTGCTGCTGGAGTTTATTTGTTTGTCACATTGGTTAAAACTTGTCGCCCTAATGACACAAAATCAGAAATTTAAGCTACTTTAGCTGGTGAGCTGCAATGCAAACAAGCTGGAAACACATGACTAAGTCAAACAGAAAGTCTCTGAACGCCTTTATTTACCTCTTATTATTGTACACATTTTAATTTCCATAACCCATGTCTTCCTGAGGGGAAGAAAAGGCGCTTTGCTCGCTAACTGTCAGTTTGCTAACTGCCCATTAGCAACTGGTCTAACAGGACAATAAGTTCACACAGTTTGTCCAAGAAGACATACTACATCCGTAACAACGTCTCCCGTCTCACAAATGTGTGTCAACAATGACTCTTTTGTGGAGCAGTTTATGCTCGGGCTGTACAGTTGGGTTAAATGAAGTGCAACACAGCTAGTCCTCCGCCATTTTGGATCTACATTCTCTCAAAAACTGACATCCTTAAGATGGTTTACTTGTTAGTCTGTGGTGCAGATGTGTTTACCAAAGGTTTTGAAACTTATTTGGCAACTAACAACCTACATATCATTCAGATTTTACACAGCGTAACTACCTGCTACAACCACATTGTGCTATATAATGAAATAGATCTGGATTATTGAGCTGCCTACAAACCATACAGTAAAAATATCCTTATAGTTTCACTTTATATGTTTATAAAGATCATCTTAGGTCTGTTGAGAGTAGGATAAACTGTACAAATGAGCCTAAATTATGATTCTAAATTAGTTTTCTCTACACAAAACATTGAGGAGAATTTAAAAAAAAGCCGCCAGGTTTTTTTTTTTAAGGCGACTATAATGTAGATTTACCATTTCATATACTGTCAGTTGTTTTGTCTCCTCCACACTGTACTTGACATTAGTCCAACTCTAGCTTTTGTTTGTGTGATCTCTAGAGCAAAGTCTAACTCACTAACAGGACACATGCAGACTGGGACATGTCTAGTACAGTTGTACTGTATGTGAACACACATGTACAAAAAAAAAACATCTTGGTAGACTGAAGTCACTACTTGCTGTTGACATCAAAACAACTTATTCATGTATCCTTGTTTGATTTAGGACAGGGCTTTCCACTGGTTTACTGTCATATTATAGTGTGAATCAATCCACCCAGCGTCAGTGATGTGGTCGACCCCAAGCTGGACGTCTTTGTCCCCACGGTCTAACGTTTCGTTCATTGTCCCCTGCTTGGACGCTGGTGGGAGAGGCGTGTGCAGTGAAGGCAAAGCAGATGTCGGTGTTGAGGATGAATGGTGCCCTGAGGGGAAGGAGAGAGATATAGCCGGTATAGTCTCTATACCCTGGAGACTCGCACAGGCAAGGCAGGGATCTGTTTCAAAGAGGAATCATCTCGTCCTTGGCTTTATGAATGACGCACGCTCTCACAGGGAACACGGGGATACTAATAAAGCGGAAACCCAACGGAAAACACACTACTAGAGTTCTGCACAGCTGTTGTTTTCAGTTACACAGATCATAAAATATTTGGCCCTGGACACGTTTGATAAGAGTTCATACCAGACGTTCACAAATGGACATAACTGATGATAAAAAGAAAAGGCGAAATAAAGTTAGTTAGTTTTTTTTTCTGGCAACACGCTTCACCCCTGTGCACCTGACTTTGGGAAGTAGTGCAGCACCATAAATACACACGAAGCTCACAATGTGAGGCGTATTCACAAAAGACAGTGTGACTTATGCAGCTGCGGCATAGCTTTTGTCCTTTAAAACAGAAGAGCATAAACACACACACACACACACTCGCTCTGCAGGAGGGCCCTGTCATCTCATTGGCAATAAAAAGCGGGTCCCAGATGTCTGCCTCCCCCTGTTAGCAGACACACAAGCTCACACTGTCACTCACCACGGCTTTGTTCTCAGACAGCAACATATTGCTTGTACACAATGTTCAGACTCGGCGTACACAAATGTGGTCACAGGCGGTGATCGCGTCTGCCGTCATAGTAGCATTTTCTCAAAATAGAAGATAAATAAATAAAATGAAATATTCAAATCATGTTCCAGTCACTTCGTCAGAAATTCAGTAAATGCGACTTGCATAACCTGACCTTGTTCATCATAGCTTATCAGTACTTTATCAGAGCTCTGGCTAAAATAATCTCACCAAGTATTCACCTTGTCTTTTCATGCTAATCAGCCGCACCCACTGGAACTTTCTACCTAATCAAACCATCTCTACATAGTGACCTCTGTTGCTATGTGAGTGGGAGGGAAGGGCAGAAAATATTACATTGCTGTTTCATCAGTGTCAAGCTGAAACTCTAGTGCAATTCTTAACATGACAACTGGATGATATTGTTTTAAACGTTGCAATAGATTTTGAGTAATTGGTTTAGTAACATGAGAAAATATTGATGTTGTATCTCTCTCATATCTCTTAATTTCTGCACAATTATAAAGGTGATAGTGCAACTTCTCCTCGTGTCCCCATTGCTCTCAAATATAAGTTTCAACACAAGCCACAGCATCACACTTGTTTTTTTTTTTCTTTCTGAGGTGAAAAAACTAAGAAAAACATGTCAAAACATCTTGCTCAAATGAGTCATTGCAAAAGCTTTATCCAAGGAGGATTGCAAAATCCTGTTAAATCTGGATCGCTTGTTGTTTCGAGTGTGTTGCTGTTGGATGATTTTTTTTTTTGCCCATTTCACCTCCTCACCCCACCCCCCCCAAAGGATGAATATTTTCACACAAAACAAACCCCACTGCGACATTTAGTTAGACACACCCTGGGAATCTTTGACCTGTATGCAGCGCAGAGTTTGTACAAAAAAATCAAATGAAAAAAAGAAATAAAACAAAACCCGCCTTTGGCATTTAAAACAACAAGTCTAAATATGACAGAAATCTCTCATTGTGCACCGTGCTGTGATTTAAAACTACAATACCTCCACACCCCAGCTGTAGAGGCGTCATATGAGCTAAAGTTTACAGAAGTAAAAACCGACTTACAACACAAGCCCAGTCACCTTCCCTCATGATGCCCTCTGCCCCCTCCTCCTCCTCCTCACCTCCCCACACCCTCGCCTCCTGCTAAACCAGCTCTTCTCGCTCCCACCCTTTTGTCCGTGTGTCAAAATGAGCCGAATGTTTTTCTTTTTTCCTCCCGCTGCTAAGCAACCTCGGGGATTCAGAATGCTGCAAAGGATTGCAGTCTTAATCCAGAAACCCTGGGTTTTGCAGAGTCAGCTGGTCAGAGGCGCAGCGGCGTTGTGCATTTCAGTGCCCTGGCCGAGTTAGCACTTTTTTTTTATTTATTTTTATTTATTTATTTTTGGTAGAATCCTTACTAACGGTACCATCTGTCACATAGTATCGTTTAATAGCTGGAAGCACATTTGGATTGAAAACGAAAAGTGACTTTTATTCCAATATCCAAAAAAATATCTTGCGTGTGTGTGAGGGTTTGGATGTGAATATTATTGGATTTAATGATCAGGACAAGCTACAAACCCTTTTAAGGAAAATAGCAGAGGGATTATGAAATGTTCCAGTGTTGCTCCCTAAAATATGGAGCAGCATCAACATTACCGACTTTCATCCAGCTCTTTCAGTGAAGCAGATTTTCCCAGTTAGATATTTATGAATGCACCATCTGAGCGCTGTTTGTTTTTAGCATCTAGCTACTCCGCTAGCTAGGTAGGAAGATGCGCTTGTAGCACGTGTGACTTCTTTATAAACAAAGTGTCATTTCCTGTACAAAGAGAAGGACGTGGCCGACTTCTCTCTTAACAGACACAGGTGGCACATTAAGAGAAATGTTTTAAAAATGTACATTCACTGTGTATTTTTCAGTGCGTAGACTATAAAGTAAATAACGACACAGCTCAAAAGGGGAATATGATGCCAAGATAGGAAATCTTTTATTACAGAGAAAAAAAAACTTTTCTTCCAAAATATAGAAATCTGTACAACTTCCGCACAATCAATTTACATGAACTGTACAAATTTACAGCAGTTCATCACAACATACCCAAGGAAAAGAAACTGAACACGATAAAGATGTACTGACATGAGATCACAAGATAGACAGCTTTTCTTCTTGGGTAAGCTCAGATTTTTTTGTCTATTTTCTGGTTTTGTACGTAAATAGAAAAAAAAAAGGAAAAAAATGAAAAGAAATGAAAGAAAAGGAAAAAAAAAAAAAACAAAAAACAAAGGATACGTCTACACTTACAGATCATGGAAACTAATATTTTTTTTTTTTACCAAAACAACTTTGGTCCTTGCCAACACTCCCATCACAAATGGCTTCACTTACGAAAAAAGCGTTATCCATGTTAAAAGATGAAATACAAAAAAGGAATAACATCTAAAAACACCTCAGGATAGCAATTATTGGCACTTCCCATGTGTAATGTTATGTACTCTACCATTTGTTGTACAGTTACAATACATTCTACAATATGTAAAACACCTTAAATGTGAAAGTGGCAATAATTCAACTAATCGATGACAATATTGACGACAACAACAACAACAAAACTGCTGTTCCCTTCCTGTTTCATGTCTTAACATGCACAACTTTTTCCATAAGGGTATTTATTGAATGTCCGAGGCCTGAGTTTGGCAATACATTCCAGGAGAGACTCCTCGCGTCTCAAAAAAATGTCACACGACTTCAACTTGACATATTTAGTGCATTTTATGTGCTATTTTACCTCTGACTACTCAAAAGCACTCTCACGACAATTCTGTAACCTATGTGCGCACAAGCTGAATGGATGCCATTTAAATAATCAAATCTTACGGAGGATTTAAACCATTTCTTGATGGTGGTAGTACAGTTGAGAAGGTGTTGAAGGGAGATTTGGGTTTTTAATTTTTCTTTTTTTTTTTTTCCTAATATTTGTAGATCTAAAAACAAAGTCGGCTAAAAGTGGGTTAGATCACCAGACTAAAAGAAAAGGATCTAGAGGAAAAAAATGGGCTGGGGGGGTTGGGGTGGCAGAGTGGAAAGAAAATCTACCAGTGTGACCATAAAATACATCTAGAGAAGAGTGAGACGAGACGATCATCCCGCGTCCGAAATATAGACCAATCTCAAAACATCTTGTCACGTGACATTAAAAAAAAAAAAAAAAAAAGCTATAATGGAGCAGTGTGATTTTAAAACTGGTGTCCACCATAGAAACCAAAGCTCTGGGCTCCCTTCCCAGCAAGCTCCTCTCCATCTGGCCAACATGGAACCACTGCTTTTCACAGATTGCTGAAGGGAGTATCAGCAGAGAGCAGGGGAGGGGGGTTAGGGGGTTGCAGTGCGTCAAAGGCTATAGCTCTATTACCCATGATCCTCTCAGGCTTAGGGGAGCTTAAACACCCATAGGTCTGGTGATGAGTGGCGAACCAGTCTGCCGTGACAGATTTGACCAGCAGCTAAGGCCAGAGAGACAACCGGTGGCTGCCCTCGGCATCTGTTCCCGCTTTCTGTTAAAACCGCTCAACACCGGAACCGGGAGCGAGGTTTTTGGGGGTACGTCAGACAGCCATCACATCCTTTCATATGCATGTAAACAGTTGCTACTCAAACTCAGTAATCAAGTGCAGCGCAATCCAGTGAGATGAAAACAGAAAACAATGGCCTAGTACCCTCAATTCTTCATTCTTTGATCCATGTTTCCTCGTCTCTCACTAGCCCCCCTAGTGCAGCTTGAGCACGCCAAGCGCGTGTGCTGGTTTTCTTTTTATCCATCACTGCTAAGGGAGGGTTGAGGGCTTCTGGTCAGGGGTGGGGGATGTTGAATAAGTCCAGAGGGGGGGCTGGAGGGATTTTAGCTGCCCTGGACAAAAGAAGTCCTGCCCTGGCCCCCCCTCTCTCACACCAGCTCCCCTGTCCCCTGCCTTCCTTACCCAGCTCCCCGCGGTAATGGATGATGATATGTGTCACATTAAGTCTACCTGCATCCACAGGGGGTCAGCTAGCAGCATGCTGGCTTGCTTTTGGCTGAACAGGAGGTCTGAGCTGAGGGGTGATATGTGGCACTTGAGGCACTCTAACACCCCCCCACAACACACACACAAGCGGCAGAGGGGGGGGGGTGGATTTGAAGCTGCCAAGCTGGAAAGAGGACGCCTCCAGTGAGGCTCCGGGCAGCACAATGCACCAGGCCGGCTCACATAAGCCTGATAAAGTTTAAAATCACGAATGGCTCATAATTCATGACAATGAGGTCTTCGTAAGGCAATGCACCTCCAATGCACACAAAAGAATAAGTCTCCATTTTACAAGACCTTAGAAATAGTTAATGCAAATGAAAATAGAAGGCTGTCAAGGCCTGGTGTCATTTTTTTAAAATTCAAGTTAAAATTAATCTCTGAACAGTCGGTGCTCCAGACCTCCCTTTGGCCAAAGTCTCACACAGTCATCACTTAGTCCAGACCTTTCAGACTAACTTTTTTTTTTTAATCCATCAGCAACACAAATCACCAAATCTGTGTGTGTATGTATGTCTCTGTGTGTGTGTGTATCTCGAGGGGGGAAACAGCTTAGCTCTGCATCCTGCTAGAGCGAACAGTGCCATATGAACGGATGACAGAATGTTTCTAACATACCACCAAAAAAATATATATATAATATCTCCACCTAAAAATCAACAGCTCTGAAATGTTCACAAATACAGTGTTTTTCTTTTTTCTTTTCTTTTTTTTTTTTTTGTAAAAAAAAAAAAAAAAAAAAAAAAAGGGTTTTGAAATCCAGAAGTTGCACACTCCCGATTCAATAGACACGAGTCTATCCCAACGTGGGAGCTACAGTATGAACATAACGGCTAAAACTGGGGAGGGTAATAAAAAGCATTGTGAAAACATGACATTCGAATGGATGGAATGCAGGCGATTTTTTTTTTTATCTCTTAAAAAGTACACATCCCACACAATCTCACGTCAAAGTGCATTCAATGTCAATTCTAGCAGGGCCACGAGACCAGAATTTGGGTAAAATAGGTCCCCCCTCCTCTTTTTGTTTTGTTTTTGCTACACTTTGAATTTTGGTGATGCAGGAGATGACAAAGTGGGGAAAAGGGAAGGGGAGAAAAAAAAAAAACCAAACACAGGAACTTGATTGTGAATTTCAACAACATTCATCAATTTGGAGGGAGGAGACGGAGGTTCAACGCCACCCTCTCCCCGCCATCCGCCCCCCCCCCTCTGAAAGCTACACATACATAGGTGATGGGAGGGCGACAGTGCAACAGGACACGCTGGTATCCATAGGTAACAGGTGTCGCATCACATTCGACTTGCACTTACATACAGGGCCGAGACGGTAGAGATGGAGGTTTTTCTGGTGCTTGGTGATGATGGCAGAGGGGTGAGGAAGAGAAGTTAAGACTGAAAACCTTTTTCCAGCTACAAGATAAAGAAAAATTATTCCCTGTGGTCCAAAAAGGGTTGTTTTTTTTTTTTTTTATAGAAAATAGAGATGCTCTTATTGGGTGTTTCTTTAACTTGAGCTTGGAGTGGTTAAGGCCCAATCTGAACCTCAACTTCCTCCCCAAACAGGAAACAAAACAAATAAAAAACCTCTGGATTTTGAAATAAGGGGGTAGTTCCTGGTGTATAAAAAAAAAGAAAGAAAGAAAAACCCAACAAAAACAATCCTTACAATTTAGATTTTGGTGTTTTTCGGTGGTGGTGTGTTGAACATGTACCCATAGTTACCACAAGTTAGAAAAGTGCAAAGTCAAGGATAGCCCCTGCAGAGATGGAGCTGATCACCATGTTGTTTACAGTCGAGGGGGGGAAGGAAGGGAAGGGGAGGGAGGGGAGTTGAGCTAGTCTCCATGGGGGTTCCTGTTTGGATGGTTGGTTTAGCTGCCCCAACAGTCCCATTTCCACAAAGCCTCTCCTAAAAAACGGAGTGCCCAGCTGATCCAATGACACAACAGAACAGATGACAATGGGGAGAGAGGGTAAAAAATATCAAACCTACAAGGTTTCCATCACCTGGACGATAGGCCACATCCTCTGTTTTTTTTTTTCCTTTTTCTTTTTTCTTCTTTCACTATTTCATTTCATATTCTTAGCTTTAAAAAGGCTCACCCTGGACTGGTCAAATTCATGATCTGACCAACCATGGTGTAACCCTGAACAAAAAAAAGTAGGCCGGGGGTGACGTCGTGCCTCTTTAACTGGACACAGTCATCATATTGTAGGCTTTGGAGGGACTGGTTCTGCCCAGCACCATCAGTTCCTCCTTGCAGCTGATGTGACTGTCCACCATGGGGCTCACCGACCCGCTGTTTCCTGAGGGGGAGCTGGCAACGGTGGCGCCCGCCGGCATTCCGACCGGACCGGGCTGCGACTCGTACAGGACGCAGATGGAGCCGTCCTCACCGATGCGGTAGGACACCTCGAATGGGTCCACCCAGAGAGTGAGCTCGCTGGGCAGCAGCAGGTAGAGTTGCTGGATGGTCAGGCCGATACGCTGACCCGCCTGCCCCACCAGAGGGTCCATCTTGTGGTTAATGCGGATGCAGCGGTAACCCGAGCCCTTGCAGGGCCTGTCTGGGAACCAGTGGTGCTTATATTGCTCTGCAGGGACACAGGAAGACACAGAGAGAGAGAGAGAGAGAAAGCGGAGAGAGAAAGTTTAGCGCTGAGGTGATAACCATCAGAACATTTGTACCAAAACATGTGGTGTGGGCAAGATCGCATCATATGCACCGATAAAAGAAAAGAAAAACAATTGCTACGTAGGAGAGGAGTGTTAGGTGGTGTTGTGACGCAGTAAATCTGTGGCGAGCAAAGGTCGGAGAATAAAGTAGACAAACTGTACTTTGTCAGAGATAAGTCCGCGTGATTAAATAAAACACAGTGCCAGATCATAAAAAAAAAAAAAAAAAAACACTTGACAATGAACTTTAAAATTTACAATGGTCAGACATTAATTATGTTTCATCTAAATACTTAGACAAAGTTAATCTCTATGTTACAACATCACTGACTTTCTGTCCCTGGGCTGTTTCCAAATAGTAAACAAGAACAGGAGCTTAATGATTAAGAGAAGTAGATCTTAATCTCATACCATGTGTTTTGCCAGGTGGTAATTTTAGAGGGTCATAAAACTAGATGGGATCTAATTTGTCAAAATAACAGCATCAAGGACATGATAGAGCAGGAAAAAAAAGTGTCAAATATTGCGTACTTTTAGATTTATTTCCTATGATGAATAAACCTAAACCTTATCTAAATGAACCAAGTGTACATATTTACATCTAGGTCCAGGGCGTAGTTTGGTGCGGTTGCACAAGAGAGGAAAGAAAAACATCACCACCTGTTACAGGCCTGATAAGCAGCCATAAACCAGGGAGCCAGTGGCACCCTGGGCCTACGTGACAACAAAAAAAAAAAAAGAAAGAAGGGACACTGAATTGCACAATCCCTCCCCTGGCTGCTTTCGTCAGTGTCACAAAGTCTCCCATGACTGGCTGAACAAAAACACCACAAGCATCGAAGTCCCAGCCATCCATCTGAGACGAAGCTCCGCCTCTTAAAGGGAGAAGACCTTTTTTTTTTTCTTCTCTCGTCTGAGTGGGAAGTTTTTGGAAGTACAGTGAAACTAGTGATTCACGGTGACGCCACTCACAATGCGCTTCAGGCTTTTTAGTGGTTAAGATGATGAGAGGAAAATTAAACTGTTGTGCTGTCTGATTCTGGCCGTGTGAGGAAGTAAAATATGGCTCATTCCTTCCTTGCAAGTTCACTTTTGGCAAATAAAAATCACTTTCCAGTTGTCTTATTCTTCTAGAACTGGATGAGCGTTTAAATCTTTTTATTCTGACCTTTTCATTCACTGACCTCCCCACTTTTTTTAAACCCTGACAAGGCTCATCCATATTGAATTCCCATTGACGGTAACTGCATTGTAGCCAATGAAAAACAGGAGTAAGTGAAGTAGGCCAGCATTCAAGCTGGAGCCCAGAGGCCACCTGTATGCATGTACATGATAATACCCCCCCTCAACACCCCCTCCTCCTGTGTCTTATCACAGAGGGCTGTATACTATGAAGCTAATGGAGAGGCTGGCACTCGTGAAAGAACACAAGGGGCTGGATGATCTTTCAGTCTCGGACTGGACCACAAAGGCGACTGCCTACAAACCCTCAAGCAGCTGGGAAGAGATCAGCTCAGCGGGGTCTATTCTTAAAAACGAGGACACAGGGGAGGAAGAGGAGGAGGAGGTGGGTGGTGATGGAAAACAGAAGAGTAAGCAGACGTGTGTGTGCGCTTAACCTAAAGAGTTTAACGAAAAAGGGCTGTTTATTCACAACAGTTGACCTCCAACGCTGCTGGACGCCTTTTTTCTGCTTGAAGCCGTGTTGTTTTTTTTTAAGCTGGATGAACATCAAAAATAAATAAATAAATAAATAACAGTGGAGAACTGAAACCCTGTTAAATTACACACCTATCACTGTTTCAATCTGGTCACTGGGGCTAATTTCTCCAATCCCCTTCACTCAGCACAAACAAGAGGAGCCGGGCACCCGAGCCTTTCAACATGCAGACACAATAGTGAGTGATTGTGATGTTTCAAAGCACAAAAGAGCTCCGGCTGCCCTAGTTCAGTAGCAGTGAGCCCCGTGGGGTACTACCACACACTCACCGTTGTTTTCATACATTTGTCTCAACGTGGACTTCAAAGACACTATTTCAGTTTATAATATATAATGTTGGGTGTTTTTTTATGGGAAGCCACATGCAGATTAAAGCCTATAACTGTATGATTTTGTGTTTACGTCCACAAAATATAGGTTGGGATTGCTCCGTTTCGGTGGATTTCCCCTCCATTTCCTCTCTGATTATGCTGCGCTGCCTCCCTCCGCCTTTAATGTCCTCCTATAGGCGCCCACCAAAACATCCCCTCCCCCACACACAGGCCTCGAGGCCCCCGACTCCATTCAGCTCCTAAAACTTTTTTTTTTGTCTGTTTACAAACACAGACGTCTAACCAAGACCTCGCAGGTGTGTTTCTTCTACAATCTAACTTCACTTTAATGCAACAGACTCTTAATATAAACACACACAAACCAAAGTCATCTGACACAGAAACAATTACATGGATTCCTAACAATTTAACAGATAGTTTCATTTCTTCTTCTCAGAAACCAAATTCCTATAAAACGGTTACTATTATATAGGTATGTAATTATTTATGTAGTATGTTTATATTATGCCATAAATCTCTACTATTACTCATTAATTAGATTAATAAACATGCTTGTCTGTGTTTTTGGTGTAATATACAGCGAACTACGACGCGATTTTCCCACAAACGAGGCCGTATAAAGGAAATGTAGGTCATGTGCTGTTATGGATGGACTGAGGCAGATGTATGGGAGCTTTAGAGCGCAGAGACTGGAATGTGTTTACAGCAGGAAATGAGGCACAATCCTCCTCCACCTCCTCTCCTTCTAATTCTAACTGAGCAGCACTAATCTGCACAAAAAAACAAAAAGATCCCAGTAACATTCACATGAAACCTGTGCGTAAAAAACTACAACCGAGGAGGGAAAAATGGGATGAATTTGGTTTTATCAAAACCACCTCTTTGTTACGAGACAAGTGTTGTGCGATTTAGATGTACTGATAAAATGTTGTCTTGTTTTAAAGAAAAAACAAAAAATCCACATCGTTATAAAACACAAACCGCCAAATCGCGCGCAACAATGATGGAAAATGATGAAAAATGCGGAAAAGTTGTAAAAAAAAATCAGATATTTTCGATCGTTGCTTTGGTATAAAATAAAAGATAATGTTATATTGTAGTTTATTATAGTAAAGATCAGTTCGACATTGAACATGTTTACATTATTAACCTATTTCGCCCAATGCATTACGTAATTGAGCAGCCTCTACTAACTCACTGGGGGCTGTTTTGCTCCATTCTTTGAGAGCTTTATCGACCGAGGCGCACTTCCTTGTTTGAGCCGAAGCGTCTCTTTCCAACCCCCCCACCCCCTCCTTCCCCCCACTCTTTTTCTTTTTCTTCTGCCAAAACAAAGTAACGACTTCGTGTTTTACCGAAAAACGTCTTTCTTTGTTCCAAATATCACATAATGTCGCCGTAATCGTCGACTGATCGGCCCGTGTGTTTATACTTGGCCGTTTTTTTTCTCTCCGCTGTGACGTGCGCACTCAGCGGTGCGCGCTGGTAGCGCTGATAGTGATACTTGGTGAGAACAAAGAAAGGCTTCTTCTGATTCCTTCTCAAACAAATTACGAGCCAAATACAATCAGTTATTAATGAAACACGACCACGGGCTCGATGCGTAAAAGTGTAGTGTTTGGTTCGATGCGTTTTCTGTGCGTTAAAAAAGGGAGAATTTCATTGGTTTTTCTTACCTGCCAAAATGTCCTGTAAGCTTTGGCTGAATGTTTGGACCTGCCGATCGTTTACGTGTCCTTTTACCCTCAGAAATCTCGACAGAAATCCGACGGCGGCGTTGATCTCTGGTTTCATCGTTCCCCGGGCACAAAGGGTATGCATTGAGAAAGGCAACGGCGACGTTCCGTGCGCTTTTGTTGTTTCTTTCTGTCTATCGCTCGTTCTCTCTACGTGTTTGTCCGACTCTTCGTCTCTCTCTCTCCGCCTCTGAGCTGTGATCCTTATCTGTTGGCGCTTGTGTAGTTGTTGTTTCTCTTGGCATTCATTAGTCGAGGTAGAAAGAGGTTTTCTCTCAAGAGAGTCCCGTGCGCTAGGACGGTACAGTGTTGAGGAATAGACGCCTGTTGTTGGTAAATACAGAGGGTCCGTAGAGGAAGGGGGGGGTCCCTTAATGCCACGTTGACCAACCCTCCCTGTTCACTTTCCACCTCCAGAGTGAAACTCTCCGAGCCTGTGATGGGGTTTTATAACGCCCCCTCCTCCTCCTCCTCTCTCTCCACGGCTTCGTCACAAGCTGCTACAGCAACAGCGACGGACCAATCCGCGAGGCCGCCGCCGTCTGACGAGCCACATATAGGAGGAGTGCAGCGTTCACGTCACCGCTCTGAAAATAAACAGAGGAACACAGCATGAAACCGCGCCGCGTTCATGTCCCGTCGGAAATACGGGTAGTCCAGAAAATAAAAAAAAGGGGAAGGGAAACAAAAGCGAAGCACAAACAAAAGAAAAAGAAGTCGAAGAAGTCAGGCTTCTGTGGTTTGCAGCTTGAAATATTACACACTGAAACGATGCTGGCTTAGTGGTTATTCTACACCAAGAAATGTCTACATCATAACACAACAAATATACAAGAAAAGAAGTAGTTTGGTTCTTTAATCTCTTTGTGATTTAGCAACAAGTAATTTCTCTGATTGTTCAGTTCCCTGGATCATCAGGTAGCTCTCTGACATCTATTCTCAGTATCCAAACTAAATATGGAGATGCAGAAATTAGTTACTACTCACCTCTAAGGTTATAAGAAGACGCTCTGGTTTTAGACAGTCAAACTTAGATTAGGCTGCATCTAAAACCAGGTCTCTCATCCATCTTTTTACTTTATATCTGATTTTTTTTTACCTCTTCAGTTTGTCTTAAACATGACAACATTCACTTTTTTTCTTGGTCATGTTTTTCCAAGATACAAGATCTCAGTTTATGACTAAAACATCATACATCATATGGATCCTACAGGTTGTTAAATTGTTTTACGGGGCCTTGTCTTCAAAGTCATGATTTAATAGTGGCATATTTTCAAGTCAGGCCAGTGAACAGGTGTGTGTGTGTGTGTGAGAGCACGCGTGTGTGTGCATGGCTAAAACAGAGGCCGGAAAACAGAGCGAGACTGTTTATAATAGCCCGCCTCAGCATATCACCTCATTGCGTGGTTCTTTCTCCTCTCTCTCTCTCTCTCTTTCAGTGTGTGCAGGTGAGCACGTCTTGTGGGTGTTTGTTCACGTATGAAAGGGGAAGAGTGTCAATCAGCAGAGAAAGCAAAGCACATCTTGTGTGACCACGTTAAACACAGGAAACAACAATTGCTCCAGGTTTTTTTTTTTTTTTTTTTTTTTTTTTCCCAGGAGTGAGGATGGGGGGTGTTGGAGCTGCACGTTCACACATGCTCATTAAAAATCAGTGGAAAAGTACGAAGCCGCTGTGTTGTGTTGTGTTGTGTTTTCTGTTCGTCACGCTGACGTGATGAGGGCTTCAATCACGACGCAATCAATCAAAACACTTACCACACACTGATTGGTTCAGACGTTGAACGTAAAGGTGAAACAAACAAACCAAAAAAAAAGCATCACAACAGGGACATTCATTGTTACAATGGACTGACCTCTTCTTCTGACTATTGCCACAAAAACAGTGACTCACTTCCTGGTCATATCGAATAAATGATGTGGACTGAGAAACAAGTCAACTGACACACATGTCCATACATGTGTAAACCCCCACCTCTACATAGTCACAGTTTCGCCCACAGTCACACACACCACCCTGGTATTTATCAAAATCACAGACAGTCGAGTTTCAGTGTAGACAAACTACAGACACGCAGGATGTTTTTCTTTAATTTTGTTTTATTCTTTACAGATGTAAAGTAACAGCTGAACAAGTTGTGGTCTGATACAGTTGAGAATTTTCATTTGTCCACAAATTATCTGTTTGACTTCACCCAGAGACCTTCACATGTGAGCTGCGATTTTTCACATTCCTGTTCTAGTAGTCACATAGCTGTGGAATGAAAGTATGACTGACCCAGTGCAGAGTAATATCCAAGTTTGTGTGAAACCATATGTATCTGTTAGAGCGTGGGGATATTGTTTATATATATATATATATATATATATATATATATTTTGATGTTTTGTTATTACAAACTTCAGTTAGATTGCTGTATTTTTTTTGGCCAAAACCGCACAAAAAGTTGTCTTTTACTTAACTTTTTCCTCAAATTCCTCAATCCTACCTACATCAGTATGATATACTTCTCTACCCTGCATTAATATACTTCTTGAACTCCCACACATTGACATGTTTGCCAATATATAGCCACAGTAATCACACAATTTCTATCATTATCCCTGTGCGCCACTCTGTTGTGCTCATTACAGAGGAAGTAGATGTTTTAGTGAGGGACCCAGGAGCCAGTTGGTCCCTTAAATAGCAATTAAGACAAACAAATGAGCCAGTTGTGGGTTCATCAGGGCAGCCAATGACTGAGCTAAGAGATGATAGTTGTAACCAATGAGAGAGCACAAGGCTGGTGCTCTAATGTGTCTAATATAATTATGTACATAAAGCTGGAGAGTGATGCTGAGTATACAGATGGACAGTGAAGATGTCGAAGCTTCCGTAAAACTTTTTTCCATCGGAAAAAAAACAAATGAAAACGGTCACTATGGGGAATCCACGCAGCTGACGAGAATTAAAAAGTGATCGCAGCTGCATAGAAATAAACAACAACTATCCTCCAGATGTGCTTCAATTTGACATTTGTACTGAGCGTTTGACATTCAAAAAAAAAAAGAGACAGATTTCCAGTTATAGATCACCACAATGGGTGGCACCAATCAGCGATGGCGTGTAGAAGCAATTCACAAACCGGGAACAGTAGCAGACGCTGAAGGAAGTCACTGCTCCTGCAGGATTTTCCTCCTGGGTGTTCAGCAGCAGCAGCAGTGGAGCCAGGAGGATATTTGCAAGCGAACATGATAGCACTACATCTGTACCTCACACACACACACAACTGTCGACAGGCAAATACCTCATTACCGGCAGAGTGTATATGTATGTGTGTGTGTGGTTAAGTTTTGGCAGCTCGGCACAGAGAGATAAAAGTGAATTGGGATAAAAGAGAAAGAAGGTACATGCAACACAAATGTGAGCCAACAAAAGGTTATTATACCTGGAAAGTCCCCAAAGTCCCTGATCTTGTTGATGTATTAAAAGTACAAGGGTATTGTGGATGTAATGCACCTGAAACAAACTCACACTCTGCAGAAAAAATGTACCTTTCTGCTGCTTGTTTTCAGTGTGAGGGCCACCAGCACCGGGTAAAATATGGCCCTGGTTGCCAGACAAGGGTGGGGTATCCTGTCGTTATGTTGGGCACTCAGTTAGACTAATGAATGGAGGCTTTTATCTTGAAACCACACGTGAACTACAGCACAGGAAAGAATGTCAGGTCGGGAATGAAGAGAGAGACCTTGGCTGCTTGTGGGTAGGGTTTTCCAAACATGCTCCTTTTTTCATGGTGGTGAACACACACAGTGTGTATGTACTGTACATGCTGACAGTACAAAGAGACATACACACACACACACACACACACACATATATATATATATATATATATATATACACACATACCCACCAACATCTGCGGGTCACGTAAAAGCTAAACCAACACAGACTGCATTCATTTCATTCAGACTTGAGACAAAACAACGCCACGATGTTCCCCGCAAGACACAAACACAGAGATCTGAATACCGTTCCTTCAACATCCACAGATATTTATCTTGTCTCTCTGGACAGGATTATCATTTGAGCAGAGATTCAGTGTGGGTGAAATGTCCCTTTGTACATCCTGTCCCACTTAATTTGCTTTCATGTTCGTAGTATGGAAACCTGAAACCTGATAATACATAAACCATCAGTTAAGCAGCGCCAGCAGCTCAGTTTGAGGTGTTTGTATTGTACTTTCTTCTTCTTGTGCCTGATTACTCTTTTTTTGTCATGGTGATATGGCGCATAGCTTCTTTAAAAGTAATAAAGAAACTATTATTCTGGAACTGAGTGTTCTTGTTTATTTGGGTGAGCAAAGAGCAGCTGTCTGGTGATTTGCTTATCAACAAAGTCAACTGTCACATTGATCAACTTGTGGATTGTCACTCCTCCTCCTCCTCCTCCTGAACGTAAATTGCATCAAATGCAAATCTTATAAAAGCCTCTGGCACAAGTGATGTCACCTTGTGCTGTCGGTGTGAATGGGTGTGGCCCAGACGCAGTAAACACCTTTCAGGAAAACAAGTCACAGAAACCTCCTACGTCCTACGCCCGGCCCACTTTGATCCCTGGTCACCAGGAAGAGACTCATCTGAGAAAAACCACAAACTTTCCATGATGCTCTCTCTCTCTCTCTCTCTCTCTCTCTGCTGATGTTAATTTAAGCAGGAAGCAGCTCCAGCCTCCCTCACCGCTGGACTGTTGCTCTGTGTGCTGCGGCTTTGGCCTCGACTCTTTCACAAAAATGGAGCAACGTGCACCCTAACCGCCTCAGGAACCTTTTTTTTTTTTACACTCTACAACTGCTCTTCTGTAATATATGTTTCTCTACTTCTGACCTGGCCGAATTCTCTGTATTTACTTTACCAAACGGATCCCTTGGGTCTAAACCAGTTTTTTTATTATTATTTTTATTATTAAAATATGTAGATATTCCATTATTTTTATTCACTCTCACAGCTTTCCAGAACATCTTGAGTTATTCATGTTCTGTGCTTGACAGGGTGAAATATACAGGATAAACCGGTTTTGGGTTTGAGGGATTAAAACTTGTGGATGTTCATGTTAATGTAGAAAATATTCAGTTCCTTTTTCCACTCACACATGAAGTTCTGCATGACGAGTGACTCACTTCCTCCGTTAGGGAAAACTCATGCATTTCTAGTTCATATATTTTTAAGTTGAACAATAAAAAAACTCATATAGCTGTGTTTGCATCTTTGTGCATGTGTGTGTGCCTCTGTGTGTATTTATAGCAGTGACATTTGAGATCCCGAGTCCCCTGCCAAGACCAGTCAGGTCCAGTTTTGAAAAGTTATTACTGAATGTTCCCTTCAATACCTTCATGTGTTTGTAAATCACAGGTAAAAAAAAAGTTGCTGAAATTGAAGAATTTAAGGGTCACATTTGCATTCTCATCTCATATCTAAGCTAATATTCAACCTTGAAACATAAGGCCACAAAATACGTGCATGTGTGTGTGCGTGTGTGTGTCATGGTGTCACAGTTTTCACACATACTGTATTAAGTGTCCCTCCAGCAGGTAGCGTACACTCAGACCTCACCATGTTTAAGCTGTTTGAGCTCCAAACGGAGACACCACGATGTAAGATACACCTGCTTAGCTGCGCGTAACTTATTTGACTCATTACCTTATAAGGACATTGATCTTAAACTGTTGCATAATAGTAGAAGTTAATGTTGATTTGGGCTATAAAACACTGAGCAGTGATTTGATGGACTGAGAAGAAATATGGAAGATGGAGAATGAATCCTAATTGGTGATCCTCCGTCCAGTGAGATTCTTCAATATCTAGTTGACTAATTGACGGAAGATATTCATGGTCCTGAGATGATGAATCCTAATGAGTTTGCTGATTGAGGCCGGCATTTTTTTTTTTGTAAATTGGATGGCATTACTTTGGCCTCCACTTCTACTGTGAGGAACCTTGGAGTAATCTTTGATCAAGACATGTCATTTATATCTCATATAAGACAAGTCTCTAGAACAGCTTTTTTCCAGCTACACAATATTGCAAAAACATCCCGTCTAAAAAGGATGCTGAAAAGTTCATTCATGCATTCGTTACCTCTAGACTGGATGACTCTAACTCTTAACTATCAGGGTGTTTCAGTAACTCCATCAAAACCCTTCAGTTAATCCAGAATGCTGCAGCACGAGTACTGACAGGAAGTAGGACCAGAGATCATATTTCTCCTGTATTGGCTGCTCTTCATTGGCTTTCTGTCAAATCTAGAATAGATTCAAAGTCCTCCTGCTTGTCTATAAAACCCTTAATGATCAGGCGTCATCATATCTTAAGGAGCTCATAGTTCCTTATTATCCTAATAGATCACTTTGATCACAAACTGCTGGTTTACTTGTGGTTCCTAGAGTCTCTAAGACCAGAATGGGAGGTAGAGCCTTCAGTTATCAGGCTCCTCTCTTATGGAACCAGCTCCCAGTTTGGGTCTGGGAGGCAGACACCCTTTCTACATTTAGGGTTAGACTAAAAACGTTCCTTTATGATAAAGCTGATTGAGTTGAGGATGGTCCAGGTGGGAAATAGACCCGCCTGAACCATCTTTTAGTTAAGCTGCTATAGGATTATACTGCTGGGGAACTTTGACAATACACTGCTCCTCTTCTCTCTGTCGCTCACTCCTCTCGTCTCTCTCTCTCCCTCACACTTCATGTCTTTATATCAATATATTACATATTATTAACACTCATCTGCTTTCTCTCACAGTTGTGTCCCCCCCCACCCCCTTCCTCTTTTTTGGGTAGCTTTGACCCCAGAGCAGTTGGATCCAGATTCTTCACTACTGATGATGACATCATCATCATTATTATTATTATTGTAATGATAATTGTAATTATAATTTGGCTTTAAAAACTACTTGTAAATATGTAGTTTCTACTGTCTCTTCCTGGTCTTCCTCCTTTTCTTTCTCCCCCCTCCCCCGTCCTCCTCCCCTCCCTTCCTCTGTCTCTTCTCTTTCTATTTTCGTTTCATATTGTCTTCATTTCACCCCAGACAGATGAACATCCACTCTGAGTCTGGTTCTGCTGGAGGTTTCTTCCTGTTAAAAGGGAGTTTTTGTCTCCATTGTCACCAAGCGCTTGCTCATTGTGGAAATGTTGGTTTCTCTATGTAAAGTGCCTCAAGATAAATGTTTTTATGATCTGGCGCTATATAAATAAAACTGAATTGAAATTGAATTTTGTGCAGGTTGCTAGCAAGCCTGTTAGCGAGCTGCTAGCATGGCTACAGGCTCTTAGCATTGACACATTTTTTGGTGTTTTACTCCTTTAAGACTGTTTCCATCTCCATTTTTTTTTGCTGCCAGTGTGTGTTTGCACCACAGTCACACTCATAATCTTACACAGATGTAACCCCGTTTATAGGTTTGTAACCTTTCTGTAAATGTTGTATGTTGTGTGGGAGACTCAGTTCAGAAAAAGTCATCCACTCGCTGCCTGCTCTGTGTGTATGTGGCATATTGCATGTGGCACGTTGCTGCTCTCGTGCAGTGACTTTACTGACTTTCCCCCGGTGAAACGGCCAAGTTAGTTTCAAGCCCTATGGCTGAGTCATTATACACTCTCACACACACACACACACACACACACACACACACACACACACACACACACACACACACACACACAGCCTGAGCAGGCCACATAGCACAGCGTCTGACTGCAGCACATTTGTGCTGAGATATAAATATGTAACATCTCGATGAATATTACATACATGTTCCTCTCGCTTTATCTGGGACGGTGTCTTCACACACACTGAATGTTTCTGTGTGTTGTGTGAGAAACCAGACTGTAGCATCCTGTGTGTTGCAGCTCAGCCTACATTAATGCCAAATTATATTAGATTATTTTATATTATGCCCCAAGTGAATGTTTAATTCTGATTGGTTGGAGGAGAGGCTGTTATTTCTAGTTTCTGCTGAAATGGACACTTGCGGAGAAAGTATTTGAATTTCATTCTGCAAGTTAACTGAGGGAAATCTGAGCATCATTCAAGTATATTACAACCATATTTTACAATGACACATATTAATCTGAGTCAATGTGTTTTTCGGATCCCCCGAGGCCACAGACATCAGGGTTTCCAATAACGTCTACGGCGGCTAAATGGGAAGAGCTAAAGGAAGAGTTTCACTTTTTTATTATTATTACTTTTTTGCTGAGTTTTATTGTAACCGTCTTATATAACAGACAAGTACACACTGTCTTTTTACTTTGCTTTTTGTACAAACGAATCAAACAAGACATAATATAATAAAAGAATCATTGTTAAGCTAAGCTAACTAAGCTACAGCCTTATGAATGGGATCAGTCCTCTCATCTAGCTCTTTAAAGTGGAGCAACAAGGCGTAGCTTCTGAAATGTCGATCTGTTCCTTTGTATTGCAAAGAATCTCAATTATTTCCCAGAATAACTCCATAATCATAAGAATCTCGAGGGAGAGTAGAAAAACAAAATCAACTTAATTCATGTTGATTTTTCACCACCCGCTGTGCCATCCAGCAGTGACTCTACTTTTTCCTCGTTTTCCTGTTTTTCCCATCTCCTGAGCGGCTCCACCCTCTGTGTGTGTGTGTGTGTTGAGTGTGTGTGCGTCACGTCATGTCCACCTCATCCAGCTCATCTACCAGCCTGGTTGTCCTCTGTCTCAACTCAACTTCCATCTCCATCATTATAACCATTTTCCTTATTTCTCCCCAATAAGTATGTTATTTTCCACCAACTTGTGAGAACTCCAGAGGCAAAACAACAGTATTACCCACAGTTTAACTTCAAAGACAGATAGAAAGTGTATGATAAACTTATCATTCAGATAGATAAGGTCACACACATACATACACACACACACGGGCGTTTATCACGGGCTCCTGTCAGTGAACTGTGTCTCAACTTGAAGGAAATGTCCTGGTTCCACCCTCTCCCAGAGCTAAAAAAGTGTGTGTGTGTGTGTGTGTGTGTGTGTGTGTGTGAGAGAGAGAGAGAGAGAGAGAGAGAGAAAGCAAGAGTATGCATGTGTGAGTGAGAGTCAGTGACTGTGCTACTTAAATCCCTCAACATGACTCACGCTTTAAACAGCCTCAAACAGCTGGGGATCAAATCCAGTCTGGGCCCACGCAAGCTGTCATTTCACTGCGAGCTGCTATTCATGACACAAGCTATAGTTTCACAGGAAAGTGGAGACGGCCACACTGAAGCCAAAGTACACACAGTACACAGCTCCCTGCTTCAGACCTGTAGAGATAGAAATGGGGCAGACTCATAAACGTGCAACGTGGTGTATTAGTTGTTTAAGGAGCTCAAGTTTAAGGAGCCTCATTGTGACTCACTGGTTTGTTGGATTTTCCATTGAGTCTCTGCCCTGCAACCACCAGGGTCATATCCATGTCTGTATGTCAGAGGTGTGTATACACCTGCAGGCCGTATTAGTCATTCAAGCGGGACACTCGCTAGTTTCCCGTGAAACAAATACTGAGAAAACCAGTTTTTGTAAACCGAGCGGAACCAAATCTCTTTGGTTAAGCATCTATATTTTTTGCAACGCATCACTTCAAATGTATTTGCATTTAACATCTCTTTATATTTGATATTTTGTGATCTTTTATGTCCCCAAAGGTTTCAAGAGGCTGAAATAACTCAGAGGTTCGATGTCGAGACATTTAAATTGTAAAGTTACTCTGGTGTTCAGGAGGAAAATCTTTCGGACGTAAACTCAATCCTTCATTGACTAAATGATTACCATTCTGCACCTACTCTGTCAGCTGAAGTGTAAGAAAAGTGCATTGAATGTTATTTCAGCTCTAATGTTCACTCTCTTCAGAGTCACATGCCAGAGTCACATCACATACCTCAAAAGCCTTTTGACAGTGAGTACTTCACTACGCTCTCCTCACCTACAGTTAGGAATGAGATATAATTAAAGCTGCCTGGCTTTGACTTAGACGTAAGCCATGACCTTTTTCCATGGTCTAATAAGACAGCAGCTGCTTGTTACAGCATGTCACAGAGCACTTTAAATCATGACGTGGAAAAACACACACACACACACACACAAAAAAAAAGCACAGCTTATTGATTGATGGTTTGGTTTTACCCTCATGCCTTTTGCCAGACAAACATTAACTTGCATCAGGGAAGTGAAAGCTCAGGCGTCAGCACAGACGCATGATAACAAGGAGATAAGCCTGATTTGGTTTGGAGATTTCATGCGGCTACTTCTGAAGAAGCTGATACAGTATTTATGTGGTTATGTGGTCGGTGTCCAGTGTGGTTCGTCAAAACTTTGTCGCTTCTCTGGAAGAAATTATCAGTATTGACTCATTTCTTCTGTATCTGCACATACTGTTAAAGTCTGTGAATGTATCACTTTACCACAGTGAACGTATCACTGCTCATCACAGCCTGAAAATAGTTCTCAACAAATTATTGAGCATTTTTAGAATATCAAAGTATAAATTTCTGACTGCTTTTTTTAGATTTACCTCTCCAGTAATTTAATACAACAGCTGAGCTTTACTACTACTGTATATGGAGGGGGGGAGGGTTCTCTACCGTGTAAAAATACACCCCAATGTTTTATTTTGGTGACAAACACTTCAAATCATGAAGGTTGATGTTATCCGCCGGCCCGACTCGGTGTCAGGAGACGTGCCAGGACATGTTTTAAGAACAGCCAGGCCGATAATGAGTCTGTGTGACGGCTGAGGTTGAAGTGGGTGGCAAACGAGAAAGAAAGCACATCTTCTTGAATTTCACTTTCATCACTCTGAGGTTTCAGAGTCTTAACAGCGGAGATGAGAAGTGTCTGGAAGGTTGACAAAAAAAAAAAAAAAGACAGGCTAATGGGTCTAGTTAATATTGTCCTGTTTTATGTGGATTGTAGCAAGTGTGTGTGAAGCAGTGTGGCTGAACTTGAACCAAAGTTCAAGCTGTGTTATTGTTGCCATGTGTGTGTGTATGTCAGTGAGTTGTGTCAGGACATGTTGACTCAGGATGGGGAGTGTTTGTCTGCAGACGAAACATGAACAACTCTTTACGTTCTTTATACCGGTCTTTTTCGGGGATTTTAAATACAACAAAACTGAAACTTCACAGACACGATACGGCAAAGACCTGACAGACTCGATCTGACCTCGACATGTTTACTGCAAACAGGGCATGTCTGATGTCAGGTTTAAAGAGTTCAATATTTAAAAAAAAAAAAAAAAAAAATAAAAGACACAAAGCTAGCAGGGAGCTTCATTTCTTCCACATCATCAACGCGTCTTAAAGACGACTGACTATGTGTTGTTTTGTTTACAGTCCTCGGAGTCAATTTAATCCGAAACATCAGAAAAAGAGCGAGAAACCAACGCAGAAAGACACAGAGAGAGCGTTCCTGTGGGAGGACAAATGAACCCACGCAGAGGAAATGAATGTGATCTGGTAACACACTGAGCGCTGGGATGCGGCGCCGTTACAGCGACTGCCATGTGGCCCCTGAGACTCAAATGTTGATTGAAAATTTTGGAAAAAAAAAAAAAAAAAGCTCAATAACAGCTTTTTTAATAAGCTTCTCTCTGTTTTAAGTTATTTTCCTTTCATTTCTCATTTCATTATGGTTTCATTTTAGAACAACAGCTCAGCTTCTGTAGCATGGAAACACACACACACGACATTATACATTAGATCATTATGATAAAAAATGACTAGCTTTATTTTACACCTGGAAAACAGATATTTATGTTTCTTCTGACTATATATATATATATATATATGCACACACACACAGCTCCTCAGCCCATGTCTGTTCTGTTTATAGTGTGAGTGTGAAAGTCAGATGTTTCTTCCACATCTGGACCAGTTCTGGCAGGACTAGAGAACAACAGCTGGAACCAGCCGAGATGTGGAAGTATATGATCCGAGCCGTGTGTTGGGCAAGAGGTTTTATTTTGCTCTCAGTTGGCTTTGGCTCATGTCTCTTTTAACTTCTGGCAAATCATAACATTGTTTCCTTTTGCAACACATCTGAAAAATGATTTTATTTTATTTCATTTTCAAAACTTTGTGACTTTTTTTTATCCCAAAGACAGAAATTCTTTGAAACTGAATTGTTCATCTTTGGAAAAATCATCTTTTTTCTCAGTGTGAGTGTGAGTCTGTGTGTTTAATGCTACTATTTTTCCAAACAAATCATCTTCACAGCAAGATGTCATGTCACCCAGTGCAACAGTGAGACTCACTGATGCATTTTTAATAGTCCTTGTGCATCTTGATGGTGCAGAAGAAGAATACATTTTCTGGCTCCAGTTTTGCAAAACAAACAAAAATACAACCCTTGAGTTAGTTGTAAACCCATCTCAGAGACTTATCTAGGTCACTACGAGCTGTTTTGTGAAGCTCTAAATGATACATGGACAATTAATCTCTTATTAAACCAGTTTTAATTTGTTGCAGATTAGATAGAAAATGGATTCAGACTCAACTTGGAATGAATCACCTGCAACATTTTGATGCTGGAGGCTTGCACATGTCGCTACCGTTCCCACTGAGACGCAATTCACCTCCTCTTTGACACCAATTTTTAATACCAATAGGTGCCCACATAAAGGGGTTTAGTGTTTGTGTGAATGTGTGTGTGTGTGTGTGTGTGAGTATGTTAAAAGAAAGAAAGACAGACAGAAGAAAAAGACAGAAATCAAAGACATCCATCTGGTATTCTGACCATATGGCTACCAAGCCTCTCAGGACTCCAACAAAGACAACTAATTCCTAGTTGTCAGCTCAGGTCCATATAGAAGCTATAGAATATGATAGGTAGATCCCCCCTTCCTCCACCTCCTCCTCCTCCTCCTCCTCCTCCCCACAATCCCCCAGGACAGCAGGAGTTGTGAGGGACCACACTGATCCAGGCTAAAGCTCTGACAGGCCCTGCCTCCCACCTCTATCTCCGCAGTAATTAAATGAGTGCCAGCGGTGAGCAGCACTCAGGAAATTGGCCCCGCGCAGCTTCTGTCTCCGCTGTCAGTGTGTTCAGGAGGCGGGTACAGGTGGTGGATGCAGAGGGTGGTGGTGGTGGTGATGGGAGGGTGGCAACAGTTGTGAGCTAGAAGATGGAGAAAATGAGAGGGAGCGTCGTCGCTGAGGGAAACGAGAATAAGGATGAAAACGAGGTGAGGTGGAAACAAGTGACACATGAAGAGGCGGTCTAGATTGAGAGACAAAAAGACCTGAAGTGAAATGTCCATCAAGATTAGAGAGGAAATGAATATGTGCTGCGGAGGAAGTGTGAATGTCACAGCCTCTCTCCTCCTGCTCCTCTTCCTCCACCTCCTCCACCCACTCGTACATTAAGAGAATATTAGAGTGATGCCACGTCCCAGAGAAGAGCCTTGGGTGGTGCGTTCGCAAGCGCCTGTCAATTTGTTCTTTGAGGACAAGGGTGAGGTGAAGATTGTGTAATGGTGAGAAGGGCTCGCTGCCATCGTTGAATTAGTGAGACCACTGCAGGAGGGAAAGTGATACTGTGTCAGAGCAACAGACAGAGAGCGAGGCCCGACCAGTCAGAGCTGTTATATAACTGTGGTAAAAACCTGTTGTAAAAACAAGTAGAAAATAAATGCCATAAGCGTTATACACTGCTGTTGTAATTTCACCTGACCACCTTGTAACTCATCTGACATGAAATAGAACAAATTAATCTTTGAAGGAACAGGCCAAGATGGTTGCTAACTCTTCTAGCGGTGTTGTCAGATTCTTTTGTTGACCGTTTCATCAGTGTCAGCTCCACTTTGTGTTTGATACTAATTAAAAACTAAAAACTAACTGATGAATTAATTATCACACCAAACTGAAACGTATGAAACGTCAACATGTTAGCAGTGTCACTGGGAGCGCGATAAAGTTAGCATGTGGCTAAAGCACAAAGCTACTAACATGTCTGAAAAATGACGGCGTAGTTGGAAATATTGATGTTTTTTAGTAAAGCCCCTGCCACTGAGTTTAATATTTATGTACTAACGAAGTAAAAAGTCTTTAATAGTCACGTGACTTTTTCTTTTTTTTTCTTTTCAGCAATAAAAAAACAGAAGATGATTGTGTTTTTGGTAGAGGACGCGATGACAGCAGGTGATGATGTGATGCGTCGTGAGAGGTGAGAGAACGTGAGGATGTGAATGAATATTGACCGGATGATATGACGGCATAGTGCGCGTGCGTGCCGGCACGTATGCACGCGCGTCTGCGCAGCGGCCTGTGCACCGTGTGTTATGGAACTGTTTTATGGTCCAGTGTGAATGAAACAAATGTGCGTTGACTCGTTATTTAAGGCACAAGTTTGTATTTTTTTTTGACAGAACCAGGCTACAGTTAAACTAAGCTAATCACCCCCTTGTACCAGCTTCATGCTAAATACACAAACAAGAAAGTGGTGTCAGTTTTTTCATCTAAATCGCAACCAAAAAGTAAACGTCTCTCGATGTAAACACACTTAGAAATAGAAACAGAACCAGATATCGTGGTGTTAGTACTTGTTACATATGAAGACTGAACACATGCTGCACTGCAAACCCTGTTAGTCTTTGACAAGGTTGTTTTTATTTTATTCAACATATTTTCTGGGTTTTGTGTTGAGCTAGGTTAAACTGTTCTCAGACCTACTTATATAAATGATGCATTGAGTTTAATTTGATATTGATTCACTCATCTGTCTGACAATGTTATCTTCTAAAATGTTGCTGCACCTGCTCATGACTGAGACGCTCCACCTTCCCCTGGGCTGCTGCCCAGCCTGTAGCTCAGCCGTGAGAGTGACTTTGATGGGCCAAACCCAATCGTGAGAAGCAAGTGCAAGTCATCATATTTCTTCAGATTGGATTTTTCGCTGTTCTAAAAGGGCCCGAGGAGTGTGTTGATCTGAAATTAGATTCCTCGCTACAATTTGTACACCCTTCAGCGATGGTTCCACTTAGCTGGAAGGTGACAGAGGAATTTAATTGGCTTCTTTACTTGCAAAGGCAAGGCTGTTGATCAAGCTCTGGCATGCTGAAAGCCCTGGGAGGCAAGACATATTCGCACTATGTGAAGATTTGCTGATGGTATCTGAACAGGTCGCTCCTTTGCTATTGTTATTTGTAGCCAATCATCAGATAAGATACACAAACACAAAAGAAACGACTTGTTTATTTAATTTATTCCTTTTTAATAGGACACATTTGAAAAGAGGTTGGTGGTCAAATCAATCGGTGGACAAAAGGAACGATTAAATGTCAAGGTTGCTTTGAGATTACAGACTCTAAATAGCAAATGAGCTGTGATGGGGCATAAGATGTGAAAGGTGATATACACAACGGTGCCAGGGAAAACAACCCCAACGATGTAAGAGGCTAAACTCTAATGGAGGAGAACGGTAAAGGACAAAGGGAGAAAAAAGCCGAGCGTGAAAGACATAATAGAGAAAAGAGAGTTTATTAGTGTGTGTACTAACACGTACAATGCAAATGACAGTGGAGTTAAAGATAAAAGTGACATCTGGTGTAGTTTAGTGTGGTGTGTCATGTACAGGTCAAGGCCTGGCAGCCAGAGTCAAGCCGCTCCGCAGCTGTCCGACCTGCACTGGTCCATATTTCTGTCAAGCTCCCGTTGACAAGCATCATTTGCATTAACTGATCATCTCTGACCCTGAAGAGTAATATTTCCAGCAGTGAGTAGGTGCAGGCATGTGCACGTATATGTGGCTGTTTTGCATGTCTGAGTGTGTGCATGATTACGCAACTGGGGCGTTTCTCGGTTTGTATTTTCTATGTGATTTGTGTTTGTGCTTGTGTGAGCTCGGCTACTGTTTCTTTGTTTGTCCATCCTCAGTCAATAGAAAAGGGGCTGGAGGTTTATTTGCTCTGCGTGAATGCGTCAGACTCTCTCAGTGTAATTACCCAGTGATGCTGGGATGAAGATCAGTGCAGGTTTTGATGGAGGCCAAACACACACACACATATAACTCATAAAATCTTACAATGACCTCTTCCTACGCACTCTACATCATTTTAAACACCCTTCACAGCGTGACACATAACACAAATGTACACCAAATGGAAGGACATCTCTTGAATACTTATTTCAATGATCATTTCTCTTCTGGAAAACAATGATCTGAGAGCCAGATTTTCTCCCTAACCACATAGTCAATGTCAGTGTGTGTGAGAGAGAGAGTATCTGTGCACTGTAATACAAAAGCCTGTGAGTGTCTAGCCATAGTTAAGTGGTTTATTAAGCAGCTTTTTTCATTGGTTGTTGGAGTTGGTGAAAAGAGAGACCTGGTTAATAAAAAAATATAGCCTTCAACAAGTCTCCCTAACACACACACACACACACACACACACACACATATAGATTTACATTTACAACATATACAGTGTGAGCACACCTGCCACAGCAGCCAGACACAGACTCAGTCTAGACTAAATCTGTTGTCGCCTTGAAAAGAACAGGGTTCCTTGTTGCTGTTTCGAGCCAGAGCCGAGGCCTCTGTATTTATGAGGGTATTTCCTACCACGTGGTTTTAAGTAAAAGCAGGAACAGGTTAGTGGAGCATAAAATGGCCCCCTCAATGTATAACAAAGCTGCTCTTTGAAGATTAGCGTACGTCGCTGCTTGACTCAGATTTGGTTTTGGTAAATGCTCCTGAAATGATCGAAATTACACTTTTTTTTTTTTTTTTGCCCAAAGTTCACGCTGTCCCATATGAGAGAGATCGTGCGCCCCTGTTAGCATGAGCCGAACGTCCGTGTCCGTGCGTGTAAAGTCGAGCATATGCGTCATGAAGCGGATGATTGAAGTGAAAAGAAAAAGAACGACAGCTGATTTTAATCGGCCGAGGCAGTGGAATTCCAGCGCCTCGACTCAAGACGCTCTTTGATTGTGTGAAATTAAGTGTGCTCAAATATTTTCACTCGGGCAAAAGACTGACCCTCTCTCGCTGGAAAGATAGTTTCCAATATGACTTTATTTTCCCTGTCAGGCAAAAGTTAGACCAAAAGCCGCAAAAATAATCCTCTAGGACTGAAAAGGGATTGACTGAATCTAATACTTAGAAAATGAAATAAGTAACAAAGATTGAACAAAGACACAAAAGAGAACAAAGATGCTTACTTTGCCAATTTATGTTACCATGACACGAATACTAGCATGTCACCAGGTCTTTTGGTGTCCTTCAGCGGAGTTTCATATCAAAGCTTTATCAGCTGTGCCTCTGACCTCTGTAGTTTAATTACTTACTATAAAATGATACATTAAAAAATTATTGCAGTAATTATACGGTCAGAGTTTAACTTTGATGATATGTTGGGGAAAAACAACAATAAACCTGTCGTCTGGTTGCTATGGATGTTTAACTCAGCAAGTTCCACTGAAATGATCCTACTAAAGAAATTTGTGTTTATTATCAAACATATATTCAAGATATTATTACAACAACATCCATTCCTGTGTTGATTTTTATTAGATATTATGTTACAGTGAGTATGAATTACCACATGGGCAGACGCTTCAAATTTCAGTATGAAATTATATGTGTAGAGGTGTCTAGGGAAGATACCTGCTCTTTTATAGATCACATAATGAAAGGAGCATGGCATTACCTGTGTACACACACACACACACACACACACGTATATACGCACGCAACTCCCAAACCCTTCATTAACAGAAGCCTATTCAACAGTCTGGCCAGCTGAGGAAATCCAGCCATATGGGGCAGTAGGCGCGAGAAACGACAGCATGTGTTTGTTAAAGATAAAGCTTTAGCTTTGTAGTACTGCTGCTGTCAAGGGAGGGGGGGGGGCACTGCAATTTGCGCGCACCATCAAAGAGAAGAGCCGTCAAGAAAAATGTCACATTTACAATGGAACAAATGCATTTTTATTTCTTTATGGGTATTTGAAAGAGGTTGTGTCTGTCTCTGAGGAGTTAAATATTACAGTACATTTCAGGAATACATTGTATGATTACAGGCCTCAAGTCAATTCTTTGTTGAGTTTTTTTTTTTTGGTAACCACAAAAATTTGATGGCATTAATGGGTCTAAGACAGAGGCTCACCATGCACCGGCTGATGTGATGTGTACCACGGGGGTCTTCCTGCCCACAGCTATTGCCATGGTGACAGACCCTTTGAAGAATGTCCCTGCGTCACCTTCAAGTGACTGCGTTTTAGCTTTTGTTCTTGGTAATTAAAATGGATTATCATGGCTTTTTTTTTTTTTTGTCTGCCCCTCACAAAGCTTTTACACGTGCACTTTCCTCCTCTGGCGTTTAACTGCTTTGATTGGAACAGTTAAAGTGAAGTAGAGCGACATACAGACAAAACTACAGACTGATTATCTATGGGAGAGACTCATAATCTGTGATGTCACCTCAACCTTTACACACAGGCAGGACGGATCGTTATAGGACACATAGTACTGTCCTTTGATCCACACATATAATACGTAGAAAACCTAGTGCCATGCTAACTGTTTTTCATATCTCTGCTAAGCTAAGCTAACAGTCTTCTGGCTGTTCTGACACTGACACGACTTTACAAAACCTAATGATTCCTGAAATAGGCTTTAGCGTTGGCATGTTGATGTTAGCAAAGCAACTAAAAATGTATGTTTAGCATTGGCTAATGTTAGCTAAGAATAGCGTTTCACATTTGAGCACGTAGACCTCACAAATTCTGAAAGCTGACCACCAAAATGTGGAAGTAATGGGACATTAGTAACTTTAATCTGATTTCCAACTTGTAAAAAGTTAAAATACTTTATAATATCACCACCAAACCCTGGCCTTGTGTGATCCCATTCCCACTAAAACCTAAAAGGCTCCATCTAATTATCCATACCATGCTCAGTATGATAAAATGGCTCAGTAGTTAGAAATATTATACCATGACTAAATGATCTAACTTCCAATCCCTGCAACAGTCATCTGTCCTGTCAAAGTGTCCTTCAGCTTTATATTGAGCCCCATTAATAAGAGCATTAGCCAAACTGCCTGAAATGCTGTACAGGAGCTATCAGAGGGATGTAGGCTGGGGTCAACCATGATGTATAATTTCAGTAGCTCTGCGAAGGAGTGTAGTGACAGTGATGGATAACCCAAGGAGAGGGTAAAGAGGAGAAAAGACGGTTGGATGGACAGAGAGAGGGAAAGAAAAGAGCAGTTACAGGCAGAGAGGAAGAGCAAAGCCGACATCAAGGGGACGACTTAGAGAAGAGCCACAAAGGGGGAAGGAGAAATTAGCTTGAAGCAGAGTAAGTAGAATCAAAGCATCCGAGTTTTTTTTTTTTTTTTTTTTTTTTTTATAGTGAAACGCTTTGGATAGAGATTACATAGGGAACTGTGCCAAAGAGGTAGAAAGACTCAGAGAGGGAACGAGGTAACAGAAGGAGAGAGGGGGCGCTGACCTACTTTGAATTGAAATTCTAATTCTGCATCAGAATCAATGAAGGGAAGGAAAAAAAAGAGGAAATGAAATGGAGAACAAGACGATGGAAGCTCTTCGTTATCAGAGGCTTCTCCAGCAAATTTAAGGCCGAAGTCCGACTCAGGCCTTTGTTTTACTGCAGGTCTTTGAAGGAATCATCTGCCTCCATATAGGATTTGTAGCGACTGTTGTCCAGACCAGCGCCAATCAATCTTTCTTTATAATTTGTCTGCATTAGGCTTTAATGGAAACAACTTATACAAAACCCATTTGTCTTGTGTCACTGTGTGCGCGATGCCCTCGATCTGTTTTGTTTCCTCCCCTATACCTTATAGTCACAACCTGAATTCTAAATCCATTTATAATTAAATGTCATATATTTTAAATGACAGGAGATTAATAAACGCGAAGGTGAGAAATGGTGGGGCAGAGAAACAAATATTGACCACTGGGACGTAAAAGGACATAAGGGAAAGCTTTAGGGACCCCGAGGACGGATTGTGCGTCTTTGTTATGTTTGATAGAAATGACAGAGAGATGAATGGTCAGAGAATTTTAATCTCAGGGTTCAGAATGAGTAAACATGTCGTACTGTCCTATAAAGGTAAAGGACAGCCTCTTGTGAGAGGGATTTCCACTTCAAATACCTGACTAAATACACACCGAGACTATTCAATTGTCACAATTGAAATCACAAAGACTTTGACTACAGATCAACGCAAACAATCCAAAATACAGACACAGAGACAAGGTGGTTACAGCAGCACCCTACTGACACTGTGACATTCAAATGAAGATTAAACAATAGTCAGAACTCACCAAGAACAGTTGGATGAAGAGATCGATACTATTCATAAATCTGACTGCCTAATATAAAACTGCAGCTAAAAGCAGATTAGCTTAGCTTAGCATAAAGACTGGAGGCAGGAGGGGGGAAGAAATACAAGGCTGCTTCTGCCCAAAGGCAAGAAACTCTTCCAGCACCATGCTAATGTATTCTGAAGACTACAAGAACTTTGGTTTCCTACAGATTAAACACTAGTGGATGGATGCTAAGCTAACGTAATTTTACAGTTTTAAGTGCAATCAAAGAAAGATCTGCTATGTTGAAAGCAGTGTTGTATAAAGTACCTGAAAGTCAAACTATAGTAGAAGTACAGATACTCGACCAAAAAAAGAAGTTGGTAGAAGTTTAAGTCATTGACTAGAATGATACTCAAGTAAAAGTCTTAAAGTATCTAATATTTACTGTACTTAAGTATGACAAGTAATCTGTAATGAGATGTACTTAAGTAATGAAAGTAAAAGTAGAACAGTCTAAATAGTCACAGGTAGATTTAGAGTGAACAGGAACCGAAGAAAGCACCACATTTCATTTCATCTGATTTTTGTAACGACACTGAACATTGAAAATGTATCAGAGTAAAAGTATGTCATTAAGTTAGGAAATGTAGTGAATTAATAGTGAAAGTTGACAGAATTGGAAAAAAAGTACAGAGACTCCTGAAACATACTTAAGTACAGTAGTGAAGTATCATCATCATCATTACTATGCAGCAATACACTTAACACTCCCTTTAAACACAATCAAAGAAAGGATCTGTGTTGAAACCTCATCAAATGCCACAACAAGACACTGCAGTTTATAGTAATGAAAACAAACACTACATTATCTCAGTGACGATCATTTTCATCCGTCATCTCAGCAATTGTGCGACAAACAATAGAATTGTGCTGTTTTTGTTCCAAAGAATTATACTAAAAATAAACGCCTGCATGTACATCATGATGCTGTGTGTGTGTGTGTGTGTGTGTGTGTGTGTGGTAGAAGTTGAACCAACTCACTGCAGTCCTCGTCATGTGGACTGGTGCTCTGCCAACACAGTAAATCCACTGAAATGAATGAGATAAACCGTGTCCAACTGATCGTGGCCTGAGGGGACATTTTCCCATGCCCTACAGAGACGTTTCAACAGAGAGGTCAAAGGTCAGGATCAGATGTGGTCCCAGTACCACATCTAAAGCTTTCGGCGCACCACGGTTATATTTTGGTTATAAAAAAGAGGATGTGAATGGCTGCTACTCTCTGATTGTTTAACCAACAACTCCAGCCAAGTTGCTCTCAACCAAAAAAAAAAACTGAACTGTCAATTATGTAGCGTCTCAGTAGCCAACAGTGGAGGACTGTGGTATTTACAGAGTCAGCTGCTGGGAGTTATTGTGTTGAACTGGATTAATGTGAAGCAGGACATTGCTGGTAAACTTCTTTGCTCAACATTTCGGGAAAATCTAGGTTTTAAAAACATTTTCAAATCTGCTTTAAAAAAAAAAAAAACGTTGGATCTCATGTCTAACAAGTCTAAATGTTGTTTTGTGTCAGTGTTCACAACGTTTTAAACAATAACCCGAGGCGGTTTAGGAGTATTTTTTGCGAGTCAAACCCTTTTTTTTTGTATCTGCGGAGTGCAGGTGGTCATGCCCGTTCTGGCAGGAGATCTGATCGGCTCCCCAGGGCGCAAGGAGAGAGGATGAGCCAGGGATTGATGGGAATAGAACAGGGTGTGCTCACCCTGGATGAGTCACCCAGCTCTTTGAGCACACACACACACACACACACACAGAAGACATAATGCAACCACATGCAGTAACAGAGGGTTAGAAGGAATTTAGCAGTGGTAATACAATCTACTGAAAAATCATAGGCTGTAACGTCCTACTTGCATACATATACACATTTTAATTAGCTTGTTTCTCTTATTACAGATGTGTGGCTTTTCTTCCGAGATGAGACGAATGTGTGATTTCTCATTTCATGGCTATTGTGTGTGTTTTCCATTTGAGTTTTTAATGTTTCTTTCATTTAACAAAAAAACTTTGGCTCTGCTCAAGTGAAAATGATGGGTACATAAACTAATCCAAGTATTAAATGCACTAAAAGTCAAAGTTTTAATTCTCAGAGTAAAGAGAGACCAAAAAACCCTGCAAGCTTTAAAAAAAAAAAAAAAAAAAAACGCCTCTTTCATTAGCACTCAAAAGCATTTAGTTGTAAACGTCCATATGTTGCTGAGCTTCGTATGGAACAAAAGCATTTATAAGGCTGAAAATAAGCAGAGCTTGCACGCTCGCTCGCCCTTTACGCCACCACCGACCAACCAACCTCTTTCCAACACATACACACAAACACACACACACCCACTCCAGGCTCATATTCATTAGCTTTCGCCCCTAAGTGTGTTTGAGAAGCTTTTCCACACGCACTTGGCGCTCTAATGTAATTGTCTCATAGATTGTCTATCCTGTTTCTAGCACACTAATGTGGAAAACTTCTACGACGGGAGTGAAATCACCTATAGTGCAGATGCAGATAGGTTGGTTTCAGGTGAAAGTGAAACATCGATGGGCACTCTCTCCCTCTCTCTCCCCTCTTGAAAGAGAATCTCTCAGTTAAAGATTTCTCTCAGCTACTTTGTTTTCCTCCGCTGGGGGTGGTGGTGCTGGTGCTGGGGGTATATAGGGATAAGAGTGGGAGAGAAAGGGATGATGTCATTCTCACAATCGATGGAGCGGTGAATGTACTTGATGTGATTTCTGTTAAATTTATGAGGCTCATGCGCCACAGGAGGCCCCGGGGTGAAACACTGTGGTAGCGGTGGTGGTGGGGCACATCTGCTGGACGTGTTACGTCAGCCAAGTGTCGAAATACAGATGGATTGTTTCCGTGCTGTTGTTAGAAATTGACATAAGCCAATCACTGACCATATCAGGCCAAAGGGTTATTAAAATAAAGTGTAAAATACATAAAAAGAGAAAAGAGGAAAACTCACACTTCTCTTTTCTCATGGGAATTTAGGGGTTAAAGGTCTTTGCGTCTCACTGATACTGACTTCAAAGACTTATAAATAAGATATAACCCCATCAGACACGTCAGAGCAGGCGGGAGGTAGAGGGAGGCTGTCAGCAGTCTGGGACCGGTTGGAGGACAGAAAACGTGTGAGCTCTTTTTTGTTTTTCAAAGGGATAAAAAAATAAAAATAAAAAAATGAAATGTGGCAATGCTTAGTCTCATCAGTTTCCTTATCTTTGTCCAGCGATTTGTCCAATTTATCCTTTGTCCAGTTTCCTCATCTTTGACCATACTTACAAAAAAAAAAAAAAAAAGGAAATAAACAGAGAAAAGTGTACAGATGCGCTATCATGCTCAAGGGCTGAAAGAAAATAACAAAAGGAAAGAGTGAGGAGGCAGTGATGGAGTCAGGAGGAATGTTATGATGATTAGATTGCCTCATAAATGAGCGTGCCCAGCCCGAGCTGGAAGGAAAAGTGTATAAAGTATGTGCGGAGGTTTTTTTCACTGTGTTTGCACCGATTTGACTGAAGCTTGCGTGTACACCGTGTTCTACATGTATTTTAAATGTGCGTCGGTGTGTGTTGAAACATTCGCACATGCTTCGTGTACTTATGTAACTATGTGGGAGAGGATCAAGTGAAACAATGAGGTATTTTGACAACGAAGCCTACGTTGGAGGCCGGCCAGGAGGGTCAAAATGCCCAGAGATTACGGGGGATCCAGGGTCTAACCACATCCCAATGTCACTCAGTGTGTCCGAGCTACAGGGATAACTGACGCCTGGTTCAGGGAATATGGGATTTACACCAATAGAGCAGAGAGACGATGGCCATGACCTGCCATGAAAGAGCTATTGAGGTGTTTGTGTGTGTGTGTTCATACCTGAATGGATGTGCGTATGTGCCTTGTTATTCTTCATGCACTGGAGGTCATCGGGTTTTGTTGCTTTAACTCGGCGCAGATGACCTTTCGCGGTATCGTGCAGAATGTGTCACACTTCATCAAGCCTAATTACATGTGGGGAAGCAGTTTAGAGGCTAAAACGACCTTCAAGGAGAGTAACATGTTCCTGTCTCTCCCTCGTGTCGATTGTGTTGTTGTTGTGCACACAAGCAGCCACATGAACATGATGATGGTGAAAATGTTAGCGTTCAGGGAGATAATCACACAGCGATTGCGGACAAGTATCTGCTCAATCTTTCTCTGGGCTGTTGTGTGTGCATCAGGTATCACATGACGCTGTCACTAGTAGCCAGTGGCTGTGTAAAAACCATGTCAGATCAGTTTACTTTGACTTTGTTTTTTTGTCTTGGGAAAAAGAATTGAATAACAATTTCCAGTCCATTAACCATTGTGTGTGTCTTTACTTATATATTTGTGAATGAATGAGTGAAGTGTTATAGATAACAATAGGTAACAAGGTAAATAAGTATCTAACACTGCTAATGTTTACAATTTATCATCATTTTTACTCTATTATTGAGTTTCTTATAACATAAATTGTTATTAATAAGGATGGATATATCCAAACTGACAGTAAATTGAAAGATTCAAGCGTCACGAGAACAAAGAAAAGTCTGTTCTGCTTAAATTAGTTTAACTTATTTCTTATGAAATAGCGTGTACTTTCACTTTTCCAGTTCTCTAGAAATTCACCACGACAGAAAATCTTTGTGGGTTAGACATGTATTCATTTTAAAGGTTAAAAAAAGAGTAGCTTTCTAAAAAAAAAAAAAAAAAAAAGTTCCTTCTTAACATTTGAGAGAAAATCAATGTTTTTCTTTTTAGAAAACTAAAGGTTCAACCTCAGAAACAAAAAATGCTCTTGTAACTGTAACTGCTCACTCAAGTGAAAGAAAGAGTGAACGAAGCATGATTACTTCTCAACGTTCAGAAATTGTTGTTTTAAACATCTTCTCGTGCTCTGTGTGTAATGTTTTTAGGCTGGATTCAACTAGATATTTTCCACGTCTGGGTTAACAGCAGCTAATTCATTCACATGAGTCACTTTATGCCCTGTTCTACCACCCCATTATGGTTTAAAAGATGATATTCCCTTAAGGTTAACTCACCATTGTCTGTTGCTAAAACGAGATAAGTACAGTTTCTGGTGTATCTTAATCCTGGGTGCTGACCAGAGTGGTCAGTAACAGTGTAGTGTAGCCACAGGGCGGGACAATAAACACTGCCTTTCTTTTCAGTCTGCCAGGAGACATCAACGGGGCCGATTGTACTACAGGGATCGGTGACATCATTCATTCTCTCGGCAGGGCAATACACACACACACACACACACCCCCTCCTGGGTTGCCCTCTCCACAGGCCAGTGGCTCTAAAAGAAGCCTCTCACAAAGCACTTGGTCAAAAAGTCCAAGAACTCCATTGACCTGCATCACAGACATAATCAACAATGGTCATTTGATGAGTCTCTACAACAACTCTTACACACACACACACTCTGACACAGGCCTACTATCACTTTCCAGCAAACATACTACACCACAACCTGCATCTGTCTCCGAGTCATAATAGGCAGCTTGTTATTAGCGAAGCTCTCCCGACCCCCGCAGAACTGTCTGCCGAGGCATCGCCGCCTCAATGGGCCTGTTATATCTGTGCAAGAGAGAGAGAAAGAGAGAAAACAGCCAGTGCCAAACAAGACTGGCACAGAGAGGGAACAGCGTGGGCACATGGGAAAAGCATGGGCGATCGGTGGCGCGTCTCGTGATCCAACACAATGAGATTTAAATAGGGGGGGGTGCATTTTGGCAGACGGAAAACAAAACTGATAGATGAACACGACTGAACAGTCTATAGCCAAGGGTACGGTCTCTTGTGATGTGATGTTCATTTCACACCAGAGAACAGAAGTTTTGTTTGGATGAAAAGCAAAGAGACAAGATACCATTTGCTGCATTTTACAATTTTCTTTTGTGTGTTTTGAAAACAAATCACAAAGCTGCAGCTTCACCAGGTGTGAAAATGTAGGAAGCAGTGGGAGGGGAGCACAAAGAGAGAGAAAAAAGAAGGAACCCAGATTTTATGTCTTGGGCATATGTATGACTTAAACTTCCTTCCTTCTCGTTTCATGGCCCACGTCAAGATACGTTAGTGTTTTTGTCACAAGCTGTGTTGGACAGGTGGTGCGATATAGAAAAAAAAAAGTGATCAGCAAAGTAACTGGGATTTATTTTTCAAAGAATTATAATTGTTTCTGTCAAATTTCTGCCAATATTACAACGTGACGCTGCCACCTCTCGAATTAAGAGATACTTAACTTGAGTAGACTCCAAAAGAAACCACAGAGCTTTAAAAAAAAGAGTTTTTTTTAATGGTAAAAGGAAAAACTAGAGTGGAACAGACTTGTCCAAAGCTGTAATCAACACCAGTGAAACAAAATGGCAGACTGTTTGGGATGCAAATGACCGAGTCTCACGAGGATCTCACAGAGATGCTGTGAGTGGGAGATAGTATCTGCTGTGTTTGCATGTCCTGAAGGGCACGCTGCAGAACAAAACAGCCCAGGGACAGACGGCCTGTTGAAAAAACACACAGGTGACTATCGCCAAGGACCCGTCACTGAATCAACAAAGGCAAACTAATGATGGTGACGATATCATGGTGTAACTTTATCTGTCAAGCTGCTCACTATGTACCATAACAAGTTTGTCTGATATTTCCCACCACTTCATTATACCAAGTTTGCATCTGAGAGTTAGTGTGTCCGTATGGGTGTGTACAACATGGATTGTGTGTGTGTGTGTGTGTGTGTCTGATAAGAGTAAACAGTCCTCTCACAATGTAGCATTTGCCTACGCTGATTACATCTCCTTCTGCCTTCGCTAACCAAATCGGTCTTGCCGCCTTGTTGTTGCAACACACAGTAACACACGGGCTGAATGTTCAGGCAGCTCCTGCACACACATGTGATGTATACGGACGTTAAACGTAGCACATCCAAACTATTCAAAACTTCCTCTTTTTTTTTCTTTCTCTGCTGTCAACAAAAAGGGCCGTTGCAGAGCCATGCAAATTTTAACCCCCCCCCTCCAGAGGTAAGCTAGATGGAAATCTTGGACAATGATGAACTCATACTTTCCTGCTCTCCTGTATGCTAATGAAAGGCTTTATGTGGATGGGTTGTCAGGGGATTTATAATTACAGGGCTGTGGAGGAGGGCTAAGGAGCTGTAATGAGCCGTGTAGCCTGGTAGGTCTTCTGACTGGGTAGTTAGAGGCTGAAAACCTCCTGCGGATCCTGATTCGGTATGTGTGTGTGAGAATATTTGAGGAGCTACTTGTGGGAGTGTAAATTTAAACACTATCAAGTCTCTTCGCTTTCTCCGACTGTCACACAGACACGAAGATGTGTCGCATCAATCAGATGTAAAGTTTTCGCGTGTGCTGAGCAGAAACAAAACCCGGAGCCTGCAGGGGTTATTGTTGGTTATTGCTGGTTTGACCATAAAAATATAAAAGCAGAAGCTATTTGTCGTTGCAACCACAAGATGAGAGGGAGAAGCTCGTTGGTCGAATGAGATTGAGCTTGATTGGTGCTTCACATTGTTCTGGAGAAGTGGCGTCGATCCAAAATACAACTGTAGCGTTTCACTGGATGAGTTTCAGCATCGCTGCATGCCATCCAAGAACAAAAAAAGAACGCCCTGGTTAAACTCATGTCGTTCTCTATAACTCACTCTACAGGAAGAGACGCTAACGCTGCCAGATTTCATTCAGAACATGCCAAACATAGCTGCTTACTATTTTCTCCCATGCAGATGAAATCATTGTTTATGTAGCTTGAAATGTGAGCGACTTAGAGTCTCGTCGCAGCCAAGCATCTGGTGATGAACAGCTGTTATCCTCCCAGCCATGTTGTCCAAACCTGGCTCTCCCCGTCTACCTACGGCAGCGCCCACCTGACCTTAAAACCCCTTGAGCCGTAAATAAATGACACACAAATTTCAGTCTAAGAAACTACAGCAACACATGGGTCTGTGGTCTTCCACCTGTTGTTGTATGTTACATGAGCTGTGAGCTAACAAGAGTCACAGTGACTGTGAAAGTAATTTCCTCTCTTCCAAATTAAAAACATTTGTCTTAATTTGCCAAATTAACTTCTAAACATGTCTCTCCATTGGCTTTGTTTCACGTCTGAAAACACAGTACAATGTTTTACTGTGGAAAAAAGAAAAAGTTGGGGGGGTCAGCGGTTCATCCATCTTTTCCGTCAGCATCTGAATTCATCTGATTGGAGATACAGACGGCAGATACAGAGGGAGAGGAGGAACACAGGGAGCTCATTCACCACCACCACAGCGCTCACAGTGGCTTGTGATTTGGCCTTTTAACATCTGTTGCAGAACGAGTGACCTTTGCACCGCACAGACAGATCTTGCAGAATGCTGTTTGTCGCTGTTTAGCAGCCAAAACCTCCTTTCTCTCTCTCTCTCTCTATTATGCTGTTATAGAAAAAAAAACCCTTGTGTCTCCTGAGCTCCCCTTTTCATTCTGTAAATGTTTTTAAACCACAGACAATAGTTGGAACACTGTCATAAAAATCCCCATACTTCCCTGAAAGAGGAAACTAGCTGAGTTACCGCTGTCTTGCTGCCACCAGAAAGAGAAAGACACTTTTGTCTCTGCAATATATATATATATAAAAAAACAGCACTTTTTTTTAAAATAGCTGATGAAAGGGGGAAAGCACATACTATGACGTCTGTAACATCCTCTTATAACACACAGATAGTGTGTTTAAGTGGCTCTTCAAAGGCTCCCAGAGTGAGACATGACAACGCGAAGAGTTCTCGGAATTTGCCTCCAAGTCGTTCACATTCACACAGACTTTGAATCTTAATAGGTCCCTGGCTACATTACGTTACAATAAGTCTGACAGGTAATTAGCCTGGGAGAGGTAGAGTATTGTATTCACCAAGGTAGAGTCACATTGACGACAAAAAGAGGGTTAAAGTTCAGGAAGAGAATGACTAAAGAGCTTTAAAAACAGTAATGCGTCTCTTTTGGGAACCATAAACCAGTAGTTCTCGTCCCTTTTTGCCATATGATCTTTAAATGAAGAAACTTCTTTCTATTTGACCTTATGTGCTGCATATGTCTGAGCAACCTTTCAAAGAGGATTTTTTCTCTCTCCTCTATTAAACTCCTTTCCCAGATTTTGAATCATTCTCCTAAAGCTCCTCTGGTAATTTTGTAAAGGAAGTTTAAAAACCAATAATCCCGGGCTTGGAAAGAAATTAATAACAGACTTTGGCTCATTTAAATCTTTGATTGCAAAGACTAAGAAAACGCTATGGAGTTTGGTCTCATTATTAAAATTTGTTTTAAGGGTGAAACACAGTAGGTAGTCTGTTTTTTTTTTTTTTTTCTTTGTGTTTGTTGTCAGGTGACTTAATATTATGTTGCACCATGTACTTAAAAGTGCTGGAAAAGCCGATTAAAGCTTGAATGACCAATTTTACTTTAATGAAATGACATAGTGTATGAATCAAAACAGATGGATAGAATAACACATCTTTTGTTGATAAGTGAGTCATTGTTTGAATCACATTTCAATTATAGAAAAAAAAAAAACAACAACTACTTCCTCAGAAACACGAAACTAAAACCTCTTGACATTTCTGCCTTTGACCAGGTGGAGGGAGTGTCTCGGTTTATGAATCCCCCACTACATTAACCTATTCCCAGATTAGATCTAAAACTGGTCAATAACTAGTATCTGACTTGATATATTGATAGATTTATGAACAATGTTTGAGGAAGTTGTATTGTGAAATTAACTCCTCTGCAAGTTTCCTGCATTTTTCACTGATGATACCTGTGTTGTATCATCTGATTGTATGTTATGCTGGTTGCTTGGGATGAGGCCAGTCCAACTCTGTAAGCTTTATTTTAATGCTGCAATAACAACATGTTGAAACAGGAAATTAAACTGATGCACCCACGAACAACTGCAAAACACACACCAACACGTGTGTGCGCTAAAACATCACATATGCAAATTGAGAAACTAAAGCCAGCGGGTCAACGTAACCCGATTTGAGATATTCAGATCAGCTCCCTGTGTTTGTGCCACGTATGTTGAAAATTACATTTGTGATCAATCCGGCGCTCGACAATCAGCTCTGTGACCGAAACCAACCCTCCAATCTCAATAATAATCTGATTTTGCAGAGACACGCCGTCACACAATTCACACATCTTTGAGCACAACATCTTCACCTTGCTGCAAGGACAATCTCCATGAGGAGCCCCAAAAGGTTTTTACATACATTAGAATACAAAACGCCTCATAGCTTAAAGGAAATATGATCCTGGGAGTACAATGTGTGGCTCGAGAGTATTGTCTGTGATTGGGTGTGTTGTGTCTTTCTTTGCCACACAATGGCGCATGGATTATATTTGCATTTGTCCCCTAAAGATACGTTTCACTGCCAAATATGGAGGAGTTTTCAGGGGGATGGGAAAACATCTTTGGAGAAAAGTGTTGCATACAAATTACTGCATTTTGTATGTTTGTGTGTGTGTGTTTCCACAACCGTAAGGGAAAACGCTTCCACATCAATGTTAATATATCGTACTAGAATCAATGTCGCACTGTGAACAAAAATAGTTTCCTGCGGTTTGTTGAGACGCTTTGTGTGATTTTTAACGACCTGATCGTGGAGAAACACCTGCAGCCAACCGAACGTCTTGATCTAGTTGTGGCGAGAACGAATGTGGAAAGTCCACAATAGCCATTGTGTTTTTCTGGTTGCTCTGGGAACATAAAATTTATTATATAAAGCGCCGAGTGACAACATTGAAAGACCTCTTAAGCCAGACTTTTTCCTCGAAGCTGTGTTTTTGGCCGAGCGACAGTTGCCTTCCATGTTACTGTGACTGGGAGTTGAAGCTTTGGTCGTCATTTTGCAGCCAGTTGCAGTTGTTCTCTTACTTGTGAATGCCAAGGAAAACATCCAGGCCGCACTTACCATTGCTTCATAAAACCTAATTCCACGCTGGCTCTTCCAAAATTTTAATGTTACAGCTGTTAAGAGCATGCAGAAGCATCAAGAAAACTAACAATGATTCCTTTCTTCTTTTCTTGTTGTGTCCTCGTTGACGTGCAAGTTTATAGATAAATTAAAACCAAAAATTAATGGCCAAAATTAGTCAGAAATATGCTAGGTGTGTTAGTTTGTAGGCTAAAACAAATTAGCTCTTCTGGCTAGCTAGCTTGCTACCTACAGTACAATCAAAGCCAAGAGTTATCATATCATTAGCTAGCTGCGTATCATTAGCTAGCTAGTTACAATATATTTGCAGGGCAAATATCTGTAAACATGTATTTTGCAATACAAAGGCTAGTCTCAATTTGGATACTTCCATTAGTTTCACTTCCATGTATATGCTATGTATACCATGCGCTTATTTCCGTAGTGCGCAAATTTCGACAGGGTAGTGCTGTCTCAAACCGTTGTGCATTTACCAGAAATGACAATCACAACATCTTCTTCTTCTATTTATGGTGAATTGCCACTGGACAGAACGTTAATCATTGACTTGATCATGATCGTCACCCCCAAGATATCTGCCGGCTTGTTTTCATTTATAATCAAGAATGATTGGGCCCCATGTTTCATGCGAGGTAGAAATTATACCATTGCCACCGGGTATTAACAGTACACTGCATTTTGCCAGTCAGTCTGTAGACACTCAAGAATGGAAGTATGCGATTTGAGACACACGGGACACAGAGTCTTACATGATTCCATATGTTAGCTTTTTAGCTAACCATTCATTTATTCATGGGCTTTGTCCAACACAGGAGAGCAGCATCATTATTTACAAAGACAAAGACTACTTGTATCACATATTATTATCATATATCATATTATTGTACTATCAAGTTCATTATCTATGTATATACATAGTGTAAATCAGACCTCCTCAGATCTGCAGTTGTGGGCCCCTCACGTGACGGAGAAAGTGCCAAAATTTCAATAAAATCAGCATTATCCATTAACGTTTACACACACAATATCAGACAACTAATAATTGATAACACTGAGATTTACTCCATTAAAAGAGGCAGAGAGTGGTGTGTAATAGAAAGTAGGCAGGGAGCAAGATGGATGACTGGGGAGTGATAGGAGAAGCAACGGAAGAAGAGGCAGACATCAGCCATTACTTCATTACCATTACTCGTAGTGACTCTGGTGGAGCTGATGAATGAAAGGGTTTCAGAGCAATTTCATTGCAGGCGGCAAAAAGAAATGAGAGTTGGATCTGGATGAAAATGAAGGAGAACAGAAGATAAACGTTGAACAACAACCAAAAGCCATTATTTCACTATACTGCATATGTTATATCGTCTGTCATATCAGTCCATGTGCAGTGAAGTGTGGCTGCTCATGTCTAGACTCGGATCAAACAATGAGAATAAGCCACCTGGAGTCTCGCATCTCCCTCCTGTACAAACATCACCCACTTTCCAGCAGGACAGGCAATTTTCCCCTAAGCAAATGAGATACGTTGTTTGCTCTACCAACATAATCACTGGAAACCAACCCCACCTGTTATACAACGCGTGAAGCGAAACGCTGAGTGACGAACAAAACTAGCGAGCGAGAAGTCATGAGAGGTAATAACTCAGGCTTTTCAAGAGGACGTAATGGGAAGAAAGGTTAATTATGGAGGAGCTTATGAAAGTGTTTTTGGAAAAGTGTCACAGGGATAAAAGGAGACAATCAGCACTGGAGACAGATTAAAACAGGAGGCCTCACAAACACTGACACAGATGCAAACTGTGATGGTGTGTGTTGACTGAATGACACGTAGAAGTCCTGGTTGGAGGACTAAGTAGCCTGATAGCGGCGCCGTATCTCTCTCTCTCTCTCCGGAAAATGGAAACATGCATTAGAAAGAGCTGATAAACACTCAAGACCTTTTGTGGTCAAAGCAGCAGGAGGACAAATTTAGAAACCGCACTCAGTTTGACGAAAGGTAACGAACTTCACAGCTGCTCGGCCGCCACGGATTTTTTTTTTTCCACGCGTCACCTGTTTATCGTCATGTTGCGTGCGAACGTGTTTCTGGTGTGAAAAGTGAAATTAAAATAACTTATTTGCCATTGGGTTTGTTATGACTCACTATTGTCAATGTTCAGCCTTTCCAAGAAATAATTTTCCATATATTGATGTGGGTTTCTTTACAGTACACAGCTGAGATACAGGTGCTGATGTTGACTGAAATTATGGAGGAAAAAGAAAGTGAAAGTAAGTGAAAGATAGTGAGATATGATACATAAATGAAATGGAAAACAATATATATATATATTTTACATTTCTGCAAAAACAAAAGTGCATAAATTAAAATTTTTGAGGATTTTTTTGCATCATATTGTGTTGATGTGTTGTTGTTCCTGTTAAGTCTGAGCTCCTGCTGAGGAAGCTGAGTCTGAGCTTTTTATACGACCTGTAAACGCTGCGTCTCTTGCTCTCCGACACCCGATAAACTCAGACTCCTCAGGAAGACAAAACCGTGAACGTGATCTGACACCAGACGTTTCTCCATATGGACGTGATATACCATACACTGGCACGTATGTGTATTTGTACACGAGCTGTAAGTTCTGCATATGCGTTGGAATAGAAACACACAGACACACACAAAACCCGCAACCAAATACCACAATTTATTAGCTGTGCTGGTACGCCTCTCTCCAGTCTGAGCTGGGTTTTATGACCACAGTGGAGCCTTTTCTCTCTCTGCAGGGTTTGTGTTAAAACTGTTAACTGTGTCAACATTTGCAAAAACACAAGTCAACCGTCTCTCTATCAACAAGGGAGGAGCACCTTATGTCTAACAACGCAGGTCACAGGTCAGAGTTTACCATCAGACAGGCCCCCGGGCGGCTGAGATGCTAGAGATAAAAATACTGCTTATTAGTTTCTTGACACAAATAAGGAGGGCGTGTTTTTTTTACAATGGAGAAAAAGATCAGCATTTCCACAAACACGTTTCAGAACGATAAAACGAATCCCAGTAAAATGTAGCAGGAAGCTGCAGAAATATGGAAAACTTATGGAAGAAATTAATATTTCACATTTATTAAGTTTCATCCTTTTTCATACCAGCTTCAATCACAGTACACTCATGTCTGTTATTTATCAATCAGACTCGAGTTCAAGTGGTTCTCAAAATAATCTTAGACGTAAGAACATTACACTTTTTTTCTCTTCATATTTTCCACAGCCCATCCTGGGACACTGGCCAATAACACTGACATATTTCTTTTTTTTTTTTCAACTATAATCCTGCTTCTTTAACCTCTAGGCTGCGGCTGCTCCCAGTCTATAGAAAGAGAAAGAGAGAGAGAGAGAGAGAGAGAAACTCAATGTGAGCATTTTCAGTGTAAACAAACAACAATGTATTTTTCTTCAGGCAAAGGGAGCTGTAAAGTTATAAATAGGGATGTATGGGAAGTGTGCAAACTGCAAAACAAAGGAGCATATACAGCAAAAAAAAAAACGAACTTCAAGAAAAGAATATTTAGTGTTTATGCTTTGATCTTTGATATGCATCTTCTCCTCGTGACTAAAGTGGGATGTTTTTAGTTGAATTATGAATAAAGATTATATTATTGCAAACAATTTTAAACTTCTAACGGAGGAATCTCTGTCGACTGACGCTGCATTAGTGATATTAGTCCATATGTGCCACATTACAGAGATGCTATGTGTAGAAAGTGGTCATCTAAGATGAGGGGGAGGAGGAAGAGGGCAGGAAAGATACCAAGAGGAACAAAGGCAGTTTGAGATTTTAAACTGCCACAGCTTGTTAGGTAGAAGACATGTTATTTCTATGATTAAATGGCCGTCTATGTAACAGGCCCCCGGTAATGGAGATGTGTTCTTTTGTTGCTTTTGTGCAATTTATGTATGTATACAATGTGAGTATGTGTGTGACATGCTTGTGTGTAAGTGTGTGTGTGTGTCTCATTCTTCACTGTGTCATCCATCCGTCCCTGGTGAACTCTGTATGCCATTAAAGGACGGCAAGAACTGCAGCCATTAGCGTAACAGGATCAGACCGTGGAGAACCCTCCAAGACTGCACACACACACATAAACACACACAAACACATACATGTGCATACTTGCATGTGTGTGCTGCAGATATTTACTCGATATCACGAGGGCAGACACACACACACTGAAGAGATCTACTGGAAACCATTAGCACTGTTTCCTCCACAGCACTTAAGTGAGGCCTTTAGTTATTTTGCATGTGTGTATGAGAAAGTTCATGACTGCGTGCTTGTTGAAGTGGGAGAAAGAAGAAGAAAGGGCATCAAATCATGACAGTGGCAAGCATCCACCCTTGCAGCCCACTTTTTGGCAGGAAGTTAAACCACAACGACAAGGAGAGAAAAGCGGTGGCAATCATCTTCACCACCCTAAAAATGTCACCCACACAGAGCTCAATTCTGTTTCCCCCCACAAGAGAAAAAAAATGGAAGCAGTTTTTTTTTCTTCTCCCTCTTCTTCTTTTACCCGAGAAGCAGAGCTCGCAGCCAGCCACATCTCTTCCAGTAAGCTATAATTATCACCAAACTGATGCAGATTACTGGAGGAGGGAGAGACAGAGGGAGTGGGAGAAAACAGCAGCGAGAGGTTTTGAACAATGGCGGAGAAAATGATAGGCTTGATATTAAGGTCACATAATAAAGGCAAATAGAGCCTAAATGAGTTGATTCTGTGGCTCACAAAACATTCCACGTGCCCAGTCAATAGAGACAGACGAGGTTTTGTCCTTGGCTGCTATTAACATTTTGCACAAGATGTGCTGCTGGTAATTACATTTGCCACTGAAAAACACTCGAATGGTTTGAAAAGACAGAGAAGAGAAGATGAGAACTATCGTTATCTGTCTCTGTTGTGCTCTAGTAATGAAATTGTCGTTGATTGAATTAGGAATACGATGAGCGATGATTTTTTTTTTTTTTCATCTTCTAGTGTTTAGCCCTTTTGAGACATGGGCAGGCGTGACCAAATGGGCACCGGGCCATATTTGGACAGCTTTGGGCCAAATGGTGTTGTGTTTCCAACGCGGCTCGTGTAACACGGAGGGGGGAGAGGGCCATTTGCTGCGAGGGGCAAGAGATCAGAGATGTTATGGAAAATGATCTGAAAGGGATTGTGTCGGCGCTGAAATAAAAGACATGTGGCGCTGTAGAGGTGGATATGCATGGGGAGTCAAGTCTTGTAGACAATGAAACCCAAACACTGATCTACGCCTACAGGTTAAAAACATAAACACAGACGGCGACACGCATGCAGATCATGCAATAAGAAAAACACTGGGAACCAGTTTGACGAGACAATGCCTCCGTCATCTGTCCAATCACCTCAAGAGCCTGTTTTTCTCAATCACCTTATCAATCTTGTCAACCAGCAGCCTCTCCCCCCTCCTCTCCATCTCTACTACCACACCCTCAGTCACACATGTAAAAATGTTGTTTTGCTGTGTGTGTGTGTGTGACCCCTCCCTCGCCCTACTATCACCAGGTATTTCTGGATTCTCATTGGTCACCTGAGGAAGAGAAATTGCAACACCCTCCCGAAAGTTCACTGACCCCGTCGGTGCCTGCGCTACTACCAAACATCAACATCAGAAATGAGTCAGAGGCGAGGCAGCTGCAGTGACTAATGGCGTTTAGAAGAGCTTCAGCTGAAACATGCGTGCAGATACACACACACAAGTGCACACACACACACACGCACACACACACGCACGCACATGCTGTCTGTGCAGATATAATGGAGGTCAATTTTGTAACTGGCTGCAGGCTGTATCTTCTTGCAACTTGCTGAGCAACTTTTTAGTTCTGTGTCAGCTCTTTTAAAGGTAATTTCCAAAACAAAGCCTGCACCAGCTTGTTGCATGTGTGCGTTTTTGGACCCGTGCACTTTTGCACGACACTAGAATCGACCAATTTTATAAATAATTTTAAATATTAGAGGTGTGAAGCTTTGTTGACACTTGAGAGCCCTCAGGGTTGAATACAGCTTGAAGTTATTTTTACCCAGATCCACCTGGGAAAGCGAGGCAACACTACTCCCATAGGATCTATATGTGGAAATGTGTGTGTGTGTGTGTGTGTGTGTGTGTGTGTTGGGGCATACTGTGAGGTGTAGGTGCAGGTTAAACCCACACACCTGCATCCTTTTTATGGAAGTGAAAACATGCTGCAGCAGACAGTCCAGCGTTTGTACAGCGGTGGTGGTGGTGGTGGGGGGGGGCTGAAATAGCCGTCACCTACAGCGTATACAGTTGTCTTGGCAGCATCTCAAAGTACGCACGCACAAATGGTAAAGCAACATGGCTGCCATTAGTCGACTGTTGTTTACTCAGTCTGCGCTCAACTCTGAGATTCCTTTCCAGTCAGAACAGACGTGGAAACCATTTCACTTTTCCTGTTAGAAAATTGTTTTCCACCGAGTCAAACCACCAAGGAAGTAACACCACATCGTATATATATACAGCCAATGATATAGTACGTCTGTATGTATATATATAATTACAATATATCTTTTAACACATGACTGTATTTAAAGTTAAAGTTAAATAACATACATCTGTCTCAACTATTCTTGTTCTGTAACTTTTAACACCTTTTCTGATCATTTGATCTTGTACCGCCATCGATGTGAAATCTAGTAAGGGATTAGAAGACAATAACAACCGCTCTGTCATTCTAAGAAGACATGCTGTGATACAATAAGAGGAAATCCTCGCAGCACAATGATCGGCATGAATCATGTTCCCCCGACTCTCTTGCTTCTTTTGTTGTGTGTGTTCTTGTAGCTTCACACACGATTATAAATGCATATTGTTTCTATGTACGAGCGACCTCAGAATAGTTTGAGGTCGACCTCAGATGAGCAGCCGATAACGAGATGTTTAACACACTTTGTTTCTTGGATTTACTCCGTAAAAAAACATCATGTAAAACATCATGTAAAGAAAAAAAAAAAACAACAAAAAAAGTTCTGCTGTACAATGAGATTTCACGATTTCACCAACCTTATAATAGTGCAGCTAAAGTGATTTTCCACACTTATGATAGAAATATAAACTGTACTGTACAGAGTAGAAAATAGATTCAAATTAGGTGTGAAATGACTTTATACCATCTGTCTGTGTTTTTTTTTTTCTTTTTCTGGGCTTTAAAAGAAAAACCCGAAAGCCACACATACATCACGTAACACGTCGCTCGCTGTGAAACCTCAAACCACCGTAGACCTGCGGTGTAGAAGACTCCACCCTTGTCTCAGAGGGGTTCGTGTTTGTTATTTCTGAGCTCTAATGCAGAAAAAAAGGTTTAAGGTTTAATAACATTCAGCTCCACATGCTTGCACAAAAACAACAAACAACCACTCAATCCACTGGATCTTTACCCCGTCTCTTGTTGTTTTATGTGATAATAGTTATAAGAATCAGTAGATAAATGTTCCAGCGTGGCCCAGTCTACTCTCTGCATGAATAATAATCGCATTTATTGATTATTCAAGGTCACTTTGTTGCATCGTTTGTGGTTTTATGTTGAGTTTTGTGCATTTTAAAGGTCGACGTAGGGATTTCTGTTGCAAGCTGCCAATGGCAAATGCTTTCCCCCTAAAATAAACAATTAACAGATAAATAAATAAATCTAGAAGAAGATTTACAGAAACGGGAAAGATTCAGATTCGGCAGAAGCTAGCCTTGCTGCTGCTGCTGCTGCTGTGTATGAAATAGCCAGCTCTTGGCCCCCGAGACCGACGTGATGACAAGAAGTCAGTGGAATGACATTGAAGCGGCTCAGAGTGGTGTTATTTATAATTTAGTTTTATATGTTATGTCGTGCTTAAGTATGTGTTGTGAAGCGAAGGGCATGTGAGATGCAAATTGATGCAGTGGAATTTATGAGGTGGCTGTATTTATGGGAAAAAGCTGCACAGACTTGCCAGAAGAATATAGTGTGATTTTCTGCTCTCGCTGTTTTCTCGGTACCAGCTGCCACAGTTATGGCTCTGCAGCTAAGCATGTAATCATTCTGATACTTGTTATGCCACACACACATATATAGAGACATATATATATATATAGATATAAAACAGCGTAATAACTCTTGTCAGAGCCATCGATTTGGCCGGAGGAGTGATTCTCTCTCACGCTGCGCATGTCGACTTGAGGGGAGAAGAATTGTCCGACTTCCACAGCAGGTGTCACAAAGTCAATCTCCCACCTGCTTTGCTTTATGGCCTCTAGAATAATCCAATCAGGATGAAAGAATATGACGTGCTCAGCCACTTAATACTGGCGACGCAAACAGGATTATAACCGGAAGATGGAGCGTACCGATGTCCTGAAACACTGTACATTAGCCTGGAGAGGAATCCCACATTTAGTGAAGGATAGTGCACAATCAGAGGAAAGTAAAGGAGAGTGTTGTCTAGACTGTTGCATAATGAATGAGGCAGACTTCATGGTCAGATTGGTGCAAGTCCATTGGTTGTGTTAACAATCATGTTCCAGACAGACTTTAATGTGCTATAGTGTCTGCAACCTAAAAGGTAGCGGTGCAGAAAATAGTCAAAAACTGCACTTTTACACTTTTTACAAGCACAGTCTGTGATCTGAATGTGAACAAATCACCTCATAGTTATCAACAACACAGGAAAAATCCCCCTCAGACAGTAACTACAATCTATTTACTTGCAATTACGGTCGTGTCAAAACCAGAAGTGTCTTTTTTTTGACAGACTCTTCGTGTGTATTTAATAAAAGACTGTTTTTCATGCAGCGTCTGTGGATTTTTATTTATTTATCTATTTACTGGACTGAAATTGCCATCCCATAAAAAATATTTTATTTTTGCTCCAGTTCCTACGCCTGAATGGCCATAGCACCATTTTACCAAAACATTAAACAGAAAAAACTCCTGTATCCACATCTTCACATTGTAATCACAATACTGTGCAGCCTCACAACACTCACATCCACAGCAACATACAGCTGCTCCTGAAGATAATATTCACATATTTGGCAGTGGTTTCTGTACATTATAGAAAAACGTTGCAAAAGCCACAGATGATGCGCTGAAGATGAGCAAAACAAATATGGCAAAACCAGGGGGAAGTTTTGGTGGGTGGAAGTGGTCTACCCAAACCTGGATCATGGTTTCTACCGGTCCAGTTTGGTCCAGTGTTTCTGTTTTTCAGCAGCTGTGATGTGATTCACCAACATCAGCTTCCTGAATCTGAGCTGGAGGTAACAAAAAGTCAGAGTGACGATGACTGTGAAGGAGACCTTTTGTTTTACACAAAAAACAAAAAACAAAAGAATGTGTGTGTGTGTGTGTGTGTGTAATTGTGTATGAGCCTTGTTAGCCGTTAGCGTGGGTGAAAAGGTTAGCGCTGTCTGAAGACTCAGCGTGTTATTATTAGAAAAACTTTATTAATTATGTTTTTAACAACAAAGAAGATATAAACCAATCAGTTTGTCCCGCTCCGTTCAACTATTGTTTGTGTCCATATGTGTGAAAAGATGATCAAATGATCAGCAATCGATTGTTGTGCGTCTGCAGCTGTGTGTGTGTGTGTGTGTGTGTGTGTGTGTGTGTGTGTGTGTGTGTGTGCGCACGCTGTTTGTCTGTCTGTGCTGAGGTCAGCAGGAAGTTCCCACAGCCCCACACAGTGTAAACACAGCTGTCTGGATTAGTGTGCGTGTGCGTACGTGTGTGTGCATGTGTGTGTGTGTGTGTGTGTGTGTGTGAAGAGGTAATTATAAGATTGGAGGTGGAGCAAAAAGCAAGGGCAGTGAGGTCACTGCTTAAACTGAAGAAGAGAGGTGGGGGTGGTGTCGACCGTCGGGGCTGGAAGAACCTGAAAGAAACAGTTGTGGAAAAAGACAAAAAAAAAAGTTTGAGGGAGTTCGAGGGTTAATGTGCAGAGCTGGAAGTAAACAAGAGGGTTGCGCCCTGTTGAGGGGTCCAGTATCAGATAAGAGACAGACCGGGGGAGTGGTTAGAGATTAGAGACAATATAGGAGCGCACAAATAACTGTGATAATGGCAGAGAAGCACTTATACAGGATCTTCATGCTGTACAACGGAAAACAGAGGCATCATGAAGTGAAGACATGTTAAAATAAAAAATAGAAACTAATGAGAGAGAAAACATTTGTGTCACGGTGCCGGTTGGGCTGAGAGATTAAAAAAAAAAAGTTGTGACAATGTCCAAGGTCCAATAAAGTTTTTAGAAAGACAGTGTTTAGACATGTCAGAGCGTGTGATGAAAGCCTGGGGATTGGTGGTGTAACAATGGTGTGTCATTAAAAAAAAAAAAAAGAAGATACTTGTCATCGGCTTTTGTTTTGATAATGTAGCAGAACAATGAACAAGCTGCGGATCGGGAGCTCGGGTTTCCAATCCATCCTGAAAAAACTTAATAGATGTTGTTTCCTTTCTTTTGTCGTCGTTTAACGATTATTTGTGAGGTTTTTTTTTT